>OW203724.1:18691720-19926720 GCA_934045075.1 Yponomeuta sedellus
AATTAGCGTAATATTGACCATTCATTGTAGTTCCCTTAGGCAAGTAATCAATTAATAAAATTCCCTCGCAATCCGAGAAAATGGTAGCCATAATCATCGACGCCGACTTTTTGACTTTGAATTTCTTTGGTGGCCTTTCTCCCTTTTTATCCACTGCATCGACTCTTGCTTAGACTCAGAATCATATTGGCGAATCCAGGTTTCATCAACGGTCACAATGCGGTTACAAATTTCGTCCAAATCGGATTGACACAACTCCAAAAAATCCTTACAACTCTCCAGTCGTCGCTGCTCGTCGAGTGGTTTGAGCATTCGCGGTACCCAACGCGCACTAATTTTTTTCATGTGCAAATGTTCATGTAAAATCTCTCCAGCTCGTTCCTTGCTAATCTGTAGTTCTTCTGCTATCTGCCATAATTTAATTAGTCGATCAGCCAGTAATAATTTCTCGACTTTTTGGACGTTTTCTTCGGTCACAACCGTCACCGGGTGGCCTGAGCGGGGGTCGTCTTCACAGGTCTCTCTTCCTTGTTGAAACAGCCGAGCCCACTTTTTTATCATCGTGTACGAAGGCAGCAGATTCCCGAAGAACCGATGACCTCTCTTCAAAAATGTCCTTTGGTGTATTTCCTTTCTTAACCAGGACTTTGATCACCGCGCGGTGCTCCAAATTGCGAGAGTGGCTAGTTTCCGTTGACATGGTGATGTAGCTTGTTCCAGAGATTAAGTGTTATTAAATCAAATAAACAAAATGAGTGTTATTTATACTCACAATGAGTGGCTCAATTAGTGATATTGATAACGAGGTGATTTGTCGTCGTTAAGTGCCTTAGGTCGCGAACTTATCAGCCGGCCCTCGTACCTAGTTGCATTTGTCTTTTTCCCTGTGTTCCAGTCTCTTTTCGCTTATATACTTTTTTGTACATATTTTGTTTATTCCTAATTTCTTAGGCTAAAACACGATGAAATAAAACACTTCAGCTGACGAACATAACATGATGTTATGTTCGTCAAAAAGACAATCGTTGGACGCAGTGAAATCCATTCTTGGACATTTTCTTTCGTAGGTATCATTGAATGTTCGATACGTCGTTGTCTCAAACGGATGCTGCTCGGGTGAAATCTCTGTTTACGATCCAATGCCGGTTTTTAGATCCGTGTGCCACACGCCATACTGGTTGGCAGAGTCGGTATTTTTATTCAACTCATTCAGATTCAAAAAGATTCCCATTGGCTCTCCGAAATCTTTATTACCGTCTCTAGCATCACCGTTAGCTTTAAACTATTTGTAATATGTATCGACGTAATGAATGGAATGTTGTGTGTGAGATCCAAATGTACCTGTGATCAACGGTGCATAAGCATGACTTTCTGTAGATAAATACCATGCAAACTAATGAGATTCTTCATAATTCTCCTAAAAGAATGTAATACATAGATACTTAAGGAGGAATGTCTTACTAAATACTAACTCTTCATTACATTTCTTACTCTTACTCTTAAATACTACTAACGATGTTAATTAGGATTAGGAGGGTATTGATATTAATAAATAAATGGGAACACACCTTCCATGATATGTTTTGTATCCCCATAGAGTGCATTCAACTCTTAACGACCACAATATGATAATTAACTGGAGATAGCGCTGTCGACGAAAATTGCTGCGTTTTCACGGTTTTCGTCAGTACTTCAACGTATCATATAATACTTTTGTTCAAGAGTCGCATACTCTTTCTGTTTGTTGAAAAGGAGGAAATGACACTAAGTTACTTTCTCATTCTGTGCTGCCCAAGTTTTGTGCAGCTCGACTTTGTTATTTTGCCGACACTAAAGTTATCATGCTGACCAACATGAATTTATTTTGCTGATAGTTTATTGTATTAAATTCAGCAAAAAAATTGTTGTGTATAATTATGATCAATATTTTTTCCCCGTATTGTGTAATGTACATTTTGTGTCCGAAAACTGTTCTAAACATGAAAGGTGCATAAACTTTATTTTTGAGAACGAATGAATGCTTTTTAGTTTGTGTAGATTATGTCATAAACAGTAATTTTATTTATGCCACACCTGGCAATAAAGTGGCTTTTTCCGCACGCTGCGCGTACGGAAAAAGCCGCTTTCTGGCCAAGTGTAGACATAAAAAGATGTACACAACACGGAAGGTAATAAAGAAAGCTCTCGATCGCATATTTACGTCCCTCGCTTGCAGCTCGGGCCGCAAACTTCTGCGATCTCGGCCTTTCTTTGTATTACCACCCTAGTTGTGTAATGTACTATTACACTATTCTTACTTGTCCAATTTAGTAAACAAGATTCTACCCTTAAACTGTGACTTTTTATTCCAAAACTGCCATATTTCCATAAATGAAGTAACTTGCAACACTCTTTTAGATAACACGCTGCCAATTTTATAAACATAGTTCAAGATAGTTCATGAATTTGCGAGAAAATGTCTATTTTAGGCATCTAATCTCAATTTTAAGGTTAGAATCTTGTTTACTAAATTGGACAAGTAAGGATAAATAGACTGTACTAATGAAATTTAAGCAGTCACACAGACATTTACTAAATATGGATCTTGGAAAGCATTGGAATCCGGAAACATTATACTTACCTACGCCTTATCATCCGTATTTTATCAGCATTTAAGATTAACAGAAGCGGTGGTAGCTCAGTGGGTAGAACCATGGACTGGCAAGCGAGAGCCCCAGGTTCGATCCCGAGTGCGGGCATGTACCAATGACTTTGTTTGATTTCAAAGTTACGTACATTTGCGAATTTCTAGTCGCAATACCACACGCTAACGGTGAAGGACAACATCGTGAGGAAACCCGCGGCTTGGTTGGCTCCGCACGTATTGACTAGTCTTTCCTGTGGGCTAGGCCGACCAAGCTTTCAGGATGGTATAGGTGCTGGGCAAGCCTACACCATCTATAAAAACCATGTCCCAGGCACTACAGCGTCGGAGTGGTCCCGTCACCCATCTAGTGTGAGTGAAGATACCACTGGACGCTGAATAAATCATCTCATTAAGTAGAAGACCGTTAATCTTAATAATAATACTGGCCGTTTTGCGGCCAGTATTATTATTAAGATTAACGGTCTTATTTATACAAAAAACTAATGCCTCTCTCAAAATCTCTTAAGGCGCTTCGGGGTGCTAACTAGCGCCACCAATCGAGAAAAAATCATAACTTCTGTTACATACGTTTTTTCTAAAACTGAACACAGGTTGTTAAGATTTGTCATGTTCTCTTTTAGATTAAAACGTATTATAAAACAGTTTATGATTTTTTTTCTCCATTGGTGGCGCTACTTATAAGTATAGCAAGGTTCTATAGCACCCCGAATAACCTTATTAACCAATATTGTAAAACTTTAATAAGTATTTGAATTCTAATAATTCATGAAAAGTTTTAAGATGTTGATAAATTATTCACATATTCATTAATTATCTGTGGATATGTCAATAAATTATTTTATTCCTGCAAGTATGAACAATCATTCTTTATAGTCTGTTTTCAAGTCCTCAATTTTTTTTAGATACGTTCTTGAGGCGCAAGTTTTATTTACGCTTAGATTCTCGATTGTAAGTAAGACATTTAGAAAATAAATGACCGCCGTAAAATTTCTTTGACAGGTAAACGATAATAACAAGGTTTTGGTTTGAGTCTAAAGTTAAAAGTTACTTTACGTTGTGGAAGGTTATAGCAGGAATAAATCAATCAGAAATCTCATACAATAAATAAAATGTTCACTTGATGAAAGACAAAGTAGTCAGTTTCAGAATAATTAGATTATGTGTCGAAAAAGCTAACAATGAAACTCCACATTTATAATTTTTAAAGACTTAATTAACACAATTTTCAACTTTAAAATTAGGTAGGTATTATTAGGTACCTTTTGTCCTCTAAATAAGCACGCAAGCTTCACTGGTTTATAATATCACTGGATGTGATAAAGCTTGTGTGCTTAAAACATTTTAGAAACTGCGTCGGATGTAGCTCTAATAATCCTTGATGAATCTTGTAGGTAGAACCGTACCTATGTAGTGCAGCTTACCCCATAAAGGATTTATTTATTAACTTTTCCAAGTCTGAATCGTGGGAATGACAGTTTAGGTTAATTTAGCTAGTATTTAGATTGTGATAGCTACCTATAGAAGCAATGTATGTGCCAGTATGTAAAATGTTTAGGCTAAATAATTAAAGCCTTTGAGAATACATTTTAAGAGTGTTTTAGGAGTTCCACCAGCACCTCGAGGCGTTTTATTTAATCTGTAGCTGCGTCTTTTCCTTGAAAAAATTCCACCACAGACTATTTTAGTAAACGTTTTTGGATTGTGTTAGTGTACAGTTATTTAAACTTATTGATGACAATCAAGAAATCTTATCATACGCAGGTGGCAATTGATGGTTTAAGATGACTTTAGAAAAGATGGTCAGAGGGGAATTGTTTTTTTTCCACTGCCTTTTTCTCCACTACAATACGGCTCGAAGGCAGCGGCTTACATTGTACATTGACATTAAGCAAACAGAATGTAACTTCTTTACGTTCCAATAAAATGAACTAGGTACTTTTAATTGAATATACTTTTGGAGAGTACCTAAATGTTATTGATCGGTTTTCGGTATGACTTTTGTAATGGTTAGGTACTACGTTAAATAATATAACATACGATTTCCATTAGTAAAATTCTAGAAATTGCTCATGCTCACTTTGTATGATTGATTTCTTAGTTCGGTGGCATGAAATGTTTAAGTATACAGATAGTTAAATATTAGTGACATCCGTGGGTATTATATCTAATCTAGCCCTAATTTATAGGGCCAAATGTAGGCGGCTGGTTCTAAACAGAGTGCATTAAACCTACACTCATACATTATCTCCTCACGTAGGCACCCACACCGTCTAGGCTTCGCGAATCGTGACGTGTGGCGGCCTTGGCGTTCGGCAACCATCGGGCTCCGTCGCCAGCACTCGACTGGTTAGGTTATGCTATCCTTATCTTTCTCAATGACTGCCTGCTCGTCCGTTACGAATTTCCACACGTAAGGTTCGAGGAAACTGACTCAGCTGAGCTCTACCGCTGGATAGCTAGCAGGAAAATTGAGCTTTACCCGCAATGGAATAAAGTTGAGTTTACTGTGTGTGTTTTGCTAGTCGTTGACTTACCTCCAGTATACGTCACACTAGCTCTTTCTCTTTTTGTCGGCCCCGCACAGCTGCCGCTCGGGCAGTGTGGTAAAATCGTTCGAGCGCCGTTCACGTCACTCAACGTTCCCTTGAAAGCGTCAACGAAAAATACAACCGATACAGACTTGCCTTATTGTCCCAGAGTGTTTACTTTAGTTTTGTTTACACATGAAGAATAAACAGTGATTAAATAATTGCCAACGCTAGCAAAAAGTAAACGAAAAACAATGTGAGGTTAAACGTTTTGACAGCTCAACGAATCGATTAACAACATTTCAACAATAAACGGGGTCTATTGTTTCCAAGACACTGTAAGCAGAGTCCTGACTGACTACTTACAGTAGCTTCCATCGGTATGTAACCCCTGGCTTTTGGGAGCGCTTGGTGACAGTCACGGGTGAACAGTACAGATAGTGCGTGTTGTCGGATTGGTATTGTGATTTCGGCGGGTGTGCTTGATTGGATCTAAGTGTTGTGTCCGATGGAGACGGCCTGCGATCTGGCAGCGAGGAGCCAGGGTCATGCAGGCCCCGGAGGGAGCGACTAGCGTTAGAGGAGTAGCCCACCAGCAAAACGGCGACTGCTGCCGAGCAGGCGCCCGTCCACACAGCCCAGGTAATGGGAACACCTGTGAAAATGAATCATAGATACTGTATCATGTCACTTCCGCTCGTAACCTAAACAGATCTGTACAACAAAAGTTTACACAAAAAACTTTGTGTCGTGGAATTACACAAACAAATTGTATCAGTTTAATCAGTTTGGTTAACTTTTTGTAGAGATCAATGAACTTGTCTATGTCACTTGCTAGGACTTAACCCTTAATAATATTATGGTGAAATAGATTCGACTTTAAATTTGACAGAAATAAAGTCGAAAACCAATGCAAAATTCTTACTTACCTGCCTCTGGTTAAGGGTTAAATTGTAGCCAAATTTTAATTTTTTGGATAAGACGAAAGACTTGAGTAGAATAGCCTATAGTTTTATGCTAGAGTTAGAAATACAGCTAAAATCCTCGTAAGATGACATGAAGTCAGACTCAATGATTTATAATAAAAAATATTATTAATTGTATTTGATCCCAATCTCTCCTCTCAACATAGAACAGTTCCTCAATGAGTCACCCCACCTAAGGAACCGCAAAAAACTACTAAGATCGATGCTTAAAAGATACAATCGCCGAACCGGCAAACGGTGAAGTACTTACTTTATTTGACTGTGGATAGTACCACCTACTTAACACATTAGCGTATTTAATTTCAATAACTTCATTCAACGTCTCAGCAATCAAGGTGAATTGTGAAGGGAGTGGGCAAATCGTTTGTTAATATGTATTCTAAGAGCATTAGTCGTTAGCTCCGGGAGTTATAAACCAAAAGACCACTAGCGATAGACGTTGGATCACTAAGTTTCCAGTTGGTTCTGTTTAGATAGATAGAGAACGTACTTACTGTACGTAATACAGAGAATATTGTAAAGAGGTTCGAAATTTCGTTGATGCCGTGAGTCGCCCATTGGCTCAATTGGTAGAGCGCTGGTACGGATAGCCAGAGGTTGCGGGTTCGAATCCCGGCATGGGTGAAATTTTTAGCCTCTAAATAGGTTTTTAAAGATAGAGAACACTTTATCTCTATAATATAAAAATGAATCGCACAATGTGTTGGTAAGCGCAAATCTCGAGAGCAGCTGTACCGATTTCGCTGATTCTTTTAGAATATTCCTTGAAGTACGAGGATGGTTTTTACGGAGAGAAATAACAAAAATAATAAATCGACTGTTAGGCGGTAGGTACGAAGTTCGCTGGGTCAGCTAGTCTATAATATAAAAATGAATCCCAGAATGTGTTGGTAAGCGCAAATCTCGAGAGCAGCTGAACCGATTTCGCTTTTTTTTTATATTTCTTAAAGTACGAGGATGGTTCTTACGGAGAGAAAATTAAAAAATAAATAAAGAATTGACTGTTAGGCGGTACGAAGTTCGCTGGGTCAGCTTGTCTATAATATAAAAATGAATGTATGTGTTTGTATGTAAATGTTATGTTAAATTCAAATTCAAATAATTTTATTTCAACGTAAAGAATTTACATTCTGTTTGCTGAATGTCAATGTACAATGTAAAGTGTAAGCCGCCGCCTTCGGGCCGTATTGTATGTATGTTATGAATCGCTGTGTTGGTAAGCGCAAATCTCGAGAGCAGCTGAACCGATTTCGCAAATTCTTTTTTTAGAATATTCCGGAGGAAAAAATTAAAAAAAAGAATCGACTGTTAGGCGGTACGAAGTTCGCTGGATCAGCTTGTTCTACGTAAAAATGGAAATTACAAAGATATTTCTTAACCTAAGAGTACAGACGGCGGCCTTATCACTAAAAGTGATCTCTTCCAGATAACCTTTAATCTCCAAACACGGTGCTACTAAGCATAAACTGTACAGGGAGCACGTCAACCTTTTATTCAACAGTCAAAGTGCATTAGTTGCGATTTCCAACAAAAATGTATGAAATTGGTTTCACAGCGCGCTTAATATTGAGCTTTAGCAGTTTATGTAAATTCGAATGGCCGTTTTCTATCGTTACTCATTGGTAGCTGGAAATTTCTGTTTAATTGACAACATTTCATATTTTACAACGCGCAAAACTAAAAATACCGTTTCCTAATTTTGCTATCCTGATTATACGGAAAAAATATTTAGAATTTTTATTATTGCTTAGTTTTAGAGAAAATAAATAAAAACCAAAAATTGTGTGATGACGTCACACCTACGGTGGAATGAGGAGGTAGGTACCGTTGCCTACTATTAAAAATGATATGACTGTCATTTTCAATTTCATTTAAATGTCATGACGGAGAAATTACTTTTCCTTTCCTTAATTCCAATGGTTTTTAAAAAGGCGGCAAGGGTGTTAGTATTATTAAGCCGTATGTATGTGTGATGTCATTTGGCGGTTACGTCCTTTTAAAATAACACGAAATTCAAACAAAATTATGAATGAAAATCATCGAATTTCCGAAAATATGGGTCGTTTTATGTCGTATCTAGTTTCCTTTAAGACAGTAGAATACGTATGCAAAAAATTTAAATGTTGTCAATCGGGTAGGTACAAAATGAGTTTCATAGGTACTACGGCTGTCTCAAAGCAAAAAAAAAGAAACAAAGGATAAGAACAGATGCTCGTCCCACGTTCGGACGCAGCTTACTTGCAGAATTGCACCTTGCGCGGTGTCCTTGTCCGTCTGATCTTTCGCAATGAGATCTTAAACCTACTTGAGAATACAAAACTTATCTTGAGAGTCTTTGCGATAAATTCAACATGTGAACGCTAAATACGACATCTTTTGACGTTAGTCCATTTTATACTATTTAGCATAATGCGGTACTATACGCCACTACATCAGCCCTTGTATGTCCCACTACTGGGGCACGGGTCTGCATCGCAGGAAGGTTAGGCCATACTCCAGCACGGGGGCCAAGTCCATGTTGATGGAGAATTGTAAGACAGTGACGGGCCTTACTGTCAAGTTATCACGCCGCCCATAAGGCCCCTGACATGGCTTAACGACTGCCATTACATGACAGCCGGCATCAACGGCTTAAGGTGCTTTGCGAAGCTCGGAAGCGTTCGGAAAAAATGCCACTAGCGGTAGTCACGGAATGGTCACCCATCCTGCACCTGACCGCGCCTGTTGTTGCTTAACTCGAGTGATTGATTTCAATCACTCGGTTCGACTAGGAAGCTCCCGGCAGACTCGGCGCTTCTTAGCGCCACTAATGGAATCAAAATCATAACGTGTTTTATAATACGTTTTTTTTCCAAAAGTTAACATGCTACATTTTAACAACTGTGACAATTGTTTTTAGACCTTACAGTCTAGTATCTAGGATCAACAACCTAGGACTTCAATCGATTTCCGCTAAAAAACGGGCGTTTTTGGTAAAAATGCTTGCAAGTCCTAGATTCTAGGACCGCGGTTCTTTTCGAAAATAGTTGCTTTATTTAATTAAGATTTAAGATATTCACTTTTTCCAAAGACGCGTTATAAAACAAGATATGTTTTTTTCCATTGGTGGCCCTAGTTAGCACCGCGTAGCGCTTTTAATATTCCGTAATCTGGTAGAAAACTAAGAGACATTTTAATTTTCGTCTTCTTTGGTCCTTTAACTTCTAGCGAAGAATAGGGCCTCAACCACAGATTTCCACTTCTGACGGTGGTCCGCGGCAGCTTCCAATTCAGGCCAACTAGTGCCAATCGACTTGGCTCTTTATCTATTGATCTTTTCCAGGTGGTCCTTGGCCGCCCCCTCTTTCGGCTGCCCAATGGGGTGTATACGTAAGTGCTTGTCTGGTCAGGCATCTCTTGTCGCGGCGTAGTGTATGTGATATCCAGCGCCATTTCCTATCCAGGATTTCTAGGTGGACTGGTATCTGATTGGGACACTTCCAGAGGTCCTGGTTCCGCATTCAAAAGAAATAAGAGACATTTTAATATTAGAAACAAAATCATCTTGTACTTTTGTTGTTTTTAGTAGGTAAATCAAATTCATGATTTGTCTCGGTCTGATTATTGTCCTCGTCTGCTTACTAGACATCATCATAACCTGGACGATACTCTGATTTTAAAAACCTATTTAGAGGCTAAAAATTCCACCCATGCCGGGATTCGAACCCGCGACCTCTGGCTATCCGTGCCAGCGCTCTATCCAACTGAGTTAATGGGCGACTCACCGGCATCAGTGAAATTTCGAACCTCTTTACACTATTCTCTGTATTACGTACAGGCAGCGACATCTGGCTGAAGTAGATTGCATCACTTACAGCCCCGACTACCTACTTTGCAGTTAGGTTTTTACATCGGAATGATATAGCTGTACCCACATGCTTATACTATTTTTATTTTTAGTGCACTAACCCGTGCTAAGGACAATTTTAAAAACCTATTTAGAGGCTAAAAATTCCACCCATGCCGGGATTCGAACCCGCGACCTCTGGCTATCCGTGCCAGCGCTCTATCCAACTGAGCTAGTGGGCGACTCCTTATTGTCCTTAGCACGGGTTAGTGCATTAAAAATAAAAATAGTATAATACTCTGATTGTTGTGTTGTGCAGATGTCAGCATTTAGATCGGTCGTAGTTGTTGAGAAAACACGCCTAAATTACTTTTCTTATGCTTTTGAGTTCTTGTTGAGTTCTTCATTGCTTATAGTTACGTGAACATTATTATTATGTACTGCTTATGAACGTTTCATTTACCTTTCCTATTGACGTGACTCGTGTTTCGGCCCGTCATCAACCCTTGTAGATTTTTCTGTTTATTATTATTATTATTTCTTAGATTATCATTGCGTGTATACAAGTGTGGCTTAAATAAAGTCTCTTCAGTATAGATAAATAAGCAAAAACAAGCAAGACCTTATAATCTTCAATATTGTATTTAATGTTATATTTTCATACCATTTCAAAAATTTACATGCTCAATTCGTGAAAAGTTCTTGAAAATTTATTTACCTATATAATTTGTGTAAGTATATTCAGTGGGCCTTCAAAAACTTCTTGGTACAATTATGTATTTAGTACTTGGTGATTGGTTCGGAAATGTTTGCCGGAGTCCGAGTTGATGGCTTACCTAGAAAGGCAGAGGGTTTGCCAATGAAGAATCTGTTTTCAGGTTATGCATTCTTTACGTCCAAAACCTTGTGTTGTTACTTAAACTCAGCATTGTATCTAGGACCGGAAGGGTAGGCAGAGACCACCCTTGCGGTCCGAGGCAGAGGGTTTGCCAATGAAGAATCTGTTTTCAGGTTATGCATTCTTTACGTCCCACATCCTGTGTTGTTAAATAAACTCCGCATTGCAGCATTGTATCTCGAACCGGAAGGGTCGGCAGAGACCGGTATGAGGCAGAGGGTTTGCCAGTGAAGAATCTGTTTTCAGGTTATGCATTCTTTACGTCCCACACCCTGTGTTGTTACATAAACTCAGCATTGTATCTCGGACCGGAAGGGTAGGCAGAGACCACCCTTCCGGTATGAGGCAGAGGGTTTGCTAATGAAGAATCTGTTTTCAAGTTATGCATTCTTTACGTCCCACACCCTGTGTTATTATCTGCGCCATGTCATATTATCAGTAGAAGCGAATGGAAACGTTGTGTGCAGGTTTATTCGAGGTGTTAGCGTAACGGTAGGACACTAGCTTCTCAATCGAAAGGTCGTGGGTTTGAATCCAAGCATGAACATTTGTGAATATACAGTAGCCATACCACGCGCTAACTATGAAGGAAAACATCGTGAGGAAACCTGAGTGTCTGAGGTGTTGAAATACCGTTCGAATACAGCGCTTGAATTGCCAGTCTGAGGTGTGCTAATTAAGAGAAAACGGGATTATTCAGACTTCATTCAATAGACTGTAAAACTCAACTTTCATATTGATCATCTTAAGGCGATATTTCACGAACTAATCGATTTACAATTTTAGCAATATTCTTCATTTCATCAATGCTTTCTAGTTCCAGTCACGTAATTAGAGATGATGGTGGTTGGTTGGTCACGATGGTTTCAAAATCAATTTCTAGACATAGATATTATGTGTTTTCAGGATTTCTAAGAACCAGGACCGATTCCAATCTAATAGAAATAAATGACCATGCAGTCTCGTCAGAGTTACATAAGAATTTCGAGGTTCATTGCGTAGCAGAGTCTACTTGTTAATTTGTGGGTTAATCAACTTTGCAATGTACATCTAACTATTGTAAATCATGAATTGCATGCCACAGGAAACAGCACCCTGGTAGTTTACGTTAACAATGTGTTACAAATCCCTCCGGACGACTTTGACATTTTCTTAAAATCGAGTCTTTCCAAGATCGTCTCTTTTTTAAATTGCCATCTCTTTACTTTGTCCCTTTTTTTAAATTGCCATCTCTTTACTTTGTCCCTTTTTTTAAATTTACTCTTTCCTAACTCATGTCCACTCTGGACGACATCGACGTGTTTTTACCGTGACACTTTTCCAACTCGTCTCTTTTTTAACTCGCCGTTTTTTTGGAGCAAGTAACTAGCAATGAAACATCAATAACAAACATCAACAAGGCTTAATCGATGTCCGGAGGGATGTCAGTCAATTTAAAAAAAGAGACTAATGCCAGGTTTTCACGGTCTTAGTGCCCTCGGTCCGAGTGCGCAATCAGAGTAAACTAATGCTTCTGATTGGCTATTTTGGTGTTGTCACGAAAAACCGTCCAATCAGTACTAAGACTGTGAAAACCTGGCCAAAGTAAAGAGATGGCAAGTTAAAAAAAGAGACTAGTTTGGAAAGAGTCGAGTATAAGAAAATAGCAATGTCTTCCGGAGGGTTACAAATAAATAGTTCTTCTGCAGCAATTTCAGGAGACAGATACCGAATTAGACATTTGCGTTGTATCTAGTTCCTAAGTAGGTAATCAAAATATAGGCAGTCGTGTTAGTAATTATGTGACTTGTGACTTGTGTCTCATAGACAGTTTATAAAATGAGTTTTGATGTATCGATCCACATAGATGTGCTTCTTTTTCTTCATGTGCTGTCTCCTATCTGAGGTTGGCAACCAATTCGGCTATCTTGCTTTCCGAGATTGCCAAAACAAACGAGGAACTGGTACTCTATTGAAAGCACTGTCGCAGGTTGTGTAGCCATCATATTTTTGTCTCCCACATAGATATACAATGTACATTGGTGTCCCAAACAAAGCTTAAGTTTTTCGGTGTAACGCATACCCTATACCGCATATGGCCGCCAAATTGTACTGTATCTTTATAATTATTTATGTTGGCGTTTTTCCTGGTGTACAATAAAGAATATTCTTATCTAATCTTAACTTCTTATTTTATAATTTCTCGTTAAAGTAACTTACTTCCTATGGCGCTACAACCCTTTGTGGGTCTTGGCCTCCTCCACAATCTTCTTCCACGTGTCTCGTGCCTTTGACTCTCTCTTCCAGTTCGTGTATTTGCCCATCTTTCTGAGGTCTTCTTCAATACAGTCGTACCAACGTTTTCTGGGTCTGCCTCTTGGTCTCTTTTGTTGCGGCCTCCACCTGGTCATAATCTTGGTAGCCCTGTAGTCCGGCATTCTCTCGATATGGCCCGCCCATCTCAGCCGCTGATGGGCGCAATTTTGCAAAACCTGATAATTTTCTCCCGCTTGATGAGTGCATCCAGCTCATGATTTATTCGAGAGCGATAGGTGCTATTCGCTTCTCTTACTGGACCAAAGACTTTCCTCAACACTTTGCGCTCGAAGACGGCAAGTCTGTGCTCATCCTTTTGTGTCAGTGCCCAGGTTTCGCAAGCATTAGTTACCACAGGTCTTATGATGGTCGGTAGATGGTAAGCTTAGATTTTCTACTGAGCAACTTTGAGCCAAGTAACCCACGATATGCATAGAAGCACTCGTTAAGGTAACGGTAAATAAAATTATATTTAATTTTAAGGACAGGCATCCGTGCCTACTTTCGCCTAAACGACAATTTTTTTTGGAAAGCGTACGTCAGAATATTAAAGTTGGTTAAATAATAAGGCAGCAATAAGCCACCAAATCATTTATTTTTACCAGTAAACGTGAAATGGTATGGTTGTACAACAATACAACACTGATCTAAAAAGTGAAATAATTTTAATAATTTCTGGTGACAAAAAAAAATTCTGGTGACTTAGAACAATCATGTTAATTTCAACCGCGATTTTTCATTATTTTGACCCCTTTTTAAACGTTTGATTATTTAGTTTTCGTTACAATTATTTTGTTTCATTTAGCAATTCAATTAATTAATTAAAGAAAAACTAGCAATTCAATTAACAAGCTATGCTAACTAATAAAAAAAAAGTTTTTAATAAAACCCTATTTTTTTATTAACATTAGTACTTTAATGCACGCTCGCCCATGCAACCTCGTACCGGGACGTTCAAGCGGAATTCGGCGCGGTTTTCCGTAGTTGAAAATAAATAAAATTTAATTTTCAGTAACTTTAACGTAGAAGCAATAGTATAAAAGGGTAGGTATGTGTTATAAAAATAATTTTTAACTAATTTTTACTAAACAATTTTTTTGGCACACCATGGGTATACATTTACCTTCATTGTATCCATATTAAATACTTGAGTGCTTGAGTAATTTTGCTCATGATAGATCGTCCGTGGTAGCACGTGGTAGCCCCGTGCAATAGACTCGGAAGTGAAAGACCCAGGTTCGATTTCCAACGAGGAGGGCATGTACTTGTGACTTTGTTTATTTTCTCAAGAAGTATCGTTACTACTGTGCATGTACACCACAAATTTGTAGTAGCAACACCATCCGCTAACTGTGAAGAAAAACATCGTGGAGACATTCGCGGATTGATTGGCTCCGCTCGTATTGATTTGTTTTTCGTGTGGGGTAGGTCGACTAAGCTGTCAGGAATTGGTGCTGGGCAAGTACGAGTATTATCTCTATCTAAAAACAATGTCTCGGGCTCTGCAGCGTCAGAGTGGTTCTTTGAGCCATTCAGTATGAGTGAAGTTGCCGTTTTAAGCTGTATAAATCATCTCGTTTCGTAGATGCAAGGGGCAAATTTTTTTTAGAAATTTTGCCAATAAAAAATATCTAGAACAATAAATAATATTATCATATCGCGTAAGTACAAAGAACAATTCGTATTTCACAGTTATCTAGATCTCAGTGGACGCACAGATGTGTCACTCTATTACAATTCGTAGATTAGATAAGTTTTATTTCGCCACACAATGCATACCGTTCTGTCAATACTATCTTTGTGCTCCAAACGGTATTGTCTCAAACATCTAAATCTCTTGATTTCCTGCCCTAGATCATGTTTATCGGCCTAACAGTTCAGCCTTTTTGCTGTAGCTAGTTCACTCACTTAACCCGAAATCACTAGAAATTTCCAGAAGCTTTGTATTTTGCCAGCAAAGATGGTGTGTGTTCGTCTAAGTAGAGCGGTCGATAGTTCGTTGACTTCTCAACAGCGACGTTTCTCTGCAGGGTCTCAGATCTCTCAGATATTGAATAATGCTGAAAAATTACGATTTGATGAGGCCCCTCCGATTAACTTCCGATTTTATGCAACGTTTTCAGCAACGAGGTATAGACTTCCAAATCGTAAAGGGGATTAATTACGTGAGGTCATTTGATTTGGGGAGGTGTCAAGCAAATAATGTCGAAAATTTACGTGAAAGAAGCCCGTTTTACTTTTCGGTGGAACTTCGTATAGGACTACCGCTAGAAGCAGCTATAATATATATATAGTTGTTATATTATGTACCACGCATCACATCACTATTACCGTTGATTAACCAAATCACTTCTGACAGTAAGGCCCGCCACTGTCTTACAATCCTCCACCAACCCGGACTTGGCTCCCGTGGTGGAGTATGGTCTAACGATGGGGGAAAAGACCGTGCCCGTCCTACGATGGGGGAAGAGACCTGTGCCTCAGCAGTGGGGAAATACAAGGGTTCACATCGAATCAAATCACACGTATGCCGCCAAAACCACGATTTTCTCAAGTGTCGCGTCGTGAGTACCAGTGAATAAGTAACATTGATGCCAAGGATGTCGATGCAGTTGTGACTGCATAGTATTAGCAAGCTTGTGCTACTGTTGATTGAAACAGTTCTCAGCGTCATTGTTGCCGCAGCGACCGCGGACACGTGAGCCAGACCCGTGCCGTTAGATCGCGATAAGCGTCTCTCAACGTGATCGATTAGGTGTTCTGTTGCAGACTTGCGAAGGACGCAGAAGTCCAGCCGTTGTGCATACGAATGGTAAACGGGTTTAACCGAATTTGAGTACACATCTGGTTATACCCGTCGGTCATTGGACTGTACAGTGTAATAATAATAATATAATGCAGCATAATAATAATAATATCATGCAGCATAATATATAAGTCTCTAGTAGGGCACAGACAACAGTGTATGGGCTTAATCTCCACGCGTGCCCACTGCGGATTGATGGTTTCGAGCGCCGAGGTATGCGAACAGCTCAGACACTCCGGTTTCCTCGCGATATTTTTCTTCACAGTTAGCGAGTGGTATTGCTTCTAATAACTTCACAAATGTACGTAACTTAGAAAACAATGTCATTGATACATACCGGGATTCGAACCCACGGCCCGCTCGGCGTTCTAGCGCTCCACTACCATCGCTGTAGTGTGGCACACCTCTATAAATTGAGGATTGCCCCGGAGGATAGTTATTTTATTGCAGGGAGGTGGGACTGCTTTTCTTGTCTGCGTAAATATTAAATATGAAAAAGCGAATTCTAGTAGAGTCAAGGAAATTATCTTACGGCAAAGTCGGTGACAGTGACAAAAGTAAATACCGTCAAGATTGATTTCGAGGGCTATAGCAAATAATTTTTGGTATAGCAAATCACCTGGTAAACAGTCTTTTAAATTCAGTTCCTATTTTCGAACCAGACCAGCAAGTCGCACGTTTTAAATGTCAAATCGCGACTTTTCAGTGCATTAACTGTCAAATTCAGACATTGCAAAAAGCGTGACTCATGCTATCATACTACCCAGGCATGAAAAGTGACGTGTAGCAACACAGCTCGTATTTACAAGAGGTCTGTTCACAAATGTGTACCTATTTGAGTTGTGTGGTAAAGCGAACGTAACGCAAACGAAGGTAAAGTTGGTCTTTTGTTGTGTTAGTTTTGCAGTGACGGACTTGCAGGGCTACTTGGTGCAAAAGGTCTCGGGAAACTGGTAGCGCTTGTTGATTAGTTCGATTTCTAGCTTGCTTTACTTACAATGAGTTTTCTTTCAATGTCATCGCAACTAGACTCATTGATAAATGGAAGAGCTAAAACTGATTGCGTAGATATAGGGTGGAATGGTTAGATGGAAACGTAGACGTAGACTTTCCATGGATTCATTCATTGATTTGTTTTATCGTAAGACGCAGACCGTTGAGGGGCGCTTTGTAAATTTCACATAAGTACCTACTTCTAGTTGCTATGCTGCCATCAGCGTAGTTATGATGATTTAAAGTTGTGCGTCATACACTAATGGTTAACGCTATTTCGTTAAGCTGTGATAGCCCTATGGGCAGAACAATGGATTCGGAAGCGAGAGACCCAGGTTCGGTTCCTGGTGCGCGCATGTATGACTTTGTTTCTTTCCAAGGTTACGTAACTCTGCGAATAATCGTGAGGAAACCCGCAGCTTGGATGACTCCGCACGTATTATCTTTGCTGTGGGGTAGGCCGATTAAGCTGAGGTGCTAGGCTATCTAAAAAACATTATCGGGGACCACTCGGAGCAGGCACTGCGGCGTCCGAGTGGTCCCTACACCCATCTAATGTGAAGGTGCCACTGGACGCTGCAGCGTCCAATGGTTTTCCTTCACTAAGACGAGATGTTTTATGCGGCGCGCTGTATCTCATCTCATCTTAGGCCAGAGTTTCTTAATCTGGCGTCTCTCCGTTTGTTTGAATGGCGAACAAATGTGCCTAAATTAGATCCTGACCTGGAAGGTGACATCAGAGTGTCTATGTTGATTATTACCTAGTAAGGTATCATATTATTGATAACGATTGAAGGAATCGACCGAATAGATGTTTGCTAAGAAAGTCGATATCACGATTTGTCTCACTGAATAATTTGGTGAATAAAATTTTAACGATCAAGTGTTTGCGAATATGATACGTAGGTGTTGTATGTTGCACAATCAGGTATTAGTTACATGAAATAAAAGCATCAGGACAGAATCGCTAGTAGAATGATATTCATCACATCACACTAATATTATAAAGGCGCAAGATTGTGAGCATGTATGTTTGTTACTTCTTCACGTCTAAACGGCTGGAGCGATTTTAATAAAATTTGGTATGGAGTTAGCTGACACCCACGATTAACACATAGGTTAACAGCGGGAAAATATCTTATTCCCATGGGAAAATCGAAGAACCGCGGTTACAGCTAGTTAGGCTATAAATATACAACTTCCATGGGTGTAATCTTATGACTATGGCTGTGCAGCAGTTTGAATATTGTAAGCGGCAGCCACGACCTTGCACCACCGCTGTCTGACATTGGGCCGGTGATTTCGCATCGCGTTTTGTTCTACGATCTCTTTCGACACTGCAAACGCAACAAAAGTACAGGTTTGATTCAGTTTCCCTTTTTAACTGTTCGCGCTTCTATTCCCTTAATTTGTATGTAACTGGCAAACTAAGCAAACAAATGTAGGAATTCAGTTTTATCACTCTCGAATCGATACAATTCGCATGACAATACCATAATTTTATATCAGATTCTGTAACTAACGTATACATCTGTTGCGTAAACGCAATTTTTACTTACATAGCTCTACCGCATAGATATGAGGCGAAATATAAGTATATGTAACACACATAATGGGAACCGCATTTCAGTGTTGAGCCACTTAATTGTACGGCAAATTCCAAAAGATTATTCGTTTTTGCACACAGATCTATTCGTTAAAAGTTATATAATGAAGACGCTGATCCGACGATGTATCCGAAAGTGAATAATGAAATTATTTATTGCCATTGCGCCACCTATTGGTGTCTCTCAATTTCTAATGTTGAGCGGACTTCAACACCGTGTTGTTCATTTGGTCACGCATAATCATCATACTTCACACTAATATTATATTATATTATATTATATTATATTATATTATATTATATTATATTATATTATATTATATTATATTATATTATATTATATTATATTATATTATATTATATTATATTATATTATATTATATTATATTATATTATATTATATTATATTATATTATATTATATTATATTATATTATATTATATTATATTATATTATATTATATTATATTATATTATATTATATTATATTATATTATATTATATTATATTATATTATGTATATATCTCCACCAACCCGGACTTGGTCCCCGTGGTGGAGTATGGCCTAACCTTCCTGCGATGCAGGAAGAGACCCGTGCCCCAGCAGTGGGGACATACGAAGGTTGATAACGATATATATATATATTGTATTATATTATAATGCACCCCTGGAACCCAGAAGGGTAGTCAGATACCAGGGACTGCCGCTTGCCACGATCCTGACAGATCACCTTCGCTTCATCAACGTTCATTAGTCGTTGCATGCACGCACGCCGGTCTCGGGTACTGTTTACCTATGGCGGCTGTATTAAAGTTATTTCTTGTCAGTGCACCTACAAGCATGAACTGTACTTCTGTGTGGGCTCCGAAACCTTTTCGCAGATCGCTACGGTGATGTTGCGTGGATAGACCACTGCCCTGCTAACTTTTATTCGCCCAAATTACGGACCTATTAACTTAGAATAAAATTGCGCTCGGTTTCAACATGCCTAATGACTTTGTACCTAACGACTATCTTTGCCCAGTGCCTGCCACTATTAGTTTAAGGCCATTCTTGCAACAGAAACGAAAATTGGTCAGGTAAAATAACCTCGGACCTTATAGAAGTCACTTAATGTAAATAAGATATTTTAGCCTTTTTTTCATTCAGTTATTGTTCGCAACTTGAATTACGTGGCATATCGAATTTATACCTCCGGTTTTGGAGTCTGTACTTCAACTTACAGCTATTAACAGTAGATTAACAGATTTTTTGAGTAAGAACAACTGTTTCTTCTTCTTTAAATACCATCTCCTATCGGTGGTTGGTAACCAATTCGGCTATCTTACTTTTCCAGATTGCTAACACAAACAAGGAACTGGTATTGTCTATTGGTACTGTCGTAGATTGCCATGATATCTGTGGTAAATGTTTACTCGGCATAATGCTTGATAGAGCATACCAGAAAACCCAGAAATCTATCAAACAGATCTGTTATCATGAAATGGTCATGGCTTACCTCGCTATCTGCAGTTGTCTCAATTACGATAATCCATACGGTTCAACATTGCACAATGAATTTAGAGGTACCTCTGGGTCAGGCCAGGATTAGCATTTGCTCAGCGCGCGTAACCGCGGTTGATGGCGTCCCAGGGGGCCTGTTGTTACAGAAAAATGTCACAAAAGTACCAACTATAGAAAGCAGATCATTGATAAATTTGTATTTATTATAAAAATACAGTTTGCTATGATTATGATGACACAGTGAACTGCCTAAACACAAACACGTTTCCGTTAGTCACTCAGTCATCAGTTCATGTATGAATCGTATGAATATACCTAGTATTTTCTTATGCTCTATTTTTTCATGTTATTCTCGAAAGCAGGAGAAGAACGAGTAATTAATATTGTGCGCTTTTACGTCTAGACGGTAACGCAGGCATACCCTAGTGATTTGATATGTCTCTTGATGCTGCTACCGACGAGGAAGTGCAGAGATTAAGTTAACATGATGCGATACAAATCAAAAGAAAGCGTTGATAAAAAAGTGGGTGAAAAAACTAGCCAAAGCAAAGCAGCTCTTCTGTTTAAAGTAGTCATTTCGCATTTCAGCGGCGTTGCAGTATACTTTCTATCCGCTATCGTACGATCTCTGCTTCATCTCGTCAGCATCGGTAGCCGATTGTTGATTAACTGCCGTTTTAACCAAATAATCCGATTATCAATGATTATTGTTCATTTGCCAGAAGCTTTTGAATGATGTTGCAATAGATGTGTGTGCCGTATAGCCAGTTCGTAAACAACGCTTGCGCTCTTTCTTTATGAATGAAGATTCAAGATTAAGAAATATGTAACAGCTATAAACATTCGTCATGTGAATTAAGTTGAAGAGGTCGCAAATTACGTATTATGCACACCAATGCCGCAGACACTGCTTGCTGAGGCTCTATTCTTTTAATAATATGGAATCTGCTCAGCCCTATCTTGGAATCAAGTAGACAGGTATTGTTGTTGTTCAGGTATTATTGTTGTTCGATAGGTGAAAGTCAAACACACATGTAAGTTTCAACGTATAAATCCTAGTATTCTAGAAACCGTCCGTTGTGGTTACCCTTGAGTTCTCTGGTATGGCTCTATCATTTTCCTCACCCCGAGAAAATGCTACTGGTCCACCGCAAGCTACTCCATTGCGGTTGGACCGCCATCAACAGTAGGTACGTTCATAAGATACAAACAAAAGAAGGACAGCTAGATTTCACGACTGCTCGTAATCCTGTTGCTCCCGACCGACCGATTAATTAACTTATAATAGGGGAGTGATAGTGCTTGTTTGAGCGCCGGTAGCTAGAGTTTTAAATATAGTCTATTAGTTTCATTGTAAGTTAACTGCAGTAATATCTCACTTAACGCGACCTCGCTTTGTGCGGTTTAGGTACTACGCGAATTTCATATTTGGCGCTAAATTGCATCGCTTTATGCGATTGTTGTAGGCCCGACGCGATTGGTCAATGCAGCGTGCTGCGAGCCCGACACCAAGCCAATAGGGATCTGCTTTCGGCTCCTGAGATAGTACCTTTCAATGAATGAAAACAAAATTCAATTAAAAAAAACTTTGAATGTAGTAAGTAGTTCACAAAAGAAAATATTAATATAATCAACCAAAACAAAGTAATAAAATTGTAAAAAAAATATTAGTAGGTATATTTATTCTAGGACGTTTCAAAAATTTATTTTGGTATTGCTTATTAGCAATGGTTTAATTTTATTATCTTCACTGAAGTAACGATTTTCAATAACATGTATAGAAAATAAACAAAATTGACACCTGTTGATTATTTCCAGAAACTCGGTTTACTGAAACACTGTCGATGCCTCAAAATGTCACCTGGCTTGTTTTGCTTGTAAGAATTTATTTATAGAAAAAGATGGAAATACAGAAAAAAACATGACCATACAAAATTCACTAATAGTTTCGTCAAGAACACTGATGGAATTTGGATTGTTGTTAGTTTGTTACTATGTGTTGTTACGATATGTGTCAGAAGTTATACTTCTGACATATTTGCTTTCAAGCGCCCGTTCACGTCAATTCACGCTCCAGCCAATTTTACTTGAGATCTGCACATCTCTTGAACATAGACTGCGGCAGCATCGGACCGGAAATGTTAAATGTTAGTTTTGTTTCTTCACCACGAAACTAGATTTTATTCATTCAATGTAAATAATTCATTACCTAATTCATTCGTAATTGATGTCAATCTAACTAAACGGTGTCACGTTAGCGGACTGGCTGTGGAAATAGAAAGTGTCAAGTGGCCGAACTAGCGGTAGTAACACGAACTGAATACTGACAACCTATTGAATCTTACATTCTTTGTCGTTTTGGGAATCTTTCTTTGGTATCTTCAAAGCTTCAGAGCGGATTTCAACTTGTTGGCACAGTTGGGATTTTGTTATTTTTACTTATTGTTTTGTCTGCCCTCTTCTTCAAAATCTCCGGGATTATAGCGGTCTCCGCCAATACAGTATCTGTTGCCATTTGCTTTCGTTATCAACCTTGTATGTCCCCACTGCTGGGGCACGGGTCTCTTCCTGCATCCTGCATTTGTTGCTTACTATAAGTGAATTCTTATATTCCTTTCAATAATTCGCTGTTATTCATCGCTTCTGTACAGCCAGCATTTGCAGACACGGAAGCACTGCTTCTCCAACCATCCGAGCGAGAGGAACATTTAAATCCGCGTCTGTATCATGTATGTATCAGTTGCATATCTCTGTATCATGTATGTATCTGTATGTATCAGTTGCACAAACGCGGAAACTTTGCACATTTTGCAATGGTTTCCGTGGCTGAAAGAAATCCGAGTGGACACTCCGGTTGCGCCTGAGTGGTCGCGTCGAGGATGCCGCTCAAGTGGAACGGGCGTTGGTCATATTGATTCGATAGCACGGACTAAAATGTGGATGCAAAATGTCCGGGCAAACGGGCAGGCAAATAGTGCAAACATTAACTTTTATTGGGGCCCAATTTGTCTGAGTAAGCGAGAACCTGCCTGGTCATGCCACAATGTTCTAGACAAGCTAGGTAATGCTAAAACGGTTTTTAGTGGTAAACTAGTGACCGACCGAATGCTCCGCATACAGCCGGGGCCTCATCTTGAGCAAGATTAATGTTTTCCGCGTAAATAAATAAAATAATAATAATATTATCTACTTGCAAGTGAATTAAAACAAAAAAAGAGTAATACTGCTCGCTAGTATGATCTCCGTTTAAAAACTGATGTCATTAAGAACCTTAGTAAAAGTAGAAAAATGTTTTACTATGATAAATTTGGTAAGATGTCTACTCTCAGTGAGATCTTTTTTGTCGAGCACTATTCTTGGAAATGCACAGAGCGAATGTAAATGACCATTCTATTCGTCAGACTAACTTAGTAGGTAACTATGTATTGTATCGTATTTCGTACTAAAATTACTTTGCCTTTCTTTCCAGGTAAGCATTGAGATGTAAATCTCACAAAGAGAAGCAATTTGCAAGAACATCCTATGTTCGGACGTAATTTATTCGTAAGTAATTTAGCTGTTGATGTTGGGGTTTCACTCCTATAAGATTAACTGTCACATAATATTAAAAACCTATTGTCACATAATACCTACAATGAATCAACTTTGTATTCATAGTTATTTATTAAACGGGTCTTATCGCGATTTATTAGGTAAAACGTAATAAACGTTAATTTCTGACGTTTCGGCAACGTTGCAGTTGCCGTGGTTGTCGTTTTATCTAATAAATAATTTAGATCTATTTAATACAAGTATGACCTTGACGAGTAATTAAGAAATAGCGTATTAGTATTTTGGAAATGTTGTCAAGAGTTAAAGATCGTAGGTTACGAAGAATGCTAAAACCCAGGCTAAACACATGACGCGATAGTTCACAAGGAGAAAACAAAAGAGGTACAAAACGTGTTATTCAACATTTCAGTCTACAGATTAATGTTTGCACTGTCGATTTCACAAAGTTGTTTCCAACAACAGAGGAGTGACGTAGTATGAGTTTGCCAGTAATTGAATTACCGCCTACGTCTCTTAAATGGGTTAGTGCTTTGTTTATATATTATGACCTGAAACAGTCAATTGAATTTTCACTTCATAGTTTTTTTTATTTTACCTGAACTGAAAAATGGTCAGCAAGATAGTGATCTTGCTGACCACTCACACTCATACATAGACGCTCATACTAGTGAGTATGAGTGTTTATAAGGAATTAGATGTTTCAGGTTTTATCGTTGACTTCGAAATACGATTTAGACGTAACATTTCTTCCAAGCAAGCAAGCGATACTTGTTTGTGTTGGCAGTGTTTAAATTCTTATAATATTATTTTATACACCTGAGATGTATATCAGAGCTATGTTAGTCAAACCAATAGGTGCACCCGTGAAGTAAGTGTCGTTGCAAAGTATTAAATCACCAATATTTATCAACCTTGTTCGAATGATTTAAATGTTGGAAAGCGGGAACTAGCAAATTGGTTAATTTGGAGTTGCGCAACGCTACTCTTTCTCTATAACTTGTTACGTTTTATCGCATTTAATTGGGATGTGTTCTGCTAAATCGCTCTACATAGCGTGTCGCGAGCGCGTGCGCAAGACGTCTTGCTCCCCAGCTCGAGGCCTTCGTGATGCCTCAGACAAACGGATGCCATTCTCTGACAATACACTCCGCACCAATTCGACAGACTTTCTACTTTTGAATACTGTCACATGGCACGATTCGAAAACACTTTGACGGGTTTTGATATTAAGATTACCATATTCTGTGATTTATTGCCTGGGATGTATAAGTAACTGTCAGTATCAGATCGTCCAGTGGTTTCGGAAACAATAGGGAACACTGGCGCCATGAAACCTCCAAAAGTTTCAGGTGCTGTAATTAATTATTTTGCTCATTGTTATGTATAAGGTCTAGCAAGAAGTGCCATTAATCGTAAGAGAACTCTTTGTTCGTGGCGTAATTTGTGCAATGCAATGTTTTTCTTCTGAATCACATAAGTCGACAAGACGAGAAAACTTTAAATGCATTGCGTTCTGCAAACGTTACTTGTTTCTCTACAGAATGTAGCTGAAAGCAATGTCAACGATGTGTTACGAGCGATTGCATTCGGTGATATCCAGATATTTTTCTATCGTTTTGTAATCAATTCTAAAAACTTAAAAAATGCACGAGCTCTTGGTAAATGAAATGTATGTCTCACCCAAGTAGATTCGATTCAAAAAGTCTCTGAATGCGTTTCTTGTCCATATTTTGGGAATTCACTTGAAACTCCACTACGTAGGTAACCTTAAAACTTACATAATTTGTGCAGGGTCCCTCTATCCTTAATATAGAGACCTTAATATAGTATTTAGTATAGGTGCCATTAGGTTCGTCCACCGGTGACAATAGCCTCAGTTATACCCGTTCCGCAACGTGCATCCGAATGCAAAAACTTTTTACAACGCCTCAATGTCCGGTACTTTACAATTTGTATCCTGTACTCAGTGTAGGCGCAGAAGTATCTGGACTTCGTTTCAGATTCGTGGCTCTTTGATTTTCTATATTTACTGCTTGACACCCTTTAAACTTTTAAATTTTATTAGTGTTTTGCATCTTCTAACTTATGGGTACATTCGGTTTTGGTGTCATGCTTATGTCAGGTACGATTACGATTAGAGTACGATTTGAATCGCTGACTGCAATTGTTTTATAGGCTCCGTTAACAATTATGTAAACATGAAGTAAATACCGAAGTGTGTCAATGTTTACCAAAGATTCCCACGAGGATTTTCTATTGATGAGCTGTTTTTACTCTGGATTGGATGGAACATCTGTACCTACAGGGTGCATTCCTGTTTTACATAGTCATTATGGAGGTAATTGTTCGGTTGACGATGGCTAGCGTATTGGATGCAAATGCGGGTTTTACGACGGCAGTTCTGCTTCAATTGAATTGCAATGCTGCAGTTGAATTTCCATCTTCAAAGATGGGGATATGGTTAATGGTTTAGATCGGCTGCTTTTATAACAGACGAAAGACAGGTTTGGATCAACTATTATTTTAATTTTCGAAGCTTCATAGTACTCGTATTTCCCCAACGCTTATAAATTTTCATTTCTCTCAGTACTAGGCATGTTGTATAGTAAATGACTCGGCTGAAAAATGGTGGCACGCCGACACATTCTTGCAACAAATAAATTGAACACTACATGAAAAACCGGCCAAGAGCGTATCGATGCTGGTGCAGTGATAAGTTCCGCTGTTGGAAGGGTTTCTTTATTGTAATTGATATTATTTACATAGATAGGCACTGATAAGGTACAACAGGTTAATTTAATTCACGGTATAACTAATAACGTTCACTTTAAAGTTTTTGTAATGGAATCTGTACGAAGTTTTTCTTTTTTTTATAAGTTGGTCTACTATTACTAGTTAACTTGTAAAGCCTTCTTAGCAGTGATAGTTTCCTTCATTACATGTGCTGCTGCCCTGATTGTTTTCACTTTTCTGCAAACAATGGCTTAGCCGGAAGATTATAATTTCTGTAACAAAAATTTGCTGCTTAAAACTCCGTATAAGGAACCCCGAATCGTAAAATATTTAACTAAAAACACCGTATTTGTTATATGTTTCATCATTTTTGCAAGCCCCGGACAGAGAGACACGCGGCCATGGCGCAACTAAAGGGGTTCCTTATTAACTATTAGAACTCAAAAAAAGTAAGCTTAGACGACTCAAAATAGAAGCGTATTGCGACCATTAGATACTAATCTTACCCAGTTAATTATGTTACGGCCCTTAATGATTCTGCTAATCTAAATGTTAATTGCTAATTACGGGTTTTCTCGGCTGGCGTTATATTTCACTTGTCTGACCCACTGGGTTTCCTGTGGTGACGTCATCCCATGGCCAGTCTAGCCACAAAATGCCAGGTCTACACAGAAGGAAGGCTTGACATAAAGCGCACTTGGAAAGGAAATAGAAACGAATTAATTGGTTTGTTCCAATTTCCTTAACATTATTTCGGGCATCAAAAGAAATATTGAGCAGTAAGACGTAGTGGGCAAATAAGTTAATTTTGTGATCCTTACTAATTACTATAATTATTATTTGTGTCAGCAGAGTAAATAAATTGGAAGCTATATCCAATATATGCAATATGGGCACCAAATAATTACCTAATTCAATTTGAACTGATCAATTTGGAAGCTTAATTCCAGAAAACTTTACTTAAAATTTATTGTAAGAGTCCGATCACGTATCGTTTTTATTTAAGAACTTAATCATGACGAATCTGGCTTGGTTGCTCGTCTTTTGAAAATTACTGCTCATCTATATATGATACGTTCTACTGATCCATTTGTAATTTTCTGCTGCTCAGTTTCATTGTATAGGTATTACCGCTAAATTTTGTATTTTCTGCCGACCACTAGTTGCTTCTTGAGGAAGGAGGCTTTTGCTGGATGCTAATCTCACTCAAGGTCAATCAAAGCAGACCTTTTCTAGCTTCCTCCTCTGTGGCCTGTGCCCCGTGGACCATAACATGGCTTCCGCTCGCCGCCACGTTTCCGTCCTCCACCACGAAAATTATGTCAACTGTTAAATCGACTTTTTATAATTTCGTAATTTACCTCACTTTCGATCGCATTGCCTCAACCGGCCTATGATATAATTGGCACTTCATCGACACTTAAACTATTGTGCGTGTGTTGGATTTGTCCATGTAACACTTTTATTTTATCAATTATTCGTACAGTCATATCAACCATAATACGTGTAGGTGTACTCTACTGAGTTAGGTTACGGGTGGTGACTTTGCAAGAAAAATGTAGAAACCAACTAACGACTGAGTTGAAGTGTTAACAACAAATACTTGCTACGGCAAGCAATTTCTCAGTTTGTCTTTTGAATCGACTTGTCGTGTCATGTCTGTATATCCCATCATCATCTATCAGTTTGCTTTTAGGTTTAATTATTTACTCCCGTTTCTTGTATACTAATTAATCTGTTAATTGACGGTTGACTGTCAACTGTCTTTTGTATCCACTTTGGGCATCTGACTGGCAGCTGTTTATAGAAGAACAGTTAATTCATGACTTTATTGCAACCATGTAGCCATTCCGACGCTACATTTAGAATTGATCTTATAAATTAAAATAAAAAATAAAAACAGACTTCTACACCCCGAGGCACTAAAAACGCAGAAATAATTTAAACGAATGTGATCTATAAATTCGAAATTAGTATTATATCAAGGTATTGTAGAAGGATATCTTGGAGTCGGTGCCAAGTTCCAGACCATCACATACATTTTGGGCACCGACTCCAAGATATCCTTCTACAATACCTAGATATATATACTAATTTCGAATTTATAGATCATATTCGTTTAAATTATTCTGCGTTTTTAGTGCCTCGGGGTGTAGAAGTCGGTTTTTATTTTTTATTTTAAAATTTTTATTTCACGATTTTTAGTGAATAACAAATGTGGTTTCAATAACTACGCGTGCCTACAGTATATATTTTTTAAGGGACTAATAACCAAGACAATAAAATTGTGTATTTTGACTTAAATTGTGGATTTATATTTGCAACCTTACATCTCTACCTGTCTGTGGCTACTCGTCATCTGACACTTAATTTTCCTAGTGTAGCAAGTGATAATGAAACAATACATTTAAACTTTTATTCCGGGTTTCTAGGTGCAACGGGGCCCTAGATCTGGGTGTCCTTGAGCTGGTCATCATCAGACCTCCAAATCTTCGGCTATAGAAAGTGACAGTGAAATTAAATACTTAAAAAAATCTATTAGAGGCTAAAAATTCCACCCATGCCGGGACGACTACCAACATCAGTGAAATTTCGAACCTCTTTATAATACTCTCTGTATCACGTACAGCTCAGTTAGCTCAGTTGGGACAGCGCTGGCACGGTTAGCCAGAAGTCGCGAGTTCGATACTCAGGGCTGCAAGTGATGCAAATTAGCCAGCCAGATGTCGCTGCCTGTACGTAATACGGAGAGTACTGTAAAGAGGGTCGAAACTTCACTGATGTCGGTAGTCGCCCATTGGTTCAGTTGGGAGAGCGCTGGCACAGTTAGCCAGAGGTCGCGGGTTTGAGTCCCGGCATGGGTGGAATAGTTTTTTTTTAAATTGTCCTTAGCACGGGTTTAAACGGGTTCTTAAAAAGAATATAATTAAGTATTTTAATGAAAACGACATATTTCTATCTAGAATAGAAGCATAAAACCTCTTGAGAACGACATTCCAGCTGATGATCTTGGGCATCTGACTCTTAATATTCCTAGTGTAGCAAGTGATAATGAAACTATACATTCCAACTTTAATTCCGGGTTTCTAGGTGCAACGGTGCCCTAGATCTGGGTGTTTTTGAGCTGGTCACCATCAGACCTCCAAATCTTCGGCTGTAGAAAGTGACAGTGAAATTAAATACTTAAAAAAATCTAATTAGAGGCTAAAAATTCCACCCATGCCGGGACGACTACTACCGACCAACAGCAGTGAAATTTCGAACCTTTTTATAATACTCTCTGTATTACGTACAGCTCAGTTAGCTCAGTTGGGAGAGCGCTGGCACAGTTAGCCAGAGGTTGCGGGTTCGAGGCCCGGCATGGGTGTAATTTTTAGCCTCTAAATAGTTTTTTTTTAAATGGTCCTTAGCACGGGTCTTAACGGGTTCTTAAAAAGAATATAATTAAATATTTTAGTGAAAACTGCATATTTCTAAGAATAGAAGCTTAAAACCTCTTGAGAACGACCTTCGAGCTGATGATCTTGGGCATCGGACTCTTAATATTCCTAGTGTAGCAAGTGATAATGAAACTATACATTCTAACTTTAATTCCGGGTTTCTAGGTGCAACGGTGCCTTATATATGGGTGTTTTTGAGCTGGTCATCATCAGACGTCAAATCTTCGGCTGTAGTAAATGACAGTGAAATTAAATACTTAAGTGAAAACGGCATATTTCTATCTAGAATAGAAGCTTAGAACCTCTCAAGATCGACAATCGAGCTGATGATCTTCGAAACAATGTCCACCAAATACCAGGAAAGGAATTACTGAATAAAAGTATTTGATAAACAAAGTGTTTGTAACATCCAAGCTTAATTTTCTGCTTAAAAATTGGTAATTCTCAATTTCCATCTTTGAAAGTCTTCATCAGAACCTCACCATATTACCCTGGGACCAATTTTACGCTATATTTTATGAAACATATGCATATTACTAATGGATAGGCCTCATTAGGCCTGATTTGCTACTGTCCATTGAAGAGTTCAGTTCTTCAGCTCTGAAAGTCTTCATCAGATCTTCACCAAATTAAAATGGGACCAATGAAACGCTATACCTAATCGAACAAAAAAATTTCATCGAAATCGGTTAATATTTGACGAAGTTATGCGAAAACATAGTCAAAAAAAAAATAAAAAAAAAGTAATATACGCGTTGAATTGATAACCTCCTCCTTTTTTGAAGTCGGTTAATGATATTTACGACACAGTAAAAGGACAGATTGTTAGTTTAGTAACAAGGGTTAGTCGAGTATCCGATGAGTTATATAGAACTACTAAGAATGCCTTCTCCTTATTAAAGAATATTCCATCTATCGTCTTATGTCTCTATCTATCTTGTCTTTTTATTATAGTAATTTTGCAAACTTAATGCTTCCAGCACACTACCATATACAATACACCTTCAAAGTGAAGGCATGACAACCACAATCGTGTAGTGTAACCTAGCCCCGGTGACGCGGTCGTGTCGTGTGACACGCCCGCCCGACACCGAACCGGCCGTCTCGGGTGTCACGTGGACCTTAATTAGTGCATAGAGAAATTATTGCCGGATCATAATATCGGTGTGCAGTTTCGCTCTTGTTTTCCGATGATATCAGTGTTGCCAGACGAGAAAATTGAAATTACCAACAAAAATACAGTAAATGTAAGAAAAAAATACTGTGTATTTTACAGCAGATGTCAACACACTTTTACTATGAAATTTAACTAAAACACAATAGGGCACTAAATACCTAGTCACTGTCACTATCAAGAATATCGTTCATAACAGCTGTTTCTTTTTTGTAAATTGTGGAATTAAATTATTTAGTCATTTTTTCACTTTGTTTGAAATCGACGCAACTGGCGCTGCTACGGCGAATGGCTAACATGTTTCCTGGATTGAAAACTTACTTAGCACATGGTTGTTATAATTTGGGCGGTTAATACTACGAAGTTTTTCTAGTCTATCACGGGGAATTCCACGGAGCGGCGCCGCTCGCTACTCATGCCGCCAAAATATTTTCGTTCTTGTTTTATTAAGAACAAGGGTTGTGTGAGAGGAGGTGGATCTTGAGCGCGGAGCCGGTTTGTTTCGGTTGCGTTCCGTAATTTTCTTTTCTTTTCCATAAGTTGCGTCTCAGTTTACATTAACCAGTTAATTGTCAGAAACACTACGACGAACTAAAAACGATTTACTCATCTTCGACCCAGGCTCACTAGTGCTCCAAGCCAACTTCTTTGCACTGTGCTTATATTTACATGAACCGAGCCTTTTTCGACCAGCCTATATCTTTAAAATACCAGTTAAATAACTGTTACAGGTAATGTTACGAAAATAAACTTGTTATCCACATGCGTCAATTTAGTATAGTTCCCAAGATTGGTGGGTTCAAAATTAATAGCTATTCACTTCATTACTCAAAACATCTCAACAGAGTCGTGAAATCGCGACAAAACCTTATGAATGTTTATTCATACGAGGGCTAAGTTCTCGTTAAAAAATACCTACTTAATTGTACGAATTTAATTGTAAATAAATACAGTGCAACTTTTAAATTTACAGATAGTATCTGGCATGTTTTATCATAAAACTGTTCAAAATACTTTAAAAACTTGCCAAGTTGGACACTAAAAACTCACACAACATTTATACATCTTTCTTTAAGCAGAACTTCTAAATAGTTTAGAGACGTGAAGTTGGTTTGTTTTTTACATTTATTGTTTTGGTAGGATTACAAACTACACTCGATTTCACTGTTTGACGACAATAGTGACGTGGATATCACAGCAGTTTTCGCTAGCTGACTCAGTGAGTAGATTCTTGGCATACACATTGAAGTTACGGTGCAAAGTTTTAATGTGCCGCACTGGAAGACAAAAGATAATAGATATGCACACGCGAACAACATTGAAACAATTATAAACTAAGTTCGTGAATAGAAAGTGGTTCCGCTGAATAATAAAGTTGCAAACACTGCCGTCAAACGAGGTGTCTAACCTTTTGAGCCTTCGCCGTGCATACGAATGGATTTATGTATGCACGCTGATTTTAATCCGACACTGAACACCCGGTTCCATTACGCGCACCTACAGCTTTCAAACCGACTTCACTATATTACAACGTATGCCTTATGTCAATGAAACCATATGAAGATTCCGGTGCCTAAATACCAATTTTTACCCACAAATCTGTCATCTATTATCTTTAAGTGGTCGTCGTTCCGATGAAGCTCCGGCTTTTTTTCAATCATCATCATCACGGTTGTATTAACGAAATCCAAATGTTGGTGCCGATTGATGATAGCTGCCGTTCTATTTACCACATTTGATTTCCTATACATTTGCAAGTGTACAATAGTTAGATCAAGGATGAAATAATAGACACCAAAGTGTGCAGCGTAAAATAAACGTTAAACTGGATCGCACAGTTTTGAATTAAGAACCATGGGGGAGGTCTGGTGAAAGTGTTCCAGAATGACAATAGATTGTACCTCGCGGTGTCGCCAGAGGTATCAATGATAAATGTTATTTACTTATTTTGGCTTTTCTAGCGCAGATTGTGTGTGAATCTTAAGATTTATATTTACTTACAATCTAAAATACTTTGATTTGTCTATAATCATCACAATCAGGCTATATTAGTCCACTGCTAGACATAGCCCTCCCCTAATGAGCGCCATAGCTCCTCGTCTTCAGCTTGCCGCATTCAGCATCTGCCTGCAGTTTTTCGCAAATCGTCATCCCGTCGCAGAATGTCAATAATATGCTGCCTGATTTCTAATCTCTCTGAACACAAGGGTAACAAAGATTGAGATGAAATGTCGAAACAGAGATTCACAAAAAATTACTTAAATTCTCAGAATGTTTCAGTTTAAAATGTGCCACTAACACCCTCTCCTAGCAATCTCGAATAAGTAAAGGTTAAGGGGCATTTTGTTCGGACCTGTGACCCACCAGCGACCACTAACGAAACTACTCAGAGTATGCTAAAGACCATAAATACTACCCACTGAGATCTGTCACATTCCTCAAAACTATAGGAAAAAAATTTTTGTAAAATAATAATTTATGTAAAATAAATCGAATTTTCATATATCCATATTTATAAATATTTAAAATATATTAAGATCTTCTTAAAAAGGTACAAGAATGTTTAGAAGCTTTTGTATCATGTGACCTATGTGTATTATTTTTAAAGAAGTAGCTGGTCAATAAGAAGTAAAACTTATTCTGTGAAAGAGAGGGCTGCTTACCTCTGTACTATAGTGTGTATTGCGCCTTACGAGCGCCAGAAAGCCTAACACAGTTAGTAGTAATGATTGAAAATAAATAATTGGGAAAAATATACATTTTGTGTTGAACAACATAACTTTTTTTCTCCATACATTTGGGTTAAAATAAAAACATTCCGTGAAATGGTAACCCTAACCCTTCAAAACGAACCACATTTGAATAATGGTCGTGAACTTTGATGTACCGGGTCAAAAATGCCCGGTTACCTTTACACAACCAAATTCTAAACATACCCAAACATTGTTCGATGTTAGTACATTGGTTTATTTCTGTTACTCCATTTCTATCGATGGCTTGCACACTTCCTGGTAACAAAACATCCACAATAGAACAGCAAAGAAGGGTGCACTAATAGCTCTAACCGCTCCAGCAATGTAGTTCGCGAGTTAGCGATTTCTATAGCAATGACCCTCGAGTAATTTTATGTGTCTATGCTTGTAATTTCATAATGTACATGTCTGTCATGCAAAGAGACTGATGGAGTATGTATATTGCCAGCAAGATGCGTCAGCTCACGCATACTCCTATTTAAAAAAAAAAGAAAACACACACCTTGATCGGATCATAAAGACGAATATCCAAACGAGATCGAAACTGTCAGACCCAAGGTGATTTTCTGAAAGAAAGAACGGAAAAGGAAGTAGGAAGCTAATAATAATAAAATTTAGGAGTGGTAAATTTGTATGAAAATTAAAAATAATTTCAACCTTTAGCTTGTTGGAAGTGATTTGATTTATCGATCATAAAGAAATTGGGATCAGGAATTGGGAACAGAAATTGTCAGGAGGATAATGCCATAGGCAAGACTAGATGGGCTAACACGGCAGGCGTTTTGTTTGCCCTTGCTACAGTGATATATCTCTTTCGCCCTATAGAGTTCTCTTGGGCATGCATCCTGTCCTGTTTAAGTCTGAGAGATTTGAAGTCAGTCGCATAAAACGTTCATTGAAAGACACTCAGCATTGGGTCTATATGGGTGGAAGAAGATTTGCGATCGTGTATTAATTTGCAGAAAGTGTTCACAATAGATTCCGGTATACATTTGCGTTTTCATAATTATTAGAGTAGGTACCTACGTAGATTAATTTGTGATTGAGTACCTAATCATGTGAAATGTAAACGAGACCATAGATTCCGTGGCTACGTCCCTCCGAATGCTCCATGTTCGTGGGAGGTGAATGAATTATGCTAAAAACGGCGTAATGCACAGAATCCGACCCAGATGTTGGGCATACGCCCATGTGTTGTAATGGAAAGTTTGACTCGAAAGCGTGAATGCTTAGTTTACGCCTTTCCAGCTTGTTTTCGTAAATCTTATCATTGCTATTTATTATTCATGTCTTGCTTCATTATCTTTGGGTGTTTATCTTCAGTAAACATCGTTTTGGAGTGTTCACTTGAATTCTTTCTCTTTGAATGTTAAAGTTCACAGAGCTACCGTCTATTTCTGTCCTGAGATCAGCGACCCACCATGTGTATAAAATAACTGGTACTTCTCTCGATGAGTCACTCGGGTATTGTCTGCACCTACACTTGAGTTAGGTCTTGCCCAAGACATAGGGAGTTACAGGAAGTCATTCTGCATTCATTGCATTGAGAGCAAAATATTTTGCTTTGTGAAGTATTGCTGATTACATCAGCGTGGTTTAATGATTATTTCAAATATTTTTTAACTAAAACTTTCGTAAGCATTACACATTATTGACCTACATTGAAAAAAATCAAGAAAGCTATTCCGGATTTAGGTCAATATTTTTTTATTTTGTGTCTGTTTTGTTTTTGTGAAAAAAAAAACGGTCTTTGTTGGTTATATGGGTTGAAATTTCACACTCTAAGTAAATCTTCTGTCTGCCTTCATTGACTTGGTGACTAGTGCACGCAGTGACTGATATCCAAAAGTAACAACTCAGTATTGACCCAGTTTAAGTTAGCCGTAAGCGATATCGAATATAGAATACTGTAAACAGATTGATCCATTGTGACCTTAGTTGGAAAGAAAAAAATGAATAGTATTTTTGTGTCAGTTTTTGTAGCGCGGCACAAATTTGTTGCAATGTCATGCCGCATAGAACACGTTTATCCAACCCGATGACATTTTAATAGGTGGAATTAATTTTTTACATGGTAGATCTATTAATAGATTGGCATAAGTAGGCCAAAAACCAAATATAATGGTATACAGTCCAGCAGAAGCTGTAAATAAAACATCGCATTTCCTTGTGGTATTTTTAAGAGTGGATGACAACCTTCAAAACCATCCAAATTATGTTCAAAGAAGGCCCTGACCCGGCACAGGAAATAATCACTTTTTTTGTTTGTAATCTGTCAATTACAACTTTTCTATAGAAAAAATATATTTACTACTATTATATTTGGTGACTTAGTTTGACTTGACATATCCTAGCAACTCTTGGCTCCCCAGAAACTGTGGTCGATTCCTCTTACATTTGGTGCTATCTAAACTGGTGAACCAATGGTTGGGACTTTTTGTTTGCAAAGTGAAGCCACCAAGTTATGCGGGACTACGACAACTTTCCGCATCGAATGACCCGGTACGGACATAACAGACCTCATTAGTTCCGTTAAGGTCCCCCTGAGCGTGTCGCGGGACCTCCTACGTCCGTCATCGTCCCGTACGAAGCAATAAGCGTGGCTTTTAATATCCAGTTGTATACGATCAGTGGTTTCAAATTAGGATGAGTAATTTACCTATGGGTATATTTAGATAGAAAGAATAGATAAATAATTTATTCACATAAGACACACTTATGTATATGCAACGTGAAGCTATAGAAATCTAATTACAAATCACAGCCCGAAGGAAGCATAAACAAAACAGTAGTTATTAATTTAATGATTTTGTAATTCCTGTCTGCAGAGTAGTTTTATAGAGAGACACCTAAGTCTAGTACTGTTAATGCTCATGGTCGGTCAACGAAAGATTGAGCTAGAATCGCCTGCTGATTTCTTAAAAATGCCCAGCAAGAAGATCATCTTAAGCGCAACATCTTTCACGTAATAATCGTGCCGACGAACTAATTGAGTGCGCTTCTAAGTCGTTCACTCTCGTACCCTCAGCAATCTATTAATTCAATTGCTCTTATCTCGTGTCGAGAGCCGTTAGTGCAGCCTCCCTGCCCTCGCGTTCAATAATGTAATGATTCACACCAGCTGATTCCATGAGTCGGGAGGTTTACTCCTCTACAGGCTGCGATGTGTTACTGTGTGACTTCAAGATTGATCGAAACTTATTCATACAAATGTTGATACAAATGAACAAATTAATGCTGATGTCTGTCCTTCTTGTAATCAACGTCGTTTGGATAAAGCGAGAGGATGGATTTGATTAGCACATTGTTTTGTGGTTGTCAAACTGTTTCACTACAGCCTGATTTTGTACTCATAAGCAATCTTTTTAGGGAATTCTTTTCATTATACATAATAAACAGCATATAATTTATGACTTGGAATACAAATTGTGGTATTAGCAAAATGAAGTCGGAAAAACTATAGCGTTGAAAAATGTTTTCTATTACGTTAAATGATTAAGGGTCTATCCTTTGATATTGTAAATAAGCGAAACAACGGTTGAGTTGGTCGGCGTCATAAGATAAGACGCACCATAAGACGCTCGAACTATAGTTTTTTCGATTTTTATCACTTTTTGTCCGGGTATTGGTCGTTATATTGAGTAATATTGTTTTGGTTAACAAAAGCAAAATGATTATTGACGCGTAATATATTTCCAAAATTATCATCATATGATTTGGAACCGTGGTTAGAATGTCCTACTAAAAAGTGGTGAACGAATCTAAAGTCACTCTTTAGTTCACTTCGCAGCAAGCTGGCAACGATCTGCTGGTGGCAGATAAAAAGTAACCCGCTTTTGGGTATTTTCAGAGTATGAATGTGATAAACGTTCTGCGATTTTTTTTACTGATAAATTTATGTATGACTAGACAGAAATTATCAGCTTGCATAGTCGGCATTTCATTCAGCTCTTGGTTGTAGCATTGCTCTACCGTCGAGGCTCTCTCATGTAGAACGCGGATTAACTTAATGTTCCATTCACTTCTCACTCGCAAAGCGTACTTTATGTTAAAGCTACTGTGTATTGTGTTCCCTTGCTTTTTAGTTTCTGCTATTATTTAGTTTTTCAAGTATCTATGACGGCCAGTGGTTACTTCTTTTTGGCATCGGCTTAATTTTCCATGCGCTAGATTCTATTGTGCGTCTTGGAGATTGTAATGCCAAAGATGCTTTCTCAAGGTATTCGAATTCGACCTCCTATGAAACGGCTGCTTGACGGCGCTAATTTGACATGGGGCCAACATTGAATTTATTGCATGAATTATGCTAATATTATCAACTTCAATCTTTAATACGTTTAGTTTTATAATAGGCAGCGCGGCGTTTCTGGAGTGTTTTTAGGAGTAGCATTTTTATGATCGGTAGGCACTGCACTGACAGCGTTGTTTTAGTTATTTAATGTGATTATGAAGACTATTCATGTATGTCATGTAACAATGGTATGTGCGTAGGTATGACAAAAAAACGTAATCTTAATTTGTAATATTTAATCCTGATACTAATGATGTAAAATTTGATGATAATTATCATGCTGTGTAAACTGCTTGTAGGTTTCATCCTAGATCAAGACCAAGACAAGATTATGTTGTTTATATACCTCTGTGATTGTTACCGGTAAGTTTACCTTTTAAAAAAATACCAATTTAGACTGGATCAGGTCACTGGCTACTTACTGTAAATAAGTGGTATTATCTATCTGCACCAGTTAACACTTAGGGTGGAGCTTAACCTCTGAGCGCCGCGGCCTCGGTGACGCATTTAGTCAGGGTAGTGCCCATATAGCCCCACTGTTCCGTTATCATTGTGAAATGCACATCGAGCGCCGATTGCGTTAGTGGCATTAAGTGGGATAATAGCAACAGAAGCTTCATCTATGTGACTTATGGAATGCTTGAAAATGTTTTAGTATAAACCGTGGGTAATAGTTGTTTCTTGCCACGTTCTTATCAACAACTAGCTGTCCCAGCGAACTTCGTGCCGGCTAACAGTCGATTCTTTTTTTTTCTCTGTAAGAACCATCCTCGCACTTCAAGGAGTATTCTAAAAAAAGAATTAGCGAAATCGGTTCAGCTGCTCTTGAGATTTGCGCTTTCCAACACATTCAGCGATTTATTTTTATATTATAGAAGATATAGGTAGTTATTTTGGGTCTGGATCTTTCCCAAGCTTTATACTTAATACAAATAGGTAAGTTAATCGAGCAAATCCGTAAATAGCATTTTCATATACCTACTATATACATCTGCCTCGTTGGTCCAGCGTCTGGTTGGAGGTCGTGGGTTTAATTCCTACTGGAGGCGCCCTATGTTTGTACTCATGGCCTCAGTCTGCATAATATATTTCCATGTTTGTGATTCTCGTGGCCTAGCCGAATCGAGTGATTGGAAACAATCACTTGAGTTAAGCAACAACAGGCGCGGTCAGGTGCAGGATGGGTGACCGTCCCGTGACTACCGCTAGTGGCATTTTTTCCGAGCGCTTCCGTGCTTCGCAAGGCACGCTAAGCCGTTGGTGCCGGCTGCCATATAATGGCAGTCGTTAAGCCATGTCAGAGGCCTTATGGGCGGCTTGATAACTTCTGACAGTAAGGCCCGCCACTGTCTTACAATCCTCCGCCAACCCGGACTTGGCCCCCGTGGTGGAGTATGACCTAACCTTCCTGCCATGCAGGAAGAGACCCGTGCCCCAGAAGTGGGGACATCCAAGGGTTGATATTGATATCGTGATTGTCTTGCCTGGTTACCATAGTACTAGGTACCTATCCTAGTTCAGGGATCAAATAGTGATTGTGTTAATTGAAAGTTATTATTATTATCTGTCGATCGTTGATCGGTTCCCGGTGCCCAGGTTTGGGCATTCTGTCCTCGCATTCTGAGTCCGCAGTCAGTGCAGCGTGACGCTATGCTCGCCCTGTTCCGCTGGATGCGCAGGCGCGGGCAATTGTGGTGAACTACCGTTCAGGCAGCACAGGTAGATGCAGACATTCGAAACCCTGTTATTTTTTTACTTTTCTTTGCGGGCTTATCCAGGCCGTGAAAACAGACTAGGTACTCAACAGCCGCCTGTAATCTGGTCGGCTTACCTAGGCATTTTCCCTTAAGGCTGATTTACATTTGCTTAATTTTCATGCTTTTAAGCATGCTTTACACAGAGGTAGAATAGAATAGAAGCGTCAATAGCGTACAGGGACAGCGATTTTTTTGTTAACATATAAATAAAATTTAGACAGAGAATTAAGCTTTCTGTCAGAGATAGATTATGGGCTATATTACCACGCGCACCCACGGAATTGCTGTCCCTTACGGATGTACGATTGTAGCGTTTCTATTCTATTCTACCTCTATATGAAGCATGCTTAAAAAGCATGAAAATAAAGCAAATGTAAATCAGGCCTTACTCCGGAAACTAATCGACTCAGACTAAATCTTAGCGCGTTAGGTCAAGTAGTCTGTAAGACTCGGTGCAGTTACCAGTTCGAGTCATTTTCGACCAGAACTGTTAATTTGCAGAACGATGAAATTCATCTAATGAATTTAAAAAAAATTGCCCTATTCTTTTACTCTCGCAATTGACAACATTTCATATTTTACAACGCGCAAAACTAAAAATACCGTTTCTTAATTTTGCTATCTTGATTACGAAAAAATATTTAGAATTTTTATTATTGCTTAATTTTAGAGAAAATAAATAAAAACCAAAAATTGTTTAATGACGTCACACATACGATGGAATGAGGAGGTACTGTTGCCTAATATTAAAAATGATATGACATATTATACTATTTTTATTTTTAATGCACTAACCCGTGCTAAGGACAATTTTAAAAAACCTATTTAGAGGCTAAAAATTCCACCCATGCCGGGATTCGAACCCGCGACCTCTGGCTATCCGTGCCAAGCGCTCTTTCCAACTGAGCTAATGGGCGACTCACCGGCATCAGTGAAATTTCGAACCTCTTTACACTATTCTCTGTATTACGTACAGGCAGCGACATCTACAGGCAGCGACTTACGCAATATTACTTGGCACGGTTAGCCAGAGGTCGCGGGTTCGAATCCCGGCATGGGTGGAATTTTTAGCCTCTAAATAGGTTTTTTGATATGACATTATATGTCATTTTCAATTTCATTCAAATGTCATGTCGGAGAAATTACTTTTCCTTTCTTTAATTCCAAAGCTTTTTAAAAAGGCCGCAAGGGTGTTATTATTAAGCCGTATGTGTGACGTCATTTAGCGGTTACGTCCTTTTAGAATAAGACGAAATCCAAACAGAAAATTATGAATGAAAATTATCGAATTTCCGAAAATAAAAAAATATGGGTCGTTTTATTTCGTACCTAGTTTCCTTTAAGACAGTAAAAGACGTATGCTAAAAAAATTAAATGTTGTCAAATCTGCTTCATCCTACACTGAAAAAAAAAATTACTTCTGTTAAAAAGTGTCTTACCTATCTCTCAATCATATTAATAGTGATTTAATAGTTTGAATTGAATTCAATTTATTGCGATAAATTACAGTAGGTCTTAAGTAGGTATTATTCACAAAAAGTGCATGTGTAATTTTATCGAGCACTGCATCGCAATGAAATTATAGTATTATTATAAAACAATATAAATTGTAAAATCAAATTAGCATCTCGACATATCAACCATACCAAGATTCTGGGTTCTCGGTCACGGGCTTTACTACTTTAATGTTGAAATTTTATTTTATTTATCTTACCTAAACTCTTAACAGAACTGCAATCTTAACAAAAAATCGTGAAAGATAAACTTGTATATTGTGTGACTTAAAGTTTCTGATCATACTTGAGAAGTTTTCATTATGAAACTAAAAACTTGCAGAGTCTGTAAATTTAAACGTCACAGAACATCCAGTCGTTCCTTGAAGAGTTACTGTTTTACGCCACTTTCAACGGTAGCGCAAGAGAATATTCAGAAAGGTTACCACCGATGCTCAATCTTAGAAGATCCTGAGGGTAAGTCTGCCGTTAAATAGTGGTTCTGCTTCTACATTGCATCCATCTCCAGTAGGTAATCATGTAAAGCCAATAGGTGAGCTGAAGAGGGTAATGGGTTTTACAAATCGAAGCGTTTATTTATGACTGAGGCAATTCCACTGATTCAGCGTTGTCTTTTTGCGTAACGTAGCGTATGAAGTTACGATTTACTCTAGCTGAAGCTTGTACTAGCTTCGCTTGTGTGAAGATTGCAAAATATTAAAATCAGGGATCCATCTATTTGTGTAGCTAGGAACCGCATATTTACACTTATAGCCTACTGATGGATATGGGTCACTTTTCTGACAACCAGGATGATTGATCCGCAACTTTTTATTTTTACGCAACTGCCCAAAAAGCCCACAACCTGAAATAATGATTTCAGAATTAAATTATGCATCCATATTTTTCAGTTTCTTAAAAATCCCGAATAATTCTTCATATCGTTATGGAACCCTTTGAAAAATAAATCCTAAGAGTACTACAAAATACAACTTTTTCTTTTGAGCCGAAGACTGAAAATAAAATATTAATACCCTTCGGAACCATCCAGTGCGAATATTTTATTAAAAGCTTAAAATATGTGTTATTATTGCGATTGTACCTACGAGTAAAAGAAAATTAAGAAAGCTAGTTTGCGGTTGGATCCCGCATTTGCTTTTCACCGATAATAGATAAAGCAACCGCGCAAGATTGTGTAAGAAAACTTTTTAAGGGTTCAACTGAGTAGAGTCAGAACACGTCTGCGACATCATAGTGGTGTCGTATGTTGGATATACCGAACAATCGATCTTAATGATTGTGATGTGTCGAGTTATGATTCCAAACAATAATCAACAATGTAGTTATTCGCCCTGCTTCTCGAAGCATTTTGCGATGATGGTATGAAGCACTGTTTATCGAAGCATATTGCGATGATGGAATTTGAACGGTTAATGCAGGGTGGTATACCGAAAGTTGTTCACAACCAGTTATCCCCAATATGCGCTAATCTGACTAAGCGACGCTGTAGCAAAGACCATGCAAAGACGCACAGCGCTCGTCAAAAACCAGTATTTGAAGCTGGTAAACGTAGAAATTCTTGACATTTCCCTATGTAGTATTGACCTAAGCTCTCTTTACATTTTCTTAAATTAAAAAAAAACTTCGTGGTTTAACCCGTTTACAGCGACCGATCGTTAAAAAGATCAAAATAATGTATCAAAAGTACCCTCGATTTAAAAATGTTAACTAACGGAAAACGTTCACTTATTGTTATTCAATTGTCGCAGTGATTGTCTGACGGTGTTTTAGCATAGTCATAATAAACAAATAAGTGTTATTTTGAAGTGAATTTGTGGTTTACCTAGTACAAGTTGAATAAACATTTGTCATGTCTTCAAAGCGGTAAGTTTTGATAAATTTGTCTTTGAATATAATAAACTTAGTGTTTGTTATTGACAAATATATAACCCATAAAGTAACCCCATGTCATAATATTGCATAATTGCCTTCCTTTTTATAATGAGATATGATGATAACTTTCATGATCGTTATAAAGATCAGTAGTAATATGGGGATGCATTTTGTATTTCCAGACCAAGGTGTAACAAGCCATTGTCTCTGAATGAAATCATTGACGAATTGGAGCAATTAGACGTTGAAACCCCAGTTCCAAGAAAGATAAATATATTGCCACCAGATAACGCTAATGCTGATGTCACAGATGAAGATTCTGGTGATGAGGAAAATGTTATTTTGTCCAATCTTCCAGGTTTGATATAGATCTTATAAATTTTGTAGAAATCTTGACGTATTTCTCTTACGCTGAGTTGTTGTTACATATTTTATAACTTTCTAGGTTCACAGCTAAGAGCCTATGCAGAGGTAGAATACATGTCCTCGGACATTGATTCAGACAGTGATTCGGATAGTGTGCCTTTAGCAAAAAGAAGTCGAACCACCCAAGAAGCCTTGGTTGGAGCTGGTGTGATTTTGCGTTTTGCTAATCATCTACAATTTCGTCACCCAGGTGCACCTTGTCACCTGTTTTTCGATAATTTTTTCTCCTCTATTTCGCTTTTTCACGAATTGAGCAACAGAGGTCTCAAGGCCACTGGAACAATTCCTGAAGACCGTACAAAAAAGTGCTCTTTGCCCTCCAATAAAGAGTTCAAAAAGACAGACAGAGGCACCTTCATGTACCGGTCTAGCCACCCAGCAAATATTTTAGTTTGCAAGTGGAATGATAATAATGCAGTAACAGTTGCGTCCAATTCCGATATCATTGAACCCATACATAAAGTTAGACGTTTCTCGCAGCAGCAGAAAAAGTATGTATTCGTTGATCAGCCTGCAATAATAAAAAGCTACAACGAAAATATGGGAGGTGTTGATAGGTCCGACCAAAACATAGGTCTATATCGTACATCTATCCGTGGCAAGAAATGGTATTTTTCATTATTATGCCACTGTTTGGACATGGCCACTCACAATGCATGGCAACTTTATAAAAGTAATGGAGGAGAGTACGATCATCTTACATTCCGAAGAACTATAGCCAGAAGTATCTTAGAAACACATAAAAAAAGTGAAAAGCGCGGTCCGTGCCCCTCGCCTAGAAACTATCGGGAAAATTCTCGCTTTGACAGAATTGATCACCTAATAGTGTACGGAAACTCTCAGCTTCGATGTGCGCTTTGCAAAAAGAATACAAACTTTACTTGTCAAAAATGTGAGATCCATTTGCACCCAAAAACATGTTTCAATACATACCACACTGTATAAGTACCTACCTAATATTAATTTTGTTATTTTACATAATTTTCCAAATAAAAATAAAAATGTTTTGCTAGTAACATTTTCATGTTTTTCTCATACATAGGTATACAACACGTTCGCCAAACGAGTTCTTATATGGGCGATATCCTACCAGCCTATTACTACTGATCGTTAAAACGATCCTAATTTTCCAAGCTTTCCAGAAAACCCTGCTTTTTTTTGGTATTTTTCCCTTAAAGCTTTATGAACCAAAGCAACAATATCAAATAATTGTTGTGATACTTAGGCAAAAAATAGTTTCAGTAACAACTGGGTTAAGGTTCCAGTCCGTCGAGGAAGCCAGATTTCAATTCAGCCCTGTTGAATACCCCCACTTTTAAGTGGAATGTTTTAATAACTGGTTCGAGGAAAGTGAAAAATAGTTTTAAAAATGAATACTACGTATACTACTATAAAATGGGTACGAATACTTTAAAAAACAATAAAATATATGGTTTCGTGTTTTTTCTTCAAACGACAAAACTTAAAAGATGTGCCTGAGTGCTTAGTGCGAGTTTTTTAACTACTCGATGGCGTTAACGTAAACTCATATTTCTATGGCATCGAGGAAGCGCCACCTAGCGACAAGTATGGAAATTAAAATTGCTGAGTGCGAGTTGTAATGGTTTACGGTGAGAAGTGAACACGTTTACAAGCCAAAACACGAATAAACGCGAGTGCGAGTTGTACTGTGACAGCGTTTTGCCAGTTCGAACGGTTAACTTACTCATACTCACTACTCAATGCTCGATTAACGCGGTAGTAAAGTTATTCGATTGGATCTGTCAAACTCGCACTAAGCACTCTGTTAATATAGATCACATATCGGCACCTCACTTGCTAACTCGTCAATTAGGAGAAAGGTTGTCACAAAATCTGTAATTTTAATTGATGTAAATTCTACTGTGCTACTTTATTTATAGTAGAGCCATTAGCAATGAGCAATAACGCAACAAAAAAAATGACAACGAAGTTCCTTAACTCGCAAAATCCACGAAGTCTTCGCTGATGTGTTGAAATATAATTTCCTGATCTAACACTGTTTGCCTGCCAAGAACGATTTCCTGATTTCTCTTCGCACTTTAGATTCGATGGAAAGCGCATTTCCAGATTATGAATGTTTCACTATTCATTTCGTGTAGTTTATCTTTGTTTCTGATTTGATCCACTCAGTAACTCAACGCACACGAACAAAACCTGTTGTTTCGGATCAATTTTCCATCTTTACTAGGTGAACGTAATAAAAAAGACATTCGCAATATTACGAATACGGAAATGGTGACAGTTGAAATATTGTGTAATCTTATTTTAAATTAACATACTATTTGGGTGAACTGGTGTTCGAGTTATACTTCATGCTGATTTTGGACAGCGAAACATAAAACAAAACTGTTACAACAACAAAACATGCACCAGAATTAAGCTTAGCTTTGTTGCATAAAGAAAATATTCTGTGAGGGGAAAACCAAACCGCTGTTTTCGTGTGTAAATTATTTTCTGCTTAGTTGTGAATGAAATCCGTAATGCCTGGTTGCCGGATACAGGCAAAAGGGGGGGTTCACGCGTCGTTGTTTGCAGACCTCGAATTATGGCGTAATTGAGCCAAATTAGAACCGTTCCGAGCTCTGCTAAACGTATGAATAATGCACGCACCCATCTGCACGCAGCCATACGCGGACATAAACATAATATAAGCATTAACATTTAGCGCAAACGGTCAATCACAGCAGGTCAAGGTGTACTAATTTTCTACTGCTTATGCTTCGTTGGATTAAGTTCTTTCACTTAAAGTCGCAGTCTTTACAACTAAGAGAATCAACGTAGTGTGTGTTCATGACACCCTTTGACCTGCTCTGTGTGTCTTTACACGCATTTTTTGCATCAGGCCAGACAACACAAGTTGCTCCCATGAACTGGTTAGTAGACATCTAAGTAACAAAATATATGTAACCATATTGAAATGATAATTTCCGTAAATTATGTGCATTTTAACATGTTTACCTTGATGATTCATGTACGAATAATAATTTTTATACAGTAAGTAGATAAAGTTTGGTTGGACGGAACCCTTTCATTTCATTAGCATAGTTTCGTTGCTCGCTGGCTGAGAACGAATTGATATAATCACTAGTTCTGCGATACAGTGTACCGACCGAGCAATCAATTCTTAACAATTATTTATTGTTATTAATAACCACTTGCCGAGGTAGGAAACAAATTATTTTTATTGAAGAACAATTTACTGCTAGTTAAGGACCTACCTGTTAAATCTGTCTAAAAGTAGGTCAACTTTAACAAAACTCAATCTAAATGCTTATTTTTTTCGGCAACTCTATTAGGTTGCGAAAGAAACCGTCAGAATACGTAATATTCTGCAGCATTGTTTTGTTTCGGTTTTCTTGGCAGAATCGGCTTTAGAGATAATCACCTCGGCCCACAGCCGACGAGTATTGTGTAAAACTCCCAAAAGCGAAGGTCTTTCGCCATAAACGATGACAAATAAGTTAAACAGTGAATAGAGGCTGAACAAAGCAATCATAGCGATCCACTCGCTTTAAACTGTGATTAATTTGTTTCGCACGATGCAATGCTTTTGTGGGTGCACGGCAATCTATGCCTCTGCCTACGCTCCGTCAGACGAAACAATGAACCTCCTAATACGTTGCTTTGCATTAACTATTGTGCATCCCACGACAAGGAAAACCTATTCACTAATTTGTCTTTAAGTGCCTCACCTTGCATGGCGCTAAATATAGTTTCCTGGTTCGTAACATAACAAAAGAAAATATACACAGGTGTCATTGCATTTAAAATAATTCAAGTTATTAGTAGGCCTAATCAGGACCCGGCCTTCAGTTTATAAAGCACGTACAGTTCGGTATTTGCCAATCACACATAGTATCTGACGCATAATTGGTCAGAACACCTGTAATTTTCTTTATATTTTATCGCAATTAATTTTTCAAACTGGTTCAAAATTGTTGCCCAAATGTCCTCATTTTCGCGTTTGATACCTAAACTGCAATGTATCATTAGTCTACACCGGACTCTAGCATTAGTTAAATAGTACGCAATAGAATTTCACGCGAGGTGTACCGAATTAGGCGTTACCGAGTTGCACGCTATTGTTCAGGAATGCAACAGTTTTCCGCGTCCACGCACCGCCACTACGCATGCCTATGTGTAACGATAATAATCGGTTACACGTTCACTAACGTGGATTTAAAATTAGAACAGTAATTTTTCTTTTGAACAGGAAAAAGAAAGCGTGTAGGCAGAGTTATGCACGTCCGACGGATTTTCTTAGTGGCCAGATTGAAATATATTTCGTGAAAAATTAGCTAACCAATTCGTCATCGCATTGATTTTTGTTGTTTCTGTCGTCATAAAAGGGATTAAGATATTTTTTTGTAGCTGTAGATAATTGAAAGAACACTTCCTTTCCAATGTATAATACTTTTATTTATGTAACTTTTGTTTAAGTATGTTTATTATTCTCTAAATATTTACCTATGTATGTATATGTATTTTATGTACCTACTATTTAAGTAGTTATAATTATGTACAATGTGTGTATATTAGTAATTGTATCTAATGATAGCTATAGTAACAATTAATAGGTTTTAACTTAAAATAGGTGATTTTAGATTTTATTTTTCTTGTTTAGCTATATTTGCCATCTCCCGCTCTCTGTTTTATTGTTCAGAATCTTTCTTAGGCTGGCCGGAAGAAATTTCTTTTGAAATAAGTCCGCCTTTGTACATCAACACTTACCTGTTATTTAAGTTATTTTTCTGTTTCTTAATTTTTGTGCAATAAAGCGTAACAAACAAAAAAATATATTTTAAAACTCTGCTTTGCTAAACAGCCGAAAACGCGGTCAGCCATTTTTGTCTATGGTTTGAAGACCTGAAGACTTGTGAACAAAGTTTGTCATTCAACATCTGTGAGTGATTTGTGAGCATAGTGAAATAACAACAATGCAACCATGATTTCACCGAGTTTACATGCAAAATATAGCAATTATCATTATTGCATTGTTGGAGAATGCAACAAGATGTAAAAGTAAAGACCCCAGGGAAGTTGTGGATTCGTGTACCCAGTGAAATAAACATAGAAAAAATTGGCTCAATCTTGCCAAAAGAGACCCCGTTATCGACTAAAACTCGCGTGTATTTACGTGAATATCACTTTGATGTAAGTCCTATAATAATCAATGTCTACAGGCTCTGGTTGACAGATGTTTGTTTACAAACGAAATTTTGCAGCCATCCTACAAAGTCAATAAGGTTCAGTTTCTTACGTTAAACACTACAGGAAATATTCATAGCGTCAAATTTCATACGAGTCAAGTAGCGGATTGTGGTCGGGCTGAGATTGTACAGGTGTAAAAAAATTACGCTGATCCGAAAGCAAAATATTTACAGTAGTTTTATTTATTTATTTGATATATACAATAAGAACTTACAGCTAAACCAAAACGCTCTTAATGTTACTTAAATATTTCACACAAAATTGACTACATAAGTGTAATCTTAAATTAACTACAATATATGACATAGAGTCAACAAAAATATCGACATGTTGGACATCGCTTAAAAACTTATTGAGCAGGGCGAGGGCCCTAGCCGTGGGCGCGTTGCTGGCGCGGCGCGTGCGCTGCGAGAGCTGCGCGAACAGCGGGTGCCGGCGCCGACCGCAGCGCAAGTAATTATCCGGGATGAATAGTCTGATCCTGCCCAGTATACCAGGATTATAGATGCTATTCCGCATAAGCAAACAGTAATGGATGCCTAGTTGCAGTTTCCGCCTCAAATCCAATGTATCGAAGCCTACCATACCGTACACAAATAGAGACGGGTAAAGAAATGGATAACTTCCACACATCCGCTTGTAAATATACCTGGCAAATTTCCTTTGGACCCGCTCTATCATCAGAGTATATTTACTTTCGTGAGGATCCCACGATCCCACGCTACGAACAAACGCGTTGTATAGCAACTCTTATATCCCGAAACTGCGCAGCTGTTCTCATGATGAAGCCCAATACTTTATTAGCGCTTTTACATACATTTGTGACATGGTCACGGAAACTGAGCTCGGAGTCCAACAACAAACAAAATGTTTGTAAAAATGTAGAGAATACGAGGGATTCGTAAAGGCCGTTAGTGAATTAACACGTAATAATGTGTGGTGTGACTAATAAAGCCTGAAGAAGAATGTGTGGTGATACGAAACCCTCGTCAGCACGACTTGCACTTAGCCGGTTTTTCAAAGTAAATCAGCCCTATCATAGAACCGATAGTGAAAGCTGCAACGCACGACCGCCCCACGTTGCATCTTGCTCATTCCTTCTTTTTGTTTTATATTTTTACCTTTTCGGCCAGTGTCAACTCTTAGCCACAAAATCCACCACCACCGGCCGCGTTCGCCGTCGTTAATTTTCAACGCCTGTCAACATTAGTTAGTGAACGTAACTTTGTAGCATTCGGAATCTCAACCCATTCATGGCTTTAGTTACGCTTGCCGTACAAAAGGACCACTTAATTGTTTCCTCAAATGGATATAAAAAATACGTATTTGTAAAATATATTGTAATGATTATACTATTTTTATTTTTAATGCACTAAACCGTGCTAAGGACAATTTAAAAACCTATTTAGAGGCTAAAAATTCCACCCATGCCGGGATTCGAACCCGCGACCTCTACACTATTCTCTGTATTACGTACAGGCAGCGACATCTGGCTGAAGTCAGAGAATAGTGTAAAGAGGTTCAAAATTTCACTGATGCCGGTGAGCCGCCCATTAGCTCAGTTGTATAGAGCGCTGGCACGGATAGCCAGAGATCGCGGGTTCGAATCCCGGCATGGGTGGAATTTTTAGCCTATAAATAGGTTTTTATATTGGAATGGTTAGCTAAGTCAAATGATTTTTCGAAATTTCCCTGCGAAATCATTTTCGTTGCGTACAACTATGATAGTATTTATTTCGATACGGTTTACAATAACGCCGTCCATATTGTTTGAAATAGAGGCAAAAACTGATAGGTACCTAATAATTAATTGCGATTAGACCAATTTCATATTGATTAGACCCATTGAATGTGTAGCAGATTTACGCTATTGCCTACCTCACCACGTGAGCCCGTGTGTCGTCTCAGAGTGTGTGAGCGAGAAAGCGTCACAACATACTGGCTCAAGAAACTACTAAGTGCGATCTTTTAATATTGTATATTAATAGGGAGATGATCTCGACAACCATCTGCCGGAGTGGCCTGAGGTGGCCCAGGACAGGTAACTCTCGACTGAATTGGGGGAGGCCTTTGCCCAGCAGTGGGACCCAAACATAGAGGCTACGTAAAAAAAAATAGGGATCTTGTAAATAAATTCATGGCATTATAAATCGACTAGTTTGATTTTATTTAGCACTAGTCACCAATACTTACAAATGTATAACTAGACACATACATAGTGCTATACTAAAACACGTAAGTATTTACAACGTGATTAAAACTAAGGTAGTTATTTGCCAATCACACATAGTCGAGTATTATCTTGTCGTTGACGTAGGTAATGATATATAACAAATTTTCTTCAAGTCCATCTGGCAGCGACAAAAAATAAGCTGCTAGCGATTTCATTTTATTTTTTTGCCCCCGACGGTGTTTACAATGTTAGCCGACTGCGAAACAAGGGTTACTTATATTTTTCGCGTGTACAAAGATCGCGGTGACACAGGGAATCCTAGTGTGCGAGATAGTGTGCAAAGCGACAAAACTGTTAAATAAATATTAGCATAACATTTTGATTTTGTAATGCAAATGTTATTTGTTACTTTTGTGCTAAACCCTATTTATTGCTAATAAAATCTTTGTAACTAAAATAAAAAAGATGTCAAATGAAAGGAATTGATGCATTATAAACTTTTTCCATATTGTTAGTAAAGTAGGTAAGTAAAGGAAAATGAACTCGGCTGCCATGGTAAATAAATTTCGGAACCAGTAATACATAATTTTATAGACTGTAAAAAGAGCAAGAACACAGAGACTCAAACGTAGCCGACAATTTGAAGCCTAACATGGATGTTTAATAAAATTGGTCCCGTCTGCTGAAGCTTCAAAGGGCTGCTTTGTTTAGTCTAGATCTTGATTATCTTTTTTTAAGCATTCTGCTTTTTGTTTTTTATAATTAAGTTTTTTACACGCATTACCTACGCTCCAATTGGACGTGTTTCCTGTATACTTCGTGTAGGTACTTAGCAACAGCAATTTGTCAAAAAAATATAGGTACTACTGATATAAGAGAGTTTTTTGTATGTCTTTAATCCAATTGTCTTTAACTTTGGACTTAATGAAACATGGCACATAATCAACTATGATTTACTTAATAGAGTGTCTAAGTACAGAACATTCCAGTCAAAACTAAATTCGGATTTCAAAGCAATAAGTACAATCCTTTCGTGATGCTAGCAACTTATCATTAGGTATATGACTGTATGCAAAACAATTTAGCTTTAATGGAATTGAATCGCTTGGGCTTAATTACGATTTATCCCCTGGTATTTGGGCGTCAGCGTTTAGGCAATGTATACCGCGAATTATACTGTTTAGTTCATCATGAGATCTTAGTAGTTTACAAACATGCTTATCTAATTGTCGGACACATTTGACTGTTTGTATACCTAATACTTTAATGTCAGCGTTAGTTATATTGTGTTTTAACTTAGTTATGGCACAATAAACATGATTTGTCTTGGTTTGGGACATTGTAACAGAATTTCTGCTCCATCCGAAGCAATAGCTATGTCCCCCCTTAATTACAGAGAGGTACCATTAACATGATGATTATGTGTTAGGTAACCGCGAAAGACCTTCGTTACCTTACACTTACAGATGTCTTATACGACGTTTGACAAGCATATTCTTTTGTCTGGCGTTATGTCACTCCATTTATCTCTGAGCACATTATGATTATTATACGTGCATTGAAATTGTGGTGTTACCAGCTGAAGATATTTAAATCTTCGTTCCTTTTTGGAGGTCTACAGTCCCTTGAAGTGGTAAAAAAATCAAACTTCCAAGTTAACGCATAAAGTTTCGGCCGTTTATGTCGCAAAAAAACGTGTATTTCGAAACTCAAGAGATCAAAACTCATAATCAAAACTTCCCGTTGAAGTAGGAAATTATGGAAAAAAACTAAAACTATACATTTTTAATGAAATCTGTCTATAATATAAAAATGATTCGCTGAATGTGCAAATGGTAAGTGCAAATCTCGAGAGCTCTAAACCGATTTCGCTAATTCTTTTTTTAGAATATTCCTTGAAGTACGAGGATGGTTCTTACGGAGAGAAAATAATAAAAAAATAAAGTCTGATTGTTAGGCGGTACGAAGTTTGCTGCGTCAGCTAGTCATGAATAAAATTGGTTTTGAAGTTCGGGAAAAGCTCGGAAAGAACTGAGACACTTCATTCCTAAACTATTTATAATATTATGTAAGAACCTACCTACAAATTTGTACGAAACTCTCTGTGGACTATTCCGACACGCGCTTGGCTGGTATTTAAATAACAACGCGTATTAAAACTTGGATTTTGCTTCATAATATAGAGCACCAGCCGTCCGCCGCGACTTGGTACGCATGAATTTATTTTTTATGTATTTATCCGCAATATACGTGGCTATGAGATATTCCAGGCTACAATCTATCTCTGTGCCAAATTTCATCCAGATCCGTGCAACCATGGCGGCGAGATAGAGTAACGTCCATAGAAACTTTCGCGTTTATAATATTAAGTAAGGATTTAAACAGATTAGAGCACGGAAGAGTGTATGTTTGTGTGCAGAGCGTTACTTTAAAAACTCATTTGGGCTACACACGAGTGTTTCAGCGAACCGTCTATCAATGAACATAATATACTTTCACACCTATAGTTTATTTGTAGTAATTGAAGAGTGCTAAGTGTTGCCTGTTTACCGTTACCAGTCGGTTTAGTCTGAGACGAACCTCTTAGTTTCACAACCGGTACTATTCACTGCAACACTTTTGATTGAATTTCATACTTAAAACTACAGCGATAAGACTCATTGGATATTTTGCATGTGGTAGGCAGTAGGCTTAAGGTACGATGCGAACCGAATCCGCCGTGTATGGACGAATCTTTCTAATTAATACTTCCACGTTTCATTCCATTTGAAGAGAGTTAACATTCCGTAAACAAAATACACAGAATTAAGCGGAACTCTTTAGGGCAACTAATGGCCGGAACTGTAACTGATTTCTCTTTGTAGATGGCAGGCTGAACTGAGATCAGTGGTCCTTGAGAAATACCTAGTCTGTATTAGATTCAGTTTGCACTGATGTAAGCAGCAAACGGCCAGGTGCGAGTCGAACTCGCGCATTGAGGGTTCCCCACATAATATAGGTAGCTACATTTGTCGAATTAAAAAATGTGTTTCCCTTCATTCAGTTCGCGACCCTTAGCAGAAGCGCACTTCGCACTCAGGAACCCAACTCGAGGTAGTTGAAAACCTCAGACACTCAAGTTTCCTCACGATGTTTTCCTTCACATGGCAATCGTATCGAGTGGTGTTGTTGCTATTACTTCACCAATGTGCACTTAGAAAACAAACGGCCTCCCGATTGAGAACAACTCACACTTGGCAGAAATTTATCTAGATTTGAAGTCTAGGGACTATATAAAGTTCGTACGAATTACCAATAACGTAAAACTCATTTGATTTACACAATAAAATAAGGTAATCCGCCATAATAACGCATAATCTGAACATTTTAACTGGCTACCTCTAGGAAAAAATGAAAAGTTCTTTACAGGCCTGACAGACAGACAGACAGACAGACAGACGGACGGACGGACGGACGGACGGACGGACGGACGGACGGAAGGACGGACGGACAGACGCTGTAGGCATGGAAATAGGGTCCCTTGGGGTTGACGTCCTTCGGGCACGGAACCCGAGTAAGTGGTAGACATTTATTTCGTCATTAAAAGCGTTCACACACAACGTAACTAAAAGGTTTATTAAAGAGTCCATTATTTTAAGAAGGGCCTGTGAACTACGATCACCATCAAGAGTGAACGCAAATGCGATTTGTTCCGAATGATCACAAAAGCTAATAAAAAAATGTCCGGAACTAGACCGTGCTAATGTTTCCGCACTATTGTTGGACCTTTGTGCCCATTCACAAAAATCTTTGTACAGCTATAGGTTGGCAAATGTCGTAATTTGTAATAACATAACATTTGTAACAGGCAATCAGCGTCAGTCATCATCATTGAGAAGACACCTCATGTCTATCACTCGCATTATAGAAGGTATATATAGGGATTGTTTTGTTCAAGATGTATGTCTAAACACAATCTTCGTGTCCATTTGAGCTTTTGGGAAAATTGTGATAAAATTAAATAACCCTCCAACTTTGGAGAGAGACGTAATTAGTTAAACGAAAACGGTTTTAAAATTCTATAAATAAAACACATAAATCGCCTACGGAGAATCGTTAAGTTTCTCTAAAAGCAAAGAGTGGGTGTGTATTCAATTTCGTTAACTCAGCAAGCTTCCCCTTTTGAGATATTTTATCACCTCACTGCCTTTCATTAGGCGTGGTTACTTAAAACTTACACAGTTTTAGGTGAATCGGCTGTTTAGATGTATCTACTTTTAAATCGAGTTGTTTAGAATATTTCCCATCTAACCAGTAGTGTTGCACAATGCTAAGGAACTTGACCCTTGGGTCGGTATTGAAACGCAAACTGGTATTTTTGTTACGTATGCTATCTCGTTAACTCTCGTTTATTCAAGAGCTCTTGGACCTTCGTGAGGCCTAACCTACAGGTGTAAGGTGGTTTCATACCACAATTTTGTAGTAAACGAAAACAACTAAAAAAGACCCTTTTATAACTCGATTATTTTTAACAATGTCTCGCATGACTTTACCGCATTAGATGGTAGAAGGATCATCATCGAATATGCTTAGAACTTGTTTAGATCACGTTCGTTGGGGCTAAACAGACTTGTTTTGACCAGGAAAATTAGTTTTCTATCGTTACTGGTCTTTGTTTAGTGTCAATAAATGTAGTGTGAGAAAAATATTACGGTTTATTGTATGAAACCGAGAACTTTCACAGCACAGTGCCTCGTAAATCTCATAGAAATAGGCAGATAACTAATTAGCATGTGTAAACAATCGCTCATTCTGCAGATTGTTGTCAAGAATCGTTAGCTATAATTTCGCTAATAAATCTGGAGATTGTGGCTTAATTTCTAGTTACCGCTTACTTACCTACATGCATTTAGACACCTACGCTCATTGCTTTATTAATTCACGTGCGTGGAAAAACAAGTGTTTGATTGGCAAACAGAAGCGCCCGAGTCATCAACTGACGTAAGATAACATACAATCAACGTTTGTCAAAGAAAGTGAAATAAGAAATCGCGAACGAGGTGCATCGTCATTGTGAACGAAAACTGGCTTCAATTGTATTCCACAGTTCCAGTAGTTGTTTGACAACAGGCCTCTGGTAATTACGGGGTTTCAGAACAACGCTTTCACACAGGCATAACATAACCGGCCTCTAACTAGCGTTTGGACTTAGGACCAGCAGTAACTTACTGAGATTTACACTTTTCTTGTACTTACAAAATATTGTGGAATGTAGTGCGATCAAACTTATACTTATAGGTAGGTACTTGACATTGATTATTATCATTTCACCGATATGCACATTGACGATGTTAGCGTTGATAAGCTAAAATAACATTCTGCGATAGTGAAAATTCCGATATTATAGTAACTTTAAAGATTCTTGTGATGAAAATGGTTTTCCTTGAATTGTTTTCCGGGTAGTTTCCCATTCTGACTTCCTGTAGTCTCTACAAGTTCTCAAACATGCCGATCTCGAAGCAGTCATGCGGAGCACACTATAATGATTGAGCAAATAATAAAATCGGAAACTCACTTCGCTTCGGGCGACCAGGAAATTAAAATGGCATGATCAGTTTTATAGTCCAATCGTGCAGCAGTAAGTATAGTTAGTCATTTTAGTTTTCATGGTAGCTATAAGCCTAAGCGGGTGCCATTATGTAAATATAGACATTGTGTCATCTAAAACCATTGGCTGCTTTAACTAAGTCCTTGTCACGAATTTGCCTTCTAGGATTATGGTTTTATGGTCATTTATTAGTTTCCCTGTTAGTCGTGACTTGTAAACTACTGATTTTTAATCAATAGCAATATAACTTAATTTATATTTCTACGCAGTACCGGCTGGCCAGCCCTCAGGTAGGGAATACGAACAATAATTAGTCACGCAACACATCCAACGGACGTTTGGTGATTCCATGCGTACCTACTTAAGACATACTTCAGATGTTCGTTGCAGCATTACCTAATTACAGTAAACACTGACAAACACATAGGAACTTCTGCCTAACACGTATCCGTGTTTGTAAACGTCACTTTGTAACGCGTGGTTGGTGGTTGACGAAAATAATTTTAGAGGCGGAGTAATTTGGAGTCTGTTGCAAAACATAACGCACAATGGCAGCCGGTGTCCCGGCGCAGGAGCACCGAAGCGTGGCTTAATTTTACGGTAGTGCGACCGGCGACATTTTGTAGTCAGTGTTTTAACAGCGACCGGTCCACCTGACCCACTGCCGCTTAATTTAGGATGCTCAGTATTAATATTATGGAAATAGGTATGCAAGTCATGTCTCGCTAGAGATTCCTTCACACTAGCTAACTCACGTTTATTAGCACGACTACTATCTAAAGTAAAGTAGAGGCCGCCGAGAATTTGCAGTGGTGGCGCTAGGGTCCGATTCGACGCTAATGCATTTTTTTGACAACGGGTGCTAGGTATTACCGTTTTTGATATGGTGTTTGCGTTCTTCCATCCGCTCCACTTATAATTCGAAATGAATACTTATTAGATACGATCTTCCGACGTATCGATGCTATCGCATATAGAGGGATGTACTGCTGGCTGCTACTAATTAATCGTAACTGCGCCTCTAGGCATCGTAACTTTATAACCCCTCATTACAGTTATTGTAAATCAAACCAGTATTTAGCATTTGAAACTGGTGCGTTTAAACTAGATGTGGTTGCTGCGATTTCGCATTAATTTGTGTCGATTTCCCAGTAAAATCGGGTTCTGGTTTGGGTCATCAAACCAAACCATCTTCTCTGTGTCACTTTTCTATTAATGTAGTCCTGTAATGTAGAACATGAAATTGTCAATTCAACTAGGTACTATAAAAGCGATGCATGATGCAATAGATAGATGAGAAAACTTTATTGTTTAGACCTCCATCCTGCGAGGTACCTACATAATATTTCGACGGGTTATACACCAACGAAGTGATTGGTTTGATCGGTTACGCTGTCACTATCGCCAAATCAACGTTCACGTCACGCATGGTTGACAGAACGAACTAATCAGAGAGTCAACTTTGCAGCACATCTAGCGCTCATTTCATTGATATTAAGAAGATGACTGGAGCCGTTTTTCACTGTGAATTTTGTAGGAAGAAATACTTCTATGGTAAAAACCATTAGGGACCAGTTTCCGAAATATTAAGCTAAATGTTTTGTTGCTTTTACTTCTGTACGAACATACTACATAATAAAAGAAATATTTAAAATATTTGTGGGATTAAATCAGTAGTGGCCGATTTCGAATCGGTTCGAAGGGGTCTATTGCACCTCGAACTAACGACATTTTAGGGTGTTGCTAAATACCAGGAGGAGATACAAGGATAACTACGGTAAAAAGACAAACAGTCCATCACACATTGAGATCTGAAGATAGGGACTAAATACCTGGCTCAACAATCAAGGAGTTGGTACCGCTTAGACTAACCAACTTGGTATTTTCTGATGAAAACTAAGCACTTTATCTAGATTATTAATTTGTGACTTGGCATTTATGACCTAGTACAATGTTTATATCATTGTGATACCTTTCTCGGCCTGTTTCGGACGAGATATCCCCAAAAATCCTGCAATGTAAAATTGAATGTGTGATGGTTAGACTTTTAGTCCGGATCTACTTACGGGTGTTGTTATATCGGAAGAGTCCGACCAGGTTTCGCTCCGATTCGCAGACCTTAATCATGGTGAGCAGAGACGGAGCTCGCGTCGTCGGTTGCTCGTCTCACATAAAGTCTACAATGTGTAGTGCTCACGAAAGTTTTAGTTCAAAAATGGCTGTCTGATGTTAATGTTAAGATAAGATAATGCTTTATTCATACACAAGACACACATTAAACATTTGGATGAAATTAATACTAAACACAAAAAAAAAGAAAAGTCATACACAAAACACATTAAAATATTTGGGTGAAATTAAGATTTACACCCAATTTTGATTAAAACACACTTGCATCAAGAAACATGCAATTCTCGATCAAAATTCTCAATCCGTAAGTGCGGCAATGTGTGTCCTGGATATAAAAAGGTGACTGGGCTAAGCAAGTGCTACAGATAAAATCTGCAACGCTGGTTTTCAGCCAGACCCTTGACCCGTTACCCGCTTGTTTCAGACGGGCAGTGCGGACAGCGCGAGTGGCGGCTCCGGCGGGTCGGGCATGGAGTGCATGCAGCTGCGCGCGCAGCCGGGGCCCTTCCATTACCTCATCTCGGAGCAGGCTAAGTCGCTCGTCGCGCTTCAGGTAACGCTGTCAGACTATGCCCTAGCCACTAATGGGACAGGACTTCCTCTAGCCTTACGGTCTAATTTATAAAAACACGATTCTTTAACACACTCGAAAAACGCTGATTCAATAGTCTGTAGTGGAGATTTTACAATGAAAAACGTAACCACTCTCAAAAGACCGCCTTAGAGGAAGTGTTTTTGTAAATATAAGACCGTTAGTGTCGACCGATGCTCCAACCAGAATAGAGGCTAACTATGGTGAATACGTGGATTGGTGCTTGTAACCACAGCGCTGATGACTTGCGGCATTTCGGCTAGCGGTTCGAATGGTTACGTCCCATCCCAGAAATGTTGCTGGAGGCGATGTTTTAATTAGGGTTTTATGAGAGTTGCCGCCTGTCATGCGATTTCCAGAAATCTGATCCAGAGGCAATAGTGTGATTTTCATGGAGTCCAACTAGGATTGCGATCACTCCAAGCTTCCAACTCATACTGATACATAGTTTCTATGCAGAGAAAAGCTTGTGAGAAGAAAAGAGACAGAAGAAAGAAGAGAAAGCCTTTCAGAAATAAAATAATTTAATTTTTACTAACAACTACTGCTCACCAGAACTCCACTGCACCTATACGAATAAACTCCTCTACTCCCACCAGGAACTTCAGAATGAGGTCGGGGCTCTGCTCGAGTTCCGCGACCTCGTCATCGAGACGTTCCCGAACCTGCGCTCGAAGATGGCGCCGTCCATGCCGGCCGTGGCGCGTCGCGAGTGGGAGCCCGGTGTGCGCGTGCGCCGGAAAATCGCGGCTCCCGGCGACAGTACACGAGCCAAACCACAGCCCTCCGTCCAGGTAAAATTTATCCCGGATTTCCACGGTGTCCTGTGCATTTGAAATCTCCTCAAAACAGGGTTGCAGTGATTCGCTCTATAAGAAATCCCAATGTCCCCACTGTCTAAGTACATTTTGCAGCTTTGCATATGCGCCCCTTAGTCACCAGGAAATAGACATCTATTAAGGTAACACAGGTAGTAACACGGACAAACATTGAGATTAAGTAAGCACTAGCACACTGATCGTATGTTGCTAAAAGCATAGTCCGGGACTTATTAAAATTGTTGGCTATGTTGCTTCACTATCAGGCGTACATAAAACAACTATATTAACTCTGATCCCATAAGCTTATTAAAGTTATGCCCAATATCTGGTTCAAATAGCGTATCAAAAATATTCGGTATTCGTTCGGAGCTATTGCAGCCCTCCGTTCGTTCATCTCGTAATGACTCACGCAGTAATTTCCTGGACATCTGTCCTTTTTCGACATAGTTTTTCGGAAACCGCGTCGAACGTTCTCTAACAGACACCGTTTCCTAATTTCAGGACTCCGGCTTCAGTACGGAGACGTCGTGCGGCAAGGACGCTCACTCGTCCGCGTCGCGCTCGCGGCCGCTCGAGGACGAGCTCTGGGCGCTGCTCGACGTCATCCAGCGCAAGGGCGTGCGACTTCGCGACGACGCCGAGTTGCTCCGCGCTGAGCTCAACGAAAGACCCGACGACACCGCCGAAGAGTCCTTCGCGAGAGCCCTCTCAGCAGACCAGTGCAGCTGTACCGAATCCAGGCGCCTGCGATCCGAGAGGGACGAGCTACTCGCGCGGGCGTCTCAGCTCGAAGCCGCAGCTTTGGCGGCCCGCCACACACCCTCGCCGCGCACGCCGGCGTCCCGCACCCCCCTCGGACGCCTGGACAGAGTGCTCGACACCCCCGCTCACCCCCCGCGCGTCCCGACGCCCGACACCAAGAAGTTCGCCGCGATTCTCCTCGAGAGCAATCCTGTGGAACTTCAGAGGCAGTTGCTCACCTCTACCGTCCATACACAAGTGAGTAATAATAATATAGATTTTATTTCAGATGATAATAAAGTATGTAATAATAAAATAACACAAACAATCACAATACATGTAAACAGAAAAAGAACAAACGGCGCACAAATTATGACTAATAGACAAGATCTTTATTCTGAGATATAAGTTCATCCAGTGTCTCAGAAACATACCGTTATCGTCACCATGGTAATAATAATCATGTAAATGAGACGGCTTTATGTTCAATCTTGCGTAACAGTGGCTGCAGTTTTCTGATTTGAGTGATAGATAAGCAAATTGCGGTCCGGTGCAGTGTCGATGCCACTTGCGTTGACACTTTCGTATTGCGACGGCTGTTTTATGTAAGCCGGTCCCGCAAAAAATGTCAAGAAAAAGTGCATTTTTTCACCGTGTGGTTTATGTTGGAAGTGGGTCGAGCTCGTTAATTGCGAACCGGTTAGGTAACGAAAAGTACGTGCTGATCTACGGGTTGACTCTTTGCTAACGAGACTGCGGTGACCGCTGTCGTTAGTGACGTAACTCACTGGATTTTGGCAAAAATACGCGGAACAATATCTGCTTAATCGACCATTAAACACTAAGCGCGGTCATTACCGTCCCAATGCACTTGTTTACGGATTGGTAATGATTTTCGACATCTCGTTAGACGTCCTTCGTTTACACAAAGCTTGGCTATTTAGAGCTGTTTGTTACCATTATTGGTGCATTCACTAAGCAGATAAAGCAGTTTTTTTGCTGTGACGCAGTCGGTTGCTATATACGAACGAATAAAATGTATGCGTCACCAGCCTTGGCCTATTCAGACTGCAATTGAACTTGTAATGTTTCCTCTTGATAAATATTGTTAACAGAGCAATCGATCGTGTTGTTTTTTTATGCTATTGATTTCTATTCGATTTTTCTACAAATCCAGCACAGCTAGACCACTAATATGCAATCATAGACGAGCGTAAGTATTCGTTAAATGTTCAGAAAAAATCTAATTAATGTCTTCATTAGATCGGTTACAAAAGCCTGCCATTTAACAAAAAATATTTAAAATTCACCTCAATTAACTTTAAACGCTTCGGAGTGCCCAGTGTGTTTAGCCTGTACAGAAAACTGTCTACGTTCTGCGTAGCTTAGTTGCTGCGTACTTCCACAATATGCTTTGCAATATTTAATGTTAATGTTTGCTATCAGGTATTTATAGTTGTTTTACAATTAATTACAAGAGTATCCAGAATAACTTTAATAACGGAGCTTGTTTTATTCTTTCAAAAACGGTATATTTGATTTTTTTGTGCCAGTATGTAAGAATTAGAATATAATATATTATAGCCAAAACAGAATACTTCAAACAGAAACACGACATAGGTGTCGTGTTTCTGTTTGCACGAAGTGTGTACGAACCTTGATATAATATTTTGATATAATATTACGATCTGTGTAGAGCAACTTAATCCCACTCAGCATATCCATTTACAAGTTTTATTATTGCGGTAAACTGCAGTACAACGCGAATTTCTTCTGCAGCTAAAGTTGACTTAAAACCAGCAAATAAAACGGTTGTATTTTCAATTGCAGGTGTTGTCGGAGCGACTAAAGCGGGCGGCAGCGCAGCGGACCGCGTTGCTGGACAAATTGGAGCGGGCGCGGGAAGAGAATGACGACCTCAAGTTTCAGGTGAAACAAAGGAACTTACTATACTTATGATCCGCTGAGGTGAATTGGAATGTCAGGAGATTCAATATCATGCTCACTAAAAATGTTAATTGGTATAAGTTAAAAGTCTCTCGTCCACAAGTAAATAATACATTTCAACAGGGCAATGACGCCTGTATCACAGATTTTATCTACAGGCTTCAGAGTCTATCCAACCGAAACTTCACTATATTTAAAATGTATGAACTATTCATTGGATAATTATAAAACAAATAGTTATGTTATACTATAACTTATGTTACAATAACAATTGAATGTGAATTAATCAATAAACCAATTTTAATTTCAATAATTCACTCCACCGGAAGGCGAATCAAATGAAATGATTATAGAAGAACTCGCTGATAACCAATCTGATGACAGTATCAGATTGATTATGAAAGCAGCAAAGAATAGTAGCAACATTGACAGTGCAAAAATCCACAACACCATAAATATCACCCCTCTAACTTTAATTTCACGATTGCCTAAACACCACGTATCTGCCCATTCCAGTTAGAGGAGAAGTCGATCGAACTGGAAGGCGCCCGTGCGATCGCGCGACAGCTGGGCAACCGACAAAAGACGCCTACGAGCGACGAGCCGGGCCGCGACCGCGATCACAGCAGTATGCGCGACATGGAGCCCGTCACCATCCCAGACGAGCCTTCCGAGGAGTCCAGAATCACGGAGACGCCCAAACGAACCAGGCCCAGCCGTATACCACTCCACACAGCGCCCAAAGGCTCGCGTCAACCCGCGAGACGCGACAGCGCCGGGAACAGCGTCGGACCTCGCTCCAGAAGCGGCGAGTCCCCGGCGCGACCGCCCTCCGCCCATTCTGTCCGCTCCGTGACCTCAGTCCGCAGCCGGTACTCCGCCTCCTCTGCCACCGCCCGAAAGGACCCCGCCAAGAAGACTTCGGCGGTGCCCGTCCGCCGCAACACAGGCAGCGCACCGCCCCAAACCGAAAACAAGGTGCGCTCACGCTCCTTCTGGAATGCATGGTTCAGTTTCAAAGATTCCGGCACCTCGTGATGAACTCTACCGCGCGTAGTGTATTACCCTTATTCTACTATGTTCCATTCAGTGAGTGCTAAGTGCTAACGGTCCGAAGCCCCTTATGACTAACATCAAACGTATACCCCGTCGCTAAACCCACCGTGTGATATCGTGCACCCTCAGTGACTCCACTAATATTAACGATGCTGTGACGTTTATTGTCGGTTTTGGTTGTCAAGCCGCGAGCGAGCTGCCGGCTGGACCCGCGGCGGCCGGCCCCCGACTAGAACATGCCATTATGTCGATAGTAAGTTTTGTTTCATGTATCTTTTCTTTTTGGCTTGGTTTCATTTTCCCTCATTGACGGTATTTATCTATGTATCCTGTTATCTTTTGTAGTTTTGTTATTTCATGGTTTTTTATTTATTTGGTTTCTTTTGGGAGTGTGAAGTTAAGCATGCGGTCAGTTTTGACTTGTTACTAATTGAAACAATTGGTAATGTGTAATGATTGACGAAACCTAATATTGTGATGCAGTTTATTGTTGATTTATGATCTTGTTAATCCTATAGATTTGATATGGCTCTCCTAACTTTAAAATGCATGAATTATGCATTAATGTAATTGGTTATCAGTTGAGTTATTTCTTAACATCATTGACCTACTGGAGTTATAATAATAATCCCTTAGAAAACTAGTCGACCTTAGTGATTAGTGGAACTAATAATTACTTGTAATACCTAATCCATTGTGTTTGTGAAAAATAACGAGTTATGTAGTGTAGATTTATAAACAGCGTGGTTGAACTTGTTTGTGTAATTGGTTCGATTATTCAAAGTAATATTATGGAAACGGTAAGTGCCTTGCATTGTAAACACGAATGGTTATTATTAAAAATCACACTGTTGTAAGTTAAATGCATCATAAAACACTAGTAAGTTTATAGCTGAAAATTGTCGTAACACAGTTATTTTAATTTTATTTTAGAGTTGAGTTTTATTGCATTTTTATTTGTTTACGTTCTGACATAGTGGCATACAATTATGAACACAATGCTATAAAATAAACAAACTTTCCACGCGTTTTGGCACAACATCACAAACGAAAAGACAATAATATTATGCAAGCTATTTCCCTGCAGATAATGCACCCGATCAAGCAAAGGTAGATAGAGTAGCAAACGACTATCATCCACGACACACTCCACGCCACAGGATTCGTCACACAATACAATTTCATTGAATAACACCACAACGAAATGTTCACAGCGACATCGGCAAGCGTCCACAAGCACTGAAGAAGTCGGCGGCTCCTTCCACGACTCTCTCAACTTCGTGACAACACGGCGCGAGTCTGAAGCCAACGAGATGATAGCAGAATACCTCGCACGCACGGACCGTCTCGTCGACAACCAGCTGTTCTCGCGGATGACCCACTGCCGCACGCGACCCTTGCCCGCCGATATACACCTCCGCTTGGCCTACGAAAGCCCACAGAACTTAGCCCTGGAACTGTGTAAGTCTATACTGTACGAAAACGCCAACTCGATTGATATAAAGACCCTGAAATCTTTGAACTCCCATGGAGACAGCAAGCAGTATAGCGAGGACTCCTTGTGGAATGGAAAGCCACAGCAGTACTTTGAAAGTATGAAGTACTCGGTAGACGTAGAAGAGGGTATAGTGAATCCGACTCACGCGTATGAGAACGATTCGCTTGCGCTGTAAAGATTTCTTAATTGACAAAGAACATTTAATGTTTGTAGTCATTTTGGGTGGTGCTGTTTGTTTTTTGAATGAGAAAATCTGTGATAAGCCAGATTTGTAGTGTAATTGAGACAGCTAAGTATAATTCTTTGTTTATCATCTACAAAGATATTTTTTAAGAAGTTCTCGAGTATCTGAGGCTATCAGAACTTCTGTACTGTGGTTACTATGTGAATATTTTAAATAGATCACAATATATATATTAACACATTTAACATATTTCAAAACTTTCTAATGAATTTAATTTATTTACTTAACAATATTAATGTTTTAAAGATATGAATTTATAAATGAAATCTTGTAAGATTATCAGTAAATTATGCTAATAATCTATTGAGTAATATTGGATTCCTATTTTATTCATGGTTGGTGTAGCAAATCAGTTTTGCTCGTGTGTATTTTCTAACAATGCGGACGCGGTTTATGATTGACACAATTTTGTGTTGCATTATTATAGACTTATGTACCTACTACTTCAGAATTGTTTGTGAACTGAATAAGATCCTCCAGAAATTATCATTCCTTTACGTTTATCTGAGGTCACATGCTTGACACTGAAGATAGATTGAGAGATAGGATCGACTGTAGTAAGGCTGTGAAACATTGATTATGTGCTTGAAGTCGATAAGAATGGGATATTTGTTGGAATACATAAAATAGCTAGGGATTAAAATGGTTCACATGGTAGATAAATATATTATCATTTCATTGTTCTGGTCGAACTGTCTCTGAATGTCCATTAGCAATTGTTGCTGCCTCTTTTTATAGTGGAATGTCTTTTGTATGGCAGAGCTTGTAACAAAATAGTAGGAGACTGATATTTTTAATTATTAAATAGTGATATGTACACTATGATACCAATATAATTAAGTTGTAGGCGATCAGTGATTGATTTCCCTAGATACTTCTGTTTGGACTGTCACCATTATTATGTAATTTAAGTCATTACGTTGTGAATAGATATTGCCTTTCAAATAAATGTAACTACTAGAATGTAAGAATATTCCAATTCTTTAATTTTATGCCCTATTTTAATGTATATTAAGATTCAATAAGCATATTTAACGTAAGCAATGTAATTATTACGTCATAAGCCTGTACAGCCTTTATTCACTCCTAATTTGTAAATTATTAAGCCACTACATACCTATCTAAAGTTAAGATACTCATAATCTAGTTGACTTGAATCTAGTTGATGATTTTATGTAAGAATGTACAGAAATCATATCATTATATACAAACTATTCAAATAAATTGTTCATATCAATTTGACGGCCTTTTCATTGTTAATAAAACAACGTGTTCAAATTTAAACGGAAATGTAATAATTCGTAAAAAAAATAAACTCTGCGAATTAGAAAAACAATTACTTAAGCAACATTCAAAATTAGGTAACCAGCGATTAAACCGCACATACTAACTCATATATTATTGTAATACAGAATCAATACTAGCAATTTTTTAGTTCATTAACATACAATCTTGAGATCATCATGGGTATCAAAGCACATATCAAAAGTATTAGGAAATGTATTACTTAGGGGGAAATGCACTACCAACCTTATTACATGTTGATCTTGGATCCGCACAGAATATCAGTCACTTCTAACGTAATGGCGTCCTTTTCTAGCTTTATAAATCGGTGCTGTTTTAGTTCTGAAATTGTGTAAAAAATGTAGCTCTGAGAGTTTGTACCGTAGGACACCCGAAGGCAAAAAGGTTATTTTTTACTTAATGTAATGCTCTTCAAACCACGCTTCTTTCACACAGAAACACTATAAGAATCATGTAATTGCTATCAGGAAGTTTTATATTTTGTCAGTATTCTTAAAAAAATATAAATCCTTAGCATATGGCCTTAAAATTCATTCATTCAAAATTCTGATATAACGCACACACAGGGGTCGTCCATTAATGACGCAAGATATTTTTTCACATATTTACCATTTTACTGTAAAACAATGCCAAAAACACAAAGTTAGGTAAACCAAGGAGCTAGATGTTAGTGTATAAAACTGACAAGCATACAACCCATAAAGAATCCTGTAAAAATGTAGACGCAAACTCACTCAGTAAGGAGGTGAAACAGCGCGCAGCGATGATCCTCTCCAGACTGGATTGAGGGACAGGACCCTTGTCCAACAAAACTCGCACCGTGAGCGGGTGGCGGCCCTTGTTGAGGTGTTTGACTACTTTGAGCATGGTGCCTTGAGTACCCCATTCGGTTCTGGGAATAGAGCAAAGCTTACACTTGTATCCAGAGACCGAAATTAGGCAATTGATAATCTAGAGTTTATTTTTTTTTATTTATTTTTATTTATTTAATAGGTAAGCCAAAGGCCCTCTTATAAAACACTTAAGCTTAATTAGGGTATAACAGTTTTAGCCTTATAAGGTTGCCAATTAAAGGCTCACACAACATTCATAATTAATTAGGTCTAGTTATTAAACATGTGATAAATATAACGAAAAAAGTCTTATTCTTGACTTATAAACAGTAGTCGGAGTAGGTATATTGAATTAAGGTCACTGACATCAAACGTATATGTTAATATGGATACGCCTCCGAGTTTCCGGATTATTATGATAAAAATACCGAAACATCGAAATTATTACATGAAACTAGTTAAAAATGTATCAATACTCTCAACGCTATGCTGCTAGTGGCGTAGATGACCAGAATTTAATAGTAAAAAATGACTGGTGTGTAAAAACCTTGTTGTAGTAAAAGTGTTGGAGTAAAAGCCTAAGCATGTATAAAATGATATAATAATAATATTCATTTCAACACACGACATCCGGCAAACAGGGTCTTTTGTCCTCTTATCTCTATGCTCAACGCATCTGACCAATTAGAATCAAGTATCCAGGATGACTCATTGACTGTTTGTTCGAAAACAATGCGCTCGCACCGACATCCAGACCAAGTGGCTCACTCACTTATTTCGGTTCGTGGAGTGCGCTTATTTTATGTGTTGTGAATATCTTGACTTGACCCTGGCTTGTTTACTGTCTTCTGAAATCTACTTAAAACGACGAATTTGGCTTATAACTACGGACATAGTTGGCAAGGAGATAACGAGGCTACCCTTCCTGGGTCCGGGTTAAACCACAGCATGTATAGAAAAAAAATTACAAAATAATTTAAAAATATACAGCAAAAGTCGTAATGAAAACTAATTTACACTTTTCAGGAATTGCGGACTTTTGAGGTAGAGTTACTTGCTACGCACAATAGCATTTTGGGACACACGTAAATCGGAAGACGTGTCGCCGTAATTCGAGCACAATGTCAATGGTAAGGTTGCCCTTCTGATCAAAGGCGTGAGTTTACGTAATGTTGATAGGTAAATTAGTTTTATTGTATTTTCATGTCAAAAACAACAGACATTTCTGTCAGCGTCAGAATGACCCGTCACTACTCGTATTATCGTCGGAAATTGTGATGAATATTTAGTGCCCTATTGATTTTAGTTGCTTCCTTTAAGTAGAGAATTTCTTTCAGCATATTTTAGAAGAGAAACAACGTATAAGGGTGACCGTACATCCTGACGTCAGGTTAACCGGTCACCTAGGCATATCGACAAACTTTCGTGGAATCACTGAATAATTCATAGAGCAGCAATTAGTGCCCATTTGCTTCCTTCATATTTTTAAACTTCGCACCCGTTGCTATTATGGATACCAAAATATCAATATAGTTTAGATCCAGCGCCTGAAAGAATGAAAATAACAACGACGCTTACTCAAAATTGCTATGGCAATATACTCAGGCGCTACTAAGGGTTGGTAGACATATTGATATTTTGGTTTCCATAATAGCTACGGGTGCGGAGTTTTAAAAATATGAAGGAAGCAAATGGGCACTAATTGTCAACCTGACGTCAGGATGTACGGTCACCCTTAAATGTTTTTTCTCTTCTAAAATATGACGAAAGAAATTCTCTACTTAGAGGAAGCAAATAGAAGCAATAGGGCACTAAATATTCATCACAATTTCCGACGATAATACGAGTAGTGACGGGTCATTCTGACGCTGACAAATTTCTGCATTCAATTTAAGATGACAATTAAAGTGCGTAAACTATCTGTTGGCTAAACTAACCTGAGAAATCTCTGAGTGTCAGTAGTCTTCACCGATTCTCCAAGGTCGACCTTCGTCCTGTCCAGACTACCCAAAGGAGTCTCAGAGCTCTCGTCCCCAACTTTACTCTGGGTCTTGTTCTGGGAGCTATTCCTTGCTGCGAACTCCGTCACAGGCACATTGGTGGCGTCAGCTAAGCCAGCCGCTTCTAGTAACTGGGAGACGTGTTTCTCACGATCATGATCGTTCATTTGAGACTCTCGCAGCACTACTTCAGGCTCGTTCATTTGTGGAATCACTTCCTCTGGGATGTCTTTCGGAAGATATTCGGACGTCTTTTTTGGCCTCTTTTCGCGGCTAAATTCTGTAGTTTCTTTAGACTTTCGTTCAGATCTTCGTAGCTTTTTTGGTGTGACGGTTATTGAAAGATTCTTTTCTTTTTCTGCTAAAAAATACATAATTTCCGATTTGAGTTACTCAATTTTCAAGTAGGTCTGTTCTCTATCTATCTACTCACGGGGCAAGAGGAAGTTTAACAAATGTTACAAACCCAATCTTTGCTGCTCTTCTACCTCCAATTGTTCAGCCATTAGTTGACTCTCTTTGAAGGACACATAACCGCGGCGACATGGCCTTTTTGCCTAGAAAACGAAATAGCCAGGTCTAATAATAATTGGGCATTCTTGGTGCAGGGCCCCATTTGATAGAACTACAATATTTGATAGAACAAAGATTCATAGTTTACTACGATAATACTACGTACATTGCGTCACCGATTAACTCAGATAGTAAAAATAGGAATTGCAGTATTAGGCTACGCAATGCATATAGAATTGTCATAATTATAAACTATGAATTGTAGTATCAAACTCGGATCTGGGGCCTCATGCGCACCAAATCCTAATTCTATACTAATTTGATCTCCTGTGTCACATTCAACACAAATTTGACCGGGACTTGGTGCGTGTGATATAGTCTTCATGCGCCCCTTGCATCATCACCTGACTGTGATGTGTTTGACGATGAATGGCCAGTTGTACGCAATGAGTGTCCGAGGTTTTGCGAGAAAAAAGGATGAAGATGCATGATAATTTACCGTCTTTATAATAATTTCATTTGTTTCGAATGTGTTATGTTCCTGTGTAAAGTATAATTATATACGTTTAGTCTTATAACTATAATTGGTTAAGACTGTAATGCTGTAAGATTATGTATTAAATAAATAAATAAATAAGTAGCCTTAGGAATTGTTAGGTAGATATAGTTAGGTATACAGATTACGTTCTTTGTACCTAGACCTAATTATAAAAACCAATATGTGAAGAACGTACATATTTGACAGAACTTACGGTGACGCCGTTATCCAAATATTCGACTCCATAAGCCCGTTTCTGCGCCTCCTGCGACAACAATAGCACTTGGGTTGGCATATCTGCTATATCCAGCGGCTCGACCGCAGCGCTGATTCTCTGCTCTGTAACGTTAGCTAGAGCCTCCTCGGGGATTGCGCTGGTTTGCTGGACCGAAATGGCGGGTGCGAGAGGTGTTTCGGAGACCTCTTCGACGATTTTGTGAGTGGCTCTGGTTTTGAGGTGTTTCGTGCCGAGCATTTGCTGGAAGGAAAACTATTTATTAGTGTCGTGATTGTTATGGAGTAGCCTTACAAATGCTATAAACTTTGTTGAAAGACTTCTTTCGTCACCGCAATTTGTCCCGCATCAGACGACTACGAGAGTATAAACTGAGAAAACTAGTACCCAGCTGTGTTTCTTATCTTTGGATAAAATCCTATGGTTAATAAACCGCTAACTTTTTTGGCCCATCTAAGTCTTCAATTAATTAAAATAACAAAATGTCTGTGTTCTCGGTAAGTTTCATCGGCGAAACAAATTTGTTAATGTTCTTTCAAAACCGAAGCCGTAAAAAAGTTTTGTTTCGAAACATCGCTGTTCCGATGCCCTTTACATTTAAGAAAACTCCAATTAAATTGATTGCAGAGCCGTGTTATTTTCAAATGACATCAACGTGTAACTCAGACTATCGTGTTAAAACCTTACCTCGATCTCCTCATCATTCCTCGGCGGCTCCACGACGCCTAAGTTCCGCAAGAACATCCCGGTGAGAGTGTAGCCCAGTCGGGCGTGCACTCGCCAGCCCACGCTCGCAGGCCGACGCAAGTACGTCTCGGCCGGCACGAACAGTGCGTCTATGATATCGTCAGAGCTATCCTGAAGGACGGGAAAGAGATTAATCTTCTAATCAGCTCATAAGCAGAGAGCTCTTCTCTTTCACGCCATCTTCTCCGGAGTAGGTTAATTTTGCTACCAAAAAATTCGTTCGGCTATGTTGTTCTCTGAGGCTACTAATCCAAACAAAGCACTAGTACTCTCATCGTCGTAATCTCGAATTATTATCATCAGGGAGCGTATTCTTTAGGTCTCGAGTCAAGCCCAGAAACCTCGAAAACGCAGCGTTAACTATTTATTTTCTCAACTGTCGAGCAAAAATCCGACTGGCAATTGATGTACCTAAGGAGACGTCTTCTTCTGGCGAGCGGAGAGGAGGTTGTTTAGCTCTGCCTATTCGTACAAACAAAACATTTACCCTGAAATGGCTGTAGTTTGTAATGGGTTTAATTTTATTGGACACCACGCGCACTTTATAATGCCGTGGATTAGCAGAACGCTGGATTCGTCTTGTCATCCGGCCAGTTCTGTACAGAATATGTGATATGGAATATGATGACTACACAGACTTGATTCCGGATGTCCACCTTATTATTGTTTAAGATCGAGGTAAGTTTATTACCATGCAAACCGTTAAGCACGGCCGCCACAAAATTTCTTGAATCGAAAAAAGCGAACCGAAACACGTGACTGAAGAAGAAAGTTCGCTAGTTTGTAGGTGTATCTTTTTACTATGAGGGGTAATCTGAAAACTTTATTGCAGTTTGAAAGTCCCGCCATAAAAATTGTTCCGTCCGTGGTTCGAGTTTAAGTTTTAGTAATGCCCGACAAATGACTTCGCATCGAGTCATTTAGAGTCTCCTTGGAGGGCCATGACTTCCTGCCCTTGTAAACAGACTCAAAGTCTTTGGTCAAATTAACATAAAATAATAAATTACATATCTATCGCAATCTTATCCTGGCTGCGCTGGTTTTTGCTCAAGTTATCTGCCGGACGTTACAATATTTGTAACATTCACCTAATAAAGCACTTGCGGCACTTACTAAAAACATCATAAACAAAATAATCTGCTCCCAAGCTCAAAAGCATCAAAAAATATTGGCACAATCGGACGCAAAAAAAAAATATATTACGCTTAACAGTACTCGTACTTATACAATTCTATTTCTATGATTGTTTTGTGTAATCTTGATCTTAAACTAAGATACCCTGTGCAATGGTAAACGAGCAAGGACCTCCCAAAAATGGATATACAAATACCCAGACTGCGGCCATTATTTTCATTATTGAATTCAATCTAATGAACGTTCTTAAGCGAAGATGATCTGTCAGGATTGTTGCTAGTGGCAGTCCCTACCCCTCTAGGATATAGGTGTTATGTTGAGTGTTGTTTTATTGGTATGAGATTTATTTTGTTTTATTATTAAATTTACCTAACTCTTTTCCGTACAAAACGGACGGCATTATTGTAAAAGCGATAAGCAAATACCTAGTTGTCGAGTGCCATCTTAAAACTAACTGTGCTTTAACGGCAATTTTTCTTTGTAAAGACTGACCTATGAAGTTTCAAGTAGGTACAGTCTGTTAGCTTTTAGAATATACCTCGGCTACTATCCGAAAGAATCAGATATATTCGTGGAATAGAAATATCGGATCTAATATGACACTTAACTTTACATAACTTTTCAAAACAGTGAAGAAAAGTTTTGTACAGAGCAGGAAGTAGTATTACACTCGTGTGCTTTCGGCGAAAACCGAAGCCTATATACTCTAGAGCCCGAGGTATATTCTAAAATCTAACAGACTTTACATCATGTCAGTATCTTACTTCACATCTCAACTCCACGTTTATGTTGTCGAGCCTCTGTCGGAAGACTGCCCCGACAGTCTTCGTTTTCTTATCGACGATCAGCCTTTTCGGTCGCTTCCTCTTTGGCTCTGCGAAGTTCTCTTCTAACTCCTGTTGAACAAAGCATGCATAAGCAAATTATAACTTTGTCAGATAATGGCATTGAAACATGGGCAGGGATTACATCGGATTCCACGCTAGAAGAGTCTGTGATGCGGTAATTGGAGATGGAGTTTTTGTCCTTTTTTCTTCGATTTTTTGTCCTGTTTTGTCAATGAGATGTAGATTTTGAAATGTACACCTAATTTAACCTGTAACGTTCATTAAGGTGCTGGAGGTGCTAACTAGCATCACGAATGGAATAAAAATCATAACTTGTTTTATAATAGGTAATTCTTTTCAAAAAGTAAGCATCTAAAATCTTAACCACTATTAAACTATTCCTGGAATCAACAACCTAGGACTTTAATCGATTTCCGCCACAAATGGCAGTTTTAGTGGAAATCGATTAAAGTCCTAGGATGTTGATGATGGATGTTCTAAAAAAAATAGTGGAAACTGATATTTAATATTGATTTGAAATTTTGAATATTAAGATTTTTAATATTGTATGGAATCAGACGTTACTTTGCGGAAATCCATAATAGCATTAAAATGTGAAAATAACTTTGCTAAATTTCGCCAAAAATCCCACCATGCGGCTAGTTAATGCTCCGCCCTCCCTCCCACTTTTTCAAGCAGAAGCAAGACACGAACACACCACCACAGAACCCAATTGATTATTTCGGAAATAGAATTTTTTACTTATGGTTTTTTTTCCATTGGTGGCGCTATAGTTAGCACCTCGAAAGTACAATATGATTGGTTTGTTTTATTAGCTCACCTCTAGTTGGAATTCCACAGGGGCTTCCTTTTCTTTCTCGATAGGAATGGACACTTCTTGGGGTTCGGGAGTTTTATCTTTAGGAGGCTCTTCTGGTACCACTCTGTAGACATACAGTAGATATAGTAAGCAACTACGTTTTAATGATTCAAAGTATGTACCTATAGCAGATAATGCGACATGATGTAAAACATAGGTGTCGTCGATTTAAAGGACAGATGGATCTTAGTATCAGACTTACTAGATCTTTATTATGACTATTATTAAAATTGTTTATTGCACTATTAGAACAAATGAAAAAGTAGAAAGGCGGACTCAACTATATTAGCTCTCAGTAAACCTTGGTGTTGCTGATCTAGAAATATTTAAGGGTAGTGCTTGTATGAATAAACAAAAACAGATTACAAACATATACATAGTAAATTAAAGGGATACGTTCTATACTTAAGATAAGTCAACAAGAGTACATACATAATTAGAATATGTTAGTTTTGTGAATTAAGAAAATTATTGAACACTTGGGCCTTGAAAACATTTAAGAATGGGGCTCGGCGAATGACCAAAGGCAAACTACCTTTAAAGATCTAAGCCCATACTTATAAACGGGTCTAAACAATGCAGATATGATACGTGGTGTAGGATATCGGGGAATAATGATAGATGGCGAAGCGCTCACGGCCTAGTGAAACTCAATCACTTGGGTTAAGCAAGAACAGGCGCGGTCAGGTGCTGTATGGTAGACCAACCCATGAGTACCTACCGCTAATGGCATTCTTTCCGAGCGCTTCCGTTCTTCGCAAGGCACGTTAAGCCGTTGGTGCTGTCATGTAATGGCAGTCGTTATGCTATGTCAGAGGCCTTATGGCGGCTTGATAACTTCTGAACGAAGACCTTCACTGTCTTTCAATCCTCCACCAAACCGGATATGCCCCTGTGATGGAGTATGGCCTAAACCTTCCTGCGATGCAGGAATAGACGCGTGCTTCAGCAGTGGGGACATACAAAGGGTTATATTCTTTTTAATGCACTAACCCGTGCTAAGGACAATTTTAAAAAACCTATTTAGAGGCCAAAGATTCCGCCCATGCCGGGATTCGAACCCGCGATCTCTGGCACGGATAGCCAGAGGTCGCGGGTTCGAATCCCGGCATGGGCGGAATTTTTAGCCTCTAAATAGGTTTTTTATACAAAGGGTTGATATCAACAATGGTAGATGTACTACAGTCGACGACACATCAACCTTTACATTTGGGTACTCTAATCACAATCAGTTGCGTTAAGGGCTTCTTTGCAACAAATGTGTAAGTTAACCTGCTGTCGGTTAACCCACTTGCTGCATTAAGGGAGTTTCAATGTATGAATAAAAAAACTACCATTGGTTTTTCAGTACATACAGTCACGCCTGTGAAAGGGGTAGGGTAGATACTGAGACTACTTATGAGTATCTACCTACCGGTTTCGCTTTGTCATAATGCAAAAAAAAACATATAAAAGTTTTCTTTTTCATTTAAGCCTGCGCCACAGATTAGATAATAGTCCTGCGCCATGTCCCATATTTTAGTAAAATTATATGATAGGTAATTATAATTAGGTATCTATTACAGGCCCTTCCACTTACGGTGTTATAATAACACGATTCCTCTAAGATACACCTCAATTACAGTATAAACATTCGGCGGTAAAGGCTTTTCCCTTACCACAGACTATTTAAAACTGTACTTGAGGAGTGTTTTAAGTGAACTAGTTTTATCTTACAAGAAATTAGTACCTACACAAGTACGTTTGAACATGTAATAAGTCTTATTTTTAAAAACAAAATTAAAAACAGTTGCCCCATATGTGTACCTACTCATATTCATTTATTACTTAGATTTGCGAGCGAGAGGCTAACAGTAGTTTCAGAATTTTAAATACCTTTCTTTAATTAATCACAATTATACTTACTGATCAACATTATTAGCTAAGAAGATGGTATTCTAACTACAAAGCAATAGGAGTTGCAACTAACTCTTTCCCGGGCGGAAGTACAGACAAGTCAGGAATCGGGATGTCAGGGATTGGTGGGATGTCTGCGGACGTGTGAACAAAGCATTAGTTCAGGCAAGGATTTGATTAGTACAGGAAACACAATGTTTGAAGTTAGGTACTTAAAGGACATACTTACCCTTTTCAAGATCCATCTGCATGAGATCATCGACAGCGGTAGCTAGAACATGGAAGGCGTGAACATTATAAAAATAGATAGAGAACACTTTATAGCACACAAAATTGATTCTGAGTATTTTTTGACGAAGGATTAGGATTAGCAATAAGGCCGCCAATTGTAGATACTTTGTATCTTTACGTCATGTTTTATAATATGTGCTCTGATGTACAATAAAGAATATTCTTATCTTATTAACGATTTGCGAATTGTTTCTCCTTACTTCTTACTTGTGTTAGTATGAGACCTTGTTTCTTGCCAAATTTGAAGATTCTAGTGTAATGGGTATTGTCTTACAAGTGTTGATGATGAGTTTGCAAGTATGAACAATGAGAAAAACGTTTAGATCATATTTTTAGGAACTTCGTTTTTACTCCTTTCAAAGACTAGGGGCCTGGACTAAAATATTAATTACTATATTGAAATCGATAGCTCTACCCTTATATTAACGATGCATACGTCTTTCCAACTGAGCTAATGGGCGACTCACCGGCATCAGTGAAATTTCGAACCTCTTTACACTATTCTCTGTATTACGTACAGAGCGTGGCACGGATAGCCAGAGGTCGCGGGTTCGAATCCCGGCATGGGTGGAATTTTTAACCTCTAAATAGGTTTTTAAAATTGTCCTTAGCATGGGTTAGTGCATTAAAAATAAAAATAGTATAGCCTTACATTTCCTAAACATAGTCATATCAAGCTCGGAAATCCGCTCCATCTGCATTGTATCGTGTGGATACAGGCGAGACTTGTCGTGAGACTTCTCTGCGTTATCCAGCATTGGCAGGTCGAGGCCGCTGTGTTGGACGGCGGAGCCATCGGCTTGGCCCAGCATTTGCTCCAATGTCCGATCATTGAGAAGTTGAAATGCTTGCTCTGGATTCTCCTCGCCAAAACCATCCTGTTTGGTATTGAAAAAATAATTAGTGTAAGCTAGAGGATGCTAAATATCAATGATTTATGGCGCATGATCATGGTTCAAATGATTTACATGATGCTTACATCAAACTCTACGTAAGGGAGAAAAGTTTGTCACTGAATAAAGTGGGTAAGTAACTGAGAAAAGTAAAAAACTTCAGCAAATTGTAAAGAATTTAAAGTCAGGACTTATCATTAAAATGTTCATTAGACTTACTGCAGGAACTTGTATTTCAGGAATAGCTGCTTCTCTCAGAGTTATTTGTTCTATGTTAGCCACTACATTACCACTCTCCTGAAAAATATACTAATTGTGTTAATTATGTACATTTACAATAGGAGTTATTTATAATTTATTTCTATCGTAGTTGCTAACTGTATTGAATTCATTTGTTTATTTTGAGATAGAGTGCATAAGGAGTGGGTCCTTGTAGAAGAGCAAGAATTGCTATGGAGTATCATCTTATTATTAGGGTCTTCACTACTAAGAATTATGGTTGCCTGGAAGAAATTGCTTTCAGTAATAAGGCCGCCAATTGTAGGTACTATATTTTTATTTAATTTCTGTTACGGTAGTTTCTGTGTAAAATAAAGATTAATCCATCTAGGTATCTAAGTTTTTACCTGGATTCTTTCCTCAACCCGTTCCTCAATTTCTGGTACTTCTTCGACCACCACAGCAGTCCTTCGGGGAGTCCTGGGGTGTGGAAAGCTCTCTTGTGGACCCCACCTATATTAGAAAAAAATGTGCCATTTTGTTTAGAGTTACAAAAATAATAACAGAACATTAAAGGGATAATAATATTAGGAAATAATAGTTTCTGGAACAAATTTTAAGAAATAAAGGAAAAGAGGAATCAGGACAGAAGTGGCATGTGTAGGGGAGATCTATTTCTAGAGATGGACATATATGTATAATAATATAAGCCTTCATTTCTTGACTTTTTCTCTTATTATTAGTAGGTATTAAAAAACTATTTTTAAACTCAGAGTTCATATTTTCAAGTTGAGAGAAGCATGTCAAGTAGTCTCTCAACATAGGCATCCTCCATGTTTTTCCCGATGCCCTATCCAATGCTGCTCTTAGGAAGTTTAGTGGCAGATCATCCTCCCATTGTTTATGTGTATAGGAATAGAACACAATGTATAGGAATAAGTAATTGAAATTGCGAATTAATGAAAGGATGTTTACTTACTTCTTGTTGGTGTGTTTGATTACTGTCGCATTGATCATACAAAGGTCACCTGTAAAATAAAAGCAGTTTTACACTTTTTGCATCAGTCAATTCTTAGTATGCAAGTTAAGTTCTGTCATTTAGTGTAACGTAAAACTATACCTACATTAGATATAACATTTTTATTGCAAGTACACAAGGTATTACATAAAAGGCCTGCGCAGATGAGGGACTTCTGTCCTCAAGGGACACAAGTACCTGAATTGTAAAAAAATGTCCTCAGAGTACTTGTCGCGGACTCAACGCCTACGGTGTACGGTCACTTTGTCCCATTGAGTGAAGCGTACACTATGGAAGCACACAGTCTGAGATTACATTGTGTTGTAATTTACATGAAGTTGGAAAAGAAAAGGCGTTTTTAGAAAACACCGAACTTTTGTCCAGTCCAGTCTCTTGATGTCCTCGGTAACTTGCTGCGTTCCATGCCTTGCGTTATTCGATACAATTTATAAGAGATCTACATCGACAGACAAAACGTACCCGGGGGATAGTCAAATTTTTTTTACATAGAATTTTAATTATAAAAACATATTGACCTAAGAAGACGGTGACTTTTCGCTGGTACAATCTCGCGAGCCCTCGCATCAGTTGAGAGCTTAGACGCAATGAAAACCTCGTAGAGGCGTAACCTGACTCTCTGTTCATAACTTCCATCAAATCGTCACTGAAAATGAAACAGTTAACAGTTGTTTTGATATTTCTCGGGAAGAAATATTTAGTATTTTTAATGGAAACTTTCAGTCTACTCGGGAATATAGAAACTCACCATATTTGGCGCACATCTTGAGACCAAAGCTGTCTCTGTGTTATCGTCGCAAATCTCAGTGGCCATGAGTCGGCAACCCAACATAGATAAAATCTTCCTCCCCTTTTCAAAGATTCGACCGGGTAAAACATATTGCAAATAAATTTCCACGTAAAATAAACTAAAATAAAACGACGTACGAAAATGAAAACTGACTGACGCTTCTTTAGTGAAATTTTACCGCCGAAATTGAGCGAATGAAATGACGTCACATCCTCCCAATCAAACCATGTTTCAAAATCAACTGTCTGTACTACTCAGGACAGGACCGTTCACACTTCAAAAGATTGCGTGTCCTCTGTGCCGCTTTACGTAATGTACCTAGTTGACAAAGGCGGACAAAAGCAAATATTTGCGATAAATTGTCTAAGGTCCTGCGTTTTTTACACAGAACAATAATAATGTATAACCTTCCTATTGTTATTATCTCAGAACAATAACTTATTGTTCTGAGGTTATTGTCAAGGTCAGGACTCATGAGAAAAAGACCTACTGTGCGTATTTTACCCTGACACTAAACACGCACCACCTAATATTATATCATTCATCATAAAAAAACGAATGTTAGTTAAGTCATTATAATAATTTATTGTTATGTAACTAGATGTGATTATTCATTCATATTAATCAATGGTCAATCTCAGGTCACTAAACATAGACAGGCAAAGATTAAAACCTAATCATGTAATCATAATCGTGAGTATGAAATTAACCTGTCCAAAACTACTTCCTATAAAATGGATATTGCAGATGACAATGCAAATTCTGTAAACTAAATTTAAGGTATTGTGTACTTAAACTCTTGACCAACTGTCTCCATAGATTCTTTCAACCTCTTTAAGGATGTTTTAGTTATATTCTCAAGCGTGCAGCCATCTTTCAAGGCCTTCTCTAAAGTCAGTCTTGCATCTTCCGTGTTACTATTTGACAAATGTAAGTTTATTAGCCTCGAATACACATTGCCTATGACTGAACCTGTGCAGTTTGAGTTAGTTTTCAATGAGCTTATTAATTTCTCTGCTAGCTGAGGCTGGTTTCTCGTATGGCATTCCTGCATGAGTCTTCTGTATGCTATAATTTCAGCGTTCTTTAGGTACTGATTCCAGAGTTTGTCGGCCTCCTGTTCTTTTCCGGCTAGGAGGTACTCCATCCAGATGAGGTTAGCAGGCAAGCGTTCTCCTTTGGTCGCGGCAATTTCGGCTACTTTTTGGCCTAGAATAGAAAAAAAATCATAAAATAAAAAAGTTTCGGATTTAGCAAAGAAACATATCCTAAATATAAAAAAAAACGGTCAGGCTATTTACTCGAACCCGCGACCTCTGGCTAACCGTGCCAGTGCTCTCCCAACGACTCACCGGCATCAGTGAAATTTCGAACCTCTTTACAATACTCTCCGTATTACGTACAGGCAGCAAAAAAACCCGGAAAAAAAGCCAGAGGTCGCAGATTCGAGTCCCGGCATGGGTGGAATTTTTAGCCTCTAAATAGGTTTTTAAAATTGTCCTTAAAAAACATTAAAAAGAATATAATCAAGTGGGTACAGCGATATCATTCCAATGTAAAACCTAACCTAACCTAATCTGTAGGTACTCGGGGCTGCAAGTGATGCTTCAGCCCCGATGCAGCCAGATGTTGCTACCTGTACGTAATACAGAGAGTATTGTAAAGAGGTTCGAAACTTCACTGATTCACTGGTGAGTCGCCCATTAGCTCAGTTGGTAGAGCGCTGGCACGGTTAGCCAGAGGTCGCGGGTTCGAGTCCCGGCATGGGTGGAATTTTAGTCTCTAAATAGGTTTTTAAAAGAACTGGTATGTTCATATGTGGGCCGTATGGTTCATAAGGCCCAGCAGTGGCTAAATGTAGGCTAATGAAATAACATAAGCTTTATATAGTGGCACAAACATGGCTTCTGGCACCACTTTATAATACCCTGTATTGTGGGAATCAGAAACAGCAACATCAAAACCTGTAAACATCCAAGACCTGGTTTTTTTTGTCCCCAGCCGGGGTTCGAACCCGGGACTTCTCGCATGGTAGGCAGACGCGCTACCGCTGCACAGAAGGTCTTGCAATAAGATTGGATATCTAATTGAAATAGCTTTAGAAAGTGCAAATAAACAACTTACATTTTTCGATAAGCTCTTCATTTTGAACGATCGAAGCCAACGCGTTGCTACGGGGGAACTGTATCAATGCCTGTTTGAGTTCCGCTTCGGTTTTGGCATTCTGTACACTCTGGCTCAAGCTTTCGATGTGTTTCGCCCCATCGCCTCTCACGAACAAGGCTAGAGTCAACTTGTCATCGTAGGTGATGTTCCGCTTCATGGTACTCGAGACGACAGCTCCAAGCCTCTCTATCATCTCGACTTTTCCCTGATCAGCCAACATTCTCAGCATGTACTTTAGTACGTTATCTTTAGGGTTCACCCCGTCGGCGATGAACTTCAGAGTCGCTTCCATTGCCTCGGCCAGCTTGCCTTCTCTGACGAGAACCTCTACATGTTCCGTTGCGTCTTTCTTCGTGCCTGTCGGCTGGCTTTTGGGTTTCTTTTCGGCTTCGGCTGGTTTTGGCTCCACAGGGATGGTGTAGGCGAATGGGATCGGTCTGTTTTTAGATTTCAGGTGGCTTCCGAGTTGGGTAAGGAAAGCGTCGCTAGGGACTTCGCCCTCCTCCTGGAGGAGGGTCCAGAGCCCGAGGGCTTTATCAGTCTCGTCGGCTTTACAGTAGGTGACGAGGAGATGGTAGAAGATGTTAGCGCGATCGATGTAGGACAGCTCCTTGGTCGCTTCGAGTAGACCTTCGAGGTACTCCGATTTGCCTTCCTGTAATCGGAAACGGGTCGTCAGTCACCCCCACAGTCAATCACAGTCGACCCCCACGCTGGGCATGCGGGTTGGGGATCGCAGTTCGGTGGAATTGTACTGCAGGGGGCGCTGCTGCGCACCCCCCAGTTTGAGTCCCTTAGTCGCCTTTTACGACACCCACAGGAAGATTGGGAACACGGCCGTGTTTAGTTTTAACTTCAGAAGTTGAGATAATTAAGGAAAGGAGTTGCTGAGCTGGTGTGAACACTTCTTGTGTTAGAAGCGAACACCCATTACGGGGCTCTAAGCCAACGAATGTATCAAAGCAAGCTATAAATTCCAGACTGAAATCAATATTACTGTCCAATCCATACAGGCGTTGAGTTGAAGTGCAATGAGGTGATATTATATAAATTCCAGACTGAAATCAATATTACTGTCCAATCCATACAGGCGTTGAGTTGAAGTGCAATGAGGTGATACCGCGAATGACAGTCTGCAAGCGGTAATCTGCCCGGGAACCGGGTCGAAAAAGTTTAGTGTTAGATTACTTGTTATTTGCGATTGAAAACCAAACAACTGCTAAAAACCTGGGCCCTAATCATGTGCAGTAAATCCAATTGGAATCCTGACGTTTGCGATAGCAATTAGTATGGAAATTTACAGGACGATTGGAATCGATTGGAAATGTTGTGCAATAAAGAATGAATAATAACAACGTTAATATTAGGTCAGTTGTCATTTGCAACTACGAACAAGTCTAAAGTACTACAAGTACAAACCTGTACGTATCTCTCGCAGGCGTCCTGAAGCCGCTTCTGCCTGGTCTGCATGCCAGGCGTCTCCAGAATGCGTCGCGCCTGCCGCAGGCGACCGCATTCTACGAACGCCAGTACCAAGTCGTGGAGAATGTTTACTTCGCCGTGGATCTGTGGCACAACAGAAAACAGACACGATGAATACAAAAACAATTTTGCTGTCGTTGGAGAGGGGAGAGTAACTACGAATCAATCAGCCCGTACTCGGGTAGTGCTGCTGGCATAGATCTCGCCCAAGGCACCTCACTTCTTTCGCGGCCATCCATATTCCTATGATAACAATTTTTCTCTACAAAATACTTGTCATAACAATTAGAAGCGGTGCGGTGGTAGCTCAGTGGTTAGAACAATAGACTCGGAAGTGCGAGATCCAAGTTTGATTCCTAGCGCGGGCATGTACCATGACGGGCATGACTTTGTTTTCGAAGTTATGTTCATTTGTGAGGTTATAGTAGCAATTCCAATCTGTGAGGGGGAACATCGTGACGCAACCTGAGCGTCTGAGGTGTTCAAATACCTCAGCGCTTTAAATTCCCGCGGTAGGCACGCGTGGTAATTAAGCCCATACTCTCTCTCTCTCTCTCTTTGAGAGAAGGAATGCGCCCTGAAGTAGGAGGTTTATAGGCTACCTAAAAAATATAAGCCAGCTAAAAGTAATTTTAGGCGCGTGATACAATAGTGCTCCACACAAATAAAGTAGAAGGTCTACTGTTTCGCCCGATCTGTGTGGAGCAAGTGGCGCCTAACAAGAAGGTGTGTGAAGCTTTTAGGAATATTTTTAAATGTTTCGTTAAATTACCCATCCGCGTTGGGCACGCGTATTAATTAGGGAGAAGGCCCGTGCCGTAGGACGTATATAGGCTACACAAAAAAAAACCGTATAATTATGTTTATATGTCCACATATGTAAAAATTGTACAGCATTGAATACTTTTCATAAATTTTAAAAGCCTATTTAGAGGCTAAAAATTTCACCCATGCCGGGATTCGAACCCGCAACCTCTGGCTATCCGTGCCAGCGCTCTACCAATTGAGCCAATGGGTGACTCACGGCATCAGTGACATTTCGAACCTCTTTACACTATTCTCTGTATTACGTACAGGCAGCGACATCTGACTTAAGCAAATTGCTTAACTCGTCGGGGCTGTAAGTAATGCAATTTGCTTAAGTCAGATGTCGCTGCCTGTACGTAATACAGAGAATAGTGTAAAGAGGTTCGAAATGTCACTGATGACGTGAGTCGCCCATTGGCTCAATTGGTAGAGCGCTGGCACGGATAGCCAGAGGTTGCGGGTTCGAATCCCGGCATGGGTGAAATTTTTAGCCTCTAAATAGGCTTTTAAATTTGTTCCTTAGCACGGGTTAGTGCATTAAAAATAAAAATAGTGTACTTTTCATAAAGTTTCATCACATAAAGTTTTTAATTATTAGAGTAACTTGATTTTTCTGCATTTCATAAGTCTTTTGGATACCGGAAAACGATTTCTATAGTTATTTTTATCTTATGTGAGTCCAATATCGTTTTAAGACATCGATATCAACCCTTGTATGTCCCCACTGTTGGGACACGGGTCTCTTCCTGCATCGCAGGAAGGTTAGGCCATACTCCACCACGGGGGCCAAGTCCGGGTTGGTGGAGGATTGTAAGGCAGTGGCGGGCCTTACTGTCAGAAGTTATCAAACCGCCCATAAGGCCTCTGACTCATGTCAGAGGCCTTATTAAGCCATTTAACGGCTGCCATTACATGACAGCCGGCACCAACGGCATAGTTTTAAGACATGGTATCAACCCTTGTATGTCCCCACTGCTGGGGCACGGGTCTCTTAATGACAAGACATACTTAACCCTTATTAAACAATTGGAAGATTAATAGCAGAGGGTCACCTAGAGCTGTGAGCGAGAGAGTGAGCCAAGTGTACTTACCTGAGTGCTCAAATCAGCCAGCCACTGCAGCTTAGCAGCATCTTCCTTCAGTATGAGGGCCTTCATAAGCTCGCCCTTCCACGGAGTGCTCCGGTATTGTTTGCAGCAGTTCTCAAACTGTTGCAGGGCCCCTTCGATATCTCCGCTCAGCAGATGGACCTTGATCGACGGTCCGAGCAGGACGTTTGACGGCACGATATAGTTTTTCTCTATGAGCACCTTTGTCAGCTTTTTCACCTGTAAATTAACATAACATAACAATGACATTTACATACATTGCTTCTGGCCCCACACTAGGATACCCTGTGTCGTGGGAACCAGAAACAATGACATCACAAACATGTAAACATCCAAGACCTGGAGTTTTTTTTGTCCCCAGCCGGGATTCGAACCCGGGCTACGCCACAGAGGTCATCAAATAGTACTTGATAGATAACGCACAGCACAAAAGTTCTAAAGATGTGGGGGCGTGCGAGCGCAATGATGCAAACTAAAATAAATGTTAATTACTTTGAGTGCACAAAACTGTGACGGTGGACGGGACGTAAGTTGTCGCCGAGTTTCATAGGATATGGAACAAATTAGGCAGCTATTAATTTTGTGATGTAAAAAGGATTTAATATTTTTTCTCGCCTTTAACAAGCAGATAATATATCGAAAAAGAAAATCTAATATAAAAAATCTTGTATCACAGTGTTTGTTCCCGAAACGGCATTACCGAATTGTATGACATTTTTTGTGTACATTTGGTAGGCCTGAGAAGAGGTCGTAGACATATTAATATGACAAAACAACGTCTACGGCGTCATCTAGTTAACATATTATGTTCAAAACAGGAAAACTATTTGCTTACCTTTTCAGCGTCTTTCGCTTCAGCCAAATCATTGAGTACCTGCCAGCATCGGGAGTTGAGAGAGAACGTCGGTCCCTCATGGCTGTCGGGTTGACTTTCCTTCAAAAACTGCACTGCTTCATCGAACCGATTGGCCCTTATGAGAGCGGACGCTATTTGCACGAGCTTATACTTGTTCAAGAGAAACACAGGCTCCTTGGATTCCAAAGTCTGTTTGTACGACAATGCCTTTTCAATATCGTCGTTTTGCGCATAAAACTCGCAGAGCATTGCCAGCGACGGGTTGCTGAGCTCAAAGTTCTCACTTTCTAGCTCTTTTAGGAAGGAGTCGACTTTCGCAAGGTTATTCTCTTGCACGTACAAGATCAGCAGTTGCTTTTGGAGGCGTGTTACACTGCCGGAATTTTTGCTCTTCGCTTGAGCGACTAATTTCTCCAACTGGGCCGAGTTTCTTGCTTGCGGAGTGTTGGTCCTGCGAAACAACTCGATAGGCGCAATCTCCAAGTCCGCAGATGCCAGCTGGGTCAGTTTCTCCGAAATGGCACCCGTCAGGTTTTGCCCCATGTAGGCCTCGATCGCCTCGGCTGAGGACGTACTAATCGTCAAGCCCTTGGAATGAATTTCAGTAAGTAATTCCTCGTACAGATTGTTGGGTATGTTTTTCACTGCTGATAGAATTATTCTGCCTATGACGTTCGCGTCAGACTTGTCATCGGGCTGAGTTTCGTCATTGGCCACGTCTTCTTCCGCCTGCGGTGCTTTGCTGCTTATGACGTGGAGTACAGTCACGAAAGACTTTATATCTTTGGTCTTAGCGAGGGCGTTTATGAGCGGTCGCGATACCAGGTTGAATTGGCCGTATGGACGATATTCCAAGGCGATGTTAGCGGCATCCCTGAGCTTCCCGGCCTCTAACAGATCCACCATCACATTCCTTGCGCTGAGTATTCTGGGAATGTTAGCTAGCTGCAATTTGAGCATAACGTTCTGTGGTGTATCTTTCTTTCCCAAATACGGTATGACGTAATCTCGGAGGCATTCGCCGCTGGGCATAAAGCCAGCTTTGCCCATATCTCGTAGGACTTGAAGGAGGCCCTCTTCGTCGTTTTCTTTGCCCTTCTTGACTAAAAGCGGCCAGTAAAAGTGCTGGCGGATTTCTATGCCGTTCTTTTCGAGTTCCTTGAAGAGTAACATGGCTAGATGAGGGTTGGCTTGTAGTAGCGCTATTTCGGTGGCTATGTATATGGCGTTAGGCACTACATTGTCTTCCTGTAACTCTCTGCAGGTTTTGACAATAGATTCAGGCGACTTTTGCGTTTTCAGAAGCTGTTTCACGAAGAAGGCACCCTTGTAGGGTGTATCATCGCCATCGGGCTTGTTAGGCATCGTTTTCATTAGGCTAATGGCCACACTCTCCTGTCCCTTGTTGATAAGCCTTAGGATTAGGTTGCACAAGTCTTGTATGTATCCAGAGCCCTTCTGCAGGTGACCGAATAAGCTCTCAATTTTGTCACCGTGACCCCCAACGGCGAGCGACTCCATGATATCCAGTATATCCTAGAAAAGGGTATTTGTGAAAAGCTTTTAGCACATATAGAACAGTTTTAAAGTTGAAACAGCAGCCTCCTCACGAGACAAATTATAATAATGAAAGCGGAAATTATGACGACTTATTGGTTTGATTAGACCAGACGTTTCCAAAGTGTATCCCAGACCACTGTATCCCAGAGAGTAAAAAGGGACGCCGGACGTAGCGATGCGGCCCTATTTCCTCTCCTTCGGAAATTCAAATCTTACTTTTTACGTTGCAGTACACATATTTCGACTAAAGTAGACAAAAATTAAACCAATAAGTGTGCTGAAAATCGTCAGGAACTCTGGGATTTAACTCTTATTTAGTCATGGGTAGTATGAACTCATCATTGATTTTGGACTTAATTTCAAGGTGATAAAGTTCAATCCGCTACTTGACTCGTATCAAATTTGACGACATAAATATTTCCTGTAGTATTTAACGTAAGAAACTAAAATATATTGACTTTGCTAAGTATGTACAGTCTATTTATTCTTACTTGTCCAATTTAGTAAACAAGATTCTAACCTTAAAATTGAGATTAGATGCCTAAACTAGACATTTTCTCGCAAATTCATGAACTATCATGAACTATGTTTATAAAATTGGCAGCGTGTTATCTAAAAGAGTGTTCCAGGTTACTTCATTTATGGAAATATGGCAGTTTTGGACTAAAAAGTCACAGTTTAAGGGTAGAATCTTGTTTACTAAAGTGGACAAGTAAGAATAAATAGACTGTATGTAGGATGGCTGCAAAATTTGCAAATAATATTTTCCAATTTTTATTCAGAACGGTGAAAACGCTATCCGCCATGTTGAAAGCATCTTTTGGTTGTAAACAAACATCTGCCAGCCAGAACCAGTGGACATTGATTATTACAGAACTTACATCAAAGTGATCTTCACGTAAATACACCCGAGTTTCAGTCGATAAAGTGTCGCGGTCGCTTTTGGCAAGTTTGAGCCAATTTTTTCGTTTGTTTATTTCACTGGGTACACGAATCCACAACTTCCCGGGGTTCTTTATTGAAATGTTTTTGCTTTCTCGAACAATGCAATAATGATAATTGCTATAATTTCGCATGTAAACTCGATGAAATCATGGTTTCATCGTTGTTTAACTATGCTCACAAATCAGTCACAGTTGTTAAATGTCAAACTTTGTTTACAAGACTTCATGTCTTCAAACCATAGACAAAAATGGCTAACCGCGTTTTTGGCTGTTTAGCAAAGTAAAGTTCTAAAATATATTATTTTATTGGTTTTAGGTCCTCTAAAAATATACTAAAATTTCTTAAATGGTAATTAATATGTCTTATGGAAGACATATTTACCATTTAAGACTTACTTGTAAGGAGAGTCCAATAGCGGATTGAATATGGTTACTATTAATCAATTGCCCTTTTAAGCGTTAACAACTTAAGTTGCCTAAGATGGACCATACAGTCAGGACAGCCTCCCACATACCTTGTCTGTGATATAGGCGTCCTTATCGTTCGCGTCCTTCAGAACCTTCTCGACTCCCTCCAGATCGCCTCTCTTGGCAAAGCCGCACGCCAGCAACGCGTAGGTCCGGTTCGACGGCTGGAGTCCTGCACCGGCCATAGTCTCCAGCACCGCTCTAGCGCCGTCCGTGTCACCGTGGAACGCGTGGCCCATGACCAGGGCGTTCAGTACTGGCTCGGACACCGGCAGGCCGAGCTCCCGCATTTTTTCCAGGACCTTGGTGGCGCCCTCCACGTCACCGTCTTGGCAGTAGCGCCACATCAGTCTCTGGTATGTCACCCTGAGAGGAGTTTTGTGGAGATTAAGTCGTGACCATTGGTGTATCAAGGGTTACCATACAATGGGGGCGAGGCCCCTGAAAGGGCGAGGATCTATTATGAAAAGGTCTTAAGCCCTACTTTTGGGACTGGTATGATCTTTTAAACTAATACTCACCTGTTAGGTTGGAGACCTTTCTTCTCTAGCTCATTCAGGAACTCAGCCGGGGAAAACGGATGTTCATTCTCAATGTAGACCCGAAGCAGGGCATTGTAGTGGGATATATCCATCGGCACTCCACGCTCCGCGAGCACCGACCATATCTTCTGAACGAGGAGTGTGCGTTGCTCTGGTAACTCTTCAGGCACCAGCTCTCCTGAATTAGTCCTTTTATTGAATTCCCTTATATGATATCACAGCCAGGCATTACGGGAGATAGGAGAAAGGTTATGGTTTGTGTTATGTGATATGTCACAGATTTTTAATTGCTTAAATTAAATTATTCGCAAGTGAACCCAATTTTGTTTGAAAGCCTACTCCATCTTAGGCCATTCATTATGATCTACCAGGGTTGCACTGGATAATTATCAAGACAATTATCATGATAATTACGTATAACTTTTTGGATGTGGATGGATAGTTATCAGATAATTATCGGATAAATATCAGATAATTATCTGTGAAAATAATTATCTTGATAATTTGCAACCCTGTGATCTACAGTGAGCCTTGTCCAGAGAGAAACTACCACATTGTCAGTGTAGACACCCAAAATAAAGTTACTAAGACCAAGCTATAACTTACCACAACATCTAATAATGAGTAGAGACTGTGAGCTTGTGATGTCATGCTTGCCCCGCAGCTCATCAAATACTTCATCAATGTCCCGCTTACTAATACGCCCAAAACGGCGCACTTCCGAGTCTAGTCGCTGTAATAGAGGTTCTAAGCTCTCAGTCTTCTTCGATGTGGCATAGTCTCGCATAAATGCACTGAAAGAGTTATCAAAAGTTAATTAGAGGGTAATAAAACAAAATATTAATTTTTGTGACTTTATACAAACATTTTACAAGCGCATGAAAGTGATCTACATGTATCACCTTAAAGCCACTTGTGTATTAATCAAGAGTAATATAGATGTGATAAGACATGAGAAATTATAAAAATATTACTACATAATGCTTAACTATATAACATAGTAAAGTCAAATGAGTAGTGAAAAAAAAAACAAAAAATATTGTGCTGAAATACAGCAGTGACCAAATGCGAGGATGATAAAGAAAACTTAAATTTTAAATATGGGTTGCTGTCACTTTTACCATTATTATTATTTTTAGTTATCGTTCTTCTGACTGTAATTGAAGCAGACATATCTCGCTATGAGCTGTAGGTAGTGACTGAAAAATTTTAAGTCCCATAACATGGTATTGTAATGGAATGTAATGGCAGTCGCTAGCAGTGAGGACATACCAAGGGTCGACATCACTCATCAACATGGTATTGTGAGTTCACAAATTATGTCATAATTATTGAATGAATAAACTCAGTTCTGTTTGTTACAAAATAAACTTTGGGAAACTGCACGAAGTTCTTTGTAATATGTTCAGTCAAGTCCGCAATTTTGCGTTCTTCTTAGAATAGGTTGTATTACCAAAACTGTTTACTACAAGAGTCCTTGTAGTAGAGTTATGATGACATTCAGTGGTTTTAAGTTATGAATGTAACGGGTCTAATAGCGATTCACGAGTCATTAAAAATTCTTTCGTGGTTGTCGCAAGAAAGTCATGAGGACAAAACATTCCTATAATATAGTAGATAGAGTGCGGATTTCTCATTATTACTTACTTGTTAGCAACGCACAGAGCTTTCGAGTTGATGAGGAGATTGGCTTCCGCGGTCTTTGCAGAGTTCAAGATGAGGGTTCTAGCGGCACCAGCAAAATACCGCACAAATTTAGTTGAACGTAAAAGCGACGACATTGTGCAGCCGTGCCTCGTTAGTTCATGCGATGGAACGTTTCTAACGAAGATAAATTTTACACTATGAAGAAGATAAAACCAATTCTAATCTTTCAACATCAGGGAAAACTCAAAAAGGAGATTTTTGAGGTTATAATTATGTCACTCACACACATCCGTCTATAATCCGTCTATAGAGGTGTTCCAAAATCAACTCAACTCACCAATCAGTTCTTCCAATTGTCGTTCTATCGTCGTTTGGTCATTCGTTTATCTGTGTGTAATCATCATTCGTTCATCTACGAAATGTCAGAAATGTCAGTCAGAGTCAGCGTTGCCAGATGTACGATTTAAATCGTATTCGTACGATTTTTTACATTTATTTTGCATGTACGATCAAGGGGCAGAAATCGTACGTAAACATACGACTTTTTTAGATTTCGTTCAAACAAAGTACTAATACCAACGTATCACGTCACTGTTTATTCTTTTTTATTTCGATTTCAACCCTGTATTATGTCCCCACTGCTGAGGCATGGGTCTCTTCAGGCCATTCTCCACCACGGGGGCCAAGTCCGGGTTGGTGGAGGTTTGTAAGACGGTGGCGGACCTTATTGTCAGAAGTTATCAAGCCGCCCAAAAGGCCTCTGACATGGCTTAACGACTGCCATTACATGACAGCCGGCATCCATGGCTTAACGTGCCTTGCGAAGCACGGAAACGCTCGGAAAAATGCCACTAGCGGTAGTAACAGGACGGTCACCCATCCCGCACCTGACCGCGCCTGTTGTTGCTTAACTCGAGTGATTGATTTCAATCACTCGGTTCGACTAGGCCACGAGCGCGTCGTGGTCATTATATTACTTACTAAGTACCAACCCACCGTCAAAAGTTAGTTCTTTTGGCAAAACAACATATTAAGCGCTATGGGTGTTGTGTGGAGAAATGTTAAATAATATGAACAGTAAAACCCTTTACGGGGATAAATTAAAACGTAAAAATTGTGTGTTTAATTGATTGTAGTAAAACTAAGTAATAAAACAAAGATTTTGAAAACGTACTATTTTTTTTTAGCAGCCTTCGGAATACGACTTTTTATTTACCCATCGTACGATCGTTCATTCAAAACGTCTGGCAACACTGGTCAGAGTGCCTGACACAGAACAAGTGCCTGACTTGCCTGAGCTTCTTTAGTTCTTATTCTGAGTGCCTGACTGCCTGAGTGTCATCATCTTAAAATAAGGATTATTCTGAGGTCATCATCAATCAACCCGGTCATCATCATTCATTCATTCACTTACACAACTTTTATTGAACGTCATCGGAAGAGGAGTGTGTTGTGCGAATAAAATACCGATCAACTTTGTTTTGATTGGTCAAATTCGTCGTTTGTGCCACTGCCAAATCTGTTAAGAAACCGCTACCTTAAACTATAAAATGGTAAGTCTCTTTTATGCAAATCAATAACAAATTAATGCTTTCATTCGCGGTGTCATTGGTATGACCTTCAATAGGATTCTTACAAGAGATCTAGTTTACGTAAATGCCCGGTCAGGGTGTAGCAAAGGGTGTGCAAGGGAAAAAGACAGAAAAATTTCGCAAAAAAAAAATTGGGTCCCCGTAACCCATTCTTTTTATATTTTTAATCAAAGGGGGGCATCACAATGAGCAACTTTTCCCCCTAAAAAAAATATCTAAATGAAATATTTCAGATTTTACAGGCGATTTAAATTTTATATGGCTAAACACATAGAAGAAAAATTGACTTCAGAAAACAGGTCCCCGTAGCCCCTTCTTTTTATATTTTTAATCAAAGGAGGGCATCAAAATGAGCGACTTTTCCCCCTAAAAAAAAATCTCTAAATTAAATATTTCAGATTTTAAATCGCCTGTAAAATCTCAAATATTTAATTTAGAGATTTTTTTTAAGGGGAAAAGTTGCTCATTTTGATGCCCCCCTTTGATTAAAAATATAAAAAGAAGGGTTTACGGGGGACCCTATTTTTTTTTTGCAAAATTTTTCTAAGTGTTTTTTCCCTTGCACACCCTTTGCTACACCATGACCAAATGCCCTTATAGGTCTGCGAATGTTGATGCCAGAAGTGCTTCGTAGGAAACATTCCAACGTATCCTCTAGGCCATCACTGCGTGCCAAATGCATTTTACTTACAGTACAGACTGCGGGCCGGCGACAACATTGATCTCGTTAACCTCAAATAATCTCCATCTAGGTACATTCTACAAACAATGACTTTTAGCTGGAATTTTTACACCCTTGGGTATACGTTAGTTAAGACTCGAGATTTCTGGACTTAAACCTCATAGTTGGGCCATTGTATATAGGAAGTGCAGATGTATGTTACTCCATCAGACAATAGGGTTTCCTCACGATGTTTTCCTTGACAGTTAGCAACTGTTATTGCTACTGTAACTTCAGAAATGTATATAGCTTCGAAAATAAAGTCATTGGTACATACCGAGATTCGAACCCACAATCTCCCAATTGAGAAGTAGGAGGAGAAGTGTCTCTTTCTGCTACAACTGCTCTTATGGGAATACGTTAGCATATAGATAAGACAACATTTTATTAGAAACCACAACAGTACCATGTTAGGCATTTAAAAGTCTTCTTGTCTTACATATAATATTGTAATATCTTGATATGAATAGACAACATTCGTCATTTTCCAAATGACACAGTGATGCTAAAGTTTCATAGACACGAGACTAAGCATACACAACACACTCAAAAGGTAATGCCTCATTTATCAGAACACAATTTCTTTCTAAAACACTCCAAAAAGTAGTCTGTTGGACATTTTACAAGGAAAAAACTCTACAAGGTTTGTGTGTTTTTGGTAAAAGTGCTACCTATGAAAAAAAAAAATCATCTTTTATATCACCTTTTTTAAAAAAAGGGGATCATAAATCTTAACAACTGTGATAAGAACCTACTAAGTATTTAAGAACCTACAATTGAGAACCTAGGATCCAAAAACTACCAGCTTATATTTTTTCCATTGGTGGCGTTAGTTGGTGCTAGGTAGCACTTTAAAATAAAAGTCCTCTAGGTGAGTTTTAGTGGACTCATGTTTTTATCAATTAGGCCGCAATTCTACACCTAAGACTGTCAAATTTAAGTTCTACAAAAGTAATCACTTTAATAATATGGTAAACATGTTTTCACAACTGATTAAACTTGCTAATTAAATGTTGATTTTATTGGCTTGTCTGTCTGTAACAGTCAAGAAAACATCCTTGGTACCAGTACTTACATAACACAATTACTAATAGTATTCATCTACCATTTTCAGGCTGCACCAATCAAAGTTGTTGTCACAGGAGCGGCAGGCCAGATCGCCTACTCACTCCTCTACCAGGTAGCATCTGGAGCGGTCTTCGGCCCCGATCAGCCTGTGGTGCTCCACCTGTTGGACATCGCGCCCATGATGGGAGTCCTCGAAGGAGTGGTCATGGAGCTTGCTGACTGTGCGCTGCCACTGCTTGCTGGAGTTGTCCCCACTGCTAACCCCGAGGAGGCTTTCAGAGATGTTGCCGCCGCTTTCCTCGTCGGCGCTATGCCTAGACGTGAAGGGATGGAGCGCAAAGACCTTCTCTCCGCCAACGTCCGCATCTTCAAAGAGCAAGGTCAGGCCCTCGACAAGGTCGCGCGCAAAGACGTCAAAGTGCTCGTTGTAGGAAACCCCGCCAACACTAACGCTCTCATCTGCTCTAAATATGCCCCCTCTATACCTAAGGAGAACTTCACGGCCATGACTAGGCTTGACCAGAACCGCGCACAGTCTCAGCTTGCCGCCAAACTGGGTGTGCCAGTTCAGGACGTAAAGAATGTCATCATCTGGGGCAACCACTCCTCCACACAGTTCCCGGACGCCAGCAACGCCGTGGTCAAAATCGGCGGTGCCGAGAAGAAAGTGACTGCAGCTATCAATGACGAACAGTACTTGAACTCTACTTTTGTCTCCACCGTACAAAAGCGCGGTGCCGCTGTGATCGCGGCCAGAAAAATGTCGTCTGCCCTCTCAGCGGCTAAGGCTGCGTCTGATCACATGAGTGACTGGTTCCTTGGCACTGGAGACCGCTGGGTCAGCATGGGCGTTGTCTCAGACGGGTCGTACGGGACCCCGCGCGATGTTGTCTACTCCTTCCCTGTGACCTGCAGTAATGGAAAGTGGAAGATTGTTGAAGGCCTGACCATCTCGGACTTCGCCCGCCAAATGCTCGACGCCACAGGCAAGGAGCTCTCTGAAGAAAAGCAGGACGCTCTCGACGTATGCAAAGATTGACTGAGTAAAGTGTAAGTGAACATCTATGACAAATCACATGTAAAATGTTACACGAGCATGCTTTTATTTTGTTAATAGTGTATACAAGTAAGCAATAAAGTTATTGTTATTATATTTTTAAAATTGTTCAGTTTTGTGGCCTGCAAAGGTCGATTATTTTTTATCAATAGGTAACTATCATATTGAACTGTCATATAATAATTTACTGTCATTCACCTGTAACATTCTCGTAATAATTGTGTTTGGTACAATAACAATGTTCCATTAGTTCAAAAAAATATTTTTCTGTTTACAGCACATTGGCTATCTCTACTTACTTCTTATCTAGTTGTACTACACAGTAAGACAACTGACGCAAGTTGATAATAGTTGATAATAACCAGCTATTACGTAACTTCTAGCAATGTTACTCATGTTAGTAGTGCCTATTAATTTCTAGGTAACATAGTTCATAGTACCTATATAGTAATATAAGGTTGTTCGTAGAATATTCTGGGTGTGAATAGAAAATAGCCATAATTTATAGTGCATTTAAATATCAGAGGTAGTTCTTTATTATTTAAAAACCCTTACAACCATACAACTTATCTTATTCTGTCTTAATCTCGGCAAGAATTAATTTTAAAGTTACACAATACTTTTTTTCACTCAGTTGCGTACAGTCGACGGCAAATCGAGCTTTACTGGCGTACACTGTACATCGTTATGTTATGGGTTACTTCGCAATAATAATGCAGAGGTCTGGCCGGGGTGGTACGATGGCACAAGACACGCGATTTTGGCTATAAAACGTCAGAACATTACAACGTACAGAAAAGTCGCGATTTTTGACATTTAAAACGTGCGATACTATCCAGGCTGTGCCCTATTTCAAAGCGGCTACGTAATGTAAATCGAATTGTGACAGTCAACTGATACGTAGTTTTATGGCATGCCGCTCTGCTGTCGACTGTATCTATATCGGCAAGTAATGCATACTAAGATAGTAGGTACTAAAATATTCCAATCATAAACGAGCACAAACTATGAATAAAACTTGATAACAGGTTTAATTAACCTGCTCAGAACTGACCTTTATTTTCAAGGTCAGGTTTGAGGAGTTAAAGTAACCGAAGCTTAATCATTGTGGTCTTTTAACATATTACATATCATGATATCACAGACTGCTGATGGAACAAATATTAGGTCAAATACTGCAGATCAACCTTAACATTTTAGTTATGCCGAAACATCGGGAATTAAGGTTAATGTAACGTTACATTAACCTTTTAATTAATGTAACGTATGAGCATCCCGAGTCTTAAGAAATACTTTAATTCACGTGCAAATTCGCCGTGACATAACTGAATAGAGTGCATGGATATCAAGGTTGATGTGCTGTTGCCTTTACTACTTAAATATTTAGATTCCACCCACATTACATTCCTTCTATCGTAGCTAAATATTTTTAATTCGCCTGAGTTTCACTACTCTTATGGGCCTTAGATTCTATGAGATAAAAAAACATTTTACAAACTATAAATTCTTAGCGTTCTACGTAAAAAAATACCACAGAACCTACCTAATATATTCAGAGGCGTTAACGAACACCCGTTTTATATTCACCACAATTTCATTTAGAACAACAAAGTACCTAAATAATACAAGTCCAGAGTCTGTTTCATTCTTAATACAAGTCTGACTTGGTACTCGTATTAAACTTAACTCGTCTAACTACGCAGTGAAACTATCTATGCTTCAAGAACTTGCTAATGTACGTCATGAATTTGCTGGAGAACTCCGCCGTTAATCGGTACCTGAGCGCGAAATAGGCTATGAACCTGTGGATGAAAGTGAATACCAGAAGCCCAACAATTTGAAGAGCATAGCTATCATGAGCCATGCCCACGTCGCGAAGCAGCAAGACTGGGTCGGCGTACAGGCAGAACTCCTTAGTGCATTCCATTTCTTGTCTCTGCTGCCACAGAGCCAGAGAGAAGCCCGAAAGGCCGTAGCGTAGGTAGGAGGCTGACATAAGAATCTTCATGAAGTATTCGATGTATTGCCCGAAGCCCATACCGTAGCAACAGAGCGCCAGGAGTGGGGACACGATGGCTGGGCCGACTATCGAGCCGTTCTGTAAGAGGACACAGTAGGATTGAGATTTAGGTACGTAAAATGTAGGTAAGTACGCTCCCATCATTCAATCTTAGCAGGCGTTTACTCTATTCAGCTGCGTTGCGGGCGGTTTGGCAACCTTATTATAAAGGCTGATATGCTTTTCTACTCTTGGGATGTCAATTGTTTCAGATAATATAAGGGGCCATCCATAAATGACGTCACAAGAACTTCATGATTTTTTGACCCCTCCCCTGTCCTTGTCACAGCTGATCACATTTGTGAGACCCCCCCTCCCTAGTGTGACGTCACATGTTTTAAAATTTTACACTTAGAAATTATTGAATTCAAACAGCATTTCTCAAATTAGTTTTATATCAAGAGTTGCAAATGTTTTGTGCACATATTTTGTAAATAGTGCAAAGTTTGTGTTTTAACACTTAGATTTGGAAATGTGACGTCACGAAATTTAGGAGGGCTCCTACCCCCCTGTCACATAATGTCACACTTCGTCGACCCCCTCCCTCCCCCTTAACGTGTGACGTAGGTAATTTGTGGATGGTCCCTAATGCACCCTATTTACGTCCCGCTGAAAGGCATAGGCCTCTCTCAGAGAGAGAGAGAGAGTGCCATTGCCTCATGCCCACCGCGGATTGGCAATTTCAAGCGCTGAGGTATGTAAACAGATAATAAAAAATAATTATCGTAATTTTTCGAGTCTGTACTGTTTCATTCAGCAACTACCTTGCCTCGCCTTGACAATGCCCTTGTATTACCAAGACAATAACATCAAAAACATGGAAAAAAACACAGACACTGTCCAAATCAAAGACGGTCTCGGTGGGAATCAAACCGGAGCTAAGGTAAGTGCCTACCTTCATGGTATCTGGGAATCTATTATGTAAGTATCCACTGAGTTGAGTGACGTTATTTTGAGTTTTTTTAGGCTACTCCAGCTGTCGAATGCATACATATTATGGCACTTCGGAAACGCTAAGATTATTCATAATAAGGAGGCAGGGGCGTAACATACAACTAAAATTCATGTTAGGTAAGTAAAATTCCTACTGTGACAATCGATGATGTACCTACATTGCAAAGTCGATTAACAAGTAGACTGCTACGCAATGTGCCGCGAATTGTCATAATAAACCACCAATTGTAGTTTTACGAAACTTGGTCCTGATCATACATCTAAAGGACTTTTATGACTTTTTAAAGCCGTCGATTTTATCTACCTACTACAGTTAACTTGCTTGTGAAATTCCATGCAATCTTCCTAGATTTATGTACTATAAAATATCAAATTAATTATGCCGTTTCATTACCGTCTATAAAATTGACATTAGAAAACTGTTAAAAGCATATTATGTTCGTGCAATGCCTTGCTATGTGTGAAGGTAGATACTACGTAGGTGAAGGTTTGGTTTGATTGTGAAATAATTCACTCAAGGGCCGCAAGACTGCAGCAACAGCTAAGTGGCCGTGCTTGGCACAAATTACACGCCAATCAAACCAGGCAAGCGTTGCAAGCGCGAAATAGAATGATATCTACAGGGTGACTTCGGATTAGGTTGACCTTTATGGGGACATTCCCAAGACTTATTTATTTTATTTTATTGTTTATTGGGAAACCAACAGCTGATACAAGGCTCTTTTTTACAAAAAGTAAGGTGAATTATTTTTAAACCGAATAACAGGTTTTTACTGATAGTCAGAAGAAGATTTACAACTACTTAAAATCTAAAAACTTTTTTTTAATAAGCCACATTAACATCACTTAATCATTGACAAACAATATCAGGTCCTATTTGATTCCTTCATTTACTTAAACAATAGAAATAAATATATGAAGGTCTTATTGTCGGCGCCGGCCAACTCAATTGTTCTTTTAATTGTTTACTCATGTCGGAGGACAGTCTCAACATCGATATCAACCCTTGTATGTCCTCACTGTTCTTCCTCCATCGCAGGAAGGTTAGGCTATACTACACCACGGGGGCCAAGTCTCGACATAATTATTAGAAAATATTTTTCAACGTCACGGTGGCTTCATACCTACTACCATTTTGAATTTGGATTCACAGTTTCGAGCAAACGGGTGGGAATTACGAATATTTACAAATACGTTATACCACTAGAGACAAATCATTAATAATATACTGTTTAAAAACCTATTTAGAGGCTAAAAATTTCACCCATGCCGGGATTCGAACCCGCAACCTCTGGCTATCCGTACCAGCGCTCTACCAATTGAGCCAATGGGCGACTCACGGCATCAGTGAAATTTCGAACCTCTTTACACTATTCTCTGTATTACGTACAGGCAGCGACATCTGACTCAAGCAAATTGCATTACTTAAAGCCCCGACTACCTACTTTGCAGTTAGGTTTAACATCGGAACGATATCACTGTACCCATATGATTATACTATTTTTATTTTTTTTAATGCACTAACCCGTGCTAAGGAACAAATTTAAAAACCTATTTAGAGGCTAAAAATTTCACCCATGCCGGGATTCGAACCCGCAACCTCTGGCTATCCGTACCAGCGCTCTACCAATTGAGCCAATGGGCGACTCACGGCATCAGTGAAATTTCGAACCTCTTTACACTATTCTCTGTATTACGTACATTTATTTATTATTAGAGGCTATTTAGCCTCTAAATAGGTTTTTAAATTTGTTCCTTAGCACGGGTTAGTGCATTAAAAAAAACAAAAATAGTATAATCATGTGGGTACAGTGATATCGTTCCGATGTTAAACCTAACTGCAAAGTAGGTAGTCGGGGCTTTAAGTAATGCAATTTGCTTGAGTCAGATGTCGCTGCCTGTACGTAATACAGAGAATAGTGTAAAGAGGTTCGAAATTTCACTGATGCCGTGAGTCGCCCATTGGCTCAATTGGTAGAGCGCTGGTACGGATAGCCAGAGGTTGCGGGTTCGAATCCCGGCATGGGTGAAATTTTTAGCCTCTAAATAGGTTTTTAAATTTGTTCCTTAGCACGGGTTAGTGCATTAAAAAAAATAAAAATAGTATAATCATGTGGGTACAGTGATATCGTTCCGATGTTAAACCTAACTGCAAAGTAGGTAGTCGGGGCTTTAAGTAATGCAATTTGCTTGAGTCAGATGTCGCTGCCTGTACGTAATACAGAGAATAGTGTAAAGAGGTTCGAAATTTCACTGATGCCGTGAGTCGCCCATTGGCTCAATTGGTAGAGCGCTGGTACGGATAGCCAGAGGTTGCGGGTTCGAATCCCGGCATGGGTGAAATTTTTAGCCTCTAAATAGGTTTTTAAATTTGTTCCTTAGCACGGGTTAGTGCATTAAAAAAAAAAAAAAATAGTATAATATACTGTTTATCACACTGGAAAACACATTCTCTCAAAATATAGCTAACGATTTCAAAATCACCCTGTAGAGTTTTATCTAAGATGCACAATTCCAACACGTCGCTTAGAAAAACACGTCTATTAGAATTTGTCATTTACAACAAAAGTTTGAAAAGTTTTTGTTCTAGATGCTGATATCTGGTTGGTTTGAAAGCCGCGTCAATGTTATCACTATCAGTTAGTAATAAAAATGCAATCTATTTACACTATTACTTTTAAAAATTGTGTTGGTAAATCTGTTACGGCTTGAGAAATCTTCTCTCCATCTATTAAAACAATGAAACCTCTGTTCTGTGCACGTACTGTTCTGGCTGGGTGCTAATGGTTCACTTATATTCGAGTTTGTGTCGAAATTTTGTGGCATGAGACTTGAAAAAAAAATCTAACTAGCATATTCGATAGCACGCTCATTTTGCTATGGCCTTTAAACTACCCAAAATTCACGGTATCCCATTATTTCTAAAAAAAAGATTAAGTGTTTTTACGGCTTTTCTGATTGAATCAGCACACACTAGAGTGGCCACCCTGTACAGTCGATAGCCCTGTCAACTTTCACGTCTCTACACTTTAGTAAGTTACGTTAAGGGCCACTTTAATCACTTTAATGTGCCGTCATCCATAGAAAATAAATAACATAGAAAAATTAATAAATCTCTGTTACAGGTGATGAACGATGAACTGTGAATTTTGTACGAAGAAATACTTCAATGTTTTTTTTTCATTTGTGGCTAAGAGGGAACAACGTCCACGTAGCACGTTAGCATTTTGTTTGGTTTCCTTCCTTCCTTTTCTCAGGTCATTCAAGGCTTGATGGGATTATAATGACATCTCTGAAATTAAAAGACTGCAAATGACTGACTAAATGCCTGAACGGCTGAGCAGAAAAACTTGATGTGGTATATTATGTATGCCATTGAAATTGCTTTGTAATGCACCTGTATGTTACTCTGTAACGATCATAGGTCTAAGTGTAGGTAATTCCCTATGCTGTATTTCCCTACTTATTGTATTTCGTGTGTACGCTTCAGAAAATGAACTCTCCAAGAAAATGTTTTCTTTCACGATTCGGGAGTACCATCGTTACAGTACTTTACTGTAACGATACGTACTTCTTTATCATATCTAGCCGGCAGCGCCTCCACCAAATGTAGTGCTCTAGTTATTGAAACTGGCTAATTTATAATAATATCTTTTTTGTTCTTTCTTTTTCATCGAACCCCTTACCTAACTCGGGATCGACTTACGTGCGACTTACGCTTATACTAAACCTAAGTATTCATCGTCAGGCTATACTAGTCCACTGCTGGACATAGCCCTCCCCTAATGAGCGCCATAGCGCCCTGTCTTCAGCTTGCCGCATCCAGCATCCGCCTGCAGTTTTTCGCAGATCGTCATCCCACCTAGTCGGAGGGCGTCCCACACTACGTTTGCCGAGTCGCGGTCTCCACTCAAGGACACGTTTGCTCCAACGGTTGTCGGTTCTTCGCGAGATATGGCCAGCCCACTGCCACTTCAGCTTGCTGATTCTCTGAGCTATGTCGATAACTTTGGTTCTCTGTCGGATGCATTCGTTACGAATCCTATCCTTCAGAGAAACTCCGAGCATAGCTCTCTCCATAGCTCGCTGAGCGACTTTGAACTGGTGGACCAGCCCTTTCGTGAGTGTCCATGTCTCGGCTCCGTAGGTCATGACAGGTAGGACGCACTGATTAAAAACTTTCGTTTTCAAGCATTGCGGTATGGATGACGAGAAGACCCGGCGTAGTTTACCGAGCGCTGCCCAACCCAGCTGGATCCTCCTCTTGGCCTCCCTCTCGAAATTGTTTTTACCTAACTGCAAAATCTGCCCAAGGTAAATGTATTCGGAAACGATTTCGAGAAGGTGACCATGTACGACGACCGGTCTCGGATCAATGTGGCCGTTGATCATGATCTTGGTTTTATCCAAATTCATGCCAAGACCGATACGTCGCGAGGCTGAAGCTAGGTCGGTCAGCATCCGGTTCAGCTCCTCTAGCGACTCCGCCATTAAGACTATGTCATCTGCGAATCGCAGGTGTGAGATGTAGTTGCCGTTTATGTTAATGCCCTTTCCTTTCCAGTCCAGCGTCTTAAACATATCTTCCAACGCGCTTGTGAACAGTTTCGGGGATATAACATCCCCCTGTCTTACTCCTCTGCGCAGTTGGATAGGTTTAGACTGCTGGCCCTGTACTTGAACACTCATGGTGGCGGCTTCGTACAGACATCTCAACACCTCGATATAACGATAGTCTACTTGGCATCGCTGTAAGGATTCCAGAACAGCCCAGGTTTCGACAGAATCAAAGGCCTTCTCATAGTCCACAAAGGCCAGACACAGGGGCTGATTATACTCTTCGCACTTCTGTATAATTTGCCTCACTGTGTGAATGTGGTCTATGGTGCCATATCCTCCGCATACTCTTCGCACTTCTGTATAATTTGCCTCACTGTGTGAATGTGGTCTATGGTGCCATATCCTCCGCGAAACCCGGCCTGTTCCGGCGGCTGGAACTCGTCGAGTCTCCTGGCGAGACGATTCGTGATCACTCGTGAAAACAGCTTGTAGACATGGCTCAGGAGCGAGATGGGTCTATAATTCTTAAGAAGAGTTTTGTCACCCTTCTTAAAAAAGAGCACCACCAAACTCCTGTTCCACGCCTTTGGAGTTCTCCCACTGTGAAGGACGGCGTTGAAGAGCTTTTGTAGTTCCTGAATAACAGGGGCTCCTCCAGCTTTCAAAAGCTCTGATGTTATTCCGTCCTCACCGGGGGCTTTTCCATTTTTAAGCTGTCTCAGAGCTAACACGATCTCGTCTTGACTGACGTCAGGCAGTTCGTCGGTGTAGTGGCGTGTCAGGGTGGCTCTGGAATCGAGGTCGTCTCGTTGGGAACGAGGGGCATGTGCAGCGTATAATCGGCCATAGAAGTCCTCTATCTCGGCGGAGATCTCCGGCTTCGACAATACGGTCCTCCCGTCGTGCGTTCTTAGCTTCGTCAGGTGGCTCCTGCCAAGCTGCTGAGTGAATACTTTGGACCCTCGGTTTTGCAATATCGCCTCTTCAATGAGGCGTGTGTTGGAGCTCCGAAGATCGCGCCGTACCATCTTCGCAATTTGCCTGTTCAGGTTTGACTGCTCAGACGAAGTCGCTTGGGTGGTTTCCCGTCTTTTTGTCAGCAACCCGAGAGTCTCAGCCGAGAGTTTGGACTTCTTAACAGTCCACTGCGTTTTGCAGAACTTGATGCCCTCGTCCCTCAGAGTTTCGACCAGATTCTGTAGGGTCTCGTCAGCGTCGTCGGTGGGCTCTAAGGCAACAAGTCTGTCCCCGAGTAGCTGCTGGAACTTCTCGGTGCCCGCCATGATTTGGATTGGGTTAGGTTAAACCTGTTGATCACAGAGACATCTCTGAATATGTGCTTGCTATCCGTCATAATGAAGTCGATCTCATTTTTAGTCACAGTGTCGGGGCTTTGCCATGTCCACTTCCTTTGAGGCTGTTTCTTGAAGAAAGAGTTCATCAAGAATAACTCCTCTTTCTCAAGGAAGTTGACGAGCATTTGCCCCCTGTGATTCCTCACTCCATAGCCATGTGGCCCTATTCGGGACTCGTTGCCACTCTGGGTTCCCACCTTGCCGTTAAAGTCCCCCATAACAACGTTGAAGTGAGCCTTCGTGGTGTCATGTAAGGCTTTGGATATGTCTTCGTACATATCCTCCACTTCATCATCCGAGTGTGTCGAGGTCGGTGCATAAACCTGAATGATCTTCATGCTGTAACGCTTAGACAGCCGAAGGATCAGGTATGCTACCCTGGTCGACACACTGGAAATTTCTTCAACGTTGTTAGTGAGGGCCTTATTGACAAGGAAACCTACGCCACCCTGGGATATTTTATCACCCTCGCGAAAGTAGAGAAGATGGCCCGAGTCTAGGGTTACGGTGTCCTCCCCCTCTCTACGGACTTCACATAGCCCTAGAACATGCCATTTAATGTTCTCTAACTCCACTTCCAACTGCGCTAGATGATGGTCAAGCCTCAGAGTGCGTCCGTTAAACGTTGCCAGGGTCAGTTGTTTGTGGCAGCCTGAGGTAGCCCGGTGATTCTTAGCACCCCCTGCCCCGCCGTTACCATGGCCGCTGCCATGGCCAGGAATAGCGGGGCGGCCGGGAACTGGGGGCCATTCCACACGTTGTGCTGCCATAGGGGGTAATGCCCATAATCCCCACGCTGGGCATGCGGGTTGGGGATCGCAGTTCAGTGGAATTGTACTGCAGGGGGCGCTGCTGCCCACCCCCCGGTTTGAGTCCCTTAGTCGCCTTTTACGACACCCGCGTGAAGAATTGGGTTGGTGCTATTCTCTAGGCCGACACCACACGGCAAGTATTCCATTGAGAAACCTAAGTATTCCATTCAATCAATTCAAACTCTAACATATTTTAAACTTTCGCGACCTGTACACATAGTTAGAATATTTTCGGGGCTTAATCGCGTAGTAATTTATTGCTATTTTACCTCGACGTTTCGACGACGTTACAGTCATCGTGGTCACGAGAAGACTGATGGCTGGCATGGCACCCGTTCGCATCTTCGGCTGATGAGGTTTCAGACTAGGTACCCTCAATCAGCTATCACAAAGCACTATTAGGGTTGCGACACACTACACTGACAATGTCGGACGATAAGCTATGCGACTTTTTTCCACTCGAACACATCTTTTTTGATCGAGTTTTGATGTCGAATCACTTTTCACCAATGTTCCACTAAAAGAATGTGTAGACCTAATTCGACAAAAATTTAATGAAATGAACATACCAGAGGGGCACATAACCTTATTACGGAACTGTTTGGAAGGAAGTTATTTTCTATACAGAGGGCAGCATTACCTACAGATACCTAGATGGCGTTGCTATGGGGAGTCCTGCGTAGGACCCGTGATGGCTAATATCTGGATGGAGCACATCGAGTCGCTGATACAATTTCCATCCGGTTTAAAATTATGGAAACGATATGTGGACGATGTGTTTTGCATTATGAAAGGTAACAAACCGGAAGTTGAACAGTTCTTGAATCACTTAAACTCCACCACAAAATAAGGTTAACTTTTGAACTCCAAAGTGATTGCGCCTTACCATTTCTGGATGTTAAAGTTATGGCGAGATCGGATGGATACCTAACTCACTGTGTTTACCGAAAACCTGCACACACTGACAAGTACCTACATGCTACGTCTCACCACCACCCTATGCATTTAGCATCCGTAGTATCTTCAGGGTGGACAGAGCCTATGCATTGTGTGACCCGGAATTTATACGTGAAGAACTGTCACATGTACAAGGGGTACTTAAGAAGAATGGCTATGGGCATTTATCAGAGGCGTACAACTAGGGTAAAGAGGGTTGACGTTCCGAGGGAGCGAGCATACTTGCCGTACATTAGGGGAGTGACAGACAAAGTCGGTTCTTTGCTAAAGAAGTATGCAATCAAGACAGTTTTCACTCTACTGCTCAAGATAGCAGCGCAGGTAGGAACAGTCAAGGACACCATACCCTATCAAATAGCAGGTGTGTACAAAGTCGATTGCAGTTGCGGTAGTTCTTATATCGGAGAAACTAAGCGGACCATTGCTGAAAGAGTCAAGGAACATATCGCAGCTGTCAAAAACCGCCAGGTGGAAAAGTTAGCGATAGCGGAACATCTTCTTGAATCAGGATCAAACCACTGGATAGAATTACACAAACCATCGGTACTTTCCAACGATCGCCATTATTATAGCCGAATTGTGCGTGAAGCGGTTGAAATTAAGAAACACAAAATTTTTAATCGGGAATGTGGTTTCAAACTGTCGCAAACGTGGGATCCTGTCATCAAGATGTGTTCGAGTGGAAAAAAGTCGCATGGCTTATCGTCCGACATTGTCAGTGTAGTGTGTCGCAACCCTAATAGTGCTTTGTGATAGCTGATTGAGGGTAGTCTGAAACCTCATCAGCCGAAGATGCGATCGGGTGCCAGTCATCAGTCTTCTCGTGACCACGATGACTGTAACGTCGTCGAAACGTCGAGGTAAAATAGCAATAAATTACTACGCGATTAAGCCCCGAAAATATTCTAACTATGAATTGAAACTCTGACGAAACTTCTTTACAATTAACTCTGGTTAATTGATTTAACTCTGGCGGCGCACCCGCTTGTTATTATAAAGAAGTATCAATAAATTTTACTTAGGTACATAGTACTAATTGATACGAATCGCTCGTAGCCCCGGCTGCCTGAGTGATCTTAAACGATCATGAAGGTTAAGCAACACAGGGCGCGTTCCGTGCATGGATGAGTGACCGTCTATAACTTACGCTAGTGGCATTTTTCCGAGCTGTTCCGTGCTTCGCAAGGCACGTTAAGCAGATGGTGCCGGCTGTCGTCGATAGATGGCAGTCGTTAAGCCAAGTCAGAGGACTAGGGTGGCTTGAAAACTTCTGACAGTGAGACCGGCCACTAGTCTTGCAAGCCTACACCAATCCGGACTTGGCCCCCGTGGTGGAGTTTGGCCTATGCCTTCCTCAGGGTAGAGACCCGTGGGTGGGGACATAATAGGTTGATGATGATGAATTGATACCCACCATACATACATATATGTTAAGTATATACATCCATCCAAAGGTTGTCTGGAAGAGATCGCTCTTAGCGATAAGACCGCCAATTGTATAACATTACTTAGATTTAAGAATCATGGTTGTAATATTTTTCTGGTTGTGCAATAAAGTGTTCTCTATCTATCTACATAATTATATGATGTACGGATTCTACCGATACGCTACCACCGCAAGTCGACCCTTACATCGGGTTGACAGCATTAGAACTTGTATGTAACGATCGATAGGCAAACCAGAGACCCGATGGATCTGTCGCAGGCAATTTGTATTATTCAGCGTTTTACAAATGGCGTCGACCGTTTATAAACGCCTGCTGTTTTAAAATATGCCCAAGGCAAAATGTAAATAGGCTTGTCACTCTATAATATGCCTCATAGTTTCATAGACAATTCGATCGCCGTTTACAAAATTATATATTCTGTCCGGCATTCACAGAAACTGTGGGATCAGTGGTGATCGAGACAAAATTCAGTACCACCTTAAAGATTATTTATAATTGTGTAAAAAGCAATCAATGTATTCCTAGTATTATGTCCTATTTGCGAATCCAAACGTATCATACCAATGAAGAGTTTAGTAGGTAACTGAACCAATGATTTCTCGAGATTTTAATGTGCGAGGTCAAGTTGATCTGATTGACCTATAGTCAGCACCAGACGGTAATTAGTTTAAATGGCTTAATCTCAACTAACATGCCCAAAGCACCAAGATCATAACAATTGCTTTGTTGATACGCAGTTTAATTTTTGGCCGGACAAGAGGTCAAAAAACCTAACATTCGGCTTTCTCCGGGCGGAGGGAAACGATGAAACTCGTGTTGAAGTAAGTCTGCCTTTGCACGTAACTTTTATCACATTGTAAGTAATTTAAAATTTTAGTAGTGTTTTTTTTTTTGGAATAAAGTATAGCAAACAAACAAATAAACGGATAGATAGATTTTTTAAAACCTATTTAGAGGCAAAAATTCCACCCAAGCCGGGATTCGAACCCGCGAGCTCTGGCTATCCGTGCCAGCGCTCTTCCAACTGAGCTAACGGGCGACTCACCGTAGATAGATAGATTGTCATAGACATATTATTATACAATTTATCAATCCAGCCCAGATAGGCTGAATAGATGATTGTGTATGCCTCTCGTATAAACTTACGCAAACGTTGAATGCCGAACCAACGACCAGTCCAAGCCCCTCCGAGCAGAGGCTAGTCAGGATCGCGATGATGGAGAAAAGGATGAACCGCTCCCACTCCAGAAGCTGCCCCGACATCAGGTAACAGATTGAGGTGAACGTCAGCCCGAGGATAACCTGCAATTAGTAGAGGCGGATGTTAACGTCGCAGTCTTAACGTACGTACGTAATGTACGTTCGTACGAACTGAGGTTATGAAGTTATATGCTCAATCGTATGCAAGCACATATCGTAACTTTATTAAATGGACTGTTAGACTTGTGCATACGGTTTTAATTCAACTCCAAACCGACTTTCCGCCGTTTCCGAGCTAAGCGTATTGACAGACAAACTGACGGACGGATTAATCATTATTTACTTTTACTCCTGTAACTGCAGTGCTATTCACTAGCGCCATTCGCACGTGAGTTCGATCCACATCGATCGCATTCGTATCCAGTAATTTAAGGTGGATTTAAGCTACCCCAGCGCTACGGCGGTGAAGTGAATTAGTTGTGCAGGTGGGATATTGACCCTTATTTGCGTGCGACCCTTGCATGCTACAGTTATGATATGTGCACATCAGATTGTACTGTAGATAGATAGATAGACCGCCATAGATAGATAGAGAACACTTTATTGCATAACCAGTATAAAGAATACAACTATGATTTCCGAGGACAACCTGCGAGTAGAGTCGGTGATTGACGTGAACGTCTACCCGAAGATAACCTGGAAGCAGAGTCGTCGGTACTCTTAACGAACGTAAAGTAACGTACGTTCGTACGGACTAAGGTTGTAGAAGTGTATAGTTATATGATAATAAGTTCACATCGGATTGGACTTTAGATAGATAGATAGATAGATAGATAGATAGATAGATAGATAGATAGATAGATAGATAGATAGATAGATAGATAGATAGATAGATAGATAGATAGATAGATAGATAGATAGATAGATAGATAGATAGATAGATAGATAGATAGATAGATAGATAGATAGATAGATAGATAGATAGATAGATAGATAGATAGATAGATAGATAGATAGATAGATAGATAGATAGATAGATAGATAGATAGATAGATAGATAGATAGATAGATAGATAGATAGATAGATAGATAGATAGATAGATAGATAGATAGATAGATAGATAGATAGATAGATAGATAGATAGATAGATAGATAGATAGATAGATAGATAGATAGATAGATAGATAGATAGATAGATAGATAGATAGATAGATAGATAGATAGATAGATAGATAGATAGATAGATAGATAGATAGATAGATAGATAGATAGATAGATAGATAGATAGATAGATAGATAGATAGATAGATAGATAGATAGATAGATAGATAGATAGATAGATAGATAGATAGATAGATAGATAGATAGATAGATAGATAGATAGATAGATAGATAGATAGATAGATAGATAGATAGATAGATAGATAGATAGATAGATAGATAGATAGATAGATAGATAGATAGATAGATAGATAGATAGATAGATAGATAGATAGATAGATAGATAGATAGATAGATAGATAGATAGATAGATAGATAGATAGATAGATAGATAGATAGATAGATAGATAGATAGATAGATAGATAGATAGATAGATAGATAGATAGATAGATAGATAGATAGATAGATAGATAGATAGATAGATAGATAGATAGATAGATAGATAGATAGATAGATAGATAGATAGATAGATAGATAGATAGATAGATAGATAGATAGATAGATAGATAGATAGATAGATAGATAGATAGATAGATAGATAGATAGATAGATAGATAGATAGATAGATAGATAGATAGATAGATAGATAGATAGATAGATAGATAGATAGATAGATAGATAGATAGATAGATAGATAGATAGATAGATAGATAGATAGATAGATAGATAGATAGATAGATAGATAGATAGATAGATAGATAGATAGATAGATAGATAGATAGATAGATAGATAGATAGATAGATAGATAGATAGATAGATAGATAGATAGATAGATAGATAGATAGATAGATAGATAGATAGATAGATAGATAGATAGATAGATAGATAGATAGATAGATAGATAGATAGATAGATAGATAGATAGATAGATAGATAGATAGATAGATAGATAGATAGATAGATAGATAGATAGATAGATAGATAGATAGATAGATAGATAGATAGATAGATAGATAGATAGATAGATAGATAGATAGATAGATAGATAGATAGATAGATAGATAGATAGATAGATAGATAGATAGATAGATAGATAGATAGATAGATAGATAGATAGATAGATAGATAGATAGATAGATAGATAGATAGATAGATAGATAGATAGATAGATAGATAGATAGATAGATAGATAGATAGATAGATAGATAGATAGATAGATAGATAGATAGATAGATAGATAGATAGATAGATAGATAGATAGATAGATAGATAGATAGATAGATAGATAGATAGATAGATAGAGAACACTTTATTGCACAGCCAGAAAATAGAATACAACAATGATTTCTTAAATTTGAGCAATGATATAAAACAATAATAATAATAATAACATTTACATACTGGCACATACATTGCTTATGGCCCCACACTAGGATACCCTGTGTCGTGGAAACCAGAAACAACGATATCACAAACATGTAAACATCCAAGACCTGGGTTTTTTTTTTTAGTTCCCAGCCAGGATTCGAACCCGGAACCTCTTGCATGGTAGGCAGACGCGCTACAGCTACGCCACAGAGGTCGTCAATATAATTGGTCTTATCGCCTAAGCGATAAAAGCAACCTCTTCTTCACCTTTGGATGGAGTGGATTGCAAGAAGAATAGTCAGTGTGTGGTGCACATCGGATCAAACTACCAAAGGGACGTTGAACATGTTATTTCCTGTTTCGTGTGCAATAAGGAAAATAATAATTGTGCCCAAATACACCTCATTTATGAGAAAAAAAAAGAAAACTCACAATGATAATAATAATAAACAGAGTTTATTCACAAAGCCGCGAACGATGAAGTCAGAGGGACCCTGCACCGACTGTATGAAACGGAATAAAGTACTGAGGGGACTATACGAAGCAACTTTCACTTTATTGACCTTAAAAAACGGATAGTTTAACTACCTTTATAACTACCGTGGAAATTATTATTATTAAGTGCTAAGTACTATATAATAATAACCTCCACGATACACAATTACGGACAACTTTGGGAATCGCGACAGATTACAACTATCATAAAATCGATCTCAGCTAGCTTTCAGATACCTGTATAAATATTTGTAAGCCTAATAACATAACATAACATTTACATACAGGCACATACATTGCTTCTGGCCCCACACTAGGGCCAATAGTAGTAGTATATCAGTTTATTTCTTAGAATAAGTCGTTAGTGTTAAACTGTGAGTGCTGTGCGCACCTGTAATTGGCACATCCGTCAGCCCTCTGTAAAAATTATTAAAAATCAGTTAGGTCAATAAAGCAAAGGTTGCTTCGTGTAGGTAGTCACTGTTTCCCTTCAGTACTTTCATACTCCATACAGTCGGTGCCCCAATTTATTATACTCAAAGAAAAGTCTCTCAACGTGGTAACTGCAATTAAATTGTTATTGCTTAATAATTTGTCACTGGAAACCTTTTTTATGAATATGGCAACACAGAAAACCACTCCACTTGGTAGGTTTTTTTTATCTTGTATGTAGAGATGAAGAGAGATTGAAAGAGACATACTTAATCCACTGCAAGTTGCAAGGATGTTAGGTATGTGCATCTAGGTATGATACGAGTACTGAAGGAAAACAGAAGCGTCCATTTATTGATATTTAATATTTTATCGGCAGATTTTATCCTCATCTCTACACATGGCATCACCATTTATATAACAGGTTCCATCCGTTTTCATTTTTAGCCTCTAAATAGGTTTTTAAATAGGTTCCATCCGGTTTCAAAGATTAATTTTAAGTAATAAACCGTTTGTAGCCTCGATTATTTGGCAATAATCTACCCGGTGTAATAACCCGTATCGTGATATTAGTTCTAAGCAAAGAATTAACTATTAACTATATTTCATAAAGCCTACCCTCTACTAAATAGCTCAAGATAACTACAAACGTCCTTTTTGTCCCTCTCTAAAACTATAAATAGTTTGATTCTTTTCTTTGGACCTGACTGCCTCATCATCAAGCCATTATGTCCTAACCGAGGGGCACGGGTCTCTTCCCTAAGGAAGGTATAGGCCATACTCCACCACGGGGGCCAAGGTCTGTGGCTGGTCTTACTGGCAGAAGTTTTCAAGCCGCTCGCCCTTAGGCCTTAGACTTGGCTTAACGACTGCCATCTGTCGACGGCGGCCGCTACCAACTGCTTAACGTACTTTGCAAAGCACGGAACCGCTCGGAAAAATGCCACTAGGGTTAGCCATACACAGTCACCAATCCATACTCTAAAAGCGGCCTACGTTGCCGTAAGATCCCTCGGGCAGCCGGGGCTACGAGCGATTCTGAGTGAGCGACCTGACTGTGGCAGAAGAGAAAGAAGGGCAGGTAACGTTTTGTACCTATGTACTTAAGTGTGGCCGATTCTATAATATGGAACAATGAATAATGCTGCCTCGTTGGGCTAGCCGTTTAGGCGCTTACATACCAAGACAGAGATGGTGGGTTCGATTCCCTCTGGGGGTCACCGTACACGTGGCCTCAGTCTGTGTGTTTTTCATGTTTGTCCTTGCCTAGATACTATATAGCATAGTTTGAGACCAGGGGGGTGAGTCTCTAAACTGCATAGTTGTTCAATAGAGTCATATTAGTCCGGTGATGGTAGTTTCATTCACACTATCGCTAGTCTAGTAACCAATTGCATTGCAATGGTAAAACCGGTGCTACTTAACTCGGCGCCTCGCGCGATGCGATCTTCTTCGCGAGAGATGCCTATTTAATTTGCGCGGGTTATACCCCTTGAATGACATTGTACTGCTATTGCTTTGTGGACTACCAAATGGAGGCAAATAACAACCATTGTCGTGCTTATATCCTTCTATTGACAAAACTATGTATGTATTAGACGCTAGGGCCAGGAAAAGTCACTGTGTTATGTTTAAGTTGTTATTATTTTAACTATATGGAGTTATAAAGGAATAAATCAAAATGTAGAATTTGGTTGCCGCCTGCTTAGTAGGTAGTTAGTGCTCAGCAATCGGGTTTTTGTTATTTTTTTTTTCAGTTTTAGATTTCTTGTTGGAGTTCTTGGATTTTCCTCCAACACGATTCCTTTTTCCTTAACCGTATAGAATGAGCAATTTAATGCAAATTAGTTTTAGTTCAGCTAATACTTATCGTACATCAGTGTTTATGCCATCATGCGCGGGCATTAATTATTTTTTTAGATTTTAGATTCTAGATAAAAAATTTGTAGGAACCATAAATATTTTATTTTCCTTGACTCAAATCTTGCTAAACTTGTTTTACGCCACGAAATAGGTAATTACCTATAGAAACATTGAATTCATCAAGGTAACTCAAGATCAATTCCGATATATCCGGTTTAAAAAAGAAACAAGTACCTACCTACATTTGCTATATTTATACCTACTATATAATTTCTGTTACTGTAATTCTGTGTACGTAAGGAATATTTTATCTATGTACCTAAATGAATAAAAGTGAAGGCTTTTCGGCAGTCTTTCTCCTGTTACTGTTTTATGTAAGGTACTTACCTAATTCCTACTATCATACAAATATTATAAAGGCGAAAGTTTGTGAGTGTGTATCTTTGTCACTTCTTCACGTCTAATCGGCTGGAGCTATTTTTATAAATTTTGTATGGAGTTAGCTGACATCCTGGATTAACACATCTATTAGGCTACTTTTTACTGCAGGAAAATATCTTATTCCCATGGAAAAATCGATAAACCGCGGGTAACACCGCGGGGCACAGCTAGTACCTAATATTACCTATATAAACGCGAAAGTTTGTAAGTATGGATGGATGTTTCTTACTCTTTCACGTAAAAAATACTAAACGGATTTTATTGAAACTTTACTACAATAAAGCTTATACATCAGAATAACACATAGGCTATAATTTATGTGATTGGAATCAATCACTTGAGTTAAGAAACAACAGGCGCGGTCAGGTGCAGGATGAGTGACCGTCCCGTTACTATACCGCTTGTGACATTTTTCCGAGCGCTTCCGTGCTTCGCAAGGCACGTAAAGCCGTTGGTGCCGGCTGTCATGTAATGGCAGTCGTTAAGCCATGTCAGAGGCCTTATTGGCGGCTTGATAACTTCTGACAGTAAGGCGAGCCTTACTGTCTTACAATCCTCCACCAAACCGGACTTGGCCCCCGTGGTGGAGTGTGGCCTGACCTTCCTGCGATGCAGGAAGAGACCCGTGCCCCAGTAGTGGGGACACACAAGGGTTGTTAACGATAACGATAATTTATATATTCTGTGATATTTTTCAAATGCGACCCAAAAATTGGTTGGTTATGTGATAATTTTAATGTCATAATGTTAGTTGTTTTCTACGCCACGCTAATATAAGCTATTAGTATTTCCTGCGTAGACGAAGTCGCGGGCATAATCTAGTATGTACATATTTTGAGCACCTAAGTATAGATAGATAGGTCTCGGGCTCGATCCCCGGCCGGGTCAAACTAGGAAGCGAACTGTTCTAGTTTGTCTCGGGTCTTGTATGTTATCTATGTATTTATTATATTAAATCTATCGTCGAGTTAGAACCTATAACACAAGTCATTCAGTTGTGCTTAGTATAGGGCTAACGAGACCTGTTAATGAATATTTATTTATTATTTATAGATTACCTAAAGTCTGTTTTTAATTCGATGAAAAAAACTGTCAATTTGACAGTGTCCGGGGGGGTCGTAAACAATTACAATCCATAATTTGTTGATGTCCTCTATGTGGACATTTTTTTTAAAGGTCTTTACAGATGTCTTGTTCCATATAAAATCCGACTTCAGTCGTGCCGGGACGCGAGTTGCATGTTGGATATTTTATGGGAAAATATATTGCATATATATATTAAAGCTCCTGTGACGATCGTAAATCTAAGGTTCCAATGCCAATCTATGCCGATGAAAAACTTTATTATCAAAACAAATATACTGTCTTTTAGAACATACCTCGGCTACTATCGGATAGAATCGGATATATTCGAGTAGTAGAAATATCGGAACTAACTTATTTATCAATTTACATAACTTTTCAAAATAGTAAAGAAAAGTTTCATTCAGAGAAGGAAGTAGTATTACACTCGTGTGCTTTCGGCGAAAGCCGGAACCTACTCTAGAGTCCGAAATATAAGTATTCTAAAAGCTAACAGACTGTATAAATATGTAGAGTAAGGGTCAACTACGATCACCAAACCATCTGTCCACCTGGTAATTACATGCGGAACCTCGTCATGGTCAGCGCGTCATTTTGGCGTTTCCTGTGGAAGCCCCATCAGAACTTAGATCCTATTAAACCAGACCCTAGGCTGCTGGACATTTAAGAGCCCAAAAACATCGTTGAATGTAGTATCGTTGAAAAAGTAGACTTTTCAGTGTCAAGGTATTGTTCAGTTTTTGTTGATTGAGTTACCCAGTTCCAGGGGTACCTAGGCTAATGCAATGAATACGATGACAAGTGCATGAACGATTTGATTGCTTATATTATTTTTAATGCACTAACCCGTGCTAAGGACAATTTTAAAAAACCTATTTAGAGGCTAAAAATTCAACCCATGCCGGGATTCGAACCCGCGACCTCTGGCTATCCGTGCCAACGCTCTTTCCAACTAAGCTAATGGGCTACTCACCGGCATCAGTGAAATTTCGAACCTCTTTACAATATTCTCTGTATTACGTACAGGCAGCGACATCTGGCTTAAATAATTTGCATTACTTGCAGCCCCAAGTACCCACTTTGCAGTTAGGTTTTTACATCGGAATGATATCTCTGTACCCACATGATTATATTATTTTTAATGCACTAACCCGTGCTAAGGACAATTTAAAAAAAAAATTTAGTCTCTAAACAGGTTTTTTAAAGATTTGATTGCTGCTTATCATTGCTTTCATTGCTCACTGATCGAATCTTCTAGACGTGAATTCTTCGAAGAAACACGCCACGTAACCCAAGCCTTCCTATATCGGTCATTAATACACTAACAGAATAGTGGCCAAGCAGTGGATTAAATTGGTTAGTGACTTCACCTTTTTAGCTTTTAGGGCCAAGCCATACCTGACCGAATTTACGTCGCCGATCTTCGCTGCGTAACGCCGATGCACTCAATATAAATAATAAATAAATATTCATGGACATATTACACAGATCTCGTTGGCCCTATACTAAGTACAACTAAATGATTTGTGTTATAGGTGCTAACTCTACGATAGATTTAATACAAAAAATACATAGATAACATCCAAGACCCGAGACAAACTAGAAAAGTTTGTTTCCTAGTCTGACCCGGCCGGGGATCGAACCCGAGAACTTCGGTTTTACAGTCAGTGTGCTAAACCGCTGCGCCACCGAGGTCGACATATAAATCATAATATTCATTTCGTCGTTCATATTGCAAAATGTCCCATGACAAAAAAATAAAAATAAAGAGGAAAAATAAAAAAAATTACAAAGATAGCAAGGCATCATAATCTTTTTACCCTACTCAGGCTGAGATTATAATGTCTTACACTTACATTCAGAATCAAGTTTTTCTTCCATTTAGATGGAAAAACGAAAATCGTTGTTTTTCGATAGACGGTCTTTTGATAGACGACATTTTTCAATATGAACGACGTTTTATTTATAACGCATCATTGGAAAAATTAAGATTAAATCTCTTTCTAGAAACTACTAACAAGAACTTTTCACATAGGTCCAAGAATCTAAGACTTCAAAGCATTTTTGCCAAAAACGGCCGTCTTTTGCGGAAATCGATCGAAATGCACTCCAGCGTAAGCATTTACGCAACGGAAGATCGACAACAATTCGGTCAGGTGTAGATGTAGGTCGAGATATTTACCATAACTGGTAGGGTGGAGAAGGTGAGTGCCGCATAGTAGGCCTTCAGGCCGTACCAGCGATTGAAATACTCGCGTCTCAGCAGCCGAACTTCCATGGGGACTGTAACAAAGCCAAACAAATCGTCAATCAATCAGCGGCTATGTATGGACTCCAATTTAACCTACTTGGAGCTATGAAATATATTATAAGTTGACACTTCGAAAACGACTAGGTATATGAATGACGCAATACAGTGTACTTCTTGACTAAGAAGAACATAGGCAGATTTTCAAACTGACTGTAAGGCGTGGGGCGCCCCATTCAGATGGTACAGTGCTACACAACAAATAAGTCTCGCGGATGTACCTGCGCAATGACCAAATTTTGGATGTGCGGCAAGTTGATCGACCAATTAGATAGTTTCATTTTATGGCAGGCCGCGCGCCTTTGTTGCTATTGGTTGATTCAACGTCATCGATGCAGGTGACTATTAGTTTGGCAATATTAGCGTGAGCAAAATAGGTAGCGCTACTGCGGCAATCAATTCTGCACCTTAACCGTATCGGTTAAAGATCGTGTAGAATGTAGGTACTTATAGCTTCAGGTACTTTCGTTACACTTCTTCCTAGTCTGCGCGAACGTAGATTCCCGAAGGGACTTTTATGATGTGTAGTACTGTACCTTGGACGAGGACGGTGGAGACGCAGTATCCTTTAAATTCACTTTCGTACAACTGCTGAAGCAATGGGAAAAAACTGGGGATAAGTCGCGGTAAAAGGCGTGAACCGTATACAGTCTCTAACCTGTCCTCGACTAACGTCCGATCTGTGTGGGCCGCGCCTAAAACTTACGTCCCTAACCAATAAGTTACACCTCAAAAGGGACTATTACAGAACTCTCGTCTGGTGGTTCATTATGGTGACTATAAAGCACCAATCAAAAATTAGGATCTCCATTTAACGAAATTAATAATTCCATCAACCAAAACTCCATAAGGACTGTAACAAAGACACCAATTAATCAGAACTCTATAGAAATGACAATAGAATAGCAACCAATCAATAAATTAGATTCTGCATTAATCCGACTGCGTTGCTGACATTAATGGCATAGGTACGCAGGCAGTGCACATTTTGCCATTGGTGGCTGTCGTCAAATACAATGATCAATCAATCAACAGGGTTACAAGGCTACCAATTAATCAATAACTACTATGATGTACCCAGTCACCATCCTATATTGATCAATCAGACTGAAGTATTGGCACTATTGAAGAGGTGGCGTCACGCCCTTCTTAGTGCGCATTACCTATATTATTATATTTTTAGACACATACATATAATTATGTCCTACTGCAGGACACAAGGCCCCCTAGAAACAGAGAGTATGGGCAAAATTAACACGCTTGCCAAGGGCATAATTAACAAGTTTAGCTCGCTCTGCAGGATGGCACCATCCAGAAATTATCGCTAACCTGAAGTTCTTTTCGTTTTCCACCGTATCGAGTAGACTCCTCAACAAGCGTTGAACATCCTCAACTACTCCACATTTTGTACAGTCACAATGTATATATATTTTTTCTTATTAAACTTATTTGAAGGTACATACCCACTACGCCACGTTGTGCTATCATAAGGGGTAATGCCCATAATCCCCACGCTGGGCATGCGGGTTGGGGATCGCAGTTCGGTGGAATTGTACTGCAGGGGGCGCTGCTGCCCACCCCCCGGTTTGTGATAGCACAACGTGGCGCTCTTTAGGGGAGGGCTATGCCCAGCAGTGGACTAGTATAGCCTGACGACGACGACGACCCACTACGCATTCTTAGATTGCATTCGAATGACACAATCAGCATGGATAGCACGACTGCGCTAGTCGCGCGTTTAAAATGTCAAAAGTCGCCACTTTCCAGCACTAGAATTGTCAAATTCTGATAAATAGCGTCACAGAACGCGTCTCTCAGGCATGCCTGGGTAGTGCGATTAGAGCAATTTTAACTGCAGTTGTTTGCTGCAGTGGATTTTGGATTGCATGTGTTTTAAATAAATTCGATGTGTTTTCAATGGGTGAACTACCGGCAACCGCAGCGGGCGTCGCTAGAATGTCATTCGAATTAATATATAGACCTACCGACTAAAATAATTATATTATTAACTCTTGTCTTTGCCTCACTAATGATAGCAAAAAAGACGTAACTGGCTTGCCTGTTACGCTAAACAGAGATCATGTTCTGTCCACTAGCTGGTAATTAGATAGTTACATAAAACATTCTTTATTGTAAAGCAATTATGTAGGTTCGTAAGTGTTCTTAGTTCAGCAAATACAATCACGGTTATAATCGATCTTCGATTGACTGAGCCGGTTTTACTGTGTTAGGTCACTGCCAAGGACGGTGCGCTGGTACAGGTTTTGAACACTGCATTGACCTACAAATGCAGGTAAACACTTGTTTTAAAGGATAAAAAACGAACGAGCTTCGGCTTTGCCGGAATTTGCTTGATGATTATATAGGCATCCAATAGCAATGACGGGCGCGGTCAGGTGCAGGATGGGTAACCGTCGCTTGACTTCCGCTAGTGGCATTTTCTCCGAGAGCTTCCGTGCTTCGCGAAGCATGTAATGGTAGTCGTTACGCCATGTCAGAGGCCTTATGGGCGGCTTAATAACTTTTGGCAGTAAGGCCCGTCACTGTCTTACAATCCTCCACCAACCCGGACGTGGCCCCCGTGGTGGAGTATGGCCTACCCTTCCAGCGATGCAGGAAGAGACCCGTGCCCCAGCAGTGGGGACATACAAGGGTTGATAACGATAGTAGGCAGGTATAATTATCGAAGAAAGATACAAATACTTTACATGTTATGTATAAGGTATATCTAATACTTTTAAAACGATAATTTGGGTAGTTCAGGGTCAATGTGAAGTTGTTGGTTCAGTGACACTGTACTGCCTGCTGACATTTTGTAGGTCATCCGATCACCATACCAAGCACATACATTTTCTCTCTCTTATTTCCTAACCCTATGTAGTTATTCCTTTTGTAATTTATGATTTTACGTCTTCTTTTCTTTAAACAGCTTTGTATGCCTTGAAACCAAAGTATTCGAAAAGCACAAGTTTCGACTCTCTGTAACGTTTTATCTTCCTCTTCACTATAGAGGTTGGCTGGCGGCTCAAGCTTCTTTTTACAAAATTTCGTCCTTCCTGTATTTGGCACCAAATTCTTCACCTTTATTGTTCGTTCCTTTCTTTTTAATTGCCTTCCTTCCTTTATAAACTACATCTCCGTTTCGGGACCTTTTTTTTCCTTTCCTTCCAATTTTATTCGAATCAAAATTTCGAACCTTTCAAACAAACTCAGATTGACCTGTGCTCCCCGTAGAGTATAAATACGTAGTACCTACTTTGTACTCTAAGGTGCAACTCATGAATTTGTATCGGTATAATATGGGTAGGTATAACGCACTATATCGCTATCATATCGGTTCGCGATTTGTGTGTGTGTGACTAAGCCCTGATAGGTCCATTGTGCAACAATGCAACGTATAAAGAAATTGTTTAGTTATGATCCCACGATTGCAAAAATGTAGGTGTGTAATTTTGTCTTGACGAATCACGTATAATGAGCATTCTAGCGAATGTTGATTGCAGGTAAAAAAAAACGAAGTAAACGAAAGCGTTTTAGCGAGCATTCTACCATAACGACACGTTTGCTTCGAGCTTTTTGTAGAACCGCGTAATTTTGTCATTGTTCTGCCGCTTCACATCTTACTTTATCAGTATGACGATGAGCGTTTTAGTCGGTCACTTCATTTGTGAGCCTGAGGATGCCTCGTGTTAGAGGTGAAAAGCGTGGCGTGTTCTCTCACACAAGTATTGGTGTTGGTGGTGGTGTGTTCGTGTCTTGCTTCTGCTTGAAAAAGTGGGAGGGAGGGCGGTGCATTAGCTAACCGCATGGTGCTTGTGTCTTGTGTGTGTGAAAGTCCAATAAACTTCTCGTTTTTGCACACAGATGTATGCATGAAAAACTACACACTTAAAGTGCAGGGCTGAGAATGTACACAACGTCTGGACATCGATCGGCTGGAGCCAAGTATATCCGATTCAGCGACCCCAGGGTGACGATTAAGTTTCGTTCACTGTTCAGTGCCCAAAAGTGCCCCGAAAGAAGTAAGTTCTGTTTTCCATCTCCGAAAGTCTTCACGAGATCTTCACGAAATTAAAATGGGACCAACGATACGCTTATACCGAGTCGAACAAAAAAATTACCGATATCGGCTAAGATTTGACGAAGACATGCAAAAACATAGTAAAAAAAAGTAATATACGCGTCGAATTGATAACCTCCACCTTTTTTCAATTCGTTTAAAAAGCAAGTGCATTATACTCACACAAGAGCACAGGGATCATGACGTAAGTGTACATGAAGAAAACTAGCACGCTGAGGCAGAACTTAAAGTTGACTATGGGCGCGTCGCCGTCGTCTCCAACCATGAAGAACAGCCCTCCCAGTAGCAACGCCGTCACCACATGGTGCGCTGTCTGGATCCACAGGGTCAGCTGCAAGCCACAAGGGATTATGAACGTCTCTCTAAGGTTTGCTAGAAGAAATCTCTTTCAGAGATAAGCACGTCTTTGTACATGTTATTTCTTCTTAAATTTTTCGTGTGAAATAAAGTATAACTATTTTCGTATTTAAGTCAGCATCATATCCAGATTAGATTAGGTTAATACTCTTTATGCCACACCTGGCAATAAAGTGGCTTTTTCCTCACGCTGCGCGTACGGAAAAAGCCGCTTTCTGGCCAAGTGTAGACATAAAAAGATGTACACAACACGGAAGGTAATAAAGAAAGCTCTCGATCGCATATTTACGTCCCTCGCTTGCAGCTCGGGCCGCAAACTTACCACCCTAGTTGTGTAATGTACTATTATTGCATACATCAGCCCACAGCTGCCCGCTTCTGGGAAGGTATAGGCCAGAAATCAGGTCACTCTATTTCGTTATCAACCCTTGTATGTCCCCACTGCTGGGGCACGGGTCTCTTCCTGCATTGCAGTCTGACTCTATTTATTTGTTGATTATTTGCAGGCTAAGTATGGATCCACTACTTTCGGTGGGTGTTACATACATACCACTGTTTCTAATTAACAATAAAATTACATTATCCCAGAGGAGAGACAGAGGTCAGGGTTTGCCACTGGCCGTGATCTTGACAGACCTCTTACGTTTTATCCACATTCATTAGTTGCATGCACACACGATTTTTCACCAACCCGGACTTGGCCGCCGTGGTAGAGTATGGCCTAACTTTCCTGCGACGCGGGAAGAGCCTCGTGCTCCAGCAGTGGGGACATACAAGCGTAGATATCGAACGAACGATGTTTCAGGTACATTATTATATCCCCTATTTGTGTTTGACTAATAAATCAGTTCACACGTACATCACAACACCTAAAACCGTTTACTTCAAAATGAACCATTTAAGCCAAATTGTTATTTGTGTGTCTATTACCTTCTTGATTATTATGCAAATCACCTGACGATTCTTGTCAGCTTGTGAACCACATTAATAAACCTGACGACGAGTTGATTCCGGAACCCAACGAGAGTAAAACTGACGTAAAATTAGGGGATTTGATTGTTTTTTCGCATGTCTGTTGGTGTCATTATTTAGCACTTCAAGAGAACTTCCTTGCAACACTTTAAAAGTTTTTATCATAGTAATTACTGTGTCAAGCAGGTAAGTCAGACCAAAAGTGGCAATTATAATAAGAACTTAATTCCGCGGCACATTTGTCCGTGTATCCTTTCAAGACGTAGAGCCTCGAGGTCAATGCGACCAAATGCATAAGTATGCCTTAGGATAATAATGAGGCGCTAAATGACCATCATCTTCACATATACTGCCAGATACGACATGAAATATATTATATTCTTTTTAATGCACAAACCCGTGCTAAGGACAATTCTAAAAACCTATTTAGAGGCTAAAAGTTCCACCCATGCCGGGACTCGAACCGGCGAGTATCGACATCAGTGAAATTTCGAACCTTTTTACATACCCTCTGTATTACGTTTTTTTATGAAATATTTTTCTAATCCCGTGGTTATTAACCCTTGTTTGTCCCCACTGCTGCGGCACGGGTCTCTTCCTGCATTGCAGGTAGGTTAGGCCATACTCCACCACGGGGCCAAGTCCGGATTGGAAGACTGTGGCGGGTCTTACTATCAGAAGTTATCATGCCGCCTATAAGGCCTCTGACATCGCTTAACGACTGCGATAACATGACAGCCGGCACCAACGGCGTAACGTGCCTTGCAACGAAAAACGCCACTAGCGGTAGTCACGGAACGGTTACCCATCTTGCACCTGAACGCGCCTGTTGTTGCTTAAGTCAAGCGATTGATTCCAATCACTCGGTTTGACTAGGCCACGAGCGCTTCTCTAATACTTACAATGAATGTCAAAGATTTCAAAGAAAGGCTCAAGGGAAAATACATGAGTAACCTATGATTGGACAATAAGGCAAGATTTATTTTATGGACGAAATAAAATGAGAAGTGAATGTGCTGAACAAGAACTAATATTGCTGATAGATTAACTAATTTGCTCAAATAAATATGTATTCCTGACCATGTGTTGCTGCTCATTTACATATTGTCGATATCAACCCTTGTATGTCCCCACCTAACCTTCCTGCATCGCAGGAAGGTTAGGCCATACTCCACCACGGGGGCCAAGTCCGGGTTGGTGGAGGATTGTAAGGCAGTGGCGGGCCGTACTGTCAGAAGTTATCAAACCCCCCATAAGGCCTCTGATATGGCTTACCGACTGTCATTACATCACAGCCGGCACCAACGGCTTAACGTGCCTTGCGAAGCACGGAAGCGCTCGGAAAAATGTCACTAACGGTAGTCACGGGACAGTCCCCATCCAGCACCTGACCGCGCCTGTTGTTGCTTAACTCAAGTGATTGATTCCAATCACGCGGTTCAACTAGGCCACGAGTGCATTTACATATTACGCTAATTTAATTATTTATGCCTTCTTCTCTACTTGTTATTAGCTTGCTAGCCGTGCAGAAAAAAATCGTGAGGAAACCTGAGTGTCTGAGCTGTTCAAATACCTCAGCGCTTGAAATTGCCAATCCGCGGTGGGCACGCGTGGTAATTAAAACCATACTCGCTCTCTGAGACAAGGCCTGTGCCCTACACATAAAAAAAAACAATGTCTTCTTCTTTTACATGTGCCGTCTCCTATGAGAGGTGGCAACCAATTCGGCTATCTTTCCTCTACAATTCCCCTTGAAATAGTCCACAAAGCAGAATATAGTCGATGACTACAAAATACATTAGTAGGTTTAACTAGGAGTTTAGAGGTCGCCAAAAAGGACGTTGGATATGTAGTAGTTAATTTAAATATGAATCATTACTAAAACTAAAACATAAAGCAGACCACCTAAAAAATTAACACAATTCTTGGCCAAGGTCATTTTTATCGAGGGCCGATCGAGCTAATCAATCAAGTAATTTTTTTGGCTGATTTAACATGTATTTTGCTGACCATTTACTTAATCGCTCGTAGCCGCGGCTGCCTGAGTGATCTTAAACGATCACGAAGGTTAAGCAACATAGGGTGCATTCAGTTCATGGATGGGTGACTGTCTTTGACTAACGCTAGTGGCATTTTTCCGAGCGGTTCCGTGCGTAGTAAGGCACGTTAAGCAGCTGGTGCCGGCTGCCGACGACAGATGGCAGTCGTTAAGCCAAATCAGAGGATGGCTTGAAAACTTCTGACAGTAAGACCAGCCACAGGACTTGCCAGCCTCCACCAATCCGGACTTGGACAACCCGGTGGGGACCTAATGGGTTGATGTTGATTTACTTAATTAGTTCCCCTTACCGAGTTCCGTTTAGTCTGCACGAACATCCGACGCGACAGTACGAGGAACTGAGTCAGGAAGGTCGTGGGGAACTCCATCTTCTGCAACTGCTCTTTAGCCACGTGTTCGCCGAAAATCCTCTGAATGGACTCGTCTGAGTGCAGCACTGGTCTCCTGGGAACAAAATCGATTCGGGTTAAGATATCGATATCAACCCTTATGTCTTCACTGCTGGGGCACGGATCTCTTCCTGCATCGCAGGAAGGTTAGACCAAACTCCAACACGGGGGCCAAGTCCGGGTTGGTGGAGGATTGTAAGACAGTGGTGGGCCTTACTGTCAGAAGTTATCAAGCCGCCCAAAAGGCCTCTGACATGGCAGTATGACAGCCGGCACCAACGGCTTAAAGTGCCTTGCGAAGCGCTCGGAAAAATGCAACTATCGGTAGTGACGAGACGGTCACCCATTCTGCGCCTGTTGTTGCTTAACTCAAGTGATTGATTCTAATCACTCGGTTCGACTAGGCCACGAGCGCTTCGTTTTAGTTTTTAGTATATTTATTTGAAAGAAACGAAGATTATTATAAGACGCAAGTGTTATTATGAGACGGGTACATGAAGTGTTCTCTTGCTATCTAAATATCTAAAAAATATCAGCGTTTCCATATAAAATTCTTATCATCATATTCAGCCGATGTCAGTCCACTGATGGGCATAGGCCTCTGATATACTCAGTCGATTTCAAAAGCACGCTGTACATAAAATGTACATACATACATCTGTATAAATGTACCTGAGTTATAGAAATAATTTTTTAACTTGTTTTCTTATGAATATGCACTTTTCGTTGAGATAAATCGATCTGAGTGCTTAGTGCGAGTTTGACAGATCCAATCGAATAACTTTACTACCGCGTTAATCGAGCATTCAGTAGTGAGTATGAGTAAGTTAACCGTTCGAACTGGCAAAACGCTGACACAGTACAACTCGCACTCGCGTTTATTCGTGTTTTGGCTGGTAAACGTGTTCACTTCTCAACGTAAACCATTACAACTCGCACTCAGCAATTTTAATTTCCATACTTGTCGCTAGGTGGCGCTTCCTCGATGCCATAGAAATATGAGTTTACGTTAACGCGATCGAGTAGTTAAAAAACTCGCACTAAGCACTCTGGCATAGATCGATCTCACGTATGAAGATTTGTAATAGTTGGCATTGTGCTCTTGATTGCAATGACGGTAGTGCTATCAAAACCTACACATTTATGCAAGGTGGGGAGAATGTTCTCAAAGAATGTTCGCAAAGCATAACGAGAATATACAATTTCCAAAAGTGTGAATTATCATTATTACAATAAATTAAGTAGATTTAATCAAAGATTTCAGTGAATAAGTAAGTAACTAAGTTATGTACATTTTTTAAAAACCTATTTAGAGGCTAAAAATTCCACCCATGCCGGGATTCGAACCATGACCTCTGGCTATCCGTGCCAGGCAGATAGTCGTGATAGCCAGAGGTCGCGGGTTCAAATCCCGGCATGGGTGGAATTTTTAGCCTCTAAATAGGTTTTTAAAATTGTCCTTTGCACGGGTTAGTGCATTAAAAATAAAAATAGTAAATTTATAATTATATTAAATAATTATGTACATTTGTAAAGTTATAGTAGCTGTGCCACTCGCTAACTGTGAAGGAAAACCTCGTGAGGAAACCTAATACTTCAGCGCTTGACATAGCCCATCCGTAGTGGGCACGCGTGATAATTAATTCCTGTGCCCTACAGTGCACACTGGTTCCACGCCCTAAGAGTAGCGGTCATAGGGTTTCGCGATAATAATGACTGTCGTTGTCATAGCTGATTATTATTATTATGGTGTTTTGTAATACTTTAAGCCATAACACAATAAAAAAAAAACAAAATAATCTTAAAAAGCTTATTTTATTTACAAAATTATGCATTTTTATTACACTTAAAAGAAGGTTTGCAACTTAATAACTATTAAACCTTACTATTTACATTTTATATTACAAATAAAGTAAATACTTAACTAACATCTAAGTACAAACACACAATTGGACAAAAAATATTATATTTACATAATAGGAGTTATGTAAAAAATAACATAAATACCTATCTTATTTTTTACATTTTTTCCTAAACCGACAACAAATTTAATACTTCTTTTGATAGAATAGACTTCTTCTTCTGTGGTAACCTTCTTAAACTAGAAATATAAGGATCCGAATTAAGGAGAAGTCTATGTATCAAGTCGGTGTTTGTGACAACCCGAGACATTTTCCTCGTGTTGTCACGCCTGAAGAGTTTGATTAATTTATTGCAAGATTCGGCGGCCTCTTCCGAAAGCTCACCTATTGACAATAATGCGTGTTCAATTACTTCCGACCCATGAATGAGGACCTTATGTACAGACGATGGCAAGTTGTACCATGGATAGGTAGCAACAAGTTTACGTGCTGTTTCTAGAGAATACTCTTTAAAAGTGGCGTTATTAATTTTGTATCCCGACGAAAGACACTGCAGCAGATTATGACATCTGTCAATAAGGATTTTATCTAATCCAGTAATTTCCGCTGAAACCGCTGAGTTAGAAAAAAACTTTCTGGCAGTGTTTCCGTCGTTAGATGTGCCACTTCCTCCACTTCGCGGTTTGTCGACTATTAGACCAAGTTTCTGCCTAAACTGTTGCTGCACATGTTGTTTTTTTTGTGCAAGAAGAGCTTTTTCGTCTGAAGAACGTACCTGCCATTTCTTTATGTCTAATCTATAAGAAACGTGAATTAAATATTCGAAGAATCGGATATACGAGTGAAGAGGAGATAGTCCAAATTGATAGGTACCACTATCTGCAGTTTTGCTCAGCGATTTATCAATGTCATTCATCTCTTTTGGAGTTGAACCACAAATATAACATCTACTACAAGATGTATCGCTCAGAGCACTGCACACTTTACCATCAACCATGGTTAATTGTAAAGAATGCTGCACTTTTATTTCATATTCACCGTGAGTGAAAGAAGTCGGTTGTAAACTATCAATTTTAGTCTTGAAATAAGCTTCTTCTTGCACAGAAAGGTCTTTGGATTCTTTGGCAAATTGGAATCGAATAGGCCTACAATACCTGGTGGAAGAAGGGCGCGGATTTTTCCAAACTATTTGATCTGGGTCGGAGGTATTGGACTTACAAACCAATTGAAGAGGACAATATGAAGTAACAAACATACTGCCATCATCATCGATACCAGAATCTCCAAAAATCTGTTTATATTCGCTGTGCCCCGTACTCCCATCGAAACCCCATTTTCCAATCAAAACAAATTCTTTATTAGGGTCAATATTATTCAAAACGGGTTTTTGGGATTCTAGTATCCGGCAAGCAGTATGATCTAACAATGATTGTAATTCTACTTCAGCAGATGATTCCGTGATAAACTCTTGCGATGGATAGCACCGCTTCTTAGCTTCTAACACTTTTTGATAAGATGGTAATGCATTAGGTGATTTTGCATTAACGAAGTCTTTCACCAAAAGATACTGATGTTTAGTCAGTTTTGTCTCATTTATAAGAGACAAGACTTCGTCAGTGCTGAAATTTAAAGATGCAGCGGCGTTAGATAGACTAGAATCGTCCAACAAAGAATTTATCGCAGAACTGTCTACTTTACTTAACTCTGCAAGCCTGCGGCGTTTTGATCTCTTGCTACATTCCTCAAAGTCCTTCCTGTGCTGGTGCTGTTGGGTGCTTGTCGAAGCTTCTGCTGCTGGCCGTTGGGTGTTGTGGCTCCCTACTGTTGCACAAGTTGGCAGAACGCAAACTTCAATTTCGTTCAGCCAGTCTCCGTACTTAGAGACCATGCGAGAATGGTTGCGCGTGACTTGCTTCCAAATTGCTACCAATCTTGTACAAACTTTAGTAACTCTTTTTTCCAAGTCATCAGCAATGTAATTCTCAACATCAGGCAGCAATTGTATTAGGTCTCGAAAAACTCGATGCCAACGCTCCAGTTCAGATTTGCTGTCTTTAATAGACAGCCAAGTATCTAGTACAAGCATTCTTTTGAAAGAACACTTAATACTAGTACCTAAAACAAAATAAAAATACGTTAAAAGCGGATCAAAATAGATACATGTTTCGTAGCAAGTGCTACGCGCCTGCTACGCGTTCAGGCGCGCGGCGTAGCACCTGGCTGCACCTTACAGACGCAGCATGACGCAGCTAAATTTGGAGAGGCCTAGTAGTAGACATTGTAACCCATATTTCTATACCAAATTGAATGGTACAAGTAGGTACAAACATAAGTAAAAGCTTCAACGTAAAAAATATACAGACATAAATACATAAAAAATGCCACGTTGGCGTAGCACTCTATTTAAAAAAAAAATGTAGAAGGAAAAGGCAAAATAGTAAAGTAAATTAATAATACATACCTGTGACTTCAAATTCCATTGTAAAATAGCAGGTCACAGACAAGTTGGAACTTAAACACACGCGTCGCGTCTTGGGCTAATTAAAGCACTTGGTGATAACAGGTTGATGACTAATTACTTGTGTTCACTTCGGATGCCGAAAAAGGAATGTTGGGAACAATAGATTGCGAAACCTTTTATACCCTCAGGTAGTATGACAATTAGTGGGTAACTGAGCCAGATATCATGGCTTAGCTCAGTCATTGCCATCCGAGTCCTATGACCTACTACGGTACCACCGTGCAGTGGGACGTTTATAGGCTAATAGAAAAAAAAGGAAATAACCAAGCAGAATAAACTGAATGAATACAGCATTTTTAAATCCGAGAACATTCTCGGAGAACTTTCTCCCGGGCCGCCTCCGCTTGTCACCGACCTGCCGCCTCTTGCCGTGATCCTGTCCAACTTCCGGCACAGCTTCCCGTTTTGGCACAGCTCGGACATCTGGGCCGCCGTCTCCGTGTCGCCGAGAAGCGTCTCCAGCACAAAGTCGGCGGGGTTGTGCGTGGTCGGGCAGATGTGGCCAACCTCGGCCAGGTAGGGGATGAGGAGCGGGGCGGCGCCCTGGGGAAAAGATAATATAATATATCATTTACATACGGGCACATATATTGCTTCTGGCCCCACACTATAATACCCTTTGTCATGGGAACCAGAAACAACGACATCACAAACATGTAAACATCCAAGACCTGGGGTTTTTTCTGTCCCCAGCCGGGGTTCGAACCCGAGACCTCTTGCATGTTAGGCTGATGCGCTACCGCTGCGCCACAGAGGCTGTCGAAATGTACATAGGTAGATTCTCGATATAGAATGCGGTATATTTATTTTGTTTATTCTAATTCGAGCGACCAAGAAATATGTCATTGGTGCCTACACTATAACAAAGGGTTGTATTAATTGATATGTAGCCAGTTGGCGTTACTAAATAAATATATATATATATATATATATATATATATATAGATAATGTGAAAAGCATTTATTTAGCTTTTATAAAGCAGTACAAACATAAGGGCTATAGAAGAAAATAAATTACAAAAAATTGTGTTGATTTGGATCAGGTAATTGGCTGTAATGCTTTAAGTTGTGGACTAAGCATGTTAACTCTAAAATATGCCAGAGCGTTTCGGCCAAGTACAATTGGGAGCAACTTAATATATTTCTTCCAAAGTCATTCTTAAGGATTGCTGTTACGTCTGACATGCCGTCTAGATCACACGTTCTAGTATTTTTATTGCTTTTAAAATAAAGCTGAAGCTTTGCTAGACAATAAAATTTCGAATACTACACTTAGGTTTTGATATTTCAACTTAAGTAAATAATAACAGCGCTCGTGCCTAGCCGAACCGAGTGATTGGAATCAATCACTTGAGTTAAGCAACAACAGGCGCGGTCAGGTGCAGGATGGGTGACCGTCCCGTGACTACCGCTAGTGGCATTTTTTCTAAGCGCTTCCGTGCTTCGCTACGTTAAGCCGTTGGTGCCAGCTGTCATGTAATGGCAGTCGTTAAGCCATGTCAGAGGCCTTATGGGCGGTTTGATAACTTCTGACAGTAAGGCCCGCCACTGCCTTACAATCCTCCACCAACCCGGACTTGGCCCCCGTGGTAAAGTATGGCCTAACCTTCCTGCAATGCAGGAAGAGACCCGTGCCCGGGCTAAGTCCTTTCTAAAGTTCTAGGTAGTAATAAACGCTGGCACTAGAAAGAAAAAAGCGGATCCAGGGAACACGTCCTTCGCAAGTTGTGATATTTATTGCCCGCTTTCGTTCGTGAACTTTTCCCTCGTCTTCATAATAGCCTCATTCCGAGAGAAATACTTAAACTAGTGTTTAGCAACGTCTTTAGAGCATCTAAAGATATATGAGGAAACATTGCGTCGAGTCATTCATCACGGTGAGTAGCGTCGACGCCGTGTCTGCTACTCGTAGCTAGAGATGGGAATTTTCTACCACGGGAAATTTACACAATTTTTAGTATTCTCAATGCGGAGAATGTTCCAAGTTTAATTTACTTAAGGCGTTTAGGGACGCTAAGTAGCGCCACCAATGGAATAAAAATCATAACTTGTTTTATAATAGGTACGTTTTTTTCAAAAAGTAAACAACACAAATCACAATATCTGTGATAACTATTTTTAGAACATATAGCCCAGACTATAGTATTAATATCCTAGGACTTCAATCGATTTCCGCTAAAAAAGCCGTATTTGGCGGAGATCGTTTAAAGAGCTAGATTTTAGATGCTAGGTTCTAGACTGTAGGTTCTTAAAATCGGCCGTATTTGGCGGAGATCGTTTTAAGTGCTAGATTTTAGATGCTAGGTTCTAGACTGTAGGTTCTAAAAATCGGCCGTATATGGCGGAGATCGTTTAAAGTGCTAGATTTTTGATCCTAGGTTCTAGACTGGGTTCTAGGCTAGGTTCTAGGCTAGGTTCTAAAAATAGTTATCACAGTTGTTAAGATTTTTCATATTCACTTTTAGATAAAAACGTATTATAAAATAAGTTATGATTTTTATTCCAATGGTGGCGCTAGTTAGCGCCCCTAATCGCATTAAGGTAGAATATTCCATCGCATTGCGTTCAATTTAACTCGTATGTGCAACAGAAGAAAGAAAAAGGAAATCAAGAAGAAATGTAACCAAATGAACGTAAAAAATATAATAATATATTTTGTCGAGAAATACAAATCGCTACTCGTCGTAGTACTCTTCTAAGTTGCTTTGCATTGCAGTGAGAATATCAAGGTTAAACGTACAGTACACTTCACCAAAGGCTGACCTTTTTTGTCCGATCATGAACTTCCAGCATAGTAAGAACTAAGAACATCAAGCCACTATTATCAACGAAAATATAATGGTTGATCACACGTCAACTGTGACTAACCATGGCGATTTGAAATATCTAACATTGCTTCAGGCCACACACTAGGATACCCTGTGTCGTGGGAACCAGAAACATCGACATCACAAACATGTAAACATCCAAGGTCATTCAAGAACAATCTGTCGGTATGTATGTATGTATGTATGTATGTATGTATGTATGTATGTATGTATGTATGTATGTATGTATGTATGTATGTATGTATGTATGTATGTATGTATGTATGTATGTATGTATGTATGTATGTATGTATGTATGTATGTATGTATGTATGTATGTATGTATGTATGTATGTATGTATGTATGTATGTATGTATGTATGTATAGGACTGTAGACCTGAGAATATGGCTTCAAATACAACTCGATACCTCCAAGCGTTTCTGCGATTAAGAGTCTTCACAGACAGACTAGACAGACGAACGGACGTACTGATGGACAAATTAGTACCCGCGCGCGCGCGAAAAGTGTGACATACACGTATTAGTTGCTCCGTGCATATGCATACGAAAATATTGTCAAAGCTTGCAAATTTACAAACAATTTATATCCATTGCTTTCGTGCTTAAATTACCTACAAAGTGTTCAAAGAAAAAGTCAAAAATTCTAACTGTGTGCAAATACATAATCAGGAACATTGTGAGGATTGGCCAACGGCAAAAATTACTATTCGCACATCGAGCTGGCGACATAGCGGTGACTCATCGCTCGATACCGGCTTGCATCGCCCGGGTCCCTACTGCGGATCCACGAACTGAGATTCGCATAGTTCAGGCCCCTACTGCAGATCGACGACGAGAGGATGTCCAATGCCAATCCCTCTATTACTAAGGCCGCCAAGAAATCTAAAGATAAAGATGCAGCCTTTGATCCTAAGGTTAAATACGCATGTTGTCACGCTCTAATTCAGAAAAATGACACACCTCTCAGATGTAGCGTGTGCAATTATCAATTCCACGAGCAATGCATTCGCCCTCGCCGAGATAAGAGCCCATCCTCATCATTTGATATAGATTGGCTCTGCCCATCTTGCGTCTCCAAGAAACCTAAGGAGGTAAAACTGGACATTACTCCCGTTCGCGACAATCAGCGTAAACTCCAGCAACGCGTTGACTTGACCGAAGATAACATCAACTCTAATCCGTGGGTCTTGCTGCCGGAGAACTCGAAGGATGTCAATTCCGGTGCTGAGAAGGAGCTGCCCGGTTGGTACCATACTTTAGAGTTTAATCTTACGGCGAGATTTCGAGCACTACTCAAAACCGAGATTCAAGAAGTAAAGGAAACTAACTCTGCAATACTCGCAAGTGTAGATTTTTTGAACGCAAAGTACGATGAAATAATAAAAGCTATTTCAACATATGATACTGATATCAATACGCTGAAGAAGGAGAACTCAGAGTTGAAATACATGGTGACCGAATTATCGTCGAGATTATCTTCACTCGAACAACACACCCGAGAGTGCAATGTGGAGATCTCCTGCGTACCGGAGTTCAAAAATGAGAATCTCCCTAAAACAGTTGTTCAACTCAGCAACGCGGTCTCTTATCAGCTAGAAGAGAGTGAAATTATAATGTGCAAGAGAGTTGCAAAAATGGACCCTTCCTCTAAGCGACCCCGCTCAATAATAGCGAAACTTCGCACAGCTACCCAAAGGGATGGACTACTCGCTGCTGTTTCAGCGTTCAATAAGAAAAACCCCAGGGATAAGCTGGACTCGAGTCATCTGGGACTGGGAGGTGCTAAGTCATCAATTTACGTGTCAGAACATCTCTCACCCACTGCGAAGCATTTGCATGCGCTGGTGCGGAAAGCAGCGCGCGATAAATCGTACCGATTCGTATGGGTCAGAAATGGACGCATAAATGTGAGGAAAAGCGAAGAGTCTCCAGGTTTCCAAATAAAAAATGAGGCTGATCTAGCCAAGATGTAGTTAGAGAAACTTCCAGCATAAGACCGTGCACTGCGACCGTCAAATTTTTACTGTATTATCAGAATATGGGTGGTATTAGAACCAAATTGCTAGATCTTAAGCTGGCATCACTCTCATGCCAGTATGATGTGATCGTGGTAACCGAAACATGGCTCAATGATGGTATAGCTGATTCAGAAGTTATAGACTCTAGTTACACAATCTACCGACGCGACAGATGCCTTAAGTCAAGTTCAAAAAGGGACGGCGGAGGGTGTTTTATAGCCGTGTCGAACAGTTTTTCATCAGCAAGAGTGCCAGGGTGGGAGAGTGACGCTGAGGACGTATGGATCTCAATTTGTGATAAGTCGAACTCCAAAGACAAACTTTATGTTGGTGCCGTATATATTCCTCCTAGCTCTAATGTATCGGTATATCACAACTACTTTGACAATTTAAATGATAAGATAAGCGATAATAATGTTTTGATTTTTGGTGACTTTAATTTAAACTCAATCCAATGGTCCCTTGACGTCTCAAACCTGTGGACTAATCCATCACAATGTAGCTTGAACTCGGCTCTTTCCTTGTTTGATTTTATGTCTCACAATTGTATGTATCAGTTGAATCACATTGTGAATGTAAACGAGAAAACATTAGACTTAGTTTTAAGTAACTCTTTAGGATATTCAGTTACACAGGCGCACTCTCCTCTTTGTAAAATTGATCGGCATCATCCACCTCTGGAACTTACTGTTGAGCACGGCTCTAGACAAAAAGTACCTAAGCCGGCACAATTTGCGTCTTATTGTTATAGAAAGGCAGACTATTCTTCGATCAATGCAAAACTAAGTCAAATCAATTGGCATTGTATGTTGAACTCGTGTAAAAATGTGGATGATATGGTTGCAGCATTTTATGAGTCTCTACGGTCAATTATAGCTGATAGTATACCTAAAGCTAAGATAAGAAATCGTGAACACCCGTTATGGTTTAGCGGTACCTTAATTAAAATGGTTCGCGAGAAGGAGAAGAAACGCCAGATTTTCAAAAAGACCCGGAACCCGCGCGATCGGCTAGAGTTCGCACTCCTTCGAGCACGAGTTCATAACAGGGTAAAGGAGGACTATAAAAGATATGTGGCTTCTGTTGAAGATGATCTCACTATAAACCCGAAAAGGTTTTGGTCTTTTATAAAGGACAGTCGCAAGGGTAGATCAAATTATCCAAACGTTATGTTTTCTAATGGAACCATAGCCGAGAATGACTCAGATATTTGTAATTTATTTGCCTCCCATTTCGCATCTGCATTTCTTTGCAATGCTTCCGATATGCCCTTAAACGGACGCCTAGTCGCCTCTTGCCAAGCGCCTAGTTCCACTTTTTCTAGGCTTCAAGTAACTGAGAAATCTATTTTACGTTCTCTACAACATTTAGACGTAAGTAAGGGTGCCGGCACGGATGGAATACCTCCTATATTTATAAAAAAATGTGCTAAACAGCTAGCACTACCTCTTTCAATTATATTTAATGAGTCCCTGAAGTCTTCCAACTTCCCCTCTTACTGGAAGGAAGCCATCGTGGTGCCCATTCATAAGAAGGGTGACCAGACTCAAATTGAAAACTACAGACCTGTATCCTTATTATCTGTATTTGCAAAATTATTTGAGTGTGTTGTCTACCCAAAATTAATGTGGCATGTTAAAGAATTGCTTACTCCCCTTCAACATGGATTTGTTGCACGGAAGTCAGCCACCACCAATCTGGTCCGTTACCTAAGTGACGTTAGCGCTTCCGTCGATTCTGGTGTTCAGGTTGATGCAGTGTACACGGATTTTAGTAGCGCGTTTGACAAGGTTGATCACAATATATTGTTGCACAAACTACAACACAAGTTTGGCGTGACTGGCGAGGTGTGGGGCTGGTTCCGATCTTACCTCTCAGGCAGACGGCAAAAGGTGGTGAAGGATGGACAGACATCTCACTGTTACGAAGCAAGCTCTGGTGTCCCCCAGGGATCACATTTAGGTCCTCTCTTATTCAATATATTCATTAACGACATCGTCGATGTCTTTAAACACTCCAGATGCCTCCTATATGCAGATGACTTAAAAATTTACAAAGAAATCAGGTCTATAGAAGACATAAGTACTTTGCAGAAAGACCTTGACAGCTTAACAGAATGGTGCTCGAATAATAATATGACACTAAATCCAAAAAAATGTTCTCATATAAAATTTACTAGAAAGGTAAATAAGATGTCGTCAAGTTACAATATTTCTGGCGTACCATTGGCAGAAGTTTGTACAATTAGAGATCTCGGTGTAATTTTTGACACAAAACTTAATTTTATTAGTCACATAGATTATGTAGCCAAAGAGAGTAACAAGATGCTCGGATTTCTCAAGCGCACAGGCAAACAATTTAAAAGAGTAGCTAGTTTAAGGATTCTGTACGATTCACTAGTACGCTCTCGGCTTGAGTACTGCAGTCAAGTATGGAACCCTTTCTATCAAGTACACATTGATCGCCTAGAAAAGATACAGAAATCTTTCACACGATTTCTAGCTTTTAGGGACCCAAGGCGGGAAATCAATAGACGAGTTAGATATGAAGAAAGACTTAATTTTTTCAAAATGTCCACTCTAGCGCAGAGAAGAGACTATCTCGACTTGGTATTTTTACATAAAATAATCAGTGGAGCAACGTCGGACCCATACCTGTTAAGCAATCTCAATTTCTTTGTACCCAAACAAAATATGAGATCATCCCGTATTTTAACTTTCCGTCCTGATCAACCTCGTACTAACCTAGGCAGATCCTCTCCATTGTATCGTTTTCAGTCTCTTTATAACAATTTAGAGAGGTCACACACCCTTGATATATTCCACAACAATCTTTTGACTTGGAGACATAAGTTGCTGCAGCCACGTACCGTCTGATCAATTCTCAAATTATTAATTTGTTATTTGATTTTTAGTTTTTTTTATGTTTTATAGATATATTTCTTTATATTTTCGTATGTACCTATGCTATCACCTTGCGAATGCTGTTGCATGCCTATTAGTAGTGCACAGATCAGGCCCGAAATTATTTGTTTTGTTGGAATTAATTGATTTTTATCTGTGTACTGTTGGTGTGTCTATTATCAATAAATAAATAAATAAATAAACTAAGTGATCCTATAAGAGTTCCGTTTTTCTTTTTGAGGTACGGAACCCTAAAATCGGGCTATTTCGCTCTCGCACCATCTTATGGTAAAAAGAACCGCAACGGATTTTGCGGTTGACTTCTTGACCTTTATCTAGTCCAAGGGTGAATATGAGGTCTGGGATGGACGAAGTTGGCCCAGAAGAAGTCTGGAAGTCTCTGAATAGCATCGTTTATTCGCTGGTTTTGCTACTTAGACAGAATAGTAGAAAACTTTTCACCTGCGTAATAATATGAGTTGCAGAGCACCAAACTACGGTAAACAAATAAATACCTTATTAGTTCCTAAGTTACTGAAGTTTCCTCTAGAGATGAGGGTCGACAAAATATGAGGGTAGAAGGGATATATTATACAAGTATCTCAGAAGGGCTAACAGAACTACCAAAGTAGGTCGTCAGGTTACCATGAAAACCTTAAGACTACGCGTTAACTTAAGCCATTAATGAAAAAAAAAAAACAATATCTTCTTTTATAACGCATATTTCGAAAAAGTGAACATAGGTAGTAGGTATGTATGTATGTATGTATGTATGTATGTATGTATGTATGTATGTATGTATGTATGTATGTATGTATGTATGTATGTATGTATGTATGTATGTATGTATGTATGTATGTATGTATGTATGTATGTATGTATGTATGTATGTATGTATGTATGTATGTATGTATGTATGTATGTATGTATGTATGTATGTATGTATGTATGTATGTATGTATGTATGTATGTATGTATGTATGTATGTATGTATGTATGGTATGTATATATGTATGTATGTATGTATGTATGTATGTATGTATGTATGTATGTATGTATGTATGTATGTATGTATGTATAGGACTGTAGACCTGAGAATATGGCTTCAAATACAACTCGATACCTCCAAGCGTTTCTGCGATTAAGAGTCTTCACAGACAGACTAGACAGACGAACGGACGTACTGATGGACAACTAAGTGATCCTATAAGAGTTCCGTTTTTCTTTTTGAGGTACGGAACCCTAAAATCGGGCTATTTCGCTCTCGCACCATCTTATGGTAAAAAGAACCGCAACGGATTTTGCGGTTGACTTCTTGACCTTTATCTAGTCCAAGGGTGAATATGAGGTCTGGGATGGACGAAGTTGGCCCAGAAGAAGTCTGGAAGTCTCTGAATAGCATCGTTTATTCGCTGGTTTTGCTACTTAGACAGAATAGTAGAAAACTTTTCACCTGCGTAATAATATGAGTTGCAGAGCACCAAACTACGGTAAACAAATAAATACCTTATTAGTTCCTAAGTTACTGAAGTTTCCTCTAGAGATGAGGGTCGACAAAATATGAGGGTAGAAGGGATATATTATACAAGTATCTCAGAAAGGCTAACAGAACTACCAAAGTAGGTCGTCAGGTTACCATGAAAACCTTAAGACTACGCGTTAACTTAAGCCATTAATGAAAAAAAAAAAACAATATCTTCTTTTATAACGCATATTTCGAAAAAGTGAACATAGTAGGTATGTATGTATGTATGTATGTATGTATGTATGTATGTATGTATGTATGTATGTATGTATGTATGTATGTATGTATGTATGTATGTATGTATGTATGTATGTATGTATGTATGTATGTATGTATGTATGTATGTATGTATGTATGTATGTATGTATGTATGTATGTATGTATGTATGTATGTATGTATGTATGTATGTATGTATGTATGTATGTATGTATGTATGTATGTATGTATGTATGTATGTATGTATGTATGTATGTATGTATGTATATATGTATGTATGTATGTATGAACATAACTACAGTAGCTCTTTTAAGAACCTACTGACAAGGAGCAAGGTCCAAGAATCTATATATATAATACTTTAAGGCAGTAGCGGAAATCGGCATAAAATCCTAGGTTCTTGACTGTAAGTTTAAAAATATTTGTCACAGTTGTTAAGATTAGTAACGTCCACTTTTTGAAAAAAAAAACGTATATTATAAAACTAACCATGATTTTTCTTTTATTGGTGGCGTTAGTTAGGACAGCGTATCGCCTTAACAGACCACTACAGTTTCATTAAAGCTCAATTTCATAGAACCAGAGCGACCCACATTCCGAAGCTGATTAGTCCACCAATTAACCAGTGGGAAGACTAATTGTATTAATCGGCTATACAATGTGGATCGAATTGTTATAATTAAACTATTGTTATTGTATGCAATATTACAAAACGCGGTAGCGCTGGTAGCTCAGTGGGTAGAACCATGGACTGGCAAGCGAGAGCCCCAGGTTCGATCCCGAGTGCGGGCATCTACCAATGACTTTGTTTAATTTCAAAGTTACGTACATTTGCGAATTTGTAGTCGCAATACCACACGCTAACGGTGAAGGAAAACATCGTGAGGAAACCCGCGGCTTGGTTGGCTCCGCACGTATTGACTAGTCTTTCCTGTGGGCTAGGCCGACTAAGCTGTCAGGATGGTATAGGTGCTGGGCAAGCCTACACCATCTATAAAACTATGTCCCAGGCACTACAGCGTCGGAGTGGTCCCTTCACCCATCTAGTGTGAGTGAAGATACCACTGGACGCTGTATAAATCATCTCATTAAGTAGATGAAAAAAAAAAAAAAAAAGGCCAAGCTTATTACAAAACGCAAGGGTTTAAAAAGGAACTACATGAACCGTTGAAGATATTGAAAAACGGTCCTAGAAAACCATATCAACTTTTGCATTACTTACATACAAATAAAATGAAAAGGTTTTATTCAAAGTAGCGCAGATACTGCGGCTTAATGAACGTTACAAGTCAAACTAGGTGTCTATTTCAAAATCTGGATCATTTTGGAGAAAAAATGGACAAAAAAACTCCAAACTTAGTCTTTTCAAATTCCTTAATTAACAGAATTTATACAGATTCTACAAAACTCGTGAATTTTACATGCTTGAATTCCAGACATCATTGTCATATAAATATTCCTTAATATTATAGTAGCTCTTTTGGCACAAAGTGTACTTTACACATTTTTTGAACCGCGTTTTAGTCAAACTTAATATATCTTCAGGGATTTTACTGAAGAAGCGTATACAATGCCCCATGAAGGATGTATTAACCTTTGCCAGCCTAAATCTTGGGATCAAAAGTTTATGCTTATTTGTAGTATTTACATTGTGTTGGCTACCTGCAGTTTTACAGTTGCTAATATTTTTCCTGACATACATAATATTTTCATAGATATACTGGCTGATAAAGTGATTTTTATGTACAATTATAGTAGTATAAGATACTGTTGCATAACAAGGGTTTTAAAAAAATTTGCCATAGGCTAATATTAAACAGAACAAAACTTTGTTTAAAAACCTATTTAGAGGCTAAAAAAGGTTTTTAAATTTGTTCCTTAGCACGGGTTAGTGCATTAAAAATAAAAATAGTATAAAACTTTGTTTAAATTGAAAAGTTTTTTAAATGTAAAATGTTGGCGTCAAGGCGCAAACATCGATTGCGCATGCGTGTTGCGTCGCCGCGGACGCAACACGCATGCGCAATCGATGAAACCTTTTTTTTTTAAGTAGAGGTTCAACCTTCTTGGTCCAGCTGGAGGTTGTATAGGTTTATCATTATGATTAAAATAGTATATTTCATTACAAGTGCAGAAAGGCTGTCATTGCAAAGAGTTCCGACAAATGTCTACTCGAGCCGAGGCGCAGCCGAAGGCGAGGGTTGACAGTCGGAACAAGTTGCAATGACGGTTCCGCACGTGTACTAAACGACTATTTTAAATACAGTTGTGAAAAAATGAAGCAATTTATTAAAATAAAATTATTTGGAAAATGGCGCCAACCGTAAAAGAATATAAGCAGAGATTTTTTTCTTCACCCATTTTGGTAGGTAAAGGGAAAGGGAAGACAAGGCTCATACAGCCAAGTCTTCAGTAGAACATTTTATTGATATGAAATGAAAATAAAATTTAATGAGATGAAATGAAAAAAAAAACCTATTAATAAAGTAATGAAACAAATTAGTAGCTTATTTTTAGAAATATACGTATTTGCATAAATCATAATTTTTTTTATGCCACACCTGGCAATAAAGTGGCTTTCTGGCCAGGTGTAGACATAAAAAGATGTACACAACACGGGAGGTAATAAAGAAAGCTCTCGATCGCATATTTACGTCCCTCGCTTGCAGCTCGGGCCGCAAACTTCTGCGATCTCGGCCTTTCTTTGTATTACCACCCTAGTTGTGTAATGTACTGTTAAATCATAAATGTAAATCATAACAATGGGCGTTTTTCTTCACAGATAAATTCTGTAGCAATAACTGTCAAATTTGGTCTATTATCTGTGGTTTCCTTATAAACCATAGAGCAGTGCACGGAGTTTGACAGTGGTTCCAACTATATTTGACATAAGGAAAAATACCCATTCTATGATTTTTTTATTAAAACCTTCATGGTTGGTTTTTTTTGACATTATTTTGACAGTTGGGAAATAAAAAGCACTAGTGCGGGAAAGGTAAAAGAAAAGCACGAGTGTGTAATAGCCCACATCCCGCACGCTATACGTCCCTGCAATACGCCACTTTTTGAGCAACTGTATTAAAATAGTACATTACACAACTAGGGTGGTAATACAAAGAAAGGCCGAGATCGCAGAAGTTTGCGGTCCGAGCTGCAAGCGAGGGACGTAAATATGCGATCAAGAGCTTTCTTTATTACCTCCCGTGTTGTGTACATCTTTTTATGTCTACGCTTGGCCAAAAAGCCACTTTATTGCCAGGTGTGGCATAAAGTTATATTATGATACAGGTGTCCATACAAGACCTGTATCGTAATAAAACTTTTTAATTTTTATTTTTAGCCTACGCGTAATGTTTGTTATAAGAGTTTTGTTTTCAGTTTTATAATCTTTGTAGTATTGTATCAGAGTAGATAAAGTTCTTTATCTATCTATCAAGGAAAGGGTCGTCCCAGGTGGATATCATCATCATCTACCCATTATGTCCCCACCGAGGGGCACGGGTCTCTTCCCTGAGGGAGGTATAGGCCATACTCCACCACGAGGGCCAAGTCCGGATTGGTGGAGGCTTGAAAGATTAGTGGCTGGTCTTAAAGTTTTCAAGCCACCCTAAGGCCTCTAACTAGGCTTAACGACTGCCATCTATCGACGACAGCCGGCACCAACTGCTTAACTGCTTAGGTCGATATACTTCACCCAAATGGGGGATGACAAGATAAAAAGTACCTGTATCCGGTGCATGCAACGAGTGATTGATGTTGACGAAGCGAAAGAGATGTGTTAGGTTTCTACCCCTCCGGGATACAAACGTGAGTTTATGCACAGGGGTATGTAATGTAATGTAAGTTACAAACTGCATTCACAGATTTTGAACCATAATTACTTCCCGTACTTGGTCCCCGTGGTGGAGTAGGTATGGCCTAACCTTCCTGCGATGCAGGAAGAGACCCGCATCCCAAAAGGCGGGACATACAAGGTTTGATATCGATCGATCGATAATTACTTCATACTATCGTAAACATAATATACCAGTACTAAACGTTGTATTAAAGAAATATTTATGTTTTTTTTATAGTTTTTTACAGGTTAGCACTATCCGACCTCTTTTAGGTTTAACGTAAAATAAAACCTTTTCTATGCCACGTTTCCTCGTACCTCTTTGATTTCTGATAACATAAAAGCGTAAAAACAAACGTTGAATATCACGATTAACTACAAAAATGTTATCCTTCAAAAATTATAAAAATTTCAATGATTAAACGAAAAAATCTGCAAATAATTTCCTTGCAACTGCAGATTTCAAATTCATGAATTCATTCAACTCGAACTCACGTCAGCTTCAGTTAAACTTCTTTATTATTATTTATTTGTGACATTTTGTTTTGAACTTACATAAAAAAAATTATGTTAAGGCCGACTTGCACCACTTTTTAAATGTCACTTATGTAGCCATTTAAATCGACTTTTGTATGAATTTTAGTCAAATGCTGTTTAAACCACATTTAAAAAAGGGGCCCACCTCACTTCTTGTTTTTATATTAGATAAACTAACTAAAAAACGCTTTCCCTGTCTACACCTGTAAATATCCTGCAAAATCCTTAGCTCTATTATTGCACAAGAGCAATTTATAAGAAGTTGAAGTATTCACGGAGCTGATACCGACTGAAGCATCCTTGACAATAGGTACTATCGTAACGCCTAAAAAACCTTTAAAACTAAAAAAGTAATAGTACATTACACAACTAGGGTGGTAATACAAAGAAAGGCCGAGATCGCAGAAGTTTGCGGCCCGAGCTGCAAGCGAGGGACGTAAATATGCGATCGAGAACTTTCTTTATTACCTCCCGTGTTGTGTACATCTTTTTATGTCTACACTTGGCCAGAAAGCGATTTTATTGCCAGGTGTGGCATAAAAGACATTTTGCCCTGGCAAAGTGTAAAGTTATCTTTGTCAAAGTTTCAGCGTTGACGGAGCGTAGAAACTTAACTGTTGCAACTAACATTAATTCTGTTTTTATGTTAGTTGCAACAGTTGGAAAATTTCAAGTGGTTTCACGCTAGGTACTTGGATTATGATTGCCTGTTGTAAATTCTCGTTGTTTTTCAAGTTGTTTAATACTATTTAAAAACCTATTTAGAGGCTAAAAATAATTAATACTATTTAGGACTGCGATTGCCCCTAAGAACACTGGCAATGGTTGCCACCTAAAGTATTAATTTTTAAGAGTATATATTAGTTAGTATAGTTGGAAAGCTCTATTATAGTAAGTAATTCTAATAAGTACATTCCTTTTTTAACCCGACTGCGGCGGTGCCCAACAGGAGGGTAATGTGTTTGTATGTGTGAATGTAAGTATGTCCGATTCCGTATACCTTCATAACTCTTTCTATGATCTGAACTTGACAAATAAGATCTCAATCGTTTTGTCGTATTTGCAAAAGTGCAATAGATCACATAAAATCTGCTAAATTCAACTAAAACAATTTAAATCACTAAAAGACTAAAACAACAGCACGGAGGAATATCTCAAGAAGATGGGGAAGCTATCAGGATAGAAGCAAAGGACCGAGCGAAACGGAAGAAAATGTTGACGAGACCTACACTGGGTTGTAGCACCATAGGAAGTAACTTAGTTGACTACGAAATAAATAAAAATAAATGCTCAGAAGTCGGATTGCTGGTTATTTGTTGTTTCTCATTATAATTTATTTCGTGGTCAATTAAGTCGCTCGAAATGGCTCGTGCGTGCAAACATTCACACGGTCGCAATATCAACGATAATACTATACTGACCGTTTTATTGCTTTCATTGTTACATAATTAGATGGACCGTGATCATTGAATGCCTGCCTATTACCTAAATCAAGCGTATTCTGCATAAATGGTTGAGCCGTCGATTTCAACCAAACCACTCATTAATTTATGAGCTCATAAAGGACACTTAATACCTATTGACTCTCATGCATTAATTTGATCGATTAAATAAATTGGGTACAAACATTTTAAGTACTTAACACTGTTATGGATGGTCAATGGAAGCGAGTGGTATTTTTATAACATAACATAACATTTACATACAGGCACATACATTGCTTCTGGCCCCACACTAGGATACCCTGTGTCGTGGGAACCAGAAACAACGACATCACAAACATGTAAACATCCAAGACCTGGACTTTTTTTTTTGTTTCCAGCCGGGATTCGAACCCGGGACCTCTTGCATGGTAGGCAGACGCGCTACCGCTACGCCACAGAGGTCGTCATGTAGTTTTGTTAAGTGGTCGTTATGTAGCTTAAATACGTCCCACTGCAGAGTAGGTACAGGTCTTCTCTCAGAAAGAGAGAGTATGGGCTTAATGTATGTATTTGTAACACGGAATTAAATACCTTACTAAGAAAATACTAATAGTCTTATTTAAAACACGATTCCTCTGAAATACTCCTCAAGGGCAGTTTAAATAATTAGTTTAGACTATTTTTATTTTTAATGCACTAACCCGTGCTAAGGACAAATTTAAAAACCTATTTAGAGGCTAAAAATTTCACCCATGCCGGGATTCGAACCCGCAACCTCTGGCTATCCGTGCCAGCGCTCTACCAATTGAGCCAATGGGTGACTTACCGGCATCAGTGAAATTTCGAACCTCTTAACACTATTCTCTGTATTACGTACAGGCAGCGACATCTGGCTTAAGCAAATTGCATCACTTACAGCCCCGACTACCTACTTTGCAGTTAGGTTTTACATCGGAACGATATCACTGTACCCACATGATTATACTATTTTTAATGCACTAAAAATAGTATAATCTAGCCTCCAAATAGGTTTTTAAATTTGTCCTTAGCACGGGCTAAGGACAAATTTAAAAACCTATTTGGAGGCTAAAAATTTCACCCATGCAAGGATTCGAACCCGCAACCTCTGGCTATCCGTGCCAGCGCTCTACCAATTGAGCCAATGGGCGACTTGCCTCTAAATAGGTTTTAAATCTGTCCTTAGCACGGGTTAGTGCATTTAAAATAATCATGTGGGTACAGTGATATCGTTCCGATGTAAAACCTAACTGCAAAGTAGGTAGTCGGGGCTGTAAGTGATGCAATTTGCTTAAGCCAGATGTCGCTGCCTGTACGTAATACAGAGAATAGTATAAAGAGGTTCGAAATTTCACTGATGCCGGTAAGTCGCCTATTGGCTCAATTGGTAGAGCGCTGGCACGGATAGCCAGAGGTTGCGGGTTCGAATCCCGGCATGGGTGAAATTTTTAGCCTCTAAATAGGTTTTTAATTAGCGTAGATTAGATTAATACTGTTTATTAGACACCATTTATTTTGAGTACCTGCTTGTAATACTAATATATGAAATGAACGACAACGTGGTTACGTCTTTGACTTTACCACAGATAAACAATAGTAGATTGTTAACCGAGGGTGGAAAGAATCAATACCCGAGGTATTCAGACGGCTATAGTACGAGTAGGAATTGATTCTTTTGCCCGTGTTGATTACTCTACTTTTCATTTCAAATATGAGGAAAATAAAAACTAATTTTTAATATTCAAATCTTAGCACAAAAGATAATAACCTATTTTTTTGAATTCCGTTACAGATACATATAACACAGTAATTAGTATCCCGCCAATTTATGTCGACTTTTTAAATTTTAAATATGGAACTCACCGCGTAATCGTTGCGGCTTATTCCGCTCAAAGAAGTTTGCGCTAAGTTCACGCTGGCTGTTCAGAAACTCACATGGCCGCAGCATCTTTTTTAATTACTTTTTTTTTTACATGAAATTCTTCACAACTGATAGTATTTTTAAAGTTCATTCCGGCCCTTAGGTGGGAAGTAATTTGTATGAGTTTTTCCCTCGTTAGGGAGGGAAGAAGCATTTTCCATCTAATAATCAGATCAAAACAACACTACTTTCCGAGTAAAATTAAGAATTAAATAAATACTTCAAATTAAAAAAATGCTTTCCTTTAAACAGTCCGGAAACCTTAGCGGGAGTCATAGTTACACTTTGCCGCTTTTTATCATAGTGGTTATATACTCTTTGCATACTACCACTGGCCTGCACTTTTAAAATTGCAATAACTTTTTAGGTAAACAAGATCTCAATAAAATGCGAAATAAGGACTTAATTTTTTTTTTATTTTGTAGCTAAAATTAATTCAATTAAGTCAATGAAACCTGATAAATGTTGCTACAGTGCGTTCACATTAACTTGACGCGTGAGAGAATTGGTAACAAGGACATAACATGTGAATTAGCTTTTGGACCTACTCGGAAGATGGTAAAACAAGCCCTCAATCCTTTTATTTTCCCCAAGTAATGGGAATGATTTCTTATTTAACATGGTAACAGTAAACATCTCAGTGCTACCAATTCTCTCACGCGTCAAGTTAGTGTGAACGCACTGTATAAAACCTTTCTTATTTTAAACTTTTATAGTTTTGGAAAATAAAATGTTGCAAGTGTAGTACTTATTATTGTGCAGGCCAGTGTGTCAGGGCGCGTTTTTTATGCTTTTATAAATAAACAAGTTTTTTTTATTTCGAAACGGTGCGTTATATCCAGCCATGCAGTCCACCAATCTTGCAGTTATTAAAAGAAACGCTAGGCGCGGGCTTTTCGATTAAAAGGCGGGTTCCTGGATTGCATTAAAGGAAAAAAGAAGACTAAAGGCCCGCCACTGTCTTACACTCCTCCACCAACCCGGACTTGGCCCCCGTGGTGGAGTATGGCCTAACCTTCCTGCGATGCAGGAAGAAACCCGTGCCCCAGCAGTGGGGACATACAAGGGTTGATAACGTTCCGAATAGTGTAAAAGTTTTGTGAGGAACTTTTTGTTTTTATTTTTAGGAATTACATATGTAGGTACTAACTTTAACTTTCAGTGCATGGATGGGTGACCGTCTATGACTAATGCTAATGGCATTTTTCCGAGTGGTTCCGCGCTTCACAAGGGTCGTTAAACAGTTGGTGCCTTGAAAACTTTTGACAGTAAGGTCTTACTGTCAAAAGTTTTCAAGGCACTAAGCCACAAGGCTTGCAAGCCTTCACCAATCCGGAGTTGGCCTCCGTGGTGGAATATGGCCTATACTCGTACCATCCTCAGGGAAGAGACCCGAGCCCCTCGGTGGGGACATAATGTGAATTTTCGACAGCACGTGAATTTTTACACCCATGCGTTACGGTCGGATTCGCAATAAAAATGTAAAGGTTGATGTGCTGTACGGAGCTCTAAACATAGACTACAATGGGGAACTTGCTTCACACTTAGATTGAAGTAGCATTGCTTTTATACAATAGAAGATATAGAAAAAACTCAAGATATTATTAAAAAAATCATAAAAATATTTCTTCGGGCTTTTCGGAGTCCCAAAATATGCGATTAATCAAAATAGGTACATACTGTAATAATAAAGAATATTAGATTCCATTTCCTCGTGAAATTGTTAACGTTTTCTAAAAAGGGTGTAAATGCATGAAAACATTATAAGGCCTTACATTCAAGTTGTGACGGCATATAGTTTGAGTCCGATTTGTATGGCGCGTTTTGGCGTGTCTGACATTTTGACACGAAAAGTATTCGGAGATTATTAGTCGGAGAGAAAAAAAATAACCACGTCTTTTATTCTTTTAACATGGCATCCAATTATAACAAAAAAATGTGCAATTTTGAGTTAATTCAGGAATCATTCGTATTCTATAGAAACAAGTCTCTTTATCTAGGTAACTTATTATGAGAGAGCAGCCAATGCGATTTAATCTCTAGTTCAACGGTGCAATGTCCTATCGTTCCATTGACAATCATTAGTAGACATCGCGGTCGGTTCAATGTTTTCAAGTTAGATCCAGTGTTTCTATCACACTGTACAATTTTTTTTTAATCACACAGTCGTCTGCAACCAATGAGGTTAAAACTGAAAGCTCATTGTAGTTGGCAGCACTGTTGAGTGTTCCTAAAAACCGTTATATTGTATTGTTGTTTGGTCTAAAGGGTGCAGCTGTTGTCTTCAATACTTTGTGTAGAGATGCATCACCTGTATATGAATTGCGTATAGTAATCTTCAGGTTGAAAATGGGCATCACATAGTCTTGACGAAGTACTAGCCCTCAAATTTTTTCTACGAAGAGCTTTTTCCCACAGTTTTCTTCTTTTAGGCTTCTTGGGAAATAAATGAATTCCCGTATTCTTGCAATCAAGAGATGCACAAAGATAATGGTATTATTCTCAAAACAATTAATTTGTTTACAAAAATACTATGGAGAACTGTCAAATCAATGGTACACAACAGTGACATCTGTAGGGAGCATTAGGTAGTTTTTAAGCCCGTTGATAACCTCCTCGTTTTTTGAAGTCGGTTAGTGGTCTAGATCTTGAAATGGACACTTAGTTTAACTTGTAACGATCATTAAGCAGCAGTTTCTGTGCTATTTTGAGTAAAACGTTTTTGATTGATTCATTTCCGCAAAGAGAAATGGAAGAAAGAGTTCCTTCTTCCTCTTTATTTGGTGCTTGGCCGGCAAGCTAATTTATACAGAGCACACTTTGGCCAGTCGGTGGTGTATTAGATAAAGAAGGAACAAGATCCAGGGCCCAGCCGCAATAGCTGGTCGGTCTCTAACGAGTGGCTTTATCAAAGGCGGTCGGGAACCATGGCTTGCAAATCGGCACAAAGGCTCCTGCGTGGATTTGTATTGGAGTTTGAAGGCAGTAGTTTGGACATTCCGTGTTAATTGGCTATCAGTTAACCTGTCGTAATGAACTTTACAGTTGAATTGGAAAATCAGCAAGCCTACTTAGTATTAGCTCTTGTCTAGTACACCACGTTTCATCTACTCGTAGTATGTGTCGCGTATCTGCATTAAGTACTTAAGTGACTTAGGTACTTAACTACATATATTAAGTACCGGACATACATCGACCAAATAGGGGATGTATTAGCAAAGGGGAAGAGAAAAAGTACCCGGAACCGGCGTGCGTGCATGCAACGACTTATCAACGTTGACGAAGCGAAGAATTTGAAAGATGCTATTTTATTTTCGTTCGGGTTATAACCGCCATTTTCATTCTCCCAACTTGTTGACGCGAGCGTGCTGTTTCTTCCGATAAAAGTTTGAGAATCACCATTTCTGTGTTTACCTTTTGTCTCAAGCTTCAATAAATAGGTATAGCAATAATTTGTCTCAAATCAAATTATTTTTAAATAATTCCACGCTTTTTAGTTGATTTTTTGATTATTTTTTTATTACATCAATCATTAAAAAAATATTGAATCATTAAAAATAATTTGCTTCCCCCAGTTCCTCGTACACTAACAATCTGTGAATCTACTGTTAACAGCCGTCAAAAGTTTTTTTTGTATGCACTTTGGCCAATTGACAGCTGTTAACAGTGTGTCAACGGCTTGTTAGTGTACCAGAAACAGGGGCTTTGAGTTTTAAAAATTTCATTTTATCGTAAATATTTTCCACTTTGTTTGCTAAATGTCAATGTACAATTTTAGCCGCTGCCTTTGGGTCGTGTTTGTAGTGGAGAAAAAGACAGCGGTAAAAAAACTCCACTCTAACATTTTTTTCTATTCTCTATTAAATCTGTTACAGATATAGTAAAGTGCAGTTATGTAGATATAGTTATTTAGTTCATTATCGTTATCAACCCTTGTATGTCCCCACTGCTGGGGCACGGGTCTCTACCTGCATCGCAGGAAGGTTAGTCCATACTCCACCACGGGGGCCAAGTCTGGGTTGGTGGAGGATTGTAATACAGTGGCGGGCCTTACTGTCAGAAGTTATCAAGCCGCCCATAAGGCCTCAGACATGACTTAACGACTGCCACTACATGACAGCCGGCACCAACGGCTTAACGTGCCTTGCGAAGCACGGAAGCGCTCGGAAAAATGCCACTAGCGGTAGTTCTTTAGTAGACGAGCTCAATATGGGTCAGGAACGCGTGAAGTACCAACTCTCACTACAAAATCTAGCTGGTTCACAGAATCAATACGTAATTGTAATGAATTGTGGTTCCTACTAGACGCAAGTCATTACAATGACGTAATAACGTTTAGTGTGACTGCAAAACATTAAGATGTTCGACTTTTTTTAATAGCAACCAACCAGCACGATCGAAAGAACGAAAGAGCAGTGCGTTCTTATTAGAAAAAGTTTTCTTAATTTCCCACGTTCCTGCGGTAACTAGACCGAAACTTGGCAACCGCCTTTTGAGGCTTAAATCAAATATAGCTTTTATTAAAAGCGTGGTAAGATCACAATTTGAAGCAGTCTCTACGTGTACTCTAAGTTTCTTGTGTAAGTACGAGTGTAATTAAACGTACCACTTTTAAACCTATCCTGAGCGGAGAGTCCCCCCGGTGCATAAAATTGCATTATTTATTTGCAATCCTGGAAGAAACGCTCTCGGTCTAAAGTCTCAGTTTTATAAAATAAACCTAAGATTTGCTGTAGTAAGTAGCACTATTTTTAAGGATTTGGAAAGCTTTACCCGTCTACGTTGCGATACAAAATATACGTGCTTGAATCCTCGCACGTGGCTCGGAGGAAGATCTGAAAGTGTTACTGTTATTTGAAAAATTGCCCAGTCAAAATGGGCTAGTATCTAAAAAGATATTATTACAGTCAGTGACTGTGAAATTCACATATTAGATTACAGTCTGAGTGTTCTGACGGCTTTCCGAAGTTTGACTAGTGTCGGTTACGTGAGCGATGGATATGGGTCATCATCACATAATATTTACCTACTATTTTTTTTGAGTTAAGAAAGACTATCCTATACTTTTTGCAGTATTTAACTTCATACAAATAACCGTTCTTATCAATTGGAAGTCCGTAGTTTCGAATCCTTGAACCGAGTGTGTTTTCTAAGTTATGTTCATTTGTGAAGTTCTAGCAGCAATACCAATCGCTAACGGTGAAAGAAAAACACCATGAGTGTCTTCAACTTCCTCAGCGTATCAAATTGCCAATCGATGTTGGGCACGCGTGGTAATTAAGCCCTTCAGTGGGACGTATATATGCTACATCAAAATGTAATTAAAGAGGCGATGTGCGGAATATTTTGACTTCCACATAACGCAGCCCTGATATAAACATACCTACCCATCACTTTTGTAGAGGTTCAAAATTTCACTGATGCCGGTAAGTCGCCCATTAGCTCAGTTGGGAGAGCGCTGGCACGGTTAGCCAGAGGTTGCAGGTTTGAGTCTCGGCATGGGTGGAATTTTTAGCCTCTAAATAGGTTACGAATTTAATCTTTAATTTAGTATTACTTTATATTCAAATGTAATTCATATGCTGTTAAATGAAAGGAATGTAAGTGGACCTCTTAATGTCTATTTAAATTCTAATCTCAATTCAAATCTACGTGCAATTAAAATCGCCGTCAGTCTTTCTACTTCTTAAGCCGTGTGTTCGTCGTCTATGCAATGCATATCTGTTATAATAAACCACGAATGGGAGCAAGACAATTCGGATAGCGGCCATCCATCTGTAATCCTCCAGCAATCCTCTTATCCATTATGGCTTTGTCTACCTTTTCCGGCATTATAGTCATGGCTAAGCCGTCCAAATATGCACTGTAGTCCGTAGAAATAGTTGATCTTTACGTATTAAAAAACCCAAGACGTACTTTTGGAAGCACGAATAAGTGCTTAGCGTTTTTTATGTCACGATTCTGATTTAGCTTAGTTGATGATTTTGTCACGGTTTCTATTATTTTTGTATTCTTTATTTGAAAATTTATTTGTCAGTTCAAGCTTTTTACCAAAATAATAACAAAAATATTGTTGTTAAATTGTAAAAATTAAGAAAAAGGGATTTCACTTACATAGGCTGCTACTTATGTATGCGGAATCTGGGATTCCAATAATTTTAAACGCAATGTCGGACCTCCATGGTTAAATTCGTTCTTTTTTTAAATACTGGCCGCTAATATTTTTCTCTTATATACGTTAGTGTTTTGTTTTTGTTGGGTTTAAAATGTCATATCGCTGAAAAAATGGAACTCACTCGTGAAAATATTGGTGCTATGATTTATTACGATTTTCGACGTGGTTTAACGCAACAACAGTGCGTAGATCAATTAACTTCGACTTTTGGTGGTGAAGCTCCATCAAAAACGACTGTGTATCACTGGTTTAGTGAGTTTAATCGCGGGCGCAGTAAGCTCACGGACGAAGTTAAAGAAGGTCGCCCGAAATCGGTGGTTGTGCCACAAAATATTGAAGCTGTGCGAAAACTAATAATGCAAGAACGCCATGTTACGTATCGCGAGATAGAGGCTATTCTGGGCATATGTATGACGAGCATTCATAGGATATTACATGAACATTTGTCTGTAAAAAAAATTTGTTCGCGTTGGATCCCGCACAACTTAACTCAGGATCAAAAAGATGCTCGCGTCGAATGGTGCAAGAAAACCTTAAAAAATTCAACGGAGGCGACTCAAAATCTGTTTATAATATCTACACAGGTGACGAATCCTGGATCTACGCGTACGATCCCGAAACTAAACAACAATCAACAGTTTGGGTGTTTCAAAATGAGCCGAACCCTACGAAAGTGGCTCGTGCAAAAAGCACTGTAAAGCAAATGGTGGCCTGCTTTTTTGGTATTAATGGCCATGTGGCTACAATACCACTGGAGAATCGCAGAACGATTAATTCGGAGTGGTACATGACAATTTGTTTGCCAGAAGTATTTGAAGAAATACGCCAAAACAACCAGCGACGCAGAATCATACTTCACCATGACAATGCCAGCTGTCATACATCTCAGGAAACAACTACATTTTTGGATGGTCAAAAAATAGAATTGATGGGTCATCCACCGTACAGCCCTGATCTGGCTCCCAATGATTTCTATTTATTCCCAAATGTAAAGAATAAATTACGCGGTCAACGATTTTCGACCCGTGAAGATGCCGTAGATGCGTTCAAACAGCACGTTTTGGAGATACCTCAATCAGAGTGGAAAAAGTGTTTTATAAATTGGTTCAATCGAATGCAAAAGTGCATCGATCATAGTGGAGAATAATTTGAAAAACAATAAAAGCATATTTATCCATATACATTTGTTTATTTTTTCTATTCCGCATACATAAGTAGCATAAAACATACAAGCAGTAGAGAAGAAACACATACGTATTTTATACTTTTTTTTAATAATTATTATCAAAATCGACATAAAGGCAAAATTTTACACCCAACTCGACCTTAATAATAGAATCAATATTAAGTACATAATTGAAAAGAACCCGCACTCAGAAGTAACTTTTTACCACTTTTTCCATCCACCCTATTTCTCTCGGGGGACTCATACGTACGTACCTAATTAATGAATTGCCCCTAAAACAGTTCAGTTCACATATAGAAAGGTCGACTGTACGCATACGTCGGGCTACCTCCACCTTCTCAACCTAACGGGAGGCAATAGATCCATTTTGTTTATCACAGATAGATAAACATGGACTAATTGGATTGATAGAGGTGAACACAGAATCATCATCATCTACCCATTATGTCCCCACCGAGGGGCACGGGTCTCTTCCCTAAGGAAGGTATAGGCCATACTCCACCACTGGGGCCAAGTCGGGACCAACTACTAGTCTTGGTGGAGGCTTGCAAGACTAGTAGCTGATCTTACTGTCAGAAGTTTTCAAGCCGCGCTAAGGCCTCTGGCGTGGCTTAACGACTGCCATCTATCGACGGCAGTCGGCACCAACTGCTTAACGTGCCTTGCGAAGCACGGAAACACTCGGAAAAATGCCACTATCGTTAGTCATAGACGGCTTACATATCCATGCACTGAACGCGTCCTGTGTTTCTTAACCTTCGTGATCGTTTAAGATCACTCAGTCAGCCGGGGCTATGAGCGAAACACAGAATATACAGGGCGTCCCAAAGTTATACGGCAGTTTCATGACTATGTTTTTAATTTGATTAAAATGATTAATTTCACGTTGTTCCTTTCTTTTAAAATACTATGTTACTTAAGAAGAGTTATTAGTTTTTGGCCATTTATTCGATTGGCATCATAAAAGTAGGGGTGTTTTTTTATTAAATTTAAGTCGGTTCGATTCCCAGACAAGGCAAATAATTTTTAGAAAATCTTTGAATGCAGAATCACTATTTTTTAAAAAAAACATAAAGTCTTCTTTCAGCAAAATACCCTATCTACGATATTTAAGGTACTTTCCCTTCATGGCCCATAACTTTGGGACGCCCTGTATGTTAATTATAAACCTCGTACTTCAGGTGCTTCATAACTCTATAAAGTTTGGAATAAGGGTGAATACGAGTATTGTACAAAAAGTGGAGAGGACTCTACTTAAGTAGGTAATTTAAGTAATCTACTCGGCCTACTACTTGAACCTAAGTTCATTTATTCATCTTACCCGCATGACATTGACATAGTTTACAACAGAAACAACTTTGCCTACTACAGTCGTAAATAGACAGATTAGAATTTGAAATAATACGGGATTACAATACGGGCACCTACCTCAAAAATTCACGAGGTCTATTAGAGTTTTGTATATTACAAACATTTTTACTTAATTTTTTTTCAAGATCTATATACACCATGAATTTTGGCTGGTCTGAAATTTACAAAGCAGAAAAATGGTAAAAAGCAAAAAAAATAAATGAAACGAAAGTATGTAACTTAAAAGTCATAGCTTAAAAGTTATAATTAGTTAATAATGACATACCCTAACGTAATTCGAAAAATATTCACTTAAGAGAACGTACTAAGTACTAGTAAAAGTTGTAAGTTTTATAACGTAACATTTAGTGAATATAAGAAGTAAAAGGATACACGGTGTCACTATAATGACAAAGCAAAATTAATTGTACTGTACTTTATTATTATACATATAAGTTGGAATTGTAAAGTTTTGTGGTATACAATAATTATTTTAATCTATCTCTATACCGGGTGTATAAATGAATAACTTCCATGCAACACTAATATAAATAATAATAATATTTTTATTTCTACGTACGTATATGGAATATGACCATTTCTAGAAATCGGGCAAGTGCGAGTCAGACTCACACACCAAGGTTACACCAACTCGCCTTTTTGTAAATATTTAGAGTAATCATAATTGTAATTACATATTTTTTTGGGATGTGTCATAAAATGTTTTATCTACTCGTATCATCTCTAGTGTTTAGTGAGTCCGGATTATTACCGTTTTTCCAATACAGCATAAACAAACAAAAAACGGTAAAAAAATGCGTTTGCTATTTAGAGACTCCCTTATTTTTTTATTTTATTATTTCTTTAAAAATCCACCGTAGTAAAACATATTCTGTGAAAAATTCAACTGGCCTTGTAGCGGGCGCTATCTTTAGATATATAGCAAAGAGTAATATGTCTCTTCCAAAGATAGCGCCCTTGGAATGTCGAGTGGACGTACGGAGAGACGGAGGCTAACCGTAAAAGGTCCCCAGATGACATTTTCAAACAATATGTGTGATTACGGAGTTTTTTTAACGAATAATAAAATTTAAACTATGTGGAGTTTCTGTACAGCAAACATTAAAAATGTGAAGGTTTTCTTTCTTCGAATTGGCCCAGGGTATGAAATTATATTTACAGTCATTTATATGTTCTAAGTCTGTACGAACCTGCGCCATCGTCATTTCAAGTCTTTACATACCTGTGATGACTCAGGTAAAATAAGAATGACAAGTAATCATCACCATTAGATCACCAGACCTCAGACGTATCAAAATACACTTGAGACATTAAATGTGTTTTAACGTTAAATTGGCGAAATTATGTTTACAGTCATTCAAATGTTCTAAGTCTATACATACCTGCGCATCGTCATTTCAAGTCTCTAGACACCTATGATAGCTCAGATGTGTGGAGACCTACAAGATAAGGATGACTGTAAACATAGCCATTACATTACCACACCGAAGAAGTATCAAAATAAATGATTTCCAATTTCAAATGAGTCCAGGGTATGAAATTATGGGCATAGTCATTCTTATGGTCTAAGTCTGTACATACCTCCGCCATCACTATTAAAATCCGTGTGTACGACGGTGTTATTAACAACCACTTGTAGCTAATTGCATGGGATTATTGTCACTAAACAGAGTCTACCTAAGTAGCTTATCGTCGCGCCTGCGTAACTACAGGGTGACTTAGAATTCGTTCGATGTTTTTCGGGTCTCTTCCTGCATGCAAGAAGGTTAGGCCATACTCCACCACGGGGGCCAATTCCGGGTTGGTGGAGGAGTGTAAGACAGTGGCGGGCCTTACTGTCAGAAGTTATCAAGCCGCCCATAAGGCCTCCGACATGGCTTGACGACTGCCATTACACGACAGCCGGCACCAACAATGTCACTAGCGGTAGTCACGGGACGGTCACCCATCCTGTACCTGACCACGCCTGTTGTTGCTTAACTCAAGTGATAGATTTCAATCACTTGGTTCGCCCAGGCCACGAGCGCTTCAAATACCAAGCGTCTTTGATTCAAATACCACGAAAGAGAATCTGGAATTAAGCTAATAATGTATAGTGGTGCGTGACGAAAGTTATAGTTCGAAAACATTTTTCAATGTTACAATCCTTCCTGTCACTTTAAATTTGAATTTTCACAGTTTCGAACAAAGGGCCAGAAATCACGAATATTTACAAATATGTTGCCGATGCCGGCACTTGCTCATTGGCTCAGTTGGGACAGCGCTGGTACAACTAGCCAGAGTTCGCGGGTTCGGCTCCCGGCATGGGCGGAATTTTTATACTCTAAATAGGTTTTTAAAAATATGTTACGAAATGACGTATACTGCTAATATAAGGTACTATTTAGTCACTGTATTTTCTTCCACTGCAGAGCAGATGCCTTCTCCTCGAAACTCATTCGTGCTGACATGTAAATACATATAATTTGAGTGCTGAGTTGCGTGTGGTTCTTTGAAAACAGTACAAATATCGGTCAGTCAATTAGTGACGTTGATCTAACATTAAAACCGTTGGACTACCGTGAGGTCGTCGTGGTTTCAGTCCATTTTTGCAGAGGAGCGCCATATCATCATCATCATTATAACCCATTATGTCCCCACAGAGGGGAATGGGTTCCTTAGGAAGGTATAGGCCGTACTCCACCACGAGGGCCAAGTCCGGATTGGTGGAGGTTTGCAAGACTAATGGTCTTACTGTTAGAAGTTTTCAAGCCGCCCTAAGGCCTCTGACTTGGCTTAACGACTGCCATCTATGGACGAGAGCCGGCACCAACTGCTTAACGTGCCTTACGAAGCACGGAACCGCTCGGGAAAATGCCACTAGCGTTAGTCATAGACGGTCACCCATCTAAGCACTGAACGCGCCCTGTGTTGCTTAATATTCGTGATCATTGAGGTGAGGCGCCCTCCGCTCCGCTTATGAATGTTTTTCTTTGTTTTTGATGTCCTTGTCTGGCTAGTCTATTGCAGCGTATCCTAATTTGGGTCGCGGTCGTGATTTTCTAGTGTAAAATATACCAAATAATTAAATAAGATGTCTTGTTTTAAAACATTAGCGAACAATTATTACAGTCTCTCTATAAATCAGATCAATGCGGACCTGCGGCACGCATTCACCACTCTGGCTGCTTACGCTTCACATAGATTCGAATTTGTATCGCTATAATTTAAAAGGTGCCTTTTAAAAAAATTCACTAGCGTATGCGATAGCAATTTTTAAGGCACGTTCATTTCGTTATGGTTTTCAAATCATGGTGTAGATTCTACCGTGCAATGTAACAGTTTTCTATCAATGATTTCCCGAGCGCTTCCATGCTTTGCATGGCACGTTTAGCCGTTGGTCTAGTTATGGTAGTCGTTAAGCCACGTCGGAGGCCTTATGGGCGGCTTGATAACTTCTGATAGTAAGGCCCGCCACTGTCTTACAATCCTCCACCAACCCAGATTTGGCCCCCGTTGTGGGATATGGCCTAACCTTCCTTCGATGCAGAAAGAGCTCCGCGCCCCAGCAGTGGGTACATACATAGTGTTAATATCATATTATATTCAAATTGGAAACAGGCTTCTATTGGGCGTGAGCATTACGAATATTTTACGATTGCATGCGCCGTATTAAACATTCCAGCGGTATCATATCGCGCGTGGAATGTTGAATTTTTGTCCACGCTCAGCGGACTGTGTAGTAATGCGCGCCATCCACCCCGGGATATGCAGTTATGCGCTGAATAAAATAACACGAATCGCGTTCATCGATGCCCGATGTAGCCATATCGGAGGGAAAAATTGGAGACATTTCGGGAAACGTGCTACAATCGCAAAAGGCTATAGAAGAAATTCGACTCGTTTGGAATTGAGAGTTCCACATTTTGGTAATATTCAGGGTGTCAAGTCCTGCATATTATCAAATGTCATATCCTGAAACTCTGTCACGTAAACATTTTTAGAATGAGGTTAAAAACTGAAAGCTCTTTGTAGTTGGCAGCACTGTTGAGTGTCATATTGTATTGTTGTTTGGTCTAAAGGGTGCAGCTGTTGTCTTAAATACTTTGTGTAGAGATATGAATTGCGTATAGTAATCTTCAGGTTGAAAATGTGATGCCCACATAGTCTTGACGAAGTACTAGCCCCCCATTTTTTTCTACGAAGGGCTTTTCCCCACAGTTCTTCTTTTAGGTTCCTTGGGAAATAAATGATTTCCCGTATTTTTGCAACCAACGGATGCACGAAAATAATGATATTATTCACAAAAACAATTAATTTGTTACAAAAATACTATGAAGAACTGTCAAATTAATGGTATAAAAAAATACACAACAGTAGTGACATCTGTAGTGATCATTAGGCAGTTTTTAAGCCTATTGAGTCCATCGCATTAAAGCTTCGTTATCAACCCTTGTATGTCCTCACTGCTGAGGCACGGGTCTCTTCCTGCATAGCAGGAAGGTTAGGCCATAATCCACCACGAGGGCTAAGTCCGGGTTGGTTGGTGGTGCATTAAAGCTTACTTTAGAGCAATTAACGTACTTTTAATAAACACTTTCTGTGGAATGATGATGCGTACTAAATATATCCAAACCGATGTAGTACTAGTCGCTGCTTTTCAACTTCTAAAAAAACCCCACGAATGTAAGTCGCGCACCTAAGTTTCAAAATAAATGATTACAAACAGAAACTTTGTTGTGGAAAAGAATGTAAGAACAACGAGAAATAACTTACAAGTTTTGATAGTGAGTTTCTATAATTAATTAATTTTACATATTTCAAACATTTTATGGTGTGTTTAATACACCATCAAAATATACATTAGCACAAGTAGAATAAATAGAAGCAATATTTTTTTACGTGAAATAACAGCTAACTTATAGTTCCGGTTCGTCCTGATTACATTTACTATCGGAACATTACACTGACCCCCGGTTTCTCGAACAATAAGTCCTGACTGAGGAGGATAATAAACGCACGCGGTGAACTATTGTAATGTAGCAAAACTGCCGAAAAAATAACCCTTTTCATGTTTTTCAACAAAATCGGCCACCACTACATTTACTTATATGAAAATTTACGAGTAGGTAACAGGAAATAGGTGCATCGCATAACAACTCCGTGCTAGAGCTTTTGATAACGAAACTATCACAAAGTATCGTGTTAATAGAGCGAGGCTCTAGGAAATTTAAAATGCAAATAAAATAAAATTATATACAGTCTATTTATCTTTACATGTGGATTTTTGTAAACAGGATTCTACCGGTATAGTATGATTTTATAGTCTAAAAATGCCACATAACCATAAATGAAGTGGCCTGGGAAACTATTTTAGGCATAAACACGCTACCAATTTTACAAAAAAACTTCATGAAATTGCGTGAAAATATTTCATTTTGGCATGAAATGTAAATTTTAAGGTTAGAATCTTGTTTACTTAATTAGACAAGTAAAGATAAATAGACTGTGCATGCACCATGGCTGTTCGAAAAACATAAATCAGAAGGAAAAAGTCACGAAACAAAAGTGCTTGTGCAACAGCAAATTCTGCGTGACATGTTTCAGGACGGACGGACGGACGGACGGACGGACGGACGGACGGACGGACGGACGGACGGACGGACGGACGGACGGACGGACGGACGGACGGACGGATGGATGGATGGATGGATAGATAAAACATTTATTATTATTAGATTATTAGATAGATAAAACATTAGATAGATACAACATTAATTATTTGCGCTTTGAAACACACACACATAAAGCATAACACAATGATCATCATAACATAATAACAATATAGAATGTAAAATAAATCATAACAATGAATAAAATAGAATTATCACATTACACAAATAGCATTGAATTAAATCACAATAATAAATAAAAATAGAATTACATTCAAATTCCATCGTGATAAATAATTAATTAAAATAGTAACAATAAATTTCGAATGACATTCAATTAAGATTATAACATTTGATATAAAATTCTCCAATTACTTCCATCAAATCACTTAAAGTATAATATCGCTCTGCCGGGCCATATGTGCGTGTGCAACAGCAGCACAAAAGGGCCGTATCTCAGCATTGTAAATATTGCTTTCACAAAAGCAAATATTTGAATGTATTAAAATATTTTAATGTATGTTATGTTAATGTTTTTAGCCTCTAAATAGGTTTTTAAATATGTTAATGTATTCCTTCAAGGTTGTCGAGTGTTATTGTAACTACAGAATGTTTTGTGATATTAAAAACCTTTATTTAGCACAACATTATTACTTGTTATGATTCCCTACTAGCATATCGTAACCAATCTTTGCCTGGTTACCAAAGCACGGGGTGTCCTAGTATGATCACTTCTTCTGGACTCCTAAATTGTCCCTCTGGCATGGTAACCAGTTGGTTACCAAATCACAGGGTATTCTAGTAAGGGTTACCATAAACTTTTGTTCCCACTATTTAGGCTGTCAAAGGTTAATACATCCTTCATGGGGCATTGTATACGCTTCTATAATAAAATCCCTAAAGATATATTAAGCTTGTCTGAATCGCGGCTCAAAAAATATGTTAAGCACACTTTGGGCCAAAAAGGCTACTATAACAAAAAGGATTATTTAGATGACAATGAGGTCTGGAATTAAAGCCAGTACAATGTATGAGTTCTATGTTTTATAATAATTATGTAAACTATGTTAATTAAGGACTTAGAAAAGACTAAGTTTGGAATTATTTTGTCCAATTTTTCTCCAAAATGATCTAGATTTTGAAATGGACACCTAGTTTGAATTGTAACGTTCATTAAGCCGCAGTTTTTGTGCTACTTTGAATAAAACCTTTTCATTTCAAGGCACAGGGTATTCCAGTATACATCACAAACGTTCATGTCGTTGTGTAAATCAAGTAAGGTGGCCCGCTGAAATCGAACTCACGACCTTTGTTTTTGGAGGTACTGGAGGCTCATGCTGAAAATCAGTGCCGACTGTGTTGCATGCATCTCTCTCTCTCTTCTCTTCTTCAGGCTATATTGTGTAGTCCACTGCTGGACATAGCGCTCATGTCGTCATGCATCTCCGGGCGGCATATTGTTGAGCGTTGGTCCATTGGCCAGGGCCTTTATCTCTTATTTTTTTATGTAATATTTGTAACAATCAAATCGAATCCCTCGTAGTCCCGGCTGCCTGAGTGATCTTAAGCGATCACGAAGGTTAATGCAACATAGGGCGCGTTCAGTGCATGGGTGGGTGACCGTCTGTGAAAAACGCTAGTGGCATTTTTCGAGCAGTTCCGTGCTTCGCAAGGCACGTTAAGCAGTTGGTGTCGGCTGCCGTCGATAGATGGCAATCGTTAAGCCAAGTTAGATGCCTTAGCGCGGCATAAAAACTTCTGATAGTAGCCGCTAGTTTTGCAAGCTTCCACCAATCTGGACTTGGCCCCCGCGGTAAAGTATGGCCTATACCTTCCTCAGGAAAGATATCCGTGCCCCTCGGTGGGGACATAATGGGTTGATGATGATTTGTAACAAAAAAAGACAATTGATTAGTTACTAGTTTTGTGTTGTTGTCGTTGTCGTCAGTCTACACTAGTCCACGGCTGGACATAGCCTCCCCTAATGAGCGCCATAGCGCCCTGTCTTCAGCTTACCTCATCCAGCATCTGCCTGCAGTTTTTCGCAGTCTTGTGTGAATAATGTAAAATTTGTGTTTTCGGCAATAAATGTAGTTCACCTTAACTTTCTAAAACCTACCTGGTAACAGCATAAGCCCCTGGCCACCACGTAGACGCGATCGAACAGTGAGAACAGAGACGCTGATGGCTGGTGGATGGTGCAGACGATGGTCCGTCCCTGCCTGGACAACAGACGCAGGAGGACTACCAGATGGCGGATGGAGACCACGTCTAGACCCCTGCAACAATGAAAAAGACAGTCAAGATAAAAAAAACTGAAACACGCGCGTTATCACCGGACCTGTCCGTGGGCTTAGTGAGTGTTGTTTGTCAGCCAGCTGCGGAAAAGTTAAAACCGGCCAAGTGCGAGTCAGACTCGCGCACCGAGGGTTCCGTACAAACCTGTATTATAGACCTGAGTATTTGGTATGAATTTCAATTTAATACCTCTACGCGTTTATGAGGAAATGGGTAGTAAGTTTAAAATTATTAAAAAAAAATATATTATGTGATGTAACTAAAAATTTATGGTTTTCGTAATTTTTCCTTTATCTATGCTATAAGACGTTGCTTCGTACCAAATTTCAAGATTCTGAGTTCACGGGAAGCACCCTGTAGGTTTTGATTCCCTTGCAAGTGTCGAAAATTTGCGGCATAAACGGCTGTATCTTTTGATTGCGTTGGCTTAGAAGTTTGATTTTTTCACAGCTTCAAGGGACAGTAGACTTGAGTAATTGATATAAATTTCAGCTTGATACCTCCACGCGTTCCTGAGAAAAAGGGTCTTGACAGACGGACGGACGGACAGACGGACAACAAAGTGATCCTATAAGGGTTCCGTTTTTTCCTTTTGAGGTACGGAACCCTAAAAATTAAAAGTGACTATCCACAATAATTGACTGTACTCACCACTTGAGACCACGGCAACTGTAAAGCTGCCGAAACGTCGGGAAATAAGGTAATTACGTTTTACCTAATAATTAATCGCGATTAGACCCGTTTAATATATAACTATGTATGAGTATCGCGGATCATTAAGAAATACTAAAACTGAAACAACTCCACTGTTCAGCAATAACTACTAAGCAGGCGGGACCAGCCTAGATGTCTCGTAAGGTTACATAGTTTAATTTGGGTCCTGCCTACTTTATTATTATTAAAATAATAAAGCTGCCCGCATTATTATTACTATAGTTTATGGCACTGCTTTGGAGGCCTAGAGAGGGGCGCAGAAGTGTGGGCAGGCAACCAACAAGATGGACTGACGACCTGGTCAAGGTGGCAGGAAAGGACTGGATTCGAAAAGCCCAAGACCGAAATAAATGGCGTGCATTAGAAGAGACCTACACTCAGCATTGGGTGGATATGGGTTGAAGAAGAGAGAGAGAGAGTTTATGGCACACGAAACATTTAAGAGGACATTACATAAGAAGCTTATCTCTGAAAATGATTTCTTCCAGCAAAGCTTAGAGAGTCGGAGCTAATGCTCAGCAGTCGGATTGTTGTGGTTATTTTTTGTTTACGTTATGGCTTGTTTTGCCAGATTTATGCTGATTTCACATGAAACTTGCGCAAACATGGCAAATCGATTGAAATATTCTTTGTCAAAATCTCACTATTGGTTAAGGAGTTATGAGGGAAAATAGATCAGACATAAATACATCCAACCATCCATGCATACATACGTACACCCACACATACATACATACATACATACATACATACATACATACATACATACATACATACATACATACATACATACATACATACATACATACATACATACATACATACATACATACATACATACATACATACATACATACATACATACATACATACATACATACATACATACATACATACATACATACATACATTACCTACCATGCTGAGGACACGACTTATTGAACTTTTTTTGAACAGAATAAAAAGTTCCCGAAACCGACGTGCATGCGCATGCAACGACTAATAAGCATTGATGAAGCATATTATCTACAATGGTATCAAGTGGTAGTCGCTGGTTTCTGCCTACCCCTTTGGGATACAGGCATGAAGTAATTTCTTTTTTGAACAGGAATTGTCGGCAGGAAAAAAATCATGGCTCCGTACTACAGAGAAAGGACTGGAGAGACCTCGAAGATTTATTTCGCTTAGCAAAGAGACGGAAGGAATTTGCAAAGCAAACGTTCAACCTCCGATCGTGGAAAAGCACTGAAGGAGGAAGAAGAAAGTAGTGCCGTAAGTAGCTTGAGACGCAATTTAGTTGCGGTTTAAAGTTAATCAGGGAGGTAACTACTTATAATACGGCTTATTCACCGACTTTAATGATTCGCAGCAAAGCAGCATACAATGCAGGTTAAAGTCAAAAGTCAAAAAGAATTTATTCACTATAAATAAGACACATCTTACGTTGTGTGTAGGTAATTACCGTGGCACAGAAACAAAAGTACATAACTGTAAAAGAAGAACAGAAAAGAAAATTTGATTTGAACCTACTATAAACAAATATTATAGCGCTTCCGTGCTTCGCGAGGCACGTTAAGCTGTTGGTGCCGGCTGTCATGTAATGGCAGTCGCTAAGCCATGTCAGAGGCCTTATGGGTGGCTTGATAACTTCTGACAGTAAGGCCCGCCACTATCTTACATTCCTCCACCAACCCGGACTTGGCCCCCATGGTGGAGTATGGCCTAACCTTCCTGCGATGCAGGAGGAGACCCGTGCCCCAGCAGTGGGGACATACAAGGGTTGATGTCGATATCGAAACAAATATTAACCTCATCAGCGATTTTTTCATGGTAGGGCTTCTCCTCCCTCATCCAGTTACACGGTTGATTGTAGACACGTAAAATAATTCAGGGAAGTATTTTACGTTTCTGCAGCACATAGCACATACGATACCACATAATAAACTTAACACGGAGTTTACACGTTCAGTCTGGCGTCAGTTCAGTACGTGACCTGGATCAAGCTCGGATTGATGCCAGACTGATGAAGCATCAAAATATTCGAATATCCGTCAGTCTGGTCCCTCACTGAATAGAGAATCAGTCTGCCGTCAGTCTAACCGGACTGATGGAATTGACTGACGGCAGACTGATCGTGTAAACTCCGTCTAAAAGGAAAACTATTACGTCGAAGTAGGCTTTACAAGTTATTCGGCGATTAACTTAAAAAAGGAAAACTACGTATACATTCCATTGCAAATTACATGGTTAAGGCAGGTTCTGTTAAGCAGGTGAAATAAACACTTCCTACGGAAACTGACACTGCGCCTATATTAGTCCACTGCTGGACATCTTCTTCTTCAGGCTATATTAGTCCACTGCTGGACACAGCCCTCCCCCAATGAGCGCCATAGCGCAAGGTTGTGCCATCATTTGGGGGTAATGCCTATAATTCCCACGCTGGGCTGCAGCACTTGTAGTGCAGGAGGCGCTGCTGCCCACCCCCCCGGTTTGTGTCCGTTAGTCGCCTTTTACGATACCGCGAGAAGAATTTGGGTTGATGCTATTCTCTAGGCCGACACCACACAGTAACTGCTGGACATAGCCCCCCCTTAATGAGCGCTACGTTTACGTTTGCCGAGTCGCGGTCTCCACTCAAGAACACTTGTCGGTTCATCGCGAGATACGGCCAGCCCACTGCCACTTCAGCTTGCTAATTCTCTGAGCCATGTCCATAACTTTGGTTCTCTGTTGGATGCGAATCACGGAATTTTAATTAAATATATGTTTTTAAGGTAATATGAAGAGAAAGGCATTAAATGTCTACGTTTTGAGTTTCAAAAGGATCCGTTTAGGGGACTGTTGGCGACAGACCTTTTTTTATTGTTTTGACTTTTTGTACATATTATTGTATTTTTTACTCGTGTCAGTTTTTTAAATTTAGTTCGCTGTCTGTTCTTGAAAAAGTTGTCTTGAAAATATTAACAAATGTTAGAATTTTCAAGACAATTTTCAGTGTTAGAAAACGCAGGGGAAAAGGTGTGCCGACTGAAGAAAAATTTCATGGCAGCGTACCATTCGATAATGGTATGTAGTAGTAAGCGTCACGGATCAAGGCGCACAGAGTGCGCCAGGCCATGTTTTTGGCCAGCCCGCACTGTACATAAAATTGCACGAACACATTCGAGCACTTTTCGACTTCCTTCTATCTTCGAAGACTGAAAGGCATCATACTGGGCAAGTTTTCATTGTAAATCTAAAACTATTCAACATCTTCTAAAAACTTACCAAGTTTGGTCTGATAAATTGAAAGTTTTTGAACTAAAACTTTCGTAAGCACAACACATTGTAGACTTTTAGTCCGGATTTACTTACGGGTGTTGTTATATCGGAAAAGTCCGACCAGGTTTCGCTCCGATTCGCAGAGCTTAATCATGGTGAGCAGAGACGGAGCTCGCGTCGTCGTCGCCCGTAAGTAAATCCGGACTAAAAGTCTACAAATTGAAAGTTACACATTTTTTCCTTTATTTCTGGAATGCTAATTCGGCGAAGACAAGGCATTTGGTAAGTTCTTATACTCGTATATCACTAGCTGACCTCGCAAACGTCGTTTTGACATATTAATTAGCCTGCGACAGTAGAGGGAGTAAAACTATAGAGCAAGCCACAGCGCACACATACAAGTTTTAAATGAAACAAACTTCGTAGCGACCATGGGTGAGAAAGAGATAGAGTAAACAGCAAAAGTGTAACTGCTTTTTTTGTTTGCCCCCAGTGTCAAGTTGACGTTTTTGGGGGCAAACAAACGACAAGATTTTGAAAATTTTATCATATTTAACGCTACGCTAGCCGTTTCGAAGAGCAACCGTGTATTTGTGAAATGATATATTAAAAGTGACCTAAATAGAGAAAGTATGGTGAATTGTAGTGTACTCGTATGCAGAAATCGTTAAGAAAGAGCTTTGGGGGAAGTTTCCTTTGATAGGTAAGTAATTATTGTGTTTCAATTATTGTTAAGCCCAAAGTTGCCTTATGTTGAGTATTTTAGTTAAGTTTCAACTAGTAGCTTTGCAACTAGTCCGTAAGAAAAGCAATTTAATAGAATTTTCTTTCCTAACCTAAAAAAACGAAGAGTAAAAAAATGTTGCCATCCGTTTATGTCGAAAATCCCGATCATTACTTGACCGTGTTGGCAGACGTTATAAGCGACCGTACGATGGGAAAATAAAAAGTAGTATTCCCTAAGAAGGCTGCTAAAAAAACAGAACGTTTTCAAAACCTTTGTTTTATTACTTTAAAGTAAACAATCGATTAAACATAAACACACTATTTTTAGGTTTTTATTTATCCCCGTAAAGGGTTTTACTGTAATGTTATTATTATTGCTCTTGTTTGAGAAAAATCCACACAACACCCATAGCGCTTAATATGTTGTTTTGCCAAAAGTGTGCCGTTTAGAGTTTCATTGCTCAGCCTATTTCGGATCTTTGTTTTAATAAGATTGACTGAACTGAAGCAGCGTTCATAATCTTTGTCACAAAAACGAGTAACCGGTAACGTCGCACATTAGTTAGATTTACCTTAAGGGTTGCTACTTAGTAAGTAAAAGAATAAATAGTGACGTGCTATGTTGGTATTAGTACTTTGGTTGAATAAAATCTAAAAAAAGTCGTATGTTTACGTACGATTTCTGCCCCTTGATCGTACGAGTATATGCAACATAAATGTAAAACATCGTATGAATACGATTTAAATCGTATATCTGGCAACGCTGCGTGATCATTACTTAACTCGAAGTCCCAGACTTCGACGGCTTGTCCTTGTACAGATATTAAGTTACAAACGTAATCAAAATATATTATGAATCTTTAATACTTAATGTATCGTTATTAAAAATCAAATGTACCTAAAACTATAACCCGGGCTTGGCCCCTGCGGTGGAGTATGGCCTAACCTTTCTGCGATGCAGGACCCGTGCTCCAGAGTTATGGACATACAAGGGTTGATATCGAAATCTATAATAAAAACAATAGAGACAGAAACATTACGGCTACAGCACTGAATTAACAAATATAATATCCTGATGCTTTGTTAGATAGCTGCATCGCCTTCCTATGTGACTTGTTGCCCATATAATTTTTCAGCATTCATTCCACTCAGCAGAAAATGTGTCAACTCGAATTTATCGCAAGAACCCTTTCGGTGTTTTTGTGCATTCTGCCGCAAGCAATGTGCCCTTGAATTCAGTATAGAATTCAAATTTGAATTTGTATCAATGAATCTCGTACAATACCGTCTAGCCGCGATCGTTTATTAGGTAAAACGTAACTACCTTATTTCCCTAATAAATAATCGACCCGTTCAATATACAACAGCTATGTATGAGTATCGCGAATAATAATACTAAAGTTATTACTTATTATATTTTAATGTATTACAATATTTACTAATATTAGCAATGTTTCTTTTCCAGATTTCTTCATAATAGTTCTGTTCTGGAAAAATGGGTGCTAGCATTTAGAAGAGAGAACTGGTCACCTACATCAAATGCTTGAATATGCTCTCTACATTTCGACAAAATGTACATTTTGGTGGTCTGAGGTACCCTTCGAATGATTTTTTATATGGTGAATTTTTATATGAAAAAAACTTATTAATAAAACAGTTTATGATTGTATTCCATTGGTGGTCCTAGATAGCGTCCCTAAGCGCCTTAACTTGTAAAATTTAAACGTGTAAAATAAAACGTATTTTTAATTATACAAAATGACAATTGTTTATAAAACGTTTGCTACGTTCTGCAAACAATTGTCAGACATGTATGATTAATAAAATTCAAAACTAAATCTGCATTTTTATTCATGGCCTATGAACGACTGAAATATTTTATCCCTCATTATGGCAATTCACTTTTACTGTGGCAACATTCACGCACACAAACAAATAATATTCACCGACGTGAAAACGGTTACACTGTGCCTTGATCTATAGTTCTACTCTATCTACGCCTGCGACCTACAAAGCTACCTCGGATCAACCAAATATTTTACTCAATTTTTTTTTCATAAAATCAGCCAAGCCGTTTCGGAGGAGTCCGATAGCGAACACTGTGACACGAGATTTTTATATTTTAGTTTTTTTTTTGAACGAGAATTTGGCCAGATTTTTTACAGGAAGAAAAAGATGAAGAAAAAGAAAAAAGATAGTATGATCAACCTTAGACAACGAGGATATAATAAATCCCAGTTGAGGAAACCACAACCACGGGTAATCCCTTGCTTATTAGTGCAGACTGATTGGAAGCCGATCAATAATGAATGCCTCTATTTATAGGCTCTAATTGCCTTGGGGTAGGTAAAGGTTTTTGCCGAGAATAGATGCTTTATTTCGTACTGCTGTGAATTTGAAGAAGCCGAAACGTGAAAGAGTTTCAAATGGCCCAGCGCTTGAAATAGCCGATCCGAAATATACTTTTGACAAAAGTATACTCTACAGGTAGCAAGTGGCCTGATGGAAATCATCTACTGTTATTCATGCAACAATACAACTCAGTTATAAATTTAACGAATCTAATACATAGTGATTTTTTATACATCATCAACCCATTATATCCCCCACGAGGGGCACTTGTCTCTTCCCTAAGGAAGGCAAACTCCACCATGGGGGCTAAGTCCGGGTTGGTGGAGGATTGTAAGACAGTGGCGGGCCTTACATTATTTCTGTGTGCGTAAGCTCGGGAGCCTAGAGCTGGGTCTCAAGTCCGAGTCTGTGTAACCAGTACATTATATTGTACTCGAGCATATTATTTCTGTGTGCCTAGGTCTGAGTTTCTAAGTCCGGGTCAGTGTAACCAGTACATTATATTGTACTCGAGCATATTATTTCTGTGTGCCTAGGTCTGAGTTTCTAAGTCAGGGTCTGTGTAACCAGTACATTATATTGTACTCGAGCATATTATTTCTGTGTGCCTAGGTCTGAGTTTCTAAGTCCGGGTCTGTGTGACCAGTACATTATATTGTACTCGAGCATATTATTTCTGTGTGCCTAGGTCTGAGTTTCTAAGTCCGGGTCTGTGTAACTAGTGCATTATATTGTAGAATGTACTTGAACACATTGTTTCTGTATGAGTAAGTTCTGAGCCTAGGTCTGGATCCCTGAGTCCGTGTAACATTCCATTGTACATTACTCGAGCACCTTATTTCTTACGCACACTGTAAACAATGTACCCGACTAATGTACACTGTAATGTAATTGTGTATCTACACACATGGTACAATGCGTAACTATTGACCAGAATAAAATAATCACTTATATCTAGACTTCAAGTACCAAACAAACGGGACGTCAATCCTTACATTTTGTTGCAAAGTCCCCATTGAGGTAATTGAGTAAAGTGTAAGCTTGTGAAACTTGATGTACTTTCGGTTGTACCATAACTATACCTCTTTGTGATAGCTGGCCGGCACAGCCGTCATAAGCCTGTTTAAACTACAATTCATTGTCTATTATGACAATTCGATGCGCATTGCAAAGTCGAATCTTCTACGCAAATTGACATAATAAACTACGAATTGCAGTTCTATGAAACTGGGCCCTGGTTACATTTTGAATTGAAAGGAAATCTTTACATTTTGATTGAGGTGTCAGTATATCATTGTATTGTAAAACATTACTTAGATTTAAGAATCATGGTTGTAATATTTTTCTGGTTGTGCAATAAAGTGTTCTCTATCTCTATCTATCTATCTATATCGATAGGAAGTTAAAAATATACAGAAGCATTAAAAATAATAACTTTCACACACCACGTGTCCTGGTTCTAAACTAGGATACCCTGTGCTATGGTAATCAGGCAAGGACATATGATAATCGGTTTCATTCAGCTCAGGCGTCACAGTACCTACACATTGTTGCCTCATTGTCGAATCTATAGTATTTTATGATCAATCTATCGTCGTGAGGAAACCTAAGTATCCGAGGAGTTCAAATACCTCAGCGCTTGAAATTGCCAATTCGCGGTGGGCACAGGTGGCAATTAAGCCCATACTCTCTCTCTGAGAGAAGGCCTGTGCCCTGCAGCGAGACGTATATAGGCTAAATAAAAAAAACAATCTGTCAGTGTGACAAAGAAAATTTGAGCGGCAGTAGCTGAGCGAGAATATAAAATGTAGTGTGGAACATAATGTGGCTTTACGGCTGTAACTACCTGAAGCCAATGAGGGAATTTAAATTTTAAACGATATTTTCGTTGTGGAAAATTTACTTCACCTTTTCATTATTGTCACTGGGTGAATGAATGGCCAATTTTGTGGTGCAGACCCGTTTAATGCAAAAAAGTTACTATAAAAAAAACCCGTCTGCTAAAATGTTTTTGACAATCCTTGTATGAAGCGGTGGTAGCTCAGTGGGTAGAATAAGCGACTCGGAAGGGCCTACCAAAGTTTTCATCTTCTAAGTTATGTACATTTGTGAAGTTATGGTTTGCTACGTACCATAGAATATAACTTCGTTTTCTAAGTTATGTACATTTGTAGCAATACAACTCGCTAACGGTGAAGGAAAAACATCGCGAGGAAACCTGAGTGTCTGAGTATTCAAATACCTCAGCGCTTGAAATTGCCTTGAAATTGCCAATCGAATTTGCTACGGTGGGCACGCGTGGTAATTAAGCCCATGGTTTCTCTGAGAGAAGGTCTGTGCCCTCCAGTGGGACGTTTATAGGCACCATAAAAAAAAGAAACTGTACACCTTACACTTCAACAGGCGAGAACTCTTGTAAATTGTTTTGTAGGTTAGTTTCGTCGCGTCTGCTTAGCTTTCAAGTTAAGTAAATTCATCAAGGCGATACGTGGTGCTAACTAGCGCCAATCAATGCCACCAATGGTATAAAAATCATAACTTGTTAATAATCATATCATGAAAATTTCATGTAATCATAGTTCGAATTACTTTTTGCAATAAAGAATATATATATACATATATTCTTTATTATATATATATATATATATATATATATATATATATATATATATATATATATATATATATATAGGTGGTCTTATTATATATATATATAATAAGACCGCCTAGCGTCTTCAAGCCTTGTTTTAAGTTATAAGTAATAGCATTTTTTGTTTGTAAAATAAGGTTTAAAATTTAACATTTTGGTGTTTTTGAAAATATTTTTTTCATTTGTTCTTTGTTTCCAAACATTCCCTATCCTTACGGGTGTAAACTCGCGTCGTCAAGTTACCTTTCATTTGACACATTTTAGTAAGAATCGCTCCAGTAGAGCGGTCTATAATGGTCATAAATCTCTTACTTTTTTGTAAATTAAATGTATGCCCACTAGGAATGGTATTTTTTTATATGGGTCTCACGGTACAGGTCCGCCTAGCCTAGTCCACGCAGTTTTCTTTGGTCTTTTAATATTGTTATGCAAATTAAACCTTTCTTACTTTTTAACAGACGTACACATGAGCGAAAAACTTAATACTCCTTTTGTTTCGCAGTCGGGTAAAGAAGAACTCAATCGTAGCAAATGTAAGTTTGGACTGTCTTTATGCTGAAGGCAAAGCGTCGAAATTAGGTAAACAGTGTGAAGTTCGACATGAGGTCGACAGTACAGTGGATAAGGATCTTGGACGGATGTACCTATGATTTAAGGGCGCCCCGGTGCTACCACATTTACTGAAATTCGCTATACTACGAGCTCGTAGCTATTTAGTGCCTATATTTGTCAAGATGTGAATGTGTGCCAAATCACAATAATAATAATAAGTTCCACAAAACAGAACTACTTGTCCTGGCAGTAGAATCTAATACTTAAATAGTTTTTTAATAGAAATGAAAAGGTTTTATTCAAAGTGGCGCAGAAACTGTGGCTTAACGATTAATTAGAATTCAAACTGAGTGTTATTTTTACACATATTTTTTTAACCGCGATAGACAAACACGACAATAGTTGTTCCCTCCTCAATTGGATAATTTCCTCAATTTGATACTCTACAACGCAATAGCAGTACATGTCATTCCAGGGGTATAAGCCGCGCAAATTAAATAGGCATCACTCACGAAGAAGATCGAATCGCGCGAGGCGCCGAGTTAAGTTAAAACGGGTTATATATACCATTGCAATGCGATTGGTTACTAGACTACCGATAGTGTGAATGAAACGACTAGTACCGGACTAATATGACTCTATTTAATGACTATGCATTTTGAAGACTCGCCCCCCTGGTCCCAAACTAGGATAATCTGTGCTATGGTAACCAGATAAGGTCATCACAAACTTGGAATAAACTCAGGCTGAGGCCATTTGTACAAACGGCGGCCCCCAGTGGGAATAGAACTGAAGACCTTCGGTATAGTAATCCGACGTTATCACGTCGACAGCGGTATCCCGCTAGACGAACAACGCACTCAATACGCTATCAGACGGGGTGAGGGCGCGATTTCTACCTTACCTACGGAGCCCTTAGTGCACAAGTTCAACTCGCGATTGGCCAGGATTTTAATTACACGGTAACTATAATGAACAATGTAATTGATAACTTAGTCGTACCGAGAATATAATTAGCGTTCGGAATAATCAGGCGGAGACTAGTTACACAGTCATAAGAAAGTTAACTGAGGTTGGTCCACCTGGTTCGTCGTAGCCTATCTATTAATTAAAGAATCGCTCGTAGTCCCAGCTGCCTGAGTGATCTTAAGCGATCACGAAGGTGTAGCAACACAAGGCGCGTTCAGTGCATGGATAGGTAAACCGTCTATGACTAACGCTAGTGGCACTTTTCCGAGCGATTCCGTGCTTTACAAGGCAGTCTTTAAGCGGTTGGTGTTGGCGTAGAATACCCCTGGAAAGACATTGTAATACATTTGCTTTGTTGACTACCAAATAGAGGCAAATGACAACCATTGTAGTGCTTATACCATTCTATTGAAAAACTATGGAAGTATTAGACTCTAGTACCAGATAACGTATTTAAAATTTGAAAAATGTGTCTGTAACCTGTGTTGTGTTCTAAATCGTTATCAACCCTTGTTGTCCCACTGCTAGGACACGGGTCTCTTCCTGAATCGCAGGAAGGTTAGGCCGTACTCCACCACGGGGGCCAAGTCCGGGTCAGAAGTTATAAAGCCGCACATAAGGCCTCAGACATGGCTTAACGACTGCCATTATATGACAGCCGGCAGCAACGGCTTAACGTGCCTTGCGAAGCACGGAAGCGCTGGGAAAAATACCACTAGGGTAGTCATGGGACGCTCACCCATCCGGTACCTGACCGCGTCTGTTGTTGCTTAACCAAGTGATTGATTCCAATCACAGGAATCGCCTAGGCCACGAGCGCTTCATTCGCGTAGGCCACGAGTGCTTCAGTGTTCTATATGAATAAAATAAAATAAATTCGCTAATTTCGACATATAAAACGCACGAGCTGCGTCGTCATAATTATTACCTATGTAAAGGCAGACTGCTTGTTCACGCACACCTTCGCATAAGCAAGGGGATACGGCGGCGCGGCGACGTGGACTTATCTATGATGCATTGATGAATGAAGTTATACGAGTACTTTGACATTTACAGAAGCGTGTACAAATCTATTTAATAAATACAGAAAAAACACGTACAATTTAAAAACCTATTTAGAGGCTAAAAATCCCGCGACCTCTGGCTATCCGTGCCAGCGCTCTTTCCAACTGAGCTATTGGGTGACGTAAAACCTAGCTGCAAAGTAGGTACTCGAGGCTGCAAGTGATGCAAATTACTTCAGCCAGATGTCGCTGCCTGTACGTAATACAGAGAATATTGTAAAGAGGTTCGAAATTTCACTGATACACATTAGCTCAGTTGGAAAGAGCGCTGGCACGGATAGCCAGAAGTCGCGGCTTCGACTCCCGGCATGGGAGGAATTTTTAGCCACTAAATAGGTTTTTAAATTGTCCTTATCACGGGTTAGTGCATTAAAAGAAAAATAATGTAACATTCACATACAATTAAAGTTTTTTTTGGCGACCGTGACGTGACAGGACACGAACCTGCAATCTTCGAACGTGTGCGTGAACACTGCTATACAATACCAAATTTAAATATTAACGAAAAGCGTGCGATATTTTATTAAAAACCAGATGGTGCTCGGTGTAATTAACAGTGCAATCAAGAGTGGTAATTAACTTTTTGTTCGCAGCCTTCCTTTAACAGGCTAAACGAGGGGCGTGTTGGAGACAATATTACCCTGTTTTGTAAACAGGCTACTTATCGTAAGGAAAAACCTAATCCTACTAAAACCTATTATAAATGTTTTTGTTGTTTCGGCCAACTTATTTTCACAAACACAATACCTTTGAAGTACTCCTTAAAATTTATTTATTTAGATTAAATTAGATTAATACTCTTTATTGCACACCAAGATGGAAGTGCTCGTGGCCTAGTCGAACCGAGTGATTGGATGATCGTCCTGTAATTACCGCTAGTGACATTTTGTCCGAGCGCTTCCGTACTTCGCCGTTAGTGTCGGCTGTCATATAATGGCTGTTGTTAAGCCATATCAGATGCCTTATGATAAATTCTGGCAGTAAGACCCGCCAGCACCGTAAGTTAGATCCTCCACCAACCCGGACTTGGCCCTCGTGGTGGAGTATGGCCTAACATGTCTGCGTTGCAGAAAGACACCCGTTCCCCAACAGTGGGGATATACAAGGGTTGATGATTGCACACCGTACATTTTGAGAGTACATGAAAAACTGAAATATCATAGTTACATAGTACTGGCGGTCTTATCTTACGAAACTTGTAATCAAATATCTATAATTAAAATTCAAGTTTAGATGAAGAGGAGATGCACGAAAAACAGTTTTTTTTAAGTACTTGTCGGCGTTAATATGTATATCTATGATTTCAGCTTTCTGATACTGATCCTCTCTGTGCTGAGCCTCGGAAATACAGACAGACGATTTGATTGGAATAATTGATTGATTTGATTTTCAAAACAGTTTTTATAAAGAAGTGTCGATATTCATGTTGCTTTTATGCCAAAATTTTAGTTTTCTAATTCTCTCTGTTTGTGAATCGTGAATAAGATAGTTTGGTTGTAAGCTCATTCTGGAATATCATAAAACGTTAAAGGGACCTTGATAGACTCATTCGGGAATAAGACAGTTACCTAGGTAGTAGGGACTTGCGTAATAAGCTTGTTCCAGAACGTCGTAAAATTGAAGGGACTTACGTTGTGGGCTCATCCAGGAATATGATCGGTGGGTTATTAACGAGCTCCAGTGCGATGGACAGCCTCTTGTATTGACCGCCGGAGAGGCGCTCCGACCGCGTATCCCGGTGATCCCACAGGCCCAGCGTCTGCAGGATCTCTTCCACCTAGAGAGAAATTTCATAATTCAATTGTAGTTATTAATAAAGAACCAATGCCGGACGGGATCTCTGCCTACCCCCTGAGATACAGGCGTAAGTTTATATAAAAAAATAGCTGTATAATTAATTCCTCTGCATAATAAAGTTTTCTTTAATTGAAAATGCATCAATTAAGTATCAAAATTGTGTAGGAGTCAATAATAGAAATAATCTTTTAAGCATGCTGTGTATAGTTTACTTTCGTGTCATTCTGAAACTGTATTGAACTATTTTTAAGGGTTAACTAAGGGTTTGTAAGTAGTTGAAAATAATAACATTTTTTGTGTTTGGTTTTCATATGTTTTTTAATGTAAGTGTTATAATCATGTTTTCCCCCTTCTGTAATTTTTCCCCATTAAATAGATAGATAGAGATAGAGAACACTTTATTGCACATAAAAATGGAAATTACACAGATATTACTTTACTTAAGTGTACAGACAGCGGCCTTATCACTTAAAGTGATCTCTTCCAGACAACCTTTGGATGGACTGGACTAATATATTGGAGACGGAAGTAGATGTACAAATATACAAGATTATTACAAAGGTATAAATGAATACATGCCTAAACAACAGTGTACCTATATTTACATAAAGACACATAGTAAAAATATATATTATTGTTATTACTTTTTGTTGCACTAACCCGTGCTGAGGACAATTTTAAAGAACCTATTTAGAGGCTAAAAATATTATATAAATATATAAACACTTAACAACGACAGCAGTTGTGACTACTATACCTCAGCTCTCTTGGTGCTGCATGCCGCTCACACCGGGTACCGGTAGAATACCAGCGCTGAAGTTCTTCCTGAACTTTCAGCACATGCTGATTCGGAGCCCATTCAAATTCGCCGCACCTACGTTAATCACTCTCAGTCCAGTATAGCCTAGGTACACTACAGTATCGTGTATGCCTATCTTCTGTGTGTTTGCTTTTTATGTACCTATGTTACTTTTTCGTTCGTGTTGTGACTTGTATTTGGTTTTGTACTGCTTTGCTTTTGTATACGTGTGTGTCTTATGTGAATAAATGTTTTATCTATCTATCTAACAAAATATACCTACATATTTAAAGGATGTAAAAAAACACAAACAACAACAGATCAATATTACCGATTACCACAGTTTAGAGCTAATATGAATCGGTTTAGCTAGATATTTTAATTAACTTCAGTTTGCTAGCTCCAGGGATCTGAAGTATTTCGGCAAGTTGAAGCAATACCTACCTGTAGTTTTGTTTTATCGGCATCGGCATTTTGCCAAAGTTAATTCATATCCCAAGCTGGGTATTCGTGAGGTTTCCGCCAGCTGGCTGAAAGTTAGTTCTGTAACACTCCAAATAAACCACTTGTTTTATGTATACTCCATTTCAGACACGCTATCTCACGATGTAAACTTGTTCGAAAATCTAAAGTACGAAAAAGAAAATTAGTGAGAGTGAAAGTAAACCTCCCAAAAGTATAATTGCTACTTGACACAATTTATTCATTATACTAAAGAATTTAGTTACTAAGAATTTTCTCGAAGCGCTTGTGGCCTAGCCGGCCCGAGTCGTCAGGCTATACTAGTCCACTGCTGGACATAGCCCTCCCCTAAAGAGCGCCACGTTGTGCTATCTTAGGGGGTAATGCCCATAATCCCCACGCTGGGCAGTTTGCAGTTTGGTGGAATTGTACTGCAGGGGCTGCTGCTACCCACCCCCCGGTTTGTGTCCCTTAGTCGCCTTTTACGACACCCGCTAAAGGGTGTGACTCATCAACTGGAAGGAATATATCTTTTGGTGATTTGGAAGTTATGCTCATTGTAAGAGTTATGGATAACTCAAAGGAGAAGGGTCACCTTTATAGAAAAAAAAAGTGTTGAGTACATTTGTTAATTTCTAGCGCTCGCTCGGCGAGCGGAAGCGCTCGTGGCCTAGTCGAACAGAGTGATTGGAATCAATGACTTTGTTTAGCAACAACTGGTGCAGTAGGTGCAGTATGGATGACCGTCTCGTGACTACCGCTAGTGACATTACTTCCGAGCGCTTCCTTACTTCGCGAGGAACGTTAACCGGTTGGTGGCGGCTGTCATGTAATGGCAGTCATTAAGCCATGTTGGAGGCCTTATGGGCGGCTTGATAACTTCTGACGGTAAGGCCAGCCACTGTCTTACAATCCTCCACCAACCCGGACTTGGTCCCTGTGGTGGAGTATGGTCTAACCTTCCTGCGATGCGGGAAGAGACCCATGTCCCAGCAGTGGGGAAATACAAGTGTTGATATCGATCGAGTAATTTTATGTATTGATACCGAGTGGGTACCGAGCGGCTGTCATTGCATTCGGGGGCAACCGAGAAGACGATGGGATGATCTCTTGCCGGAATGGTCTGAGGTGAAAAATGACAAAAAATCTTGTTGTAACTAAAAAGGGGGAAGCCTTTGTCATGCAGTGAGACACCACTATTATGAAGGTTAAATAAAATAGTAGTAACACCTCTGGCTATTACTAGAATAGTAGTAATACAATAATAGTAATACGTTGGCCTTTGCATCTACTTTATGAGATGATTTATACAGCGTCCGGTGGCATCTTCACTCACACTAGATGGGTGAAGGGACCACTCGGATGCAGTAGTGCTTGGGACATGGTCCCATGGGGCTCTTGCTAACGATGCAGGATAAACATTGACTTAAAAAAATGATAAGATAATAGTTATTTTAATGGTACAAAAGAGCACATGAGGCAAAAATTCGCAAAGATACACAGTACCATTTGCGGCCTGGGAATAGGTTATTCAGAAGGGGAGCGCTGCCAGCATCCTGGGAACTCTCCCCAACGGCAGCGGTCTAGACTTTCTTACATAGAACGTATTATGTTAAGTTAATTAGTAATTTTGGCGGCATTTAAGCAATTTAATCATTTAGCCCTGCGAATCCAGTACAATAATGCTTTTAGGATACTCAAGATGCTGCCGTAATACTGGAGCGCGTCTGCATTGCTTGTAGAGGCGCGCACTTAAGTTTTTTCTGGGGGAAGATATAGGCCATACTTCACCACTGGGGCCAAGTTCCGATTGGTGGACTTGTAAGGCTTGTAAGACTAGTGGCTGGTCTTGCTGTCAAAAGTTTTCAAGCCGCCTTAAGGCATCTGACCTAGCTTAACGACTGCGATCTGTCGACGGCAGTCGGCACCAACTGCTTAACGTGCCTTGCGAAGCTCGCAACCACTCGGAAAAATGCCACTAGCGTTAGTCATAGACGGTTACCCATTCATGCAACGCGCCCTATGTTGCTTAATCTTCGTGATCGTTTAAGAACACTCAGGCAGCCTGGGCTACGAACGATACCAAAATAAAATAAATAATGAATTGTATTTAATGTATGTAATGAAACTTGCGGCGGTAGCCCCGTGGGTAGAACAATGGACCCGGAAGTGAGAGTCCTAGGTTCGATTCCCAGTGCGGGCATGTACCAATGACTTTGTTTTCTAATTTATGTACGAAAAACATCATGAACATCGGAAACAACCTCAGTAAAACTCACTGTGCATGTTATCGAACTCCTCCTAAATGGGTTCACCGATTTTGATAAGTTTGTGTATTGGCAACATATAAGTGAGAACAAGAGTTCGGAGAAATGAGAATATATGAGAATATAAGTTATACCAAAAGTGCTTCAGTAAATATTTGGATAGAATCGAATTTAACATTAGTAAGAACCCGAAAGCATTCTGGGGATTTGTTAAGCTCAAACGTAAAGGGCATACTACATTGCCCACTCAGTTGCACCTTGATGACAAGATGGCTAGTTCAGCTCCAGAAATTGCTGATCTCTTTGCTGAGCAATTTTCATCTGTGTATACGACTATCGACACTGGAACATGTTCTGCTCAATTACTGAATGCCGGCAGTAGCCTCAATTCGATTAAGTTCAGCGAAAGTGAGATCCTAAGAAATATAAAAAAGCTCGACATATACAAGGGTGCGGGCCCTGATAACATACCCCCGCTTTTTATAAAGCGTTGCGGCCCAGCATTGTCTCTACCTCTGTCTCTCATTATGAATAAGTCTATGGCAGTCGGACAGTTCCCCGTCGAATGGAAAAAGGCTGGAATAGTTCCGGTACATAAAAAGGATACCGTAGATAATGTCAAAAACTATCGTCCAATTTCTATCCTATCTTGTTTTTCCAAGTTGTTCGAGACGCTTGTGTGCCCCATCATCACTCGTCATTCGAGCAACTTGATAGCACCTGAACAACACGGTTTCAGAAAGGGTCGCTCTGTCCAAACCAATATGGTGTCCTATATCTCGGACTTGTGCCATGAAGTTGACATGGGCCAGCAAGTTGATGCCATATACACTGATTTCAGTAGTGCTTTCGACAGAGTTGACCATTCTCTTCTTATTCAAAAACTAAATTCCTTTGGTGTTTGCGGCTCCATTTTGTCGTGGTTCGAGTCTTATTTGTCACAAAGACCTCAGACTGTGGTGGTCAATGGTTGTGAATCACGAGCCTACTACGCTGTATCTGGTGTGCCGCAAGGATCACATCTGGGCCCAATTTTATTTACTATATTTATTAATGATATTGTCTCAGTAGTAAAAAACTGTAAGTGCTCACTATTTGCGGATGATCTCAAAATCTACAAAACTGTGCGTTCAATAACAGATGTGAGATGTATTCAGAATGATCTTGACCGGATAGTGAGCTGGTGTAAATTGAATGACATGAAACTGAACGTGAACAAATGCTTCCATATAAAATTTACCAATAAAAAACTACCGATAATGTCTGAATATACGTTGGACAATATTTCTATACGAGAAGTAAATGAAATACGTGATTTAGGTATAATTGTAGACAAACGGTTAAGATTTGTATCTCACATAGAATCATCAGTAACAAAAGCGGCACAAATGCTCGGCTTTTTGAAACGAAATACTATAGGGCTTCGAAAGACAAGCACCAAGATACTACTATACAACGCGCTCGTTCGAAGTCATTTGGAGTACGCATGTTCTGTCTGGAGTCCAGCCTACATTGTGCATTCGCAACGGATAGAAAGCATACTGCGGGCATTTACGCGGCATTTAGCTTTTGGTGCTCCAGGCATATCACACAGATGCCCTTACGAGCAGCGCTTGGAACATTTCAAAATGACCACATTGCGTCAACGCCGTATACAACAGGATCTCATTTTCCTCTATAAAACTATAAACGGCTGCTTTGATTGTAGTGATATCTTAAAAAATATAAAACTAACAGTACCAAATCACTATCCCAGAACACCAATTACTAAAATCTTGAACATTCCATTCAGCAGAACAAATATCGGCAAGTATGCACCACTCTCCCGTATGTGCGACGAATACAACTCGCTATGTGCATAATTGGATGGCACTGATATATTTTACGAGTCATTGTCCAAATTTAAAGGTAATATATCCAAAGTTTTCAAATAAAAATAAAAAGTTCTCCAGTACCTATTCATTAAATTTTAGTTGTTTAATTGTTAGTTATAGTTATAATGAATTGTAGTATATAACATACCCGATACCGTCTGACGCTTTAGCACAGTGTCAAGACCTACCAATGTGTATAGAACACTATTAACAAAGAAAGATATATTATGTAATGTTATGCTCACCTGTAATTGGCTAACGTACTAGAATAGACCCTAAGCTCAGTTATCATGTAATACTTGTATGTTACCTGTTGGCGTGCCTTAAGTAAATAAATAAATAAATAAATAAACAAACAAACAAACAAACAAACAAATAAATAAATAAATATATCGTAGGTTAAATAAATATGGCACACCAACGTTTGCGGCGCCAGCTAATAAGAGTAAGAGTAAGAAATGTTTATTCATAAACGATAACACCAAATCGACCATACCATATAATATTAATATAGACTGCTATATTTACAGAATGTTTAGTTAAGGAATAAATTGTATCGACGTTTGCGTGTTGTATGTCCCATCCTTATGGATTTATACTTTTGTCTAAGATCCTTAATATAACTTTGACTTTCTATAGGCAACCTAGTACGATTGTAAAATTTCGAGTGTACGAGTACACTGCAGTTGTCCCTTTCAGGCACAAAGAATCATTGTAAGAGTAACAAGGAAAGCTATTCAATAATTACTTTTTATTTTACGGCTCCTTCTATGCTTTAGTTATTGTTCTGAGACAGGGACACGTCTGTCAAATTTTGCTTCAGCGCATTTATAATTTTGACAGCCGCATTCAAGTTCTTCTATGGCCACACCTGTAAGCGCCATCTATGAATTGCTTTGTGAATTTGTGCTAAAACGGCTCGTAAGAATAAGAGTATTTATTGTGATCTTGGCGTGAGAAAAAATCCAAAATTTCTAATAATAAAATTTCTATTCCATTATTTTTTCCACCCATTCTACCAATTTGCCGTTGGCTTCGTAATTAATATTATGTAAATATCAGTGGCAAGTCTTTGAACTAAGCCGTGGACATAAAGACTTAAAGCCGGATATGACGAAAGTTTAAAATTTCGAAACTTGAGGTGGGCTTGCGTAGTAATTAAGCGTCGTCTCTCTCTGAGAGAAGGCCTGTACCTTGCAGTGGGACGTTTATATGCTGCATTTCATAACCTAATTAAAAATATAACTGTAAAATTAACACTCTGGACTTGTTCCGAAATAAAAAATAAGTGCCAAATTCGGTAAGACTTTGTTGTACGCACACTAGTACGCACCTTAATTTGCACGATTCTCCTCGTCTGCCCCTGGCCTAAGACAATTCTACTTTACTTTGGAACAAACCGGGTTATTAGAATAATTGGATATTCGCATTTGAAAGGCGGGAACCGTTTTGGGGTGGAAAACACCGCTTTTCTACTTCTCGTTAAGTATATAAACTTTGCCATGGTGTGCTCTTTGCACTACTGCTTAGAATAACGAAGGTAATTTATACATATATCTAATATATAAAAATCTTGTGGCACAGTGTTGGTTATCGAACTTCTTCGAAACGGTTTCACTAATTGTTATGATTTTTTTGTGTATGTAAGTGGTCTGAGCATGTGCGGGGTCAGTTAGTAGTCTATAATATTTGCAATTTGACGTGGCAGTGGCGCACGTGGCGCTCGTGGCCTAGGCGAACCGAGTGATTGGAATCAATCATTTGGTTAAGCAACAACAGGCGCGGTCAGGTACGGGATGGGTGAGCGTCCCGTGACTACCGCTAGTGGCATTTTTCCGAGCGCTTCCGTCCTTCGCAAGACACGTTAAGCCGTTGGTGCCGGCTGTCATATAATGGCAGTCGTTAAGCCATGTCAGAGGCCTTATTGGCGGCTTGATAACTTCTGACAGTAAGGCCTGCCACTGTCTTACAATCCTCCACCAACCCGGACTTGGTCCCCGTGGTGGAGTATGGCCTAACCTTCCTGCGATGCAGGAAGAGACCCGTGCCCCAGCAGTGGGGACATACAAGGGTTGATAACGTAGCAGTGGCTGGTCACATCTGCCGAGGAAACGAGAAACCATCGGATACTTCCTATTGACCTGGAATCAATATAAAGCCGAACCTATAAGTGATATTTCGTAGGAATTGAGGGGAAGACAATCCGCCATAGAACTAAGATGACATAGCCTATAAGATTACTAAGCTGAATTGGCAGTGGGCTGGTGACATAATGCCGAAGAACCGATGGTCAATAGGGTATAAATGTTCTCGAGTGGAGATCACGAACTGACAAATGTAGGGTAGGACGCCCACCACCACTGAACCGACGATCTGAGGCAGATTGCTGTCAGAGACTGGATGAGTACAGAAAAAATTGGTGTGCTCCGGGAGAGTCCTATGTGGCCAGCAGTGGACGAGGACGTGCTGATTGATTAGAGGAGTTGCTAGAATGAAAATGATTTATAGAGACTTTGGTGCAATCCCAGTCCGTCCACGACCTGCCGCCAGCTAGGCTAAGAAGCAGGAAAAGTTTTCTGCGCAGCACACGGGCCTCAGAAGAATGCCCAGCTGAGACAAGGGTAGTGCGGTGGAAAATAAAACATCCGGAACCCACAGACTTTGCAAACCCCCAAGAGAGGCTCCCAACGGGTCCCGCAATGGCCTACGTGGCAGTCACTCAACTGACTCCGGACCCAAGTAGATTGCTGCAGACAAAACCTAAGCGGATGAGGGGTTATATTGCACCAACGGAGGAGCAATGTGATAGTGGAGCCTCATCGTAATCTATGGTGCACCTGCTCCAATGTCCATTGTGCCCTCACACCTGCACTCTGGAGGACCTACCTGCGACCTGCTGTGATTGCAGTGGTCAACTATTGGGCAGGAAGAATATAAACTGGTCGAATCGCTGACACGAAAAGAAGAAGAAGCCCGTTGTGTCCACGGTTTCGGATGTAAGGAAATTATGAAATAACATGTTAGGTGGAACTAATTAAAAATAAAGAACGGTCGTACGTCAAATTCGTAACAAAGAACGAGTGTTGTTTTAGAGCTTTGATGTGAGAATTTAGATAGTTCAAATTGTACCGACAAAACTGTAATAGTAACTTGCTGGAAATAGCAAGTTACTATTACAGTTACAGCACATCAACTTTAAAAAAAATAAAATGTAAAAAAAAAAATTTTAACTGTTTATGTCATAGTAAAAAAGTACACAAAAGTTTTCTTGTTCTGGAGGCTAAAAATCTTTCATATAAGATTATAATGCTACCAGAGGTTGCTCTATATCATAAAATAAATTTTACAAAGCAAAACAAAGTAAAAGTGCTGAAAGTGCCAAGGAACATTATACAAACAAGTGATTATATTAAAGTATTTTATATTCTATATATGTAGTGAGGTATTAATTGTAAAGTTGGCCGTAACGTAACTGATTAGAGTGCACGTTTATAAACGTTGATATGCTGTCGATTGACCACGGCATAAATGCGGCGATTGCATTGCGGCTCGAATTTATCCACGCGCCCACACTTAACAAGCCTTCTAGGCGTCAATGGCATGCAAAAAACACGTCACGTGACCCCCTGTACTGTAATGCACGAACAATATTCAGTCCCTGAGGTATGCTTAGGATTCCACGCTTAGGTTTCACCTCCGCAAGAGACCTATATTTTCGTAAAGTTGCCGAATGGTGTTTAATTGGGGAACTTTTGATGGTTCGATCTTCAGGCTTGTCTTGCATAAATCGAGAAACTCAATCGCAAATCATTATTCGCTACAGTTTTGTCGCCTACCTGTAATGTTATGCTAGATGAGATGTACTCGTACAATGCAACCAATTACGTAATATACTCGTAGGAATAAAGAACAATGTGTAATTCTATTTCTTAATGGCTTGCGATGCTCGTACATAGTTATGTATTAAATTATCGTCGGTAATTAAGGTAATTACGTTTTATCAAATAAATAATCGCGATTAGCCCCGTATATAGGTATATATATAAATGTATTAGCATCGCGAGACATTAAGAAATAAAATTACACATGGTTCGTAGGTACTATCATATACTGGGTGTCGTATGTCATTTCATTTCGTTTCGTTCCGTTTCGTTTCGTTTCGTTTCCTTTCGTTTCGTTTCATTTCATTTAAAATAGTATAATTAAACACTCAAGAATAACATAACGCTTGAATGAATTTCGGAAAGAAGTTGTGATTACTTCATTTTGGCGTCCTAACGCGCGCGTCGATGCGACGAGGGTTGAATTCACCAAGCACTTCGGCGTACTTTAATAACGGCTACAAAGTTGCCGTAATGTATTAAACGTAAGTATAATTCGTTCAGAGTATTACGTATTTAAATAAAATCAGACATTTTTTGAAGTGTCTGATTTTATTTAAATACATAATACTCTGAACGAATTATACTTACGTGTTGAAGTGCAGGAGAAGAAACTATAGATGACGTTTTTAGGTATCTATGTAGTAAATAGGCTTCAATAGACAGCTCCATTAGATAAAATAAAAATAATTTTATTGTAACACGGTTAAAATACAATACGGACCGTTCCAGACGTGGAAGAGAGGCAGGAGAAGGGAAAAACCTGGCTGGAGCTACGATCCCTAGCCATCAACAGAGATAAATGGAAAGCCCTTGTGTCAGTCTCAGACTCCACGAAGGAGTAAAGGGACCAAAGAAAAGGAGAAAACTGTTACAAAAAGTAGGTTACTGGCTACCAAACTAGGATTCTCTGTGCTATGAGTCTCCAGACCATTAAAACCCAATAGAGACAAAAACATTTATCTTTCAGCTTAAATGACCTAGCGATATGTACCAGGAAAACCAACATCCTTGAGGAAAACACATCATTTTAATCTTAACCTCATTTTAAGGGTCTAACGCAGGTTCACGTAACCGATAACCTTGCCGTGCCGGTAATTATAGGATATTTATGTATAGCGTGCCTCGCTTCTAGTGGTAAAATTTATCTAGTATATAACTATCAAGGACTTGTTGAAGACCTAAAACTCGAACAAAGGTATAAAACTTTGCAATGGGAAAGTTTTCAATCTTCCCCATTGCGAAGTTGACGGTCTTGTGTCGTCCGCATCCAGCGACTCCCAATGCCATTTTACCTACAATGGCCCAACTATGAGGCTATGTGCAGAAATCTCAGCTCTTACACACGTATTCCAAGACGTTCCTCAAAGTCTTCTCCACTCAATACTCAACGGAGGTGGAGTCGAGGAGAGGTGGAGGCATTTCCTTGAGTTAGTATTACAATTCAGCATTTGGAATGTACTCGAGTGAGTATAATCAATCTAATCTGTGGTTTTACTCGAGTGAGAATTCGGTTTTTTATGTTGGCAATGGCGATGTCTTTGCTAAGTTTTGTCAGGCAGAAGTTTTTTTTTTCCCGAGCAGGCTTTAAGGTAGGTTCCGAGGAACCTTAGCTTTGACAGTTGATTTTTTTCATTTCATTTAATTTATTTATTCATTAACAATTGACACTGTATTTGAAATATAGCTTATAAACTAATTAACTAAGACTATTATATTCCTATTATAAAAAGTACTCGAAACCGCACGCTAGTTCCGAGTACTTTTTATGTACCGAGTGCATGAAACGACTAAGAACGTTGATGAAGCGAAGGTGATCTGTCAGGATCGTGGCAAGTGGCAGTCCCTGGTCTCTGCCTACTCCTCTGGGATACAGGCATGAGGTTATGTATGTATTTATTATATTCGACTCGAGTGAAAAACTTGCTCGATTGGAGGAAATTTAATACATTTTAAAATACTGTTTCCGTCGGTTGAGCAAGAGTAGAGTGGAGGAAAACTTCGAGGAACGTCTTAGAATACGGGTGTGAGTGTAACTAACTAACGTCTAACATCCGTCTCACACGTACATTCCAACATTTCTAATAATTGATTAAAATATGTATGCGTCAAAAGGAAAAGTCAAAATGATTATAGGACTACTGTATTGGCCATTGGTCTGTCATTGTATAATAACCCTTTTTCTGAAGAGCAGATAAAGATATATCTTTTTCTTCAGGCTATATTAGTCCACTGCTGTACATAGCCCTCCCCTAATGAGCGCAAGGTCGTGCCATCATTGGGGGGTAATGCCCATAATCCCCACGCTGGGCATGCTGGTTGGGGATCGGAGTTTGGTGGAATTGTACTGCAGGGGGCGCTGCTGCCCACCCCCCGGGTTTGTATTTCTTAGTCGCCTTTTACGACCCCCGCGGGAAGAATTTGGGCTGGTGCTATTCTCTAGGCCGACACCACACAGCAATAATATTTAATAATTGAATAAAAAAAGGAAAAGTCAAAATGATGATAGGACTACTGTATTGTCCATCGGTCTGTCATTATATAATAACCCTTTTCTGAGGAGCAAATAAACAGATATAGCTCAAACGTATACAAAATTTTAAGGCCTAATCCTTAAATTTTTTTTACAAAATAAGGTTTTATTGCAACGCAGTGTAATTTGTTGATACTAGCATCCGTTGGATAATGATTACATTATTCATAAGATGCTAGTATGCAATGAAATGAAATTTATTATTTGCCACTTTTTTTGTATATTTTGTGATATACATTGATATTGTGTGGGGCTAGAAGCAATGTATGTGCTTGGATGTAATGTTATGGATGTAATGTTATGGATGTAATGTTATGCATGTTATGTAATGTTACATATACAACTTTAAATTTTCGGATTTATTGACTTTACTTGTGATACGTTTGCTTTAAATTTCATGATTTTAGGTCCACAGGCAGTGCAGTGGACAGCAGGTTAAATTTACATTTTCGTTGGGATGTCACCCATAACGTAACTGAGTCGGTGTAATGTAAGTTATCAAAGGTGACCGCTCACAAAAACCCCTCGGATCCAGTTGATCTAGCATCAAAAATGTTTCGTGTCTAAAATTAATATGGAATAGAATGCGATATTTGGGAAGAAGCAAGAGGAAAATAATTAGCCGAAGAACTAAGATGACTGACATAACATTAATAATCTGAACCGAGTGGAACCGCGACTGGACAGGAATCGTTTCACCTACCACAACCTACGTCCATCCCCTGATACCACAAAGGCATCATGAACCGCAGCTGGACAGGATTCGTTTCACCTACAACAACCTAGTCCATCTCCTGATACCACAAAGGCATCATCAACCGTATCTGGAGAGGAATCGTTTCACGTACCACGAGTTCTTTCTCCGCGCGCCCCAACTCGTCTCCGAGCTTCAGGTCAGCCGCTATGCGCATGGCCTCGAGGACTGTCAGTCGGGGCTGCAGCAGGTCGTCTTGCATTATGTAGCTGCTCAGTTTCTTGAACACCCGCATGTCTCGGGAATGGCCGTTGACAGTGATGCGACCGGTAACGCCGTTTGAGCTGCGAATAGATAATGCAGTATGAGCATAGAGTGTTATGACCTACAGATACTGGATACCAAAAAAAGAAATCGTTAGGGAAGGGTCCGGTTGCACGGCCGTTAGTTTGACGTGAAATGTCTATAAGTAAGCGTTGTATTTAAGCTCAAACTGTGGGATGTGTTGCACTGCACTGGCGCCATCTAGCGGTACGAGTCAAAAGGATCTGAGTAATAGCTACCTGCTCTAGTCAACAATATATATGTGCATTGCACACGACAAGTAACTACTACATACAACCACAGAGTTACAGCAATCGGCGAGGCGACATGTTGTCGTTGCACGCGAAATTTTAGTATACTCTCGAACTAACCGTGAAACATCACATCAATAAAATAGTACCATGAAAATGTTAAAAATATTAGCGCGCAATGGTTAGTCTTCGTATAGCACAAGCGTAGGTACTGAACCGGCACTCACGAAACGGGGGTTTCTCGAAAAAGGGTTGTGAAATATAAGTTAAAATGTAAGTTTAACGGGTTGTAAATTATGAATTTTTCTTTATTTTCGCGTGGCCACTTTTAGCTACGATATTCAAGTTCACAAATATACATAACGTTGTAAACAGAGTCGAGCAGCCGAGTGAGCAGCCGGTATTCCGCTCCGCTATCAAAATATTCATAATTATTTCCTTATGAAAAAATATGAATTCCCTCAACTGGTATTAAGAAGGCTCGAGTCATGCGTTTTGTGATCGTATTGTAGCGTTGTGAAACTTTTATAAATAACTAGCTGACCCAGCGAACTTCGTACCGCCTAACAGTAGATTCTTTATTTACTTTTTTATTTTTCTCTCCGTAAAAACCACCCTCATACTTTAATGAATATTATAAAAAAAGAATTAGCGAAATCGGTTCAGCTGTTCTCGAGATTTGCGCTTACCAACACATTCAGCGATTCATTTTTATATTATAGATAGATAAAACCGGAACGACTTTAACTTTTTGCTTTATTTAAACTGGATAAAACGGAATAAGCAGGTAAAAATAGTCAGGTCTAGTCAAGATGTGAAGTAGTAATGCTAAAAATGAGGGAAATATCGAAAATGTGTGACATAATTTTAAATTTTTGAAAATGATAGAATTAAAGAAATATTAAAAAATGGTGTAAAGAGGTTTGCACCGTTACAATATAATGTCGGAAATGGAAGATATAGTCGTATTTTTTAAATTTAATAAATACCATATGAATAAATACCAGAACCATACGATGGGATTAACATCGTCACTTATTGTAGTGTAGAAAATACCTGATAAATAAGGATAAAAAAATCTATTTAAATACCTCAGACACTCAGATATCTGAGTGTCTGAGGTGTTTACATAGTTCAGCGCGTGAAATTGCCAATCCGCGGTGGGCACGGGTGGTGATAAAGCCCATACTTTCTCTTTTTGAGAGAAGGCCTGTACCCTGCACTGGGACATATATAGGCTACATAAAAAAGGCGTATGTATGTGTATTTAGTGTACCTTGGTTAGGTCTTTTTATAGTGAAATACTGAATTCAGAAAGCGACTTTAATTGCGTTCAATTCAACAGTGAAATTAGAGCTGTTTTAGTTAGTAGGCCTGTGTTCCGCTGTGGGACGTGTATATGACACATAAATGACACAAAAGTATGTATGTATGTATGTATGTATGTATGTATGTATGTATGTATGTATGTATGTATGTATGTATGTATGTATGTATGTATGTATGTATGTATGTATGTATGTATGTATGTATGTATGTATGTATGTATGTATGTATGTATGTATGTATGTATGTATGTATGTATGTATGTATGTATGTATGTATGTATGTATGTATGTATGTATGTATGTATGTATGTGTGTATAAGTATTTAGTGTAATCATCTTGGTAAGTGTTAGGTATTTATATAGTGAAATACTGAATTCAGAAAGCGACTTTAATTGCGTTCACTTCAACAGTGAAATTAGAGCTGTTTAAGTTAGGCGTAACAGTCCTTTCCTTTTGCGAAAGCGCTTATTTAATGCTTGTTTTAGTGCCTCAAAAGGATGCTCGAAAAGGGAAAGTAAATTCACCGTAAAACAAGGTCGCGTATTTTTTGACGTCCTCCCGTCGCATTTAGTGAGAAAGGATATCTTTTGTGAAATTTAATTAAGAACTTTTTCGTGTCGTCGAGGCGTATTCATTAAAATATTGATTCAATTAAGCGGTTTGGTAAATAAAGGGGCACTTTTAGCCTTAAGAATATCTCAGGACTTTTACACTTAAACGTATAAAATTTCCACATTTTTAAACAAACTTACGTACTTTATGGGGTCGTTAATATTATAAACTATTAGGTTTTCACATGTCAATGGTGCCTATTAAAATCTAGCCAGATATACTCCGTGTATCTAAGAACTTGACCTGGTGCACCATCTAGATAAAATTTTTTAGTCCAAGTTCTTGGCCAGCCCACACAGCATATTAATTCTTGAACCCAAAGACTTTCTTCAAAGGAAGTTTTGTTACGACTATCGATTTTTTGTCTCTACACAAGGGCCAAGAGAAAAACTAAAAAAGCGTATTTGGGACAATTATGTAACTAATCCGTTAAAGATCGACCCTTCTCTATGTTTATGAAAACATTGCTGATTCCGTGTTGGAAAGGTTCTTGGCAGAGTTTTTGCACATGTGATCTTGTATTTCATTTGTTTCTTGCGACAAGTTGGCCATTTTTAAAGTTCCGTAGTTAACAATGAGCCCTTACACTTACTCCATGTTTGTCCGATTTTCTGCTTGCCTGTCTATCTGTCTGTCCACGGCTTAGTTTAAAAAAAAATAGTGCTAAACGCTGAAATTTGATATACATCCTACATACAAAGCACGCTGACTAAAGGAACAATAAAACTTTTTTTGTGTATTTCGCTTACACTTAAATTAGGGACGTTATTTTTCTCGTCTACCCTATTTTGCGGGCATCGTTGGATTGGTCGCATAAAAATAACGAATAATAAAAGAAAATGTACATCCACACACATTAATATGCTTATAATGAGGCTGTATTTTTCAGCCATGGCGGTCTGCTGGCGTTGATGGCGCAGTAGATAACATGACGTCGTGGATTCGAATGCCTTCATGCAATGATGACTTTTTTTCAAGTGCCACGTGAACGAGTTCTCGTTTACAATAAGTAGCGGAATGCCAATAGCTAAATGTGAAGAAAAACTAAAGAATTCCGTTCACATACCTCAGTGCTTGATATCACCAAAGTTTGAAAGATTATTATTCGTTATTGCATAGAAGTTTTGCACATATGCGAGGTTAATGCTACATAGTATTATCTACCAGCTAACCTAAGTCATACAAGGATGGATTTACTCACGCGTATCCGACGAGGATATTGAGAAGTGACGACTTGCCAGCGCCGGAAGGCCCCAGGATGCAGGTCAGCTCGCCAGACCTGAACTCCCCTGATACTCCGTGGAGGATTTCGCGTTCACCTGCATTAGGACAAAGAAAGAAGAAAAATTGGATTAGAAATAGGAAAAAATTGGCCATCGAGGACTTAAACTGCCTGCAGTGAAATCAAAAAGGAAGGTAATGTGTTTGGCTCGTTTACATGTATGTAATTAAGTTTGTTTGTTAGACTTTATTGCACAATAAAACCATATTAGCAACTTAAATAACATACCATGCAATAAAAATTACGTACAAAGGCAGACTTATCGCGTGTCGCGTATCGGCGTTCCATCTTACATAACTTCATAACCAATGGTCAGATTTTGAAATGCAATCTCAACGGATTTGCCGTGTTTGTCATAGTCTATAATAATAATATATGAAACCAGCATAAATTTAACAGAACAAATTTAAAATCACTACAATTAGAAATTATAAATATATAATTATAAATAATTAAAAATCTCAATAAAAAAATTACCAATAACCCGACTGCTGAGGACTACTAAGTAGGAGCACCGAAGAAAATGCAGGACCCAAATTAAACAATGTTACTCTTTGCGAGGTACCTAGGTTGGTCCCACCTGTTTAGTAGTTATTGTTCAGGAGCCGAGTTTTATATTAGACAAGTCTAATCGTGATTACTTACTAGGTAATTACGTATTACTTAATAAATAATCGCGATTAATAATATAATAAATTTCTATTGGCTATTTTTATTTTAGTTGTTTCTTATTTATCCAGCCGATTGTCAACATTTAAATACCTTTAGTATGAATCTTAGAGCACGTATTACTTTATACTCTAAGGTATGAATAGGTTGCATACAAGGCTTTTTATTTTGTCATACTGAAATTGCGTCGAATAATTTTCTAATAGGGAATGCACATTCAAATTTTGAGTAAATTACAAACGCAGTCACATTAGTATTCATACGATGTGGCACACTCTAGCATAGTAACGTGTATATAACGTGTAGGTATAGCGAGCAAAACGTGTCTCATTAAAACAAGTTTCAAGGAGTTATGCGCAAACTTGTTTAAGTTTGAAGAGTCTTCATTACCTTTGAGTTCGTCCCTATGCATCAGGATTATAGGGACAGAGACAAATGTGGATTTATGCACAGTACAGCTGTACAGCGTTTTGGTTTGATTATATAAGAGTCTTAGGGACATTTGCGCAGTTAACTTAAATCTAGGTTTAGTACAATTTCGATCGTTTTCTGTATTGAAATTCCGGTTTAAAAAGTTTTAATTCAAAATTTACGAGCTTATGCAAACGGCTTTTATTGTCCTAAATCCGAATTAACTTCCTTCACCTCTTTTTTTTAGGAAGAGTCCGATCTGCTTTCGTTAATCCGTATTTAAGTCAATAATGTGTTTACATATAAAGTAAACCCCTTCACTGTCTTACAATGCTCCACTAAAGAGGACTTAGCTCCTATGGTGAAGTATAGCCTGACCTTCCTGCGATGCAAGAAGAGACCCGTGCCCCAGCAGTGGGGCCATGCAAGGTTGAAATTGATATATTTATTAGGTAAAACGTAATTGCCTTAATTCCCGACGTTTATGACATGCATTAGTATCGCGAGGCGAAAAGAAATGCTAATAATGTGTAATGTCTTATTTTATTTATTAATTCAGAAAGGGATTCTGGCGGTGTGAGCCTGGCCTTATTCTATAAACATTAAAATACGTTTTTATTACATACATACATATTTTTTGCATGAGCTCGTTTTTATCAACAGAATGTTGATTTTAAAATACATCATCGATTCTAGGAAAGAAATTTGTCTGACAACAGGAACACATTTTTGTTTGACTGTCTAGTTCGTGCTCTGATATAATCTTATCGAATATTTATATGTGACTTTATATTATGGAGGGCTTATAGCAAAACTCAAGTGATGATTTTTCTTTATAAATTATAAATGAGTGAATTACCTGTCCTGAGACCGCCATAAGTCTTGGTTGGCATGTTTTAGTCTTTTTTTGTAAATTCCGAACCTTTTCAATGTTATTACCCCTGTGGCCAAATACGGAAATGCGTTTTACCTTTTCTCCCCCTACCTGTAACTTTGCAACCTCTCTAATCCCATAAAAGGGACAGACGACAGTACATCTATCTTTTAAAATGTAAATGATGATGGTATGTCGAGTATACAAATACTTACACGTCTTATTTAAAACCATTTAAAACGATTTAAAACCATTCACCGGTAGGTTCCAGTTTTCAGTAATATGTAATTTACTTGTGCAGTGGCGTAACTATACCATCTGGGGCCCGTGCCAAATTCTGTTGAAGGGGGTGGGGGGGGGAGATCTGTCCTTAAAAATCTTCACATAGTCTAATTTGAATAAACCAACACTAGTAACAAATGGAAGTGATGAATGTGAAGGTGATATAGAAAGAAGAGTAAAAGCTATGGAGAGAGCTCTGAAGGATAGGATTCGAAACGAAAGCATCTGACAGAGGACCAAAGTTATCGACATAGCTCAAAGAATTAGCGAGCTAAAGTGGCAGTGGGCTGGCCATATCTCGAAAGAACCGACAACCGTTGGAGAAAACGTGTTCTTGAGTGGAGACCGCGACTCGGCAAACGTAGTGTAGGACGCCCTCCGACCAGGTGGGATGACGATCTGCGAAAAACTGCAGGCAGATGCTGGATGCGAGAAAGCTTAGACTGGCACTCATTAGGAGAGGGCTACGTCCAACAGTGGACTAACATATAGCCGGAAGAAGAAGAAGAAGCCACTTGAAACATCGCTGGGAATTATAAAATTACAAATATTGTACCTTGCTCATTTTTTAAATCTTTTTTATGTAGCATATAAACTTGCTACTACAGGGCACAGACCTTCGCTAAGGGAGAGAGAGAGAGAGAGAGAGTATGGGATCAATTGCCACGCGTGCCCACCGCGGATTGGCAATTTCAAGCGCGGAGGTATTCGAATATCTCAGTCAGGTTTCCTCATCACGTTTTCCTTCACAGTTAGCGACTGATACTGCTAGTACTATAACTTCACACATGTACATAACTTAAGAAAACAAAGTCATTGGTATATGGCCACACAAGGAATCGAACCTGGGTCTCTCGCTACCGCGACCATTATTTTACCCTTTGGGCTACCGCCACATTTCCCATACACCTTTCCCACTACACTACAAACTTTTTCTATACGAATAGTGAACACAATAGTGAATACGAGTAGTGTTTGACAGTTGCTACCCGTTCTGTTACTGTAATTTCTGTGTACAATAAAGAATATTCTATCTATCTACCTACCTACCTATCTACCTACCTACCTACCTACCTACCTACCTACCTACCTACCTACCTACCTACCTATATGTCTATCTACCCCCATTGACGAGCGAAATTGCAGAAGGGGAGAGACCTTTACGCTCTTCTCTCTTCAAGGCTGACTGTTGTATGTAACAAAACACAAAGTGCATACTTTATCTCGGCCGCAATATAAGGCCTGGTTCACATTTGAAACTAAAGCACATGTGAACGTTAAAGAAAAGTCATCATCGTGAGAAAAGCTGCGAGTCTGAGCTATCCACATACCTCAACGCACAATTGACAATTGTCTATACTCTCTCTAAGAGGAGGCATATGCCCTGTGGGACGTATACGCCTACATAAAAAGGTGCACAAAAATAAAGCATAGTGCAGTCTTATTTATAAAAACACAATTCCTCTAAAACACTACTTAGAGTATTTCAAGTAATCTGTCGTTATGTCTTTTCCCCTACCAGACACTATTAAACTATTTTTGTGGAGTGCTTTCAGAATTCGCACTTAGTCAATATCACAGCATTCGTTTGTTGAAATTGGTTCTTAGTTTTCTTACTTTTAATTACGTTCATGAAGTTTTTAGATAAAAAACACTTTATTGTGTACCTACATTGGAAATTGTAGGTACAGTAAGTTATGTAAAGCGGATAAAACCCCATCTGTCTACGAAACCCTACACTTGTAACGGTGCAAACCTCTTCACACCATTTTTATTTCTTTTCTATCTATCATTTTCAAATATTTAAATTATATACGTCACACATTCTTCGATTTCGCTCATTTTTCTTAACTACTACTTTACCCTTTGACCAGATCTGACTATTTTACCTGTTTCTCCGTTTTTTTATCCAGTTTTCTGTTTTAAAGTTACTATAAATCTACAAATAAAACCACACCTGAAGTCGTTCCAGAGATTATTGATTATTATAAAAGTTATCCAACGTTCCACACTGCGCGTGGCCCAACACGGACTTGGCCGCTTCTTTGTATGTTTTCGTCACAATAATTTAAAAAATCTGAATAAAGCCAATTCAGGCCATTAGGCCATTTTCGTCCACTGAAGTATCCAGCTTCCCTCGAGGCACACCACATTATTCTTTTCTCGGCCACCCTCATCCAGTTTCTACCAGCCATCTGTCTCAGATCGTCAGCTCAGCGAGCTGACAGTGTAATCCTCTATTCCTGTTCTTGTTCATCCTCTTCTGGATCTATGTCCCCTCCATCGCACGTCACATCTTTCTATTCTTTCTTCAAGCTTATCTACGATGGAGATCACAAGTGTAGGACGCCTACCAACTTACTGCTTCGACAATCAGGGCCGTGTTTCGGAAAATTAATATTCGTAATTTGTAATGACAATTCGAGGTTTATTGCGTAGCAGAGTCTATATTATTTGTAGGTTAATCGACTTTACGATGTACATTGAATTGTCTTAGTGAACCATGAACTGTAGTTCTATTTTACAGACCTCTGATGTAGATTACTGGTAAATGCTGGATGAGGATGGGGGAGGACAAAAAGAAGGCAATGTAAGCCATGCTTAAATTAGGTAGGTGTTGTAAAACACATCCCAACTCTGATGAGGCGGGCAGACGCCGTCGTGCAAAGTTTCACACAATCATCTAAGTTAATAAAGTTACGGGCGTAAAGATTTCTTGCTGAACTTTGCTTGTGTTCGCTGAGGGACGAATATTATTATTAAATTATTTACTGTACCGGGAAAAACGTCTATTGACGGCCTCAATACAAAGTAGAGATATCAACCCTTTGTATGTCCTTACTGCTGGGGCACGGGTCTCTTACTGCATCGCAGGACGATTAGGCCATACTCCACCACGGGCGCCAAGTCCGGGTTGAAGGAGTATTGTAAGACAGTCGTGGGCCTTCCTGTCAGAAGTCATCATGCCGCAGAAATTATAAGGCTTCTGCCATGACAGCCGACACCAACGTTTAACGCGCCTTGCAAAGCACGGAAGCGCTCGTAAAATGATGAAAAATGCCACTACCGATAGTCACGGAATGGTCACCTATCCAGGACCTGACCGCGCCTGTTGTAGCTAATACATAGATTTAACTTCTGCTGACGTCAGACGTAACACATTGCTTATAATTTATCCCACCTGTTATTGATTGGAGCGTATGAAAGGAACGACGAAAGACTTAAGCACTGAGCCGTGTATATTTAATTTTATTTATCTTTCTTCTCATATAAACTGGTCACATAAAAATCTTTAATAAAACACCGAATTTTAACTATCTATCTTTTTTTAGGATTCCGTAGTCAACAAAAAACCTCATTGTTGGGCCGTGTCCGTCAGTCTGTCTGTTTAGGGTACCTACGAGTATCAGGCGTAGACCTAAATTACGGATAAAAATCATTACTTGTTTTAGAATACGTTTTAGTAAACATTAAAAACTGCGGTTTTCAGCGGAAACCGATTAAAGTCCTAGGATTGATACTACGGCTTTATGTTCCAAAAATAGTTATCACAGATACTAATATTTTTCATGTTTACTTTTTGAAAAAAACGTATATACTAAACGGGGCTAATCGCAATTATTTATTTACCTTTTACCTAATAAATAATCGCGATTAAACGATTAAACACAAAACTTACGTCGTCAAAGAAAATAAATGTTCCAAGGGCCTTATAATGTTCGTCACACTCAATACCTACTATTACGCATAACATACCTAAGAAAATTTACTCTTATGTTCTTAAAGTCAAAGCTCAAATACAAAAGCTGACATAAAGTCAACAGATAACTTTCATCGCTCAGTGACTAAAGGTTCTTGATGAAGTTTGAGTTGTCCTGACATAGTTATTTGTTGAAATATTATTGAGCGATATTAGCATTTAACACCGGGGGATAGAGTCGGCAGTAACTGTAAAGGATAAGTTAGTGTAATCACAGGTATAATGCCTTCAGGCAGGGCGTCATATCACACGGAGGTTCCACGTAATGTGAGAAGTTCGTTAGGATGAAAATAACGTTTGTTGTCGAGCGTTATTGAAATAACATGTTTCTACATGCTTGGTAGGCTTTCAATAATAAGTTATGCGGCGAAGACTTCTTTGTCTTACAAAGCGTTTAGATTGTGTAGCTGCGCGTTGTTTCTGACAGCATAATAACCAGCCCTTTCGTGAAATTAGTTTGAGAAACAAAAATTAAGACAAATGAAACGTAACAAATGAAATATTAAAATAAATGCTCGCCAGCTACGTTCGCGTTGGCAATAGAGATTTATAAACTAACAAGAAAAGTATGAACTGACTTCATATTATATTTTACATTTTTTGTATATACATCAAAGATATGACGAAATATATGTCAAAAATTAAATCGACTGCCTCTTTGCCTAGCTGTATCACATCTGATTACCATGCTGGAAGTAGTAGGTCCTGTTCCCATTGGAGGCTGCTGTAGATTTGTACAAATAGCCTCAGTCTTAGTCTAAAATACAGTTTTCTTCCTAGTTTAGGCTACGTTTTTACTCTTACCTATGTTAAAAAATCAATTATTATGTACTTACACTAAATATATATGATTTTATGAATAATTTTTTTCTTACTTTATTGCCTTGACCTTGTGCTCCCATAGCTGGAGAGCCTACCCTCTCACGGAATCCGCCACCAATATAAATTGAAATGCAAGATTGAAAAGCGGTCCCAAGAAAGGGGCACGCCATTCGACCGTTGAAAAGATATTGTGCGGCGATAAAGGGTCGTGTTATTGATTGCCGCGTACAACGGCACACAACAATAATGCAAAAGTTCTGCTTTACAAATCGGATTGTCTGGGAGGCGTCGCTAGTAAGTAAGTAGCAAGAAACATGAGATGAGATTTTTTATACAGCGTCCAATAGCACCTTCACTCACACTAGATGGAGGCCTGCGCAGACGAGGGACTATCCCCGGGTACTTTTGTTGTCCGTCGATATAGATCTCTTATAAATTGTATTGAATAACGTACACGAAGGACTAAAAGGGCTAGAAGGACTACCCCGTACAAAAAGTCCCTCAAGTTACCGAGGACATCAAGAGACCGGAGTTGATAAAAGTTCGGTGTTTTCTTCACCTTTTCAACTTCATGTAAATTACAACACAATGTAATCTCAGAATATTTGCTTCCATAGGGTACGCTTCACTCAATTTCCTGGGAACAAATGGCCGCACTCCGTCGTTGAGTCCGCGACAAGTACTCCGAGGATATTTTTTACGATTCAGGGACTTTTGTCGCCAAGGGGCAAAAGTCCCTCGTCTGCGCAGCCCTTAAAGGGACCACTCCAATGCTGCAGTGCCTGTGACATTGTTTTAGACAGAGTAGGCAAACAGCGCGAGAAAACCCTCGTCTTGGTTGGCTCCGCACGTATTGACTTGTCTTTTCTGTCGGCTAGGGCTAAACCGTAACGATGGTATCGATATCAACCCTCGTATGCCCCCACTGCTGCAGCTCGGGTCTCTTCATGCGTCGTAGGAAGGTTAGGCCATACGCCACCACGGGGGCCAAGGCGGGCCTTACCGTCAGAAGTATAGAAAGGTATAGTAAGTAGCCAAAACATACATATAAAATTTTCATCAATAAGGTCATACATGTGTTTAGGTGTAGGCAAAGAACAGGCTTGGTCACTTGCACAGGTTCTGACGGTTCTGACCAACCCTTCGCTTCATCAACATTTATTACTCCTAGAATCTTATTTACTAAAATAGACAAGTAAGGATAAATAGACTGTAGCAATTTCTAATAGAGTATTCCATCTATATAGGTACCAGTTTAGCATAAAGTTAGGTGTGACCTCGACAGTACCGTATCTTTATCGTATTTTATTGGTCCCTGGAATGACCCTTGTCGAGGTCTCCCTTTGAGTCCGTAAACAAATTTCAACAAACGCGCCTTTGATTGATTCGCGAGGATTCCTCTCTTAGACGGAATTGGATGTTTTCTCCTTTTTCTGCGTTGGCAACATTTTAGGCGAGAAGCGATCTTTTTAATTGACTGTAGTCGTTAGCATCAGGTTCCACAGTTGCCTAAGCTGACTGCCTCGTTGGTCTAGCTGCGTCACATCTGATTACCATGCCGGAGGTTTTCGGTTACCGTGCATTTATACAAATAGCTTCACTCTGGATGCATCTCCATGTTTCTCATGGCCTTGTCTGGTTATCATAGCATAGGGTATCCTAGTTTGTATCATGGATAAGTGATTGTGTTGTGTGGAAGTAATAATATAAAACCTTCTGTCTTATCAAGTTTAGATTTCAGTAGTTCTATAATTGTAGAATTAATATATAATTGTATGTTCAATGAACGCTTTCATGTTATGAATCTGAGATACGTGTTGTGAATCATAAACAAATAATAATACCATTTTAGGCAACAATAATGAAAAATCTAAGGTTTTTAATGGTTTCGTTAATTAAAACCGCAGTTAAATTAAAATGCTTAAGTTTATATTTCATACAATCTTGAAAATTGTCGCGGTTAATTATTATGAAAATTAAAATAAATATGAGCCATTTAAACGAATTGAATTCTAATTTATCGATCTAAACAGAAACGGTTCTCAGGTTTTATGTCATTTCAAAAACATTTTATATAATACTCAGGGCTCGGGCGACAAACATTGTGTTGTTCATTCTTTCTTAATTTATATTATTTTAGTTCAAAATGACCTTGAGTTAACAGAGTTTGTTTTAAAGAACAATTTGGACCAACTGCGTTGCTCAATTTATTTGGGAAAGTTTGTTATTTTATTGTCATTTTATGCAACAGCCAAATGATAAAGCTAAATTTATGAAATGGCTGCGCTGGTACAGTATTTGAATAGCTCTGTAGACGGGGTATTATCGTAACTTGTGTGAAACTTCCGACTTAGCAATAAGGTTTCAATTCGATACGTGTAACTCTGTGGTGCCTTAAGGTTGGAGTACACTAACGATTTCAAATGTATAGAAAATTGGCCAATGGCTTGTGTTGTATAAACTGTACAGTATATTAAAAAACTGAACGCTACGCATAGTAGCGCTACGCATAACAACGCTCCGCTACGCGTAGCAACGGTACCCTATGCATAGCAACGGTACACTACGCATACGCTACGAATAGCAATGCTACGCTACGCATAGCACCGATACACTACGCATCGCAATGCTTCGTTACGCATAGTAACGCTAATCTACGCATAGCAACGCTACTCTACTCTATTCTACGCCGAGCAACACTATGCTACGTAAGCTACGCGCTGGACACCAACACCCCTTCAACTTTAAAATTTTAGGTAGAGAATCAATATACCGATATATTTTTTGGGTTACTAAAATAAATAAAAAAAATCAAATAGGGATGGTCGCGTAACGTTTTTTAAAAACCGAGGTTCTCAATCGCTGAGCGTAATTATAAGCCAGCGCTACTTAGAGGTCCCCATTCCCCATGTTTGCGCGATGGATGTTGCTTTCGAAAAAAGTTCGCCGGTCAAGACGCTATATGCGGCTCTCGTACTTAGCATCTTAGAGACGAACACGGTGGTATGGAATCCGCATGAGAATAAATATACTCTAATGTTGGAGCAAGTTCAAAAGAGGTTTCTTAGATTTCTTTACAAAAATAAACAAGGATATTATCCTTTTCTATTTCCGACACTATTTCAACAGGGGCATCTAGGTTATAATTCACTCGAGCTAAGGAGATTATTGGCCTTGGCAAAATTCACACTTAATATAATAAGGAATAATATCGATTGTATCGATCTTGTTGAAAGGATGCTAAAACTCCATGTGCCTGATAGGTACCTCAGGGCGCGGCAGCACCGGCTGCTGGCCGTGCCGCGCGCGCGCACCAACCTACTTCAGTTCTCGCCCGTAGCGCGCGCGCTGCGGCTGCTGAGCTCCCTGCTAGAAGCAGCCCCTCACTGTGATTTGTTTGTGGACGGGATAAAAGTTTTGATGGATGAATGTAAGATAATGCTAGAGAGATCGTTGTGAGAGGTTGTCTTTAGTTCTGTAACGATTTGGTGTTGACTGTAATGTTACAAGAACTGTTTAAATAAATAAATGCAATAAATATATGAGTATCGCGAATTAATAAGAAATACTATAACAAAATTATCATAATGGAATGAACATATATTAATATTTTGTTTTGTTATCATACGTGCTTTTTAATTTTAATCTATTTATAATACCTTTATATAGGAAAAAAGTATTGTTCATATTGAATACGGAAAACCATATTTGCCTCCGGGCAAGCTTTTTAAGTGGTAACTGTCAGCTTCTTAAGAAACGGTCAGGGTACTTTATTTTAATGTTCGTTATCGTTATCAACCCTTGTATGTCCCCACTGCTGGGGCACGGGTCTCTTCCTGCATCGCAGGAAGGTTAGGCCATACTCCACCACGGGGGCCAAGTCCGGGTTGGTGGAGGATTGTAAGACAGTGGCGGGTCTTACTGTCAGAAGTTATCAAGCCGCCCATAAGGCCTCTGACACGGCTTAACGACTGCCATTGTATGACAGCCGGCACCAACGGCTTAACGTGCCTTGCGAAGCACGGAAGCGCTCGGAAAAATGCCACTAGCGGTAATTACGGGACGCTCACCCATCCCGTACCTGACCGCGCCTATTGTTGCTTAACCAAGTGATTGATTCCAATCACTCGGTTCGCCTAGGCCACGAGCGCTTCTAATGTAATAAACATAAAATGCTTTTACTACTGTGCAATTCTTAACAGTAAATTCAAGTTAAAAGGAACATAAAATCTACATAGAATACACATTTTCGGACAGTAGCCACATAAGTACAGTGTGTTGCAGAAAGGTCGGGTTATTCGAATCATCAATATAAATAACGCAGTAGTAGAACGCTGACCTCATACTCGGGAGGTCGTGAGTTCGAATCCTGGCTTGTACCAGACTTTGTTTTCTAAGTTTCTTACATTCTTTTGAGACCCGTGCCCCAGCAGTGGGGGCAACTTAATGCTGGCTTTGTCTATGATGATGGTTGTTATTGATTGAAAAATCATCATCAATAGATAAAGTATTTCTCTTGACCTAGAATCATGAAATTTAGAAAGACGTAAGTCACACACCTCAAGTGAAGGAAGCAAACAGAAAATGGTTTGTTTTTAGTTATATAAATTTTTTTTGTGATTACAAACCCATCTTTGCAGTTGAGATGTATCGTAGGTATAACATTGATTGCACTGCAAAGTTTAGTTTGTGTGCGTTAGTTCAGATTTATTATAGCTTGGTAAGCTTTGGTCTAACCCAACTTCATGCGGTGTCGTAAAAGGCGACTAAGGGACATAAACCGGGGGGTGGGCAGCAGCGCCCCCTGCAGTACAATTCCACCGAACTGCGATCCCCAACCCGCATGCCCCGCGTGGGGATTATGGGCAATTCCCTCTATGATAGCACAACGTGGCGCTCTTTAGGGGAGGGCTATGTCCAGCAGTGGACTAGTATAGCCTGACGACGACGACGACGAAGCTTTGGTGAGAGGTGGGATGAACCCATATTCCTTTTTACGTGACACTTCCAGAATAAAATCATCCAATCACCTTATAACCAAATAAGTAATACAATTATGTTATTTCCTTTTATTGCGCGGGAGGTACGTACCCTATACCCAGAGGTCCGGTTTCTGAATTAAGAATTTCACTAAGTAAATACTTAATACAGTGCTACACAAGAAATAAGGGATACCAAATTTTGGATGTGCGGCGAGTTGATCGACCAATCAGATAGTTTCAATTTATGGCAGGCCGCGCGCCTTTGTTGCTATTGGTTGATTCAACGTCATCGATGCAGGTGACTATTTGTTTGGCAATATTAGCGTGAGCGAAATAGGTAGTGCTACTGCGGCAATCAATTCTGCACCTTAACCGTATCGGTTAAAGATCATGTTGAATGTACTTATAGCTTCGGGTACTATCGTTACAATTCTTCCTAGTCTGCGCGAACGTAGATTCCCGAAGGGACTTCTATGATGTGTAGTACTGTAACGCTCTGTCATGCCTTTTGCTGAGAAAATCGTAGAGAATTATATAAAAATACAAACCTACATAGGTATAGCCTCTAAATAGGTTTTTAAAATTGTCCTTAGCACGGGTTAGTGCATTAAAAAGAATATAATCATACAGACTTACAGTTAAGTATTCACTTAGCGAAATCAATATAGAAACTATGAGTATCCCAAAAGGTTCTAAGATTGATCTTGCAAGTATGAAAAATTTCACGTAATTTAATTGCTTTGTTTTAATTGCTATGTACTTTATTCAACATACTGCTAAGTCTTAGAAAGTATAGTATTTTCTAAGGTTAACACGAGCAGTACACATAATTAAAACTGTTTTTATACGGATTTATGTTCGTTTATTACATTAATGTATTTTGAAAATTGTAAAAAATGTAATAAACGAGCATAAATCCGTATAAAAACAGTTTTCATTCTTAGAAAGTATTTGTAATTACTGACTCATCATAAAAATATATTAAAATCATTACAAAACTAAGTTTTTGTAAATATACAAATGACGGATAGCTAAATACCTACTAAATTTACTTGACTTCTTTGAGATGAATATAACTGAAAGAAGAAAAGAGTAAGTGTACATGAAATAATTAAATTTGATAGCTTTGCCCGTTTCAGAAAAAAAGGTCTTGATTAACAGATGGAAAGGGAGGACTACAAAGGATTATTTTAGGGTTCCGTGTGATAAATCCTTTTGAAATGTAAACCCCTAAGAACACTTCAAGTAATTAATGGAGATCTCCTTTGCACGTAGAGTCAACCGAGCCGCGCGTTTTCTCGCGATGTTTTTCTTCACCTTTAAATTAGCAAATGTACTTCGCATACATTCGCAAAACTTTGAAATTAAACAGCCGTTGGTATATGCCCGCACTGGGGATCGAACCTGGGCCACTCGCTTGCGAGTCTTTCGTGTTGGCCAAGCCGACTAAGCTGTCAGGATGGTATAGGTGCTGGGCAAGCCTACACCATCTAAAAAACAATGTCCCAGGAACTGCAGTGTCCGAATGGTCCCTAGTGTGAGTGAAGATGCCACTGGACGCTATATAAATCATCTTATTACGTAGATCCAAAGGCCAATGTAAGGCATTTGCATGTAACTTTTCCTCTTTTTATTTGAGGGACAGTGATTAACACCCGTATTCCAAGATGTTCCTCAAAGTCTCCTCGACTCAATACTCAACGGAGGTGGAACCGAGGAGAGGTGGAGTAGAGGAGAGGTGGAGGCATTTCCTTGAGTTAGTATTACCAGCTAGTATTTGGAGTATACTCAAGTGAGTACAATCAATATAATCGGTGGTTTAGCTCGAGCGAGAATTTGTTTTTTTATGTTGGCAATGGCGATGTCATTGCTAAGGTTTGACAGACAGAAGTTTTTCTTTCTTGAGGTGACTTTAAGGTAGATCCAGAGGTACCTTAGCTTTGACAGTTGATTCCTCGACTCGAGTGAAAAATTTGTTCGATTGAAGGAAATTTAATACGTTTTAAAATACTGTTCTCCTCGGTTGAGCAAGGAGTGAAGGAAAACTTTGAAGGACGTCTCAGGATACGGGTGTAAGCCTCCGAAGTTTTGGTAAATTATTTCATGAAAATATCTCGCATCTTCTGTCGTACGGGGATGGCCCTCATTAGCTCGTTCCGAGTGAAATACATTGGTTAATGTGGACACTGCGTCAGATGCACGGTAGTGTGCTTTTCCCAGCAGAGGCACCAATTGCATGCAATTGTATATTATTCCTTAATGACTCGCGATGCCCATACAGTCTGTTAGCTTTTAGTATATACCTCGGGCTCTAGAGTAGTCTTCGGTTTTCGCCGAAAGCACACTACTGTAATACTTCCTGCTCTGTTATTCGAAATTAAGTGTCATATTAGTTCCGATATTTCTATTACAAAAATATATCCGATAGGAGCCGAGGTATAGATAGATAGGCGACGACCTCTGTGGCGTAGCGGTAGGTAGCGCATCTGCCTACCATGCATGAGGTCCCCAGCTGGGAACAAAAAAAAAAACCCCAGGTCTTGGATGTTTAAATGTTTGTGATGTCGTTGTTTCTGGTTCCCACGACTCTGGATAATTTGTAGTGTGGGGCTAGAAGCAATGTATGTGCCTGTATGTAAATGTTATGTTATGTATATTCTAAAAGCTAACAGACTGTACATATTGTAGCCTTTTAGTCCGGATCTACTTACGGGTGTTGTTATATAACCTGGTCGGACTCTTCCGATATAACAACACCCGTAAGTAGATCCGGACTAAAAGGCTACAATGTGTTGTGCTTACGAAAGTTTTAGTTCAAAAAGACTGTACATATATTAAAGTTAGTGGTAACTAGGCCCATACTCCCTCTCTCTTTCTGAGAGAAGGTATGTGCTCTGCTGTGCGACGTAAATAAGCTACATTAATAAAATAATAATAATATGAGCCGTCATTAGTTTTTTTTGTATATTACAATCAATACAATATACATCCCTCTTTAGGATTTGCCTCCCACAAGCCACAAGGTTTGTAGGGTGTGGTCTAATCACCCAGGCTGACCAGGCTTCACTGGGTGATTTATAATAAGGTGAATAAATTTAGTTATAATTGCTATTAGACCTGTTTAATATATACCTAACTATGCATGCAGTTGAAGTCACGTAATATAGGTAAGTCAATAGAAAAACGTGTCATTCCCACATATATTCTGGGATATCGATAACAGATTCAATTACCAAACCAATTTATTCTATATCGACTAATGTTAAAGTCGTTAAGTAGATAAATCGGTTTCTAGATCAATTGCATTCCTTGTGTTATTATAATTGACTTGAATGACGACATTACGGATACCGTTGTAGGTATTAAACATAAGCAGTCTCTACACAATATTACGTCTCACTCCAGGGATTATTTAGGGAACATGACCCATGACGAGGGAGAAAGAGAGAGAGATAGAGTTATACTAGAACAAGTGACAAAGAAGAATGAATGAATTGATTGTGAGTAAGTTGTGTGGTACTTTTTATTACTACAGTCTTATGGTAAGGCCGCATAGTATTTACGAAGCAGCGTAGTGGTATTTAAATACCTTCGAGACTAGAGTTTTCTCACGGTGTCTGCCTTCACTGTTAGCGAGCGTAATTGGTTCAAAAATGTACAAACTAATACTTAGAAAACAAACTAAAAGCTTATTTGCCATGCCTAATAACGGTCTTACATAAAAATACGATCCCACATATATAAGAGGAGTTCCCGTTATAAACCAGGCTTAACTCCGTTTGAGTGTTTTAGTGGGATCGACTTTTTGTGAATAAGACTGTAAAGATTATCTTAACAGGGGGCTTATTCACACGCACAGATTTGATTTAGTTTACTAACTCCATGTCGGATCCCAATGCAACTGTATCAATACGTTAAGATGACTCAAATAACAAATCACATAAAATATGGAGAAGATGAAGGAAGAAAGATTGACGAAAGAAATGTATCTAGCAAATGTGGGCGGAAAAGCCGCGGCCGGTACGGCGGAAATACGTCATCCACATATGTGATGTAAGTATTAGCAGAGGCAACATAAAAAAATCGACTTCAGTACACTAAGGCACAAAAACGTATAATGAATGAGTATGATGTCAAAATTCGAAATACGTATACATGTAGGTATTGTAGAAGTATATTTTGGAGTCGGTGGCCAAAATGTATGTGATGGTGTGGAGCTCGGCAGGAAGGACTTAACATACTTGGAAATATACCCGGAATGAGGCCATTTGTACAAATGTACGGCGGCTCCCAGTGGCAATCGAACCCATGACCTCCGGCAAGGAAACCAGACGTGATAGTTATTCGAATCGTCTAACTGTCAAATTCCATAGTAATTATTAGTAATTGATGATGGAATAAGGTCTAATGCAATGGTGGAAGTTCGAAATATACCCTGCATATGCGGAGAGTAGTAGACTATGTTCCACATTTCTGACCACAGTCCGCTATGCTCCTCATGAGGCATTCGGAAAATTCAAGAAACTGACGAGCAAGGGAATAATTAGGCTTTGTGACATATCTTGTTTTAAAAACTTATTTAGAGGCTAAAAATTCCTTCCATGCCGGGACTCGAACCCGCGACCTCTGGCTATCCGTGCCAGAGGTCGCGAGTTCGGGCGAAATATTTAGCCTCTAAATAGGTTTTTAAAACGGTCCTTAGCAAGGGTTAGTGCATTAAAATGAATATAAAATGTTGTTGTTATGTTATGTTTCTAAGCTGTAAGTGCACCAGCCCGTATATGTATCCGTATAAGTATTCTATCAGGAGATAGAATTCGGCTTACATGTGAAGGGACGACGCACCTATTCGTCAAATCACCATCGTCTATCACCTTTAGAGATGTCACAAATCCACCGCGAGTAATTCCTCGTCGGTCCCGCGATCCTTCACCCTGAACCCTTTTGCACAGGGACGTACTTAGGAACTGTGGCAGTGAACTGTGAACTGAACCACACTTGGTTCAGTTTTCATTTATTTATCAAGCAAGCCTTGTCTACGGTTCTCAGTTCTCTCTGGTCTTAAGCCATCTGTATGGAGCTGAAACGTGGACACTGATAGTACGATTAGTCCACCAACTGAAAATCAGCTGTGAAACGGATCACAGCCCGTTCTATACCTCGCTGAACGACGTTAAATCGGAATATTTTTATTCGATCACATCAGAAATTGACATTTCAGAAGAACTAATATAAAAAATCACATTTTTTCTTTGTCATAGATTATTACTAAAAATGAATAATATATATTTTAGAAATTGCTAATTTAATTTTTTTTAGTTAGTTTAATAAGCCAGATCAGACAGATACCCTATAATATTAATTATATAGGTTATAAAAATATCCTAAAAACTAATACATACACATGCTGCCAAGGAAATCGATTAATCGTAACACTGATACAAACTTGCTCTGTAGGTATTTGCTACGATTTTAGTTCTTTTAATTTAAAGCTGCCCTGATCCGGCTGAAAACCAGTGTTTAATATCACAGGGAGGCCCGGTAACTTAAAAAAAAGAAAATAATTATAAAATCGACATCACAGAAAAAAACCGGAAAACCGGCTTTAGCACAGAATGGCTACCGTAATACCGGTTTTGTAAAATACCTTCGGTTTAGTGATCCCTTGCATACAACACCATTTAATATGTTAAGATACTAAGTCGAAAGCAGCTGGACTTTGTTATTTGTAGCAATGTCAATCAAGCTGTAACGGAACTGACTGCGTGAATGTAAAGATCGATGTGCGGTTGACTACATTCATTACTATACTGACACAGTACTGTAAAGAATTTGAAACATGAATTAAAAAGTTTAGAAGTTAATTTGAAACTCGCGAAGTAATTACTAAATCCTGAACCCGTCCCCAGCTTTATATATCACGGCCGGCCCCTTTCTGGACGGTAAACCCCCTAGAAATAGTGAGACGCATTTTTTTCTGATAAACCAGTGCAGTTTGCTAGCCAAATTACGCCACTCCGAGTGCCATGCTCATCTCACTAAAATATTTATGGTTAAAAGACAAGGGTCGCAGTGAATAATTTGTGTTATCCAGACTAATACCCATCCATCTACTAGCCCATCCAAAGGTTGTCTGGAAGAGATCACTTTTAGTGATAAGGCCACCGTCTGTACTCTTAGGTTAAGAAATATCTGTGTAATTTCCATTTTTACGTACAATAAAGTGTTCTCTATCTATCTATCTAATACCAATTTAGAAGGAAAAATAACATTTCTGGATTTGCAGTCCTCAATAAAAATAAAAAAAATTAATAAAATATTATTTATTATAAAATTTCACAATTTATAAAAGGGTAAAGACCCCGTACTAGGTAAAAACCTGTATTACGGAAAGTCCTGCTCTTTCGATTACCATGGTGGAAAAAAAAATAACTATAAAACTAAATTCCATGCAAAATTTAGGTAGTGAAAAGAAAATAAAATTTACATTATTTTTAATGCAATCACTTACTTAATTATCAATAAACAATCCAACAATAATTTTGTCTTTCTAAGTATTTTGACAGACAGAGAATATTTTAAAATCCTATTTAGAGGCTAAAAATTCCACCCATGCCGGGATTCGAACCTGCGACCTCTGGCGCGAATCCCGGCTTGGATTGAATTTTTAGCCTCTAAATGTTTTTAAAATTGTCCTTAGTAAGGGTTAGTGCACTGATGTTTCTTAACCTAAGGGCCAGAAACTGAATTGATAATTTCGCTAAGTAAATAGTTAACTGCAGTGCTGTCTCTTCGAATTTCTCAGAAAAAAGCGTGACAGAACGTTACTTAGGTATTTACTTAATGACATTTTTCTATTCAGGAACTGGCCCTATGAGAACAGACGGCGGTCTTATCATTAAAATATATTGTTTGTTTACGCTTAAGTGAAGTAATTTGGGAGATTTTAATTAGACACCTCTTGTTATTCGCAACTGACTCAATAATTCTGTTTCTAGATGTGTGAGCCTTTTTATGTATTTTGTTTTCTGGTGTGTACAATAAAGAGTTCTAATCTAATCTAAATCATGCCTAGAGTGCCGCCTAAACCTTAACGAACTTGTAGTAACCGTGTAGTGTAGACGATAATTTCCACAAAACTATGCCTCAGTTTCTCGTTCATTAACAATCTGTTAATCTACTGTTAACAGCTGTCAAAAAAATTTTTCGTGTACACTTTGGTCAACTGACAGCTGTTGACGGTAAATTAACGTGTTGTTTGTGTACCAGAAAGCCCCTACTTCCTGGTACACAATTATTGGCCTTGGTGGCGCATCGGTTTGGCACGCTGACTGTAAAACCGAAGGTCTCGGGTTCGATCCCCGGCCGGGTCAAACTGGGAAACGAACTTTTCTAGTTTGTCTCGGGTCTTGGATGTTATCTTTGTATTTATTGTATTACATCTATCGTCGAATTAGCAACTATAACACATGTCATTTAGTTGTACTTAGTATAGGGCTAACGAGATCTGTGTAATATGTCCAAGAATATTTATTATTACTATTATTATTGTATTTGTATCTATGTATGTACTGTATGTATTGTGTTCCCCATTCGGACAAAGTTTTCCCAAGGAAAACTTATGCTTCTGTATATTCCCTTCTAATGTGTATGAGTGATGTGTAGCTAATGTTGTGGCTGACCCAGATTCTTGCTGACACGTTCCGGTCGAGCACTTTAGAAAGAAGTGGAAAAATCACTCAGAAAAGTTGTTTGCACAGCCTCCAAATATTCTCTGGAAAACACTTTCTACATGACTCTATATACAAAAATGGTGTGTGATGTTTTTAGTTAGGCGACGATGGCAATCTCAATAAAAGTCGCGACTTTCTAGTTCAGCACTTCACTTCAAATTTAAGCGCGACAAAACGCGCGACATACGCCTTCACGTCTGATTATTAACGCTTGCAAGATATATATATTTTTATAACATACTTCGGTATGTAGGTAACTTTAAGAACGTATTCATCGATAGATATAAGTTATCCGTTATGTTATGTCAAAAACCCATGTCTTGGATGTTTACATGTTTGTGATGTCACTGTTTCTGGTACCCACGACACAGGATATCTAGTGTGGGGCCAGAAGCAATGTATGTGCCAGTATGTAAATGTTATGTCAATTTGAAATATTATGACATGGTATTGTTACATAGGCGAACTTAACTCTTTGAGAGAGATCTCTTTCACCCAACCTTATCAGAGGGTATTTAAAATGAGATAACGGGAAGAAGGAAGACATGTTTATAACTACATAAATAAGTAACAATAAGACGTTGACGATAATAATGATAATAATTTGATGGCTTCGGCGGCGCAGCGGTTTGGCACGCTGACTGTAAAAGCGAAGGTCCCGGGTTCGAACCCCGGCCGGGTCAAATTAGGAAACGAACTTTTCTAGTTTGTCTCGGGTCTTGGATGTTATCTATGTATTTATTGTATTACATCTATCGTCGAGTTAGCACCTGTAACACAAGTCATTTAGTTGTACTTAGTATGGGGTTAACGCGATCAGTGTAATAAGTCCATGAATACTTATTTATTTATTGAATTGATTAAATCGATGAGACCAGTAAAGTTTAGAACTTCAAAAATCTTCCTTCACCCGATACTTATGCTTAAAACGGAGGAAAATGCATCCGATTATGCAGTAACCCGTGTCAAGATTAACATTAACATCGTCTTTAGATAATAACTGGTGGCAAACGGCTGTTTTTCCGCTACTATAATGACTTGAAGACACAGATAACTACTTATTATAATACAGACGATACTAACTAGTGATGTTACCACAGATGTTTCGCTCAACGGCTCCTAGAACTAGTAAAAGTCATACAGTCGATTGGTTTTACCTTCACAGCCTTTAAATGTTTATTTACTAGGTAATCTCCCAAACGTTGTTTTCGTTTATTTTATTGTTTATTGAAAAACAAACAGCTTTATTTAGTAACACAACAGCGTATTTAGAAAATTTAAATGAATTAGATTTAAAGCCAAAGATTTCACTGATAAATAATCAGAAGAAAATTTGGAATTAAAATAACATAATTAACTATATACAAATAATTTATTGGTTGAAAATTGCGGTTTAAAATGAGACTTGTCCTAAAGTACTATCATAATGGAATTCATAATTCTTTTAGTGTTATATGTATTTTGTTTTGTTACATAAATTAGCCTACGACCCATTATCAGGCCTACTACATTATACATAAAAAACGGTGAAGCAGTTTTGGAAGAGAACAATCACACTACGATCACACCTACAATATTTCAACGTATATATAAATATGTAAATCCGTTATGTATTGTTCTATAATAAATAATATTGTATAATAGATTCTTTTTCAACGTAAATAATTTACATTCTGTTTACCTGAGTGTCAAAGTACAATGTAACATGAAAGTGAAAGAAGCCGAAAAGGGAAGCCGGCTTCCTTCGGGTCGTAGTGTAGTGGAAAAAAGGCAGCGGGAAAAAAAAAACACCACTCTGGCCATCGTTTCTCAAGTCATCATAAGATAAGATAAGAATATTCTTTATTGTACACACCAGAAAATAATTTTATTACAGAGACCACAGTTACAAAAGAAGAGGTACAATTGGCGGCCTTATTGCTGATAGCAATTTCTTCCAGGCAACCTCAAATCGGAAAATCTAATACATCAGTTACCATTGTATTCATTCGTTTTTGGCGGGAATTTCGTCCGCGTTTTCGTTTTCGTCCCGATTTATTCTAGGGCGAGATATCCCGCTTTTCGGGGATAACTCGACTTGTGTACGAGCAAGCATATTTAGAAGACGAAGAAGACCTAACTACTTGAAGATGGGGTAAATATGATGTAAAATATCATACTTTTACTAAATTCCAATAGCTTTTTTGCTACCTATATATTTTCATGCAAACGCAATTTAAAATACAAAAACCTAAAAAAATATTGAAACATGATGATTTATGTTTTTTTATATGATAGTGGGAGAAAAAAATAATCAAACAGAATCCACCTTTTTTACTCTAAACTCCAAAGTCCCCTTCTTACAGTCCCGACTTTCCCAAAAAAAAAAATCTGCCAACGAAATTCGAAACGAAATCGATTCTTCGGTTTTGTTCGGTTGACATTGTAGTAAGTAAACCCTTGTACCAGATCTCGTAATCTCGTAATTATGCGTCAATAATTCATCAAGAGTTGCATACAATTCACGAGTCTCAAGTGCATTACGGGGCGGCGATCAATTTTTGTTCAATATCTAAGCTTTACTAACCCCGACTGGTAGCACGTGATAGCTAACACGTGTGCACTTGCTTGCAGCCATAATTTCTGCACGAGATACCAAGGACCTCAGTCACATGCAGCCCAAAATGAACCCTATGGCGAACAGTATAAAGCGGATATTACACTGCAGGAAATATGAGTGGAGCATCACCGATTTGGTATTTTGCTAAAATATGCTCTTAGATATTCCCTTCTTGGGTTAATGTCATGGAAATTCAACCGTGCCCGTTTGAAGATGGGAAATTGATTATCGGCTATTAGTATAAAACTTATAAAAGTAGCTGCAAACGTTATTTTGCCATATTAATTAGCGTTGGACCTATTCTCAGATCTAGATAAGATAAGAATATTCTTTATTGTACACCAGAGCACATATTACAAAACATGTAAAGATACAAAGTACAACTGGCGGCCTTATTGCTAAAAGCAATTTCTTCCAGACAACCTTACGACGGAATGTTGCTGATGGACGAATAAGAGACGGGTAGTCGGTGCAAATATGAATATATTAATACCCTACTTATATAAATAACCAAATTACCTACATAAACCAACTATTACCTACCAAACATACACGAAAAATATCGGTAACGCTGTTTTGGAGGTTTTGTTTGCTGTTCGATATCAAACACAGTGACAGGAGTTTTTTAATGTAGATCATAAACGTTCTACTGTAGGGCACAAGCCTTTACTCATAAAGATAGAGTATGTGCTTAAATGCCACGCGTGCTCACCGCAAATTGGCAACTTCAATGGCTGAGGTATTTTAAGCTACGAGATTTTTACATATTAATTTACTTAGGTACCAATACCTCGTGATGTGTAGTCATCTTACACGCTCAATACAATACCTTTATGTATTGTATGGAATCAATCGTTACTTTGCGGAAATCCATAATAGCTAGAATATTTTCGGGGCTTAATCGCGTAGTAATTTATTGCTATTTACCTCGACGTTTTTCTCGTGACCACGATGACTGTAACGTCGTCGAAACGTCGAGGTAAAATAGCAATAAATTACTACGCGATTAAGCCCCGAAAATATTATATGTGTTCAAGTCGCGAAAGTTTAAAATATGTTATCCATAATAGCATTAAAATGTGAAAATTGCTTTGCTAAATTCCGCCAAAAATCCCACAAGCACCATGCGGTTAGTTCAACTTTAAGCAGAAGCAAGACACGAGCACACCACCACCGACACCAATACTTGTGTGAGAAAATCTAACACGAGGCATCCTCGGGCTCACAAGTGCAAGTGAGTGTTAACTTGCATTTGTGAGCCTGAGGATGCCTCGTAAACTCACGCCTAAATCCCAGGCAGGGGCAGGCAGTACCCAATGCGATAATTTGAAATGTCTAATAATGGTTAGTTAGTTGGTTTGTCCTGTGGTTTCCGCATTTAGCCTCATAGTTGGGCATTGTACGTAACAAGGCTGTGAGGTCACTCCAGCCAGACAATGTCTAATAACATAAAAATGTGCTAAATAATACAATTTGATCGCTATTAATTAGGTACTTGGTCGATAAGTCGATTCACTTAATTGATTTTTAAATGGTGATATTCCTTACTTATTTAATCGGTCTACATTTTCAGGGTTGCGTCATATAACTTTACACTCAATGCCACAGCGTCACTCGTAGTAAATTTGAAACTCTGATTTTCTATTGGTAGAGTTCTGACAGATACATAGTTTGATTATCTTGGTCTATATTGCATAGAGCAAATTTTATAACTGCAAAATTGTAAAAAAAATCGATTAAAAAAATTTAAATCCCCACTGCCTATAAAATGTCAATGTAAGTAAAGTGTTTTAATATGTTTATATACCCGTGGCGCTCTCACATTAAGACGAATATAACGGCATTTATCTAGCTAAAATCCATGAAGGGTTTAGGCTACAGAGCTCATAAAGAAATGTACATACATACACTTATTAACACCCGTGCCTATCGCCGATTGGCAATTACAAGCGCTGAGGTATATGATCACCTGTGGTACTTATGTTTCCTCCCGATGTTTTTCTTCAAATTTAGTTAGTGGTAACTTACATACACTCGAGCACAACTCATAGCACTTTTTTTGCGCTCCGGGTCAGTTGGCTAATTAAAATGAAGGCTGAGGTCAATTCGAACTTGTTCCTTAAGTTTATTGGGCTTGTTTTAGTAATAATCATTGGGGTTTCTTCCGTATCGTATTTTTCTGTAAATTCCGCGAAGAATTGGGTGCTTACGTAAAACTATCATCATCATAATCAGCCAGTGTCAGTCCACTGCTGGACATAGGCCTCTCCCAAGACACACCACTGAGCCCGATCTTCGGCTCTCCGCTTTCAGTAACTGCCCACCTTTTGCGAATATCGTACCACCTGGTCACAGGGCGTCCTATACGCTACCTTTGCCGATTCGCGGTCGCCACTTAATAACAAGTCTACCCCAACGGTTATCAGTCCTCCAGCAGATTTGACCCACCCACTGCCATTTCAGTTTGCTAATCCGTTCAGCTATGTCGATCACTTTAGTTCTCTGGCGAATAACTTCGTTTCGGACTCGATCCCGCAGAGAAACACCGAGCATATCTCTTTACAAAGCTCGCTAAGCGACCTCGAATTGGCGGACCATTCGAACCGTGAGTATTTCGTCACGTCTCAGCTTCGTATGTGATGACGGGTAGGATGCACTGATTAAAGGGACTGCAGTATAGGGACGAGAGGACTCCAAGTAGTTTTCTGAATGCTGCCCAGCCCAGCTGAATTCTTCTCTGGATATCCCTACATTGTAGAAACTATATTGTGCAATATTGAGAATAGATACAGATAGATAGATAGAGGATACCTTATTGCACAACCAGAAAAATATTACAACCATGATTCTTAAATCTAAGGTATTTTGTATTTATAAAATTTCTGCTCTATTAGATAATGAAAGCTCTAAAGCCGTAATCATAATCATTCTCAACCAACCGCTGCCCACTGCTGGGTGCAGTTTTTTCCCCAAAAGTAGTTAGTTCCTACTATATTGTATGTCCTAATGCAGGGCACAGGTTTCCTCTCGGAGAGAAAGAGTATGGGCGTAATTACCACGCGTGCCCACCGCGGATTGGCAATTTCGAGCGCTCAAGTTTTTAAACAGGTTTCCTCACGATTTTTTTCTCAGCTTGCCGTATCCAGCATCGGCCTGCAGTTTTTCGCAGATCGTCATCGCAGGGCGTCCTACACTACGTTTGCTGAGTCGTCGTCTCCACCCAAGAATACGTTTACTCCATCGGTTGTCGGTTCTGCGCTAGATAAGTACGATGTTTCTATACAGTTTATTTTGTTGTACCTACATTTTATTAAGAATTTAGAAGCACAGACTCTTCTGACCAAAATCAAGAAAGTGATTCCGAAATAAAGCTTATAAATGTTTTTTTGTTTTCATGACCTAATAGCGTCTCCATACGATGGCAACTCAAACTAATTGTACTGAAGGAGCTGAGCAATAACAGCAGTACTATTATACAATAGCGAACAACAATGGTGGTTATTATGACTATAATACCTACTCTTGTGCCATTGACGCAGCTGTGACGTCACGGAGATTACTCTGCTGCTAGATGAAGGGTAATTAATATTGTTAATAATCAGAGACCTTTAGACCTAGACAATAAATAACAATAAATCCGGGACGGTAATTCGTACGAATCTGAATTCAAATTACTTGAAGATTGCGTGTTTAAGTTCTCGGGAGGAGAACGAATCGGTGGACAATTAGTGGAGTAGACTTTTTGTAAATAATGAAATAAATATATGTGATATAAGCGCTCGTGGCCCAGTCGAACCGAGTCATCATCATCATCATCAACCCGGTAAACCGCACTGCTAGGTATAGGCCTCTTCATTTCCACGCTAACCAGCACGGTCTCGCGCTAGTCTCATCCACTGTTTGCCGGCTACTTTACATAGGTTATCTGACCATCTGGCTGGCCATCTCGAACCGAGTGATTGGAATCAATCACTTGAGTTAAGCAACAACAGGCGCGGTCAGGTGCAGATGGGTGGGTGACTGTCCTGTGACTACCGCTATAGTGGCATTTTTCCAAGCGCTTCCATGCTTCGCACGGAACGTTAAGCCGTTGGTGCCGACTGTCATGTAATGGCAGTCGTTAAGCTATGTCAGAGGTCTTATGGGCGGCTTGATAACTTCTGACAGTTGGGCCCGCCACTGCCTTACAACCCTCCACCAACCCGGACGTGGCCCCATGGTGGATTATGGCCTCACCTTCCTGCGATGCAGGAAAAGACCCATGCCCCAGCAGATGGGACATATAAGGGTTGATATTGATATGATATATATTATAACGATAAACAAATTTACGGATTTGCGATTTGTGTATACAACACTAGCTGCGCCAGTGTATGACAAGCTTTAATTTATCACGATAAGTTATTGAAAGATCCACAGACCATTATACCACATGTTGCTCTTCGAATCACGCTAATGCTTAAAATCGTTTTATTATCTAAAAGTTTAAAATTATTATTTTTTATTTATCAAATTGATTGCGGTTCAAGATTGTACCCAAAAAAACATTATTTTATGAGATAACTGGAGTATTGATAAACGTTCCATACATTAAAAGGCGTTGCTTCAACTTGTGGCGTTATAGTTTGAGTCTGATTTGTATTGCGCGAGATACGGTTTTCAGGTTCTGTCTCGTTCTAATAACATTGTAAGTAAAATAACATAAATGAAAGTTTAACTATTTATGGTGCTTGGTGCTTGTTATGATTTGTAACAACCACAATAAAGTCGTTAAGCTATGTCAGAGGTCTTATGGGCAGCTTGATAACTTCTGACAGTTAGGCCCACCACTGTCTTACAACCCTCCACCAACGCGGACGTGGCCCCGTGGTGGATATGGTCTTACCTTTCTGCGATGCAGGAAGAGACCCATGCCCCAGCAGAGGGGGCATAGAAGGGTTGATATCGATATGATATACATAACGATAAACAAGATTTGGTACGATAGATTCCTGTGACTAGCTACCAAAACTAGTTTATAGTTAGACCTTGAGCCGAAACTCCGAACACCGGTATTTTGTTCCGATATTAATTTTTATTACGATAAAACGGCTCAGATGAATCACGCACAGCCTTGGCTAATGTCAGGTCATATATTAGCATTTATTATCATATGAATGTGATTAGATCGTTAATTACGAGTGGATACTTGTGAGAGATTATTACAGAAATACCCGCCGGGGTTTCCAGGTGACGGGTAAATACAATTATTTACCCGTCACCTGGAAACCCTATCTCAATAGATAGGGTCGTATTGTACATGTGTACTGTCGCAAACTCTACCACGCTTGTTAAGCTTGTCGGTATAATTCAATACTACAAACTATGGCCTTTGCATCTAAGCAATGAGATAATGTATATCCAGTAGCACCTTCATTTACACTAGATGGGTGAAGAGACCACTTGGATCCTGCAGTGCCTGGGACATTGTTTTGTTTCTAAAAAAAGAGCTCAAAGCATTACAGGCAACTTTACCATGGACACCACTTCAAAGTTGCAATAAATATGGGGAATAACAAAATCCACATAAACATACAAAAACGGGTAAATTCGAAATGGCGAAAAAAACATCAGCCATCAATAATTGAGATAGGGTCGTATTGTAGATATGTCATGCCCGCAAGCCCTACCACGCCTGTTTAGCTTGTCGGTATAAATCAATACTACAGACTTTGCATCTTTAGTGGCATCTTCATTCACACCAAGATAGGTGAAAGGAACGAATTAGAATTCGGAATATTACAACGACTGCACATTATTATCACATACGAAATTCAGACAAGATGCAAGAATACATTATGTCAAGCCCTTGTCATATATTTTAACGTCATTGCCACTTGTTAGCCAAGGACGTAATGTTCTTGTTAGCCCATTACAACGTCGGCTAGCGCTACCAAATAAATTAAAATCGTATTCTTTTGTAATGGCAATGGAGTGCAAGATAGATGTAAAAAAGATTGAAATAATCCGTAACACACTACTGCGTTCCAAAACCAAAGTTGTCGAAGTAGGAGCTGAAACCGTATGGGCCCAAATAGGTGGGCAAAAATTGCCACTAACTGGGTTCCACGTTCCACGCGACAAATTCCACAAAATCGTGGCTGACCAAAGCGGAGATCGTGGATGACCTTTCAAGGCAGGCGGTTGCTACAAATAGGAAGGAAAGGAAGCTAAAGGGCCTCCCCTTTGTCCACCGGGGGGAAACAATTGAGGCTACATAAAATACAATATTTTTAAAAGGCGTTTTATGCAAAAAGTGTACGATTATGCACATTTTTACTGCTTTTTTATGTAACCATGTATATTGCTGTGTGGTGTCGGCCTAGAGATTAGCACCAACCCCAATTCTTCCCGCGGGTGTAGTAAAAGGCGACTAGGGGACACAAACCGGGGGTGGGCAGCAGCGCCCCTTGCAGTACAATTCCACCAAACTGCGATCCCCAACCCGCATGCCCAGCGTGGGGATTATGGGCATTACCCCCCAATTATGGCACAACCTTGCGCTATGGCGCTCATTAGGGCTATGTCCAGCCAGCCATTCCTTTCAGTAATGCTAAATTGACGAGCGGCATCAATTTTAAGTTTGATTCAAACTTGGAGCAAGCAAGCTAATAGACTTATTAATAATACCTAGCAAGATGATTTTCCCAAATAGCAAAAAGTGTAGTGAGTGGAAACTAGGAAGTTTGGTGCAGCAAGTTTATAGTTTATCTATAGTATTATTGGCAATAACGCCTAATAAGTATGCGAGCTATTGAGTGTTCTTTGCTACCAGTCTTCATTGACCATCAGTTTTATAACAACAATAATAATATTTTTGAACTAAAACTTTCGTAAGCACAACACATTGTAGACTTTTAGTCCGGATCTACTTAAAAATGAGACTTACAGTGTGAGACGAGCAACCGACGACGCGAGCTCCGTCTCTGCTCACCATGATTAAGCTCTGCAAATCGGAGCGAAACCTGGTCGGACTCTTCCGATATAACAACACCCGTAAGTAGATCCAGACTAAAAGTCTACAATAATAATATTAATAACTTTCACACAACACAATCACTTGTGCTGGTCTTAAGTTAATATACTCTGTGCTATGGTACCTAACCTGGCAAGGACATCACAAACATGAAAATATACCCTGGAGTCGAACCTACGAACTCCGGTTCAATCGTGTCAATCGTGTTAACCACTAGACCATCAAGGCAGTTTTTCGGCATATGTGACCAGCCCGTTACTACTAAAACTCATATCTACAATCTTTTAGTGTTTGGTTTGTCAGTTAGCGAATTGTGTTATTTCTGATGTCTTCTATCAAAGAGGACTCGAGCAAAGCCGTTATAAATACGCTCGCTGCTCAATTTAAATCATCTCATCGTCAAATTTCGTCATACATTCCTAGGTTGCGTCGTCTACAAGTGCACCCGGGCGCTCAAAAAAAAAATTCCTCAAAAAATGTCTGTCTTATCTTAGAGTTCGTCGTTTAGGTATCAACTCTTGTATGTCTCCACTGCTGGGGCACAGATATCTTCCTGCATCGCAAGAAGGTAAGGCCATATTCCACAACGGGGCCAAGACCGTGATGGTGGAGGATTGTAAGACAGTGCAGGCCTTACTGTCTGAACTGTCAGAAGTCAAACCGCCCATAAGGCCTCTGATATGGCTTAACGACTGCAATTACATACAACCAGCCCCAACTGCTTACGTGCCTTGTGAAGCACGGCAGCGCTCGGAAAAAATGCCACTAGCGGTAGTCGGGACGGTCCTGCACCTGACCTCGCCTGTTGTTAACCAAGTGATTGATTTCAATCACTCGGTTCGACTAGGCCACGAGCGGTTCGTTGTTTACAGCAGTTTATATTCTATGACTTTTGAATTTTTTGTTATATTTTTTAGGATTTTCTGCTTCGTACGTGTAGTAGCGCGGTTTGAAAGATACCTACTTGACGCAGAAAAATATGCGATATTAAGAATATACCTACATTCCTTTTATGTAGAAAAAACATTTGCTGATTACTGCGACATTGGTAGTGTATTTAAGCTAGCAAATTTATGGCGCTTAGGGGCGCTAACTGGCACCACCAATGGAATAAAAATCATACCTTGTTTTATAATACGTTTTTTTTCAAAAAGTAAACATGAGAAATCTTAATATTTGTGGTAGGTAACTTTTTTAGAACATACAGCTTTTTTCTTCTTCTTCAGGCTATATTAGTGCACTATATTACACAGCCTTGAATGTAGTATAAATACCTTGAGACTTTAATCGATTTCCGCTAAAAACGACCGTTTTAGCTTAACACACAAAATAAAATAAGTTAGCAATGACACAACATAAATAAATCTAAGAACAAAAGTTGTTGTAAGGCACACGACTCCCTAAAATCCTTGATGACCGCCGATTAAAAGTCCTGTGGTAGAAATTTCTTAAGGGAAATACGTAACCACAGATTGAATTAACTGACTCTGAGGAGTGTTTTAGAAGTAGGTATCGTGTTTTTATTCGTAAGGCCAAACGGGTGTTTGACTAATTGCGAATACTTATTATTAATAACACTATAAATAGCAAATCGGGCTTTAACTAACTAAAGTTTTCATGTCAAAGAGATTCTCGAACAAAACAAATAAAACGAAACTTGATGATTGATTCTCAAAATTCGTAACAGATTTCCATACTCTTTTCGTAACAAACAGAACAATCCCTTTGCAGCGAATACCTTATTGTTACGGAATATTTAATTTGTTTACGTTTGCATCTCAAAGAAGGATGAGATCTTGTTATTTTTATGCAAATAATGTTCAAGGGTATGATGAATTGATGGAAACGCTTCGGAATACTTGATGATGGTGTTTACAGAGGCCCCCTCAATGGTCGGTTTCACATTTGACTCAACGTCATCCGACTGGAAGTTTCCTACATTTCGTAATTTGTTGTGCGAGCGTTGTATGAATACCAGTCCTACGTTGTCGTGTAGTTAGCGTAATTGTCCAATGCTATCGGCGAATCTGCTGCGATGCTGGATATTAGTATTTCTTAATGATTCGCGATATTCATACATAGTTATATATTAAACGGGTCCAGTCGCCATTATTTATTAGATAAAACTTAATTACCTTATTTCCCGACGTTTTGGCAGCGTTACAGTTGCGTGGTCTCGGGTAGACCAGTGTACACGTTTAATATATAACATGGCTTAACGACTGCCAATACATGACAGCCAGCACGAACTTCTTAACGTGCCTTGCAAAGCACGGAAGCACTCGGAAAAATGCCACTAACGGTAGTCACGGGACGGTCACCCTTCCTGCACCTGACCTGCATCTGTTGTTGCTTAACTCCAGTGATTGATTCCAATCACTCGGTTCGACTAGGCCACAAACGGTCCCATGGATATCTAAAGGGTGTTAATGGACTGGTGGACTTGCCGAAAGTTATGTGTTCTATTATTTTTGGTACAGGTATTTTTGGCCCCAAATCGGAATGTAGAGTCTGAGAAATCAATGATTTATTCAAGTTCAACGCGACACTTTTTTACATATTGTGCCGCTATGCTGGATATTTACTGTCTGCATTATTACGATTATGTATAGTAGGGTTACTTTTACCCCTGGAATGGTAGAGTCTGAGAAATCAATGATTTATTCAAGTTCACGTGGCACTTTTTGACATATTGTGCCGATTATGCATCTGGATATCTATCCTAGATGCATATTAGACTGAATATTTATTCTATAGTATACAAAATTTTTGGTGTGTATTTTTCGGGGACAAAAAGTAACCCATGTACTATTCCAAACTCTAATCTATCTCTCCCCGAATTTTGCCCCGATCCGTTCAGATGTTGCATGCATGCATAAATACAAACTTCACATTTAGTATATTAGTAAGAAGTAAAATAATATTGTCGAATTTTTAACCTTTTATACGGTCGCTTAACATACGCTAGTGCAAGCTGCAGTCATTTGAACGCTCAGACTCACGCGTTCATTGCACGTTAACGGTTACAACGTTTTCATAAACTAAAAAAATCCAATATTTAGTGATATTTCCAATACCACCAATTTGGGCCAATTCAAATATAGAAAGCGTTTTTTATGGTTTATATAGTAGGTATATTTACGACTATTTTTACTCGTATAACAGTATAGGTATAGATTTAGAGCTGGAGTTTTATTCTGATGGGGAAAATGTGTGTTTAACTAGAGTTAATCACTGACGTTTGTGTAACATTGGTATTAAAGACTATTAATATAACTATCCCACTACTATAATAGTTTTAATGTAGTAATTCTATGAGCATTGAGTGCGAACTAAATAAGTCATAAAATAAAAACGTCAAACCAGTGGTTGTAGTCGACAGCAGGTCGTCTTTACCTACCTTTACGTCTTTGATGCAAAGTCATACTTAGCGTAATTGGACAGAGTGCACGTATTTAAAGGTTGACCATGAGTATCTATGAGTATTGAGTATCTAGTGTTTGATTATCTAGTGTTTGATTGTCAATGTTCATAACAAAAAGTTGACTACCTACAATAATTGACTGTATCAGCCAAGTCGCCACTTCAGTCTACCAGGGCAACTGCAACGCTGCCTAAATGTAATTAAGGTAACGATTAGATCCGTTTTATTCATAAGCATGTGTGAGTACCTACCTACTTTAAATCCTAGTACAACTGTCTTACACTTTTGCTTCAGCAGAATTTAGGGCTCACGACGTCGCTTAGTCAGCGAATTTTATTGCAAAATGATGTGTTTCTGCGATTCGCCGGAAAAATTGCCTTTGCATCGTCATGTGACCATGACTTGGGAAAATGTGGGAGTGACGTAAGAGTATTCCGGCATATTATTCAGGTATACACCTTACGTTGATGAAGTGAAGATAATCTGTCGGGATCGTGGCCAGTGGCAATCCTTGGTCTCTGCCTATCTCTCTGGGATATAAGCGTGAGATATATATTTTTTAATCCTGATTGAAGGGATTGGTCATTTTATTGGAATATTTTCGGGGCTTAATATCGTAGTAATTTATTGCTTAGATAGAATATTTTCGGGGCTTAATCACGTAGTAATTTATTGCTAATTTACCTCGACGTTTCGACGACATTACAGTCATCGTGGTCACGAGAAGACTGATGGCTGTCACCCGTTCGCATCTTCGGCTGATGAGGTTTCAGACTACCCTCAATCAGCTATCACAAAGCACTATTAGGACGAACGATAAGCCATGCGAGTAGTCATGAGGGTAGTCTGAAACCTCATCAGCCGAAGATGCGAACGGGTGCCAGCCATCCTCAGTCTTCTCGTGACCACGATGAGTGTAACGTCGTCGAAACGTCGAGGTAAAATAGCAACAAATTACTACGCGATTAAGCCCCGAAAATATTCTAACTATGTGTACAAGTCGCGAAAGTTTGAAATATGTTATAATTTATTGCTATTTTATTGATTTTTGGAATTTATTGAATTGGTCACAGTTACCAGGTCACCCTAATAGAACACTTTGTGATACTAACAAATCAACAAAATTTACGAAACATCGTAATAAAATCAATTATCTCTTCTTAATCCAAGAGCGACCTTAACTGAAGCAAGTTTAAGGAAAAACTAGCCTCAGCTGACATTGGAGAGGCCAAAGCGATGTTATGTTTATGTTTCAGTTGCGAGTAAAGACGCAATGAATGCAATGGAGTGAACAATACGCGTGTAATTAATTATGTGAGCAAAGCGAGGGATCGTAGCATATGCTGGTTTCTGCCTGTCTCTCTGGGATTCAGGCGTAAGTTTATGTAATGTTAATTAAGGAATTAGCTATGGAAGAGATTAGAATCCATTATTTGGGTAACCACAAGAAGCCTTAGCCATTTTCCTCTTATTTCGCTGGAATTCCGTTTCATTCCCAATGTTTTCATTTTTGTGCTCACCAGTTTGTGCGTTTAACAGATAAAGAAACGGTAGAGTCAATTTCAATTATTTACTATTTAAAACAGACTTAACGGACATTAAAACTGTAATTTTTTTTACAGTTAATAGAAATGGTATTCACAACCGGAATCACATTTACTTCAATTCTCGTTGGTAGAGTTCGACAAGTTTTTGCTCTTATTGGAAGAACTAAGAAGAGTTTTTATGGTGTTTTGGTGTAAGGAAAGAGTTCAAATGTGGTTTCACCATATATTGCACTTTCTACACGAGCACAGTAAATTTACAGTTTGCGAGAAATTCACCTAGATTCTAGCCAAAAAATACAGACCGAAAAATGTACGCCTTGCTGTCACAGCGTAAGAGAAGAACGACTGACCGAGTCACAAAGTGAATGATACAAATTGAACGAATGAGTAGCCAAGCAATGAAAATGCTTGGTGAACACTCTCCCGCTGTATCTACATGTCGGCACGAGTTGAAAAGTTATTGAGTTAAAAATATGTAGTGTTCACGAAAGTTTTAGTTCGAGAACAGTGTATGTAAAATTCGGCAAACATTTAAATCCACAGGCACCCTATTCGACAGCGAGGCGTCGCATGGCGTCGCTCTTATATACGCCCGTGAATTATATTATAATAAAACTACTAAGATACGGTACCTGATACCCTAAATTAAAACAGGTTATTGGAATAACGGAAATCTTGAATAGTATTTCCTTCGTGTCGATAAATAAAATAGTTTTCAGCAGCAAACGTTCTAAAGACTCAATTTTGTAAAAACATTTACGTTACCTAACATAAACACATGCCTATATCTCAGAGGTGTAGGCAGCGACCAGTGTCTGCCACTTGCCACGATCCTGATAGATCTCTTTCGCTCCATATGTTTACGTATCCAGTCTTATTTTAATATAATTTTAATAATACTTCTCTACCCAGAAATTTTAATGGAGTGCATGAAAGGTATCCCCAAATATCGTACTTAATGAGCCCGTATGTCTGAAGTACCCATCAGCGTGTCCCTTACGCAGATTGGTAAATCCTTTCATCATGATCGTTTGCAATCCACACACTAAGAAATAAAAATCATTGACCACCTACAACGCCGCAACAAAAGGCAGGAATGGTAAACTTAAAGAAGGTTTGAACGATGTTTTATAACGTTATAAATGTTTATTTTTATAAATATTTCTATAAAGAAGTAAAGTGCTAACTTCTACGCTTCCTCCCCTTTTAACGTACCTACCATGTGTACCCTTTATTGTGCAATAACATATTAATATGTGTGAGCTTATATTTACCGAAGAACTGTACATATCTACACTACGTTATACATTAAATAAATTGAAATTGAATTGAAAATATAATAATAATGCTAACGTATGTTCCTGCCTTAGATCTCTTCACAATAGGTACGTGCCTCGCTTTGCGAACGTCAGCCAAATCTCATATCGATATGCCATTACGCAGCTCCTGACCCCGGACGACTCTTCCTGTCTGGGCGAGTGTGAATCCGACTGTCGCTCAAATTGGCACAATTTAACTATTTGACGGTGTTAAGTAAGGAGTAGTTAAGTTAAGTAGTTAGGTTGTGACGGTGCAAACCTCTTTACACCATTTTTATTTCTTTTTCTATCTATCATTTTCAAATATTTAAATTATGTACGTCACACATTCTTCGATTTCCCTCATTTTTCACCACTACTACTTTACCCTTTGACCAGATCTGACTTTTTACCTGCTTCTCCGTTTTTATCCAGTTTTCTGTTTTAAAGTTACTATAAATCTACAAATAAAATCACACTTGAAGTCGTTCCAGAGTTTATTTATTAATTATAAAAGTTATTAAAACGTTTCAAGGTCATGTAAAATTTTACAGCCGTGCATTCGGATTTTTTAGAGCTGATAGCAGAAAATATTTATATCTTTGCACTCTAGTTCTGAAATGTTAGCAATAAATCTCGACTCCGAGAAAATGCGACCCGTTTAAGACAACCCGGATAGCTCGACCTGGACCAATCGACCCAAGCAATTCGACCCAGATAACTTGACCCGGGCAATTATACCCGGACAACTCGACCCGGAAAACTCGACCCTGACAACTCGAGCCCGTTACAACTGGACCCTTGTCAATTCGACCCCGGACATCTCGATCCGGCTAACTCGACCCCGGACAACTGTAGTCTGACAACTAGACCTCAAAAACTCGGACTAGTGCACATATGTATCGATGTTATTGATGATTATATTGATGTGCTGTCGACTGCACATTGCGATATGTTTGTAGCCATCGACGTGTTTATGCTCCAGGGTGGTGGAACTATTGATGTGACAGTAAAGGTCCGGGTCAGATTGTCCCAGTCAAGTTATCCCCGGTCCAGTTGTCCGGGGTCGTGTGATCGGGGTCGAATTGTACGGATCTAGTTGTCCGGGTCAAATTTTCTAGGTCGGGTTTCCGGGTAAGAATTCTCTGGGTCGAGTAGTTAGATAGATAGATAGATACAATCATTTATTTGCATTTTCACACACACTCAGCGAGTGAGTCAGAGCCCTTTTGCATTTGCCACACCCACAGTACTTACACAGGATAATGCCTTGCTGTGTGTAATATTGTAAATGTATTTTTTCTTTTTTTGTAAATTGTTTATTGTGTTTTATATGAGTTATTTGCTTTTGTTATTGTATAGTCTGCTTAATGCTGGTCTTATACTGTGTGTGTGAAAATGCAAGCTGGAGAGTGTTGCTCCAGCGCTGGACTTCCGTCAGTACCCATCAGGCGACGAGTAGACCGGGTCCTAATTAAAATAAAAGCCAACAGAAATCTGGAAGCTAGCAGGACGCCTGAACCTTAGACGAATGTTTCTGTTTGGCAACCTTAATCCCTTTGTAAATTTTCAGTCATGTGAAATAACTGGCTCTAAGATTTTTTTCGAGGAGTTGGCTCAATTTTGTAAAATTTGAGTACCAGTAGCAAACAGTAACATCCGCAAAGAAGCAATAAATAGAGAAATCATTCCTTTGGCAATCCTTTGAACCCATTACTTTTTTAAGTGGCCTCCATTTCCTTCTATTCCTCAATTTCTGAGATCTTTCTTTTATGCTTTTTCTAGCCATTATTGAGTTAGATACGGGCTGTGAGCTGTCTATTTCCGTCAAGGTCATGGCAAACACGAACTATAAAGGTCTATCTACATTAAGGTCAAGGCTTATTAGCGCAACCAACGCAGAAAAATCATAATTATCTCCAGTATAATATTGTTTTACAATAACATCTATTAAAGAACCTACAGCATAGAACCTACGACTTAGGTTAGCTTAGGTTATCATCATTACGAGATGGAAAACCTGAATAAATGATACAGAACCTATTTATATCACAGAGGAAAAAAGGAATGTGGAATATGGATGAAATCAAAGAGCGACTGATCGACGACTGACGATCGGTATCAAAAAACCTATTTAGAGGCTAAAAAATCCACCCATGCCGGGATTCGAACCCGCGACCTCTGGCTATCCGTGCCAGCGCTCATGCGTGAGTCGCCCATTAGCTCAGTTGGATAGACCGCTGGCACGGATAGCCAGAGGTCGCGGGTTCGAATCCCGGCATGGGTGGAATTTTTAGCCTCTAAATAGGTTTTTAAAATTGTCCTTAGCACGAGTTAGTGCATTAAAAATAAAAATAGTATGATGTGTATCTATTATAATTATAATTACTACGGAAGCAGTAACCTATATATTACTAGTATTAATTAACTAGCTCAATATACCAAGGTTCGATTTGATATATTCGATATCAACCCTTCATATGTTCCCACTGTTGGGACAAGGGTCTCTTCCTGTATCGCAGTAAGGTTACGCCATATTCCACCACAGGGGCCAAGTCCGGATTGGTGGAAGATTGTAAGACAGTGGCGGGCCCTACTGTCAGAAGCTATCAAGCCGCCCATAAGGCCTCTGACATGGCTTAACGACTGCCATTACATGACAGCCGGCACCAACGGCTTTACGTGCCTTGCGAACCACGGAAGCGCTCGGAAAAAATGCCACTAGCGGTAGTCACGAGATGATCACCCATTCATGTAAAAAATGGCTTTGGGGGAAAATGTGGTTGAAGTGCCCAGCAGTGAACAGAGGTGGGCTGAAAATTATGATCATCATGGGTTCGAATCCCGGCTGGAGAAAAAAAGGTCTTGGATGTTTACATCTTTGTGATGTCGTTTTTTCTGGTTTCAACGACACAGGGCCAGAAGCAATGTATGTGCTTATATGTAAATGTTAATGTTTATATGGACTGATGATCATAATTTTCAGATAGGGACTGATGGTTTATCCAATGACGGCCACCACTTTGACCGCTTTAGGCCTGCCACTTTAGCACTTGCCCTGCCCATCGCCACTTTAATTGGGTATGTTTTTTTTAAAATGTTTATTCAAATACAAAATTTTTCAGAACTTAACTTCTGTATTTTTCTGTCTAAAGAAAAATAGAATAGAATAGAATAATCTTTATTTGGCACATAAAATTACAGTAAGACAAACTTCACATAAAACTTAACACGTATAGGTATGTACAATAAAGGTCTCCGCTCAGCTTTATGCCATGGTTGAGCCACGGCGCTGATTTTCAGCGGATGCCTTACACTTATATACTAAACACATAAAACATTATTTCGAGTTTCAGAATTTCAAATACAGAAGTTGTTTCTGCCAAACAGAATACAGTTTGTTTGTAACAGTTACTTGAACGTGTCAACATCTTCGACTGTGGTCTCCGGCGTAGAGCCTTAATAAAAACTTTTATCTTCCTACTCACCGTCACTTACAAATTTTACTATCAGAACAACTCGACTTCAAAATCGCGATACTTTTTATAAGATCACTTTTTTGTATCAATCGCATTGTTGCTTTAATTGCATTGTTTTGCTTCACAGTTTATCGACTGAAACTGAGTCCGTGCTGTATCATTGAAGGGAAAAGCGGATTTGTTAACAACTGGAGCGTGCAGTAACCCTAGCATGCACTCGATATCGGAAGCAACTGCACTCTACATAGACGGCTGGAAAAAAATTGACTGAGGACTATAAGAAAACCATTTTTTTTTATTTTCATTAAAGATCGTAGGTTCCTATTTTGTGTTACGTCATTTGAAAACCAAAACTATTTTGATTTTAAGTTATTCGTAATCGAATACTTTCATTTGTAACGAGTACTTTTACATGACAATGCGTCGTTGCGCTTTAACACTTCATAAACATAAGTATGAGGAGTGGTGTATAACTATACCAGTATAGTTTTATTTCAGTACCTATATGACATAATAAAATGTGCTTAATTTTTATTATTATTATTTATACCTTTATCAAGTGTACAATACAGTTTTATCTAATAAAGTTTTATCTTATAAATTTCACTCACACGCAAACCATATCGCCAATATTGAAAACGTTTCTATCCAGAAGCAAGGTCAACATTTCTCAACGTTATGCAAAAATATTAATTGAGTGTTTAAACGGGCTTCAAGTTTACTGGCATTTATTCTAATAAACTTTGTATATTATAAGTATTTGTAAGAGTTAGACCGGTCATCAAAAGACTGAGCTCAGGTGAACATCGAGTCCATGCTAGTCATACGGCTAATGCAAGAAACAATTGATAGAAACGTAATTTCATCAGTGATGTGTACAAAAGCTGAAACCAACATCAACATTCGAAACTCATTGCAAAACATTTTAATACATAGGTATCCGATAAGTTAATATCATGTAGTGAACTAGAATTTAAATATAGTCTATTATTATTATATAGTGACCTACAATTTAAATACAGTCTATTAGCTTTTAGAATATACCTCGGGCTCTAGAGTAGGCTTTCGGTTTTGCCGAAAGCACACAAATGTAATACTACTTCCTGCTATGTATAAAACTTTTCTTCACTATTTTGAAAAATTATGTAAAGTTATGAATAACAATACAACACAATAGACAAATAAACGAATATACCCGATTCTATCGGATAGTGGTGTATTCTAAAAGCTAACAGACTGTATATCTATTGCAATTTGAGTTACAAACTAAAGCAGGCCTAGCATGGTCCTCATGGCAGGCTATTGAGAACCTTGCTCACCTAACACGCATGGGATTGGGTGAAAAGGCGTGACGACAGTATTAAATAATTAAAGACTTAACGTCTTTAATTATAACTTAACGATTAGGCGAAAGTACGTAATTAAATGATTTATAACACTGATTTAGCCATATAAAAGAAGATATTACCAATATTTTCAAGAAAATAAAAGATTATAATACTGCTTTCGGCCATTTTGACTGACACGCCGCGTGACGTCACGCTTAGTTTAACATTGGTAAAGTTCACCCGTGCTTTGTTGTGACTACTAGTGATTACGATGTTTATTTAACTAGGCGTGACGTCAGATACGACGTCATGACACTGCGAGCTGTTTTCACGCAGATTTAAAATAAAGTTTAGTCTATTACTGAAATACAGGTTTTTTTGTAAAAAATAAATATGTGTTCCCACGTTATGGATGAGGATTTAAAAATCATTGTTTATGCATATTGCTGAAAAAATTCGGAAGGTCGAGGACTGCCTCATTGGTCTGCCATGCTTAGCTACCAAAACAAAGGTCTTGAGTTCGATTTCCACTGGGAGCCACCGTACATTTGTACAAATGGCCTAAGCCTGGGTATATTTCCATGTTGGTGATATCCTAGATGGTAACCATAGGCCAGGGTATCCTAGTTTGGGACCAGGACTAGTGATTGTGTTCTGTGAAAGATGGTATTATTATTAGATAGATGGATAGATTAAACATTTATTTAACGGTAAAATTGACACAATACATTTACAGGTGCATTCCTTACAGATAACACATACAACGGAAATGATTAGAGTATAAAATCAACAACATAAACGGGCAAAGTGCACAGTTAATATTTCCTCGTAAATTCGATAGCACACATGTGCACTCTATTCAGTTACCTTAGGGGTGAATTTGCAACAAGAATGTGAATATAATCCTCTCTCTCCTAAAGAAAGTGTGTGCCATGTAATGTTGTACTGAGACGTGGTGTCATTTAAATATGGGGTATCTCATTTACCAACGTCGTCAACCTGTTGACAGTGGTATTTCTTAACGACGTTCATACGTATTCGTGGTTATACCTGGGTTAATGCCTCTTTATACATCTTTATGACTTTATTTAGATTTATCCTTCTGTTTGCTTACGGTGTACCCCGTACTAGATATGATTTTCCGAATGTAAACATTCCGCTGATAAAAATCGTTAAAATACGTATAGTTTCATGAATATCTAATGCAATTATTTGCTGATCCTATGGGTGTGATGAGTTATCTCATACATCTCACTAGTTTAAGAAATACTCATACTCATTTTAAGTTTCTTACCTTTTTTTTGTATGTAGCCTAAGAGTATATATGAAGCGCTCGTGGCCTAGTCAAACCGAGTGATTGGAATCAACCACTTTGGTTAAGCAATAACAGGCGCGGTAAGGTACTGGATGGGTGACCATCTCGTGACTACCGCAAGTGGCAATTTTTCCGAGCGCTTCCGTGCTTCGTAAGGCACGTTAAGCCGTTGGTTCCGGCTGTCATGTAATTGCAGTCGTTAAGCCACGTCAGAGGCCTTATGGGCGGCTTGATAACTTCTGACAATAAGCCCCGCCACTGTCTTACAACCCTCCACCAACCCGGACTTGGCCCCCGTGGTGGAGACCCGTGCCCCAACAGAGGGGATATTAAAGGGTTGATATCGATAGACCTACGAGTATAAGCGTCCTAGGTACTACAATGGTCAGGCCTTTTCTCAGCGACAGAGTATGGGCTCAACTAACACCGTGCCCACCTTCAATTAGCAGTTTCAAGCGCTGAAGCATTTGCACAGCTCAGACACATAGGTCTCCTCACGATGTTTTCCTTCGCATTAGCGAGTGGTATTGGTACTGTAATTGCACAAATGTAGGTACATAACTTAGAAAACAAAGTCATTGGTACATGCCCACACTAGAAATCAAACCCGGGTCTCTCGCTTCCGAGACCACTTTCTACCCACTGGGCTATGCTGTCTTGTCTTCTAATGTATTAAAAAAATGTTTGTTTATTTGGCAGAGAGCATAGTTTATTGAATTGTTATGTGTGAGTCATTTTAAGAAAAGGTTATGACTTCAATCACCGTTCCGCCGGATTGGCAGGTAATTAGCATACAAAGCAAAACACACATTGTAAATACAAATATTTTGTATAGATCGTATTCGTTGTTTGAACATACAGGGTTATTCATCTCTTGGACCTTTGTCTCCTTAAAGGCACTAATGATTTTACAATGCTCAGGTAAATAGAAATCCCAACTAAATGCAAATGTGAAAAAGGGTCCATGTCCGATACTAGCGAGAAGTGAAGGATTAAGCTTAGCGTAGAAATAAATTGCTATTTAATGTGTCTTGTCGATGTCAACCCTTGTATGTCCCCACTGCTGGGGCATGGGTCTCTTCCTGCATCGCAGGAAGGTTAGGCCATACTCTACCACGGGGGCCAAGTCCGGGTTGGTGGAGGATTGTAAGACAGTGGCGGGCCTTACTGTCAGAAGTTATATAGCCGCCCATAAGACCTCTGACATGGCTTAACGACTGCCATTATATAACAGCCGGCACCAACGGCTTAAATTGCCTTGCGAAGCTGGGGCACTCCACCATGGGGCCAAGTCTGGGTTGGTGGAGGATTGACTAACTTACTAGTGCTGAAATTTACTTGGCAAAGTATGGAAGGTTCACAGTAGGACGTCATTATAAAAAAGAAAAGGAGGCGCCATCCTGGCTTGTCTTTTTTGGTGGAAAGGACACAGTTGTAATTTTGATAAGTAAATTAGTCAAGTAATAAATTTATCTTCTGTTTACCGCGCTTGCCCATCGCGGATTGGCAATTTCAAGCGCTGAGGTATGTGCTATTTTAAGGTATTTGAAACACTCAGGTTTAATCAAGATCTTTTCCTTCGAGTTACCGAGTGGTATTGCTACAATGTGCCTGCTCATATGCCTGCAGTGGGACATTTGTAGACTACATAAAAAGAAGATCACAAATAGATAGAAAACACTTCATTGTATGACGCCATGTTAAAACATTTTTATCTCTCTTATCTGTCATTGGCTTTTATAGCTACTATCAGACACGGTCTAAGAGTGTTTAATACTAGGTGGTGCTACATTAAGCATCAACAATTCTTTTGTGGAACTAGTCCCTTGTAAAGATAAAGATATTATGGGTAATTGCTTAGAGCACGTGTCAATCAAGTTACACCAAATAAAACATGCACTTTGGATAGTCAATACAATACATTAGACCCGACAAGTTTTACTGATACCGCAAATTTGAGTCGACAGAAAGTCTAGACGCGTCTCGATACATAGCTTTGGAATTAAACATTAAATATCTATGGACTGTGCAAGTGTGTCATTTAAATGAAAGATTCTATCGATCAATACCAACCCTTGTATGTGCCCACTACTGGGGCAAGGGTCTCTTCCTACATCGCAGGAAGGTTAGGTCATACTCTACCAAAGGGGCCAATGCCGGGTGGGTGGAGGATTGTAACGCAGTCGCGGGCCTTTATGAAAGATAATGTAAATAAAAACAATTTATCACTTAAATAGTCTCGTACATTATAAATGGTGTTTGTGAATGAGTAGTAATTTCAGCTTTATCTTAAATAAATGTGCATTTGATTGTTTGTCAATATTATAATAAAAATGATAGGTGCCGTACATAATTACTTTAGTGACGTAATGCCGCTTTACAAAAGAAAAGGCGCAGTCTATCTTCGTCACGTCTATTTCGAGTCACCATTTCGGAAAGGCATGGAAATTAATGAGGGTTATTTTCCACAAATGTTGCTACTTCAAGTTTGTATAATGATGGAATTGAAAGAATTCGGTATTTGGTGCAAAGAGGCTTGCATGTTTAGATAGTCTGTATGTGGAGCACGGCTCCTAAGCATCGTTTCTGCTTTTTAAACGCTATTTATTTGCCAGTTGAATTGCCCCACATTATAATTTCATATCGAAAGACCAACTCTACAAGTCCGTATAGGCCATTACTCTCTTTTATCAATATTCAATGTATCCCATCTTTTGATTATCTTTGTGTTAATAAGATAGATAACTGTGTGTTTTTTCTGTACGCCTAATACGCGCCATAATAATTGGACTCTAAATATGACATCACAATTTTAGAATAAAGAATAAACAAGGTTTATTGCCAAAAACTACATACACGATAAGCATAATCTTACAGCTAAATTAAATAATACAAAAAACACACACACACACACATATATATATATATATATATATATATATATATATATATATATATATATATATATATATATATATGTGGCAGTCCCTGGTCTCTGCCTACCCCTCTGGGATACATGCGTGAGGTTACGTATGTATGTATGTATTTTTTGTGGTAGTTGAGCAATAGAACGTTTGCTTCTCATTCGTGGGTTTTAATCCCGGCAAGTACCACGGACTTAGTTTTCTAAGTTACTTACATTATAGAAGTTATAGTAGCAATACCACTCGCTTACTGCGATGAAAAGGATCGTGAGAAAACCTAAGTGTATGATATGTTCACTTACCTCAACGGCGGGCACGAGTGGTTATTAAGCCCCTCTATCTAAAAGAAGGCGTGTGCCCTACATTGAACGTATAGGCTGCATAATATCTATTTTTGTATATTATTTTTAATGCACTAACCCGTGCTAAGGACAAATTTAAAAACCTATTTAGAGGCTAAAAATTCCACCCATGCCGCGATTCGAACCTGCGACCTCTGGCTATCCGTGCCAGCGCTTTTTCCAACTGAGCTAATGGCACGGATAGCCAGAGGTCGCGAGTTCGAATCCCGGCATGGGTGGAATTTTTAGCCTCTAAATAGGTTTTGAATATATTTTTTTGTTTTCCTATGTATGGTATTGAAACAATGTCACTGCAATCTAAGTATGGCGCATGTTTCCAATCAGTTAAATAACTGCAGTTATCAAACAGCGTATAGTGCAAGCTGCACAAAGCTTAAAGTAAAAAACCGAATTGTCCTCGTTTTTTTACCGTACTATTTATTTAACTTTAGGTTAATGCCCTAAGTGAGGTCATCAGCATAATAATGGCATAAAATTACTTTTTCTTAAGGCTGCTACTACGTTTAGCACCCATGTCGCTAGATAAGGTTTTGCATATTTTAAAGATATTGTTGTTATTATTATTAAATTCTTTATTGCACCAACATAATGTATGTGGCATTTACTTACTTACTTAATGCTAAGTAGCATTTTCTTCTCGTCAACCGTTGGTTTGGGATGATAGTTTTTGATAATTATTATTGACTACTAAACTTAATAGTTTAAGCGTTTTATCTTTCCTTTTTCCCTCAAAAGTTTTTTTTATTTTTAATATGATTATTATTTTTACTTGTCGTTTTATAAAATTGTTATTATTATAAAAAACTATGTAAAATACAATTTTTTTATTACATCAAAAATTTTACTTATCGGTAGTTTACTATCAAATCCTCATGATAGTCTTCAACCCACTGCTGCCCACTGGATATATACGTAGGGTGGATGGGACTTGTGCAGAAAATCATCACCTCAGGCAATGTTAATGAAAATATTTTTTTGTAAAAATTTATATTTTGTAGATCATTGAAAATTTCAATGTGCGTGCGAGACGCAAGGACAATCAGGACCTATACAAATTAATATGTATTTTGTACAGTTGGAATCGTTCAGGATTTGGTGCGCGTAATACAGGGGCATAAGCCCTAAGGCGCTTTAGGGTGCTAACTAGCGCCAAAAATGGAATAAAAATCATTACTTGTTTTACAATACGTGTTTTTCAAAAAGTAGGTAACCATCAAAACTCTTAATATCTTTGATAACTATTTTTAGAATATACAGCTTAGCGATAATAACAACATCCTAAGTCTAATCGATTTCCGCTATATATGACCGTTTTTAGCGGAAATCGATTAAAGGTTTAGTCTTTTTGGTCCCAGGTTCTAGACCGTAGGTTTTTAAAATAGTTGTCACATTTGTTAAGATATCTGTTGATGTTTACTTTTAGATAAAAACATATTATAAAACCACTTATGTATTTTTTCCATTGGTGGCGCTAGTTAGCACCCCGAAGCGTCTTAATAAGTAATGGACATTATACTATTTTTATTTTTAACGCACTTTAGCACGGGTTGCTAAGGACAAATTTAAAAACCTATTTAGAGGCTAAAAATCCCGGCATGGGTGAAATTTTTAGCCTCTAAATAGGTTTTTAAGTAATGGTCAGTTAGACGATTGGAAGAGTTCACGATTTGGTGCGCGTAATAGAGGGGCAGCAGCCTTAAAAGTTTTTATAAAGGGAGCGAAGAGCGTTGACAACTTTGACGGAAGAATGGGTCTCGAGATTTTCTTTTAGGCGTCACTTAACAATGTACGAACTTTAACTTCTTTAAACACATCCACGGCATTGTCAGAGAAAACCAGGATACTATTGCGTCACTTTCAGTACTGTTTTAAACAATGACCTTTAAATAATCATGTTTCATGTTCGAAAACAATGACTGAAAGTTCATAACTGTCATAGCGCATTTAAATATCCACGCACATACAATGCACACGATACAAGTGTAGAGGTATTTTTAATTGACGACCTCTGTGGCTTAGCGGTAGCGCGTCTGTCTACCATGCAAGAGGTTCCGGGTTCGAATCCCGGCTGGGGACAAAAAAAAAGCCCAGGTCTTAGATGTTTACATGTTTGTGATGTCGTTGTTTCTGGTTCCCACGAGACAGGGTGGTGGGGCCAGAAGCAATGTTTGTGCCTGTATGTAAAATGTTATGTTATGTTATTATTTTAATGCACTAACTCGTGCTAAGGACAAATTTAAAAACCTAATTATAGGCTAAAAATTCCACCCATGCCGGGATTCGAACCCGCGACCTCTGGCTGTCCGTGCCAGCGCTCTTTCCAACTGAGCTAATGGGCGATTCACTGGCATCAGTGAAATTTCGAATGTCTTTACAATATTCTCTGTATTACGTACAGGCAGCGACATCTGGCAGAAGCAAGGTGGAATTTTTAGCCTCTAAATAGGTTTTTAAAAATGTCATGTTATGTAATTTTTTGTAGAGCCCGTACTCTTAAATAACGTGATATTTCAAGTTCTCCATTGGGCGAGATGAGCGACGCCAAAGAAAAAAGAAATAAGCAAAAAGACAAATGAATGACTGTTTTCGAAACTCAGATGTACCAGCTAAATAGTTATATCTATAAATTTGAATTTGGTGTTCTTAACCAAAGAGGAGATATTTCATATTAGTGTGACCAGTACGACGAAACGCCAATTTTATATGTACGGACCTAATATAATATTAACTTTCGTATACGAATTATTTGCTAATGAAGTGAGAATTGGCTCCCAGGGCTTAGATTCTGTTAATGTATTTTAGAACAATAATAATTGCATCGACATGGCGATTTAATTTCGTTGCTTCTTCAAGTCTACGCGCCCACATACATCGAACCTTCTAGGCCTCAATAATATGAAAGAAACACCCCGCGTGACCGGACATTATAGCTGGCATGGTACTATTATGCACTAATAGAATCAAGGCCTAGCATTGGACGAGTGCTGGCTGCTTGAATGAAATGATTACATTAAGAAAAAAAAAGTAGCTATTCAAAACTAGGTTCTTATTAATTCTCACAGCAAAATGCACAAAATATAACAATGACTTATTCAAAAAAGAGTTTCGTCAACAAACAAGGTCAAAGTCAATTAAACGAAAAATAAATTCACACGCCAAAAAGTACAGTCAATAAAACAAATCACCCCCACACACAAGGGACATACTAGCAGTATTAGCTGCTAATGCTGCTAGTGCTATGTCCGTGCTGCTACGCTGCGCAGCGAAGCGCTTGTGGCCTAGTGTAACCGAGTCGATTGGACTCAATCACTTGGGTTAAGCAACAGCAGGTGCGGTTAGGTGCTGGACGGGTAACCGTCCCGTGACTACTGCTAGTGGCATTTTTTTCCGAGCGCTTCCGTGGTTCGCAAGGCACGTATAGCCGTTGGTGCCGGCTTTCATGTAATGGCAGTCGTTAAGCCATGTCAGAGGCTTGATAGGCGGCTTGATAACTTCTGACAGTAAGGCCTGCTACTTTCTTGCAATCCTCCAGCAACCCGAACTTGGCCCCCGAGGTTTAATGATGGCCTCATCTTCCTGCGATGCAAAAAGAGACCCACGCCCCAGCAGTGGGGACATACAAGGGTTGATATCGAAATTTACATAAACTTAAACTAATAAGTATTTATAACTCTACCGACCCAGACTTGGCCCCCGTGGTGGAGGATAGCCTAACCTTCCTGCTATGCAGGAAGAGACCCGTGCGCCAGCAGTTGGGACATACAAAGGGTTGATATCAAAGCGATTTATATCCTCTGCACCAAACATGCCCCTGAGCAGAAATCAATGCCACGGTTCCCTATGTCCTGAAGAAAAAACTTCCCATGGGAACCCAAAACCGCAGAGGTCTCAAAGGTGAGAGGCGCAAACAGGCATAAGAACAAGAAATAAACGAGAAACGAAGTCTAGAATTTTGCGAACGAGTTTGACCACTTATTATGCACGTATGTTGCCACATTTTGAACAACTGTTATAATTTAAATTCTGAATTTTCGTACAATATACAAAATGAATTACATTTAACTAAGTTATACCTACTTTTGCGTTTTGTGTGTAGTTACTCTCAGTATTTTTTAAGGACTTGCGATGCTTTTGCATCGCAAGTCCTTAAAAAATACTGCAAAAATACTGATGCATTGTATATTCTGTGTCTGGGTACCATCTCAGGGTACCAGACCCATATATCTGGGTCTATGTCTGAGTAATTTTCAAATTAATAATTACATTCATTACTAATAATGGTAATTATACTTTACCTAATAAATAATAACGAATAGACCCGTTTATATAACTGGTCTCAATTGAAATACTAAAACGATTCATGTTTTATTATGTAACTACCAGCTTAATCAATCACCATCACTTTATTTTATATTTTTCGTACACCTACATAATAAAACAATATAATAATTTATTGTATTGATTGCATTGCTTTATTTTGAACTAATAACAATTCATAGGTTCTTAGTAAAATAACATTTAATATTTAAACTAAATATGTTAGTGAGATCACAAGCCACACCTAAATTCTAAATTAAATATTAATTCGTGATCAAACTATTTCCTGTTCGAACTTTCGGTCGCTGTCAAAACGAAACCATAGAATTGAATAGAGATGGTCAATGTAGGGTAACAACAAATCAAACTAGAATAAGGGAGTCAAATGTAAAGGAACGAACGAGGGAACTACTTTGAAACAGAAGTAGAGAATGAGGCGACTCATTAGAGACCAAAAAAATACTTGAATAACTATACACTATGATGATCGGAAGCGTATACTATAATTGCGGAAGCGGTTAGGAAACATTGACCTAGACTACCAAAGGACCGGATGTTTTGGCGCAATAGATATTCTTCTGTTTTACGCCCGATCAGTCTCTGGCTCATAAATGGAGCCCACTCTTCAAATTCAAATTCAAATCATTTTATTTCAATGTAAAGAATTTACATTCTGTTTGCTGAATGTCAATGTACAATGTAAAATGTAACCCGCCGCCTTCGGGCCGTATTGTAGTGGAGAAAAAGGCAGCGGAAAAAAAACTCCACTCTGACCATCTTAGCCTGTTGAGCTTAGCCTGTTCCCAACAGTGGGCTCCCTTTATAGGCTGACTAGATATAACGTTCCAGAGTTTGGCTTGCTGCACAAGGCCATTAATCTAAACAAATCTCAAATGGGTAGGACACTCGCTGAAGTCGGTCAAGCAATCACGGACTAGCAATCCTGTAAGACACTACCTGTGAACGCTGGAAACTACCAGAGACAGTAATAAGTTACCTATCTCTTAGTGTCCCCGTTTTTTTAAAGAAACAGGCTTGAGAAACATTTCACAAGGGCAAGGATTGAAGCGCTCGTGGCCTAGTCGAACCGAGTGATTGGAATTAATTACTTTAGTTAAGTAACAACAGGTGCGGTCAGCTGCTGGATGGGTGACCGTCCTGTGACTACCGCTAGTGGCATTTCTCTGAGCGCTTCCGTGTTTCGCAAGGTACGTTAAGCCGTTGCTGCCGGCTGTAATGTAATGGAAGTCGTTAAACCATGCCAGAGGCCTTATGGGCGCCTTGATAACTCTGACAGTTAGGCCCGCCACTGTCTTACAATCCTCCACCAACCCGAACTTAGCCACCGCGGTGGAGTTCTGCGATGCCGTAAGAAACCCGTGCCCCAGCAGTGGGGACTTACAAGGGTTGATATCGAAGGATTGAAGTCTATTCAATCAATCAATTAGGCAATACTAGACATTTGGCTCCAGTAACGACTCACACTGGATTGCATAATTCTTAACCATCGGAAAGTATCATTAAGTTATTAAATGCTGTTAGAATTACAATTCTTTAAGTGATTAGTCGTATCCGATTCGTATAATAATTGCTTGGCCTCCATCTTCGATAAAACGCGAGCCGAACGCTTAGCGGTGCTGATAAATATCATTTAGATGATTGGTTTTTAGAATATTAATAACCAGTTTTCCTTCACCAGCTGCAAGGGCATCTAAGGGCCGTAAAAATAAAGTATTGCCTAGTTGGTCTAGCGGGGGCACCTCTGATTACCATGGCGGAGGTTGTGGCTTCGAATCTCATTGGGGGCCGCTGTAAATTTGTACAAATGGCCTCAATCTGAGTGTATTTCCATGTTTGTGATGTGTTTGTATGGTTACTATAGCACAGGCTATCCTAGTTTGGGACCAGGACAAGTGTTTGTGTTGTCTGCATGTTATTATTAAGCATCTGGGTTCGAATCCCGGCTGGAAACAAAAAAAAAACCCCAGGTCTTGATTGTTTACATGTTTGTGATGTCTCTGTTTCTGGTTCCCATGACACTGGGTATCCTACTGTGGGGCCAGGAGCAATGTATGTACCTGTATGTAAATGTTATGTTATGTTGTGAAAACAAAACTATTTATTTAGGTAACTTTTAATGTATTTTACCACCGGAAATTTATATTTTTTAAGTGCTTTCGGGCCATAAAATAGCACTGAGAGGTAGTAAAATTGTAACTTTTAACTCTACAGATATTTTTTGCACAATCACCGAAGTTGTTTGCCTTTATTTACATTTTCACACCTGGTCAAAAACGCCCGAGCAGACCTTGAAACATTCTCTTCCCTAGAGTCGCCTAGAGACGTTCAACAGATTTTTAGTTTAAAGGTCAATGAACTGAAGCATGTCATTTGGAATGCAGCTGAAATCTGAGTTAAAACAGTTCATTTGGGACAGCTCATTAGTGTTTCGTTTCATCCGTTGTATCACATGACAGTGATAAAATATTCACGGTGTTATATAAAAACACGATTCGTCTGAAACACTCCATAGAGGCAATTTATTTCATCTTTAAATCCGCTTTTTCTTTTGAAATTTCCATCATAGACTATTTTAGAGAGAACGTTAAACGTTACAAGTCAAACTAGGTGTTCATTTCAAAATCCAGATCGTTTTGGAGAAAAAGTGGACAAAAAAACTCCAAGCGGAATCTTTTCAAAGTCCTTAATTCACAGAGCTTCTTCTTCTTCAGGCTATATTATGTAGTCCACTGCTGGACAGAGCCCTACCCTAATGAGCGCCATAGCGCCCTGTCTTCAGCTTGCCGCATCCAGCATCTGCCGGCAATTTTTCGCAGATCGGCATCCCACCTGGCCGGAGGGCACAATGGGTCACAGAGCTTACATAATCTAAAACCATGTCCCAGGCACTGCAGCATCCGAGGGGTCCCTTCACTCATCAAGTGTGAGTGAAGATGTCACTTTACGCTTTATAAACCACCTCATTACGTAAATAGAGGCCAATGTCGCATAATTATTATAAAACATAGTGCACATGCATTGTATTGGCTTTAACAACACACATTGTCATCTAAATAATTGTACTGGAAAGTCGCAACATTTGACATTTAATTAAACGACGCGACTAGCATCGTCGCAGTACCCAGGTAGATATACAACATTCCGTGTATCGACCTTCGAGGTGAAGTCAAAACAAAAACATTGAACATTTGGAAACAGAAAGGCAAGTCGTGTTTGCGAACGTGACGGGAGGCGCGTTTACATATTTCCATCAGTAAATTGTTATAATTTACTCCAATTTTTAATGTTAAGTAATTATTTTCCTTATTAGCAGCAAATGTCTATAAGAACATGTACATACATTCTGTGTACTAAGTATCGGGAATTTGCCAATAAAACAAAAAATACAAATTATTCATCTAAATTTATTTTATCGCCTTCAAAGTAGGCCCCATCGCTTGCAATACAACATCTCCACCGCTTCACTCAGTCTTCCATACATTTTTCGTAGGCTATTTGCGGTATGGCCTTTAGCTCATTCAGCGAATTTTCTTTTATGGCTTCTATCGACTCAAAACGTTTTCCTCTAAGTGGTAATTATAACTTGGGAAATAAAAAAAAGTCAGACGGAGCCATATCAGGTGAATACGGTGCTTGGTCGAGAACTTTTGTTTAATTTTTCGCTAAAAACTCTTTCACTATAATGGCTGTGTGTGATGGTGCATTATCATGGTGCAGCATCCATGAGTTGTGTTGCCACAAATCTGGACGTTTTCGGCGGATACTCTCACGCAAACGCTTCATGACGCCTAAATAATATTCTTTATTCACTGTTTCTCCCTCTGGAAGGAATTCGGAGTGAACCATACCACGGTAGTCAAAAAAAAACTGTCAGCATCACCTTGATTTTGGAGCGACTTTGCCGCGGTTTTTTGGGTTTCGGCTCGTTTTCGAGACGCCATTCTGAAGACTGTTGGCTTGTTTGCATGTCGTACTCATAAACCCATGTCTCATCGCCAGTTATTATACGTTTCATAAAGGTCGGATCCGTAGAAGCTCGGGAAGCTATGTCTTCAGCGACATGCTTTCGCTGCGCTTTTTGAACAAAATTGAGCTCTTTTGGAACTAGTCGAGCGGCGACGCGTTACATGCCTAAAATGTCAATGAGAATGTTTTGGACGGACTTAAAATATATGTTCACCTCACTAGCCAACTCTCTCAGACTCACGTCTGAGACGTCGATTTTCGAGCACTAGCTTCTTGATTCTGTCTATGTTTTCTTTGGTCATAGCGGTTGAAGGTCTACCAGAACGATACAAGTCTACTACTACTTCTCGGCCTTCTTTAAAAGCCTTATACCATTCATAACCCCTTGTTTTCGATATACACGATTCGCCGTAGGTATTTCGCAACATTTTTAGTGATTCACCACATGAAATATCATTTGAAACACAAAATTTAAGGCACACTCTTTGTTCAACAATATTTTCCATTGTAAAAATCGCCGAGGAATCAAAACTATGACCAACAAAAAGTGTAGTTTAAAACAAATGAAATGACAGATCCCGCTTAAATTTTGCGCGCTAAATCAGTACAGTGCTACCAACATGCAGTAAAAAAATTAAAACGACCTCTTTTACGAGGATCTTTTTATTGACATATTCCCGATACTTTTTACACAGAGTAGTATATATATATATGTATATATATGTATATATATATATGTATATATATATATATATATATATATATATATATATATATATATATATATATATATATATATATATATATATATATATATATATATATCCACCCGTGCACCTGGGCGCTCAATAATATCCCAAGGTCATTTCTAAAATATCTCAATTCCTCAAAAATGTCTATTTTATCTTAAAGTTAGCTGTTTAGGTATCAACTCTTGTATGTCCCCACTGCTGGGGAACCGGTCTCTTCCTGCATCGCAAGAAGGTTAGGCCATACTCCGCCACGGGGGCCAAGTCCGGGTGGGTTGGTGGGGGATTGTACGAGTAAGACAGTGGCGAGCCTTACTGTCAGAAGTTATTAAGCCGCCCATAAAGATTTTTTTAACTCCATGCCAATCTGTATTAAAATCGCTCCAGCCGTTAAGACGTGAGGAAGTAACAAACATAGTACACTTACAAACTTTCGCCTTTATAATATAATAATGTGGTGTAATATGTAATATTATAATATATTATATAGTGTGATAAATTTTTTAGCTAGGTGCATTGTGTGTATTCAGAGCACAAATATCGCAATCAAATTTCAATCGCCCTGAAGCTCGATACTTGTAATAGGTCGATATCGATAAAAAATACTTTGTTGTCTGTTTGTTGAACATTTAATATAAGGTTAGTTTTGTTAATTGAGTTGACTATTGTCTATTTAGAACATAATAATATCTATATTATACTACAGTGTACAAAATTTAATTGTACCTAGCACGGGTTAGTGCATTAAAAATAAAAATAGTATAAAATTTAATTGTTCAAAGAATTTGTGAACACTGTGATGTTGGACAATTAAATAAATAAATAAATAAATAAATAAAAAATATATATAAAAACAAATTACACTGTTTATTAAGTATAAATGTTATTATTAGGTGCCATTCAAAAATCGGCGGCGCCGAACAAAGATAAATTTGAATTTTTCAGTGGAATTCGTACAAAGTAATCCAAAATTATCGCTATTACTCGCCTAAGATCGCCTATTATTCATTTGTAAAAGATATAAACGAGGAATAAGCAACCAATGTATGAAATGAAAAAATTGTACATATTCAATTGTCTTTGATGAAATTGTTAGTTTTTGACACAACATAACACAACACATTGTAGACTTTTAGTCCGGATCTACTTACGCGTGTTGTTAAATCGGGAGAGTCCAACCAGATCGCTCCGATTCGCAGAGCTTAATCATGGTGAGTACAACACCCGTAAGTAGATCCGGACTAAAAGTCTACAAATTGTTCCAGACGTTACTCTCCGATCCCATTTCGAAAGAAGCGATGTTAATTTATAAATTTGTCAGAGATAGTTTAGATAATCGTTAAGACTCTGTTAACGTAAGTTAATAACTTTAGAATAAGGTATAATGGGGATGACATGTCCTCGTAAGGTACAAAAGCCCCTAATGAAATAAAGATTTAAAAAAAAAAAGTCTACAAATTGTTAGTTGTGTAAAGTTGTGTAAATAGTAAAAAAATCCTCCTTCCGCGGAACCCTACGCCGTGCGTTACCCGACACGCACATGACCAGTTTTTTGTCTTTAATTTACTATCCCCCAGTTTCTCGTACACTAACAAGCTGTTATTCTGCTGCTACTGTCAGTTGGCCAAAGTGCATAAGAAAAAAAGCAACTGACCGCTGTTAAAAGTAGATTAATAGCTTGTTAGTGTACGAGAAACCGGGGGTGTGTTTATTACACGTAAGTTTATCTCAGTGCACAGCTACACAAATGACTATTTAGCTCGTTAATACTATCTAAACAGTAAACTTTACACAAATTATCATAGTAACATATAACGCAATATTTACCTTTCCGGCGGCGGTAGCCCAGTGGGTAGAGCAATGGACTCGGAAGCGGGAGACCCAGGTTCGATCCCCAGTGCGGGCATGTACTAGTAAATGACTTTGTTTTCTAAGTTATGTACATTGATTTGTGAATTCATAGCAGCAACACCACTCTCTAACTTTGAAGGAAAATATCGTGAGGAAACCCTAGCGTCTGAAGCGTGACATACCTCAGAGCTTGCTACGTACCCGTACACTCACACTGGGATATCACTCTCCAGCTTATGCTGAGTCAGAGCCCTTTTGAATTTGCCATACCCACGTACTTACACTGGATAATGCATTGCTGTGTGTATAAATTGTTTAAATGTTTTTAATCCTTTTTTTGTAAATGGTTCATTGTGTTTTCTGTGTATTGTTTTGCTTTTGCTACTGTACAGTCTGCTTAATCTTAGTCTTATTGTGTGTGGGAAAATGCAAATAAATGATTCATCTATCTATCTACAATTGCCAAACTATGAGGCTAAGAATATTAGCTGTAAATATGTTTATTTACACATTCTTCCAATACATTTCATGTACACCTACCTACCTACTCTCTTCATCTTTCAGTTCCATCCATCCCACGGTTGTCTGGAAGAGAACGCTTTTACCGATAAGCCCGCCTATTGTATTGGGCAAAACTTACGTATGTAACTCTTTTAATGTATTTTGATGTACCTATTTTGTTTTCTGGTGCGCACTTCCTATTGGAACGCTATGCAAAGGGGTACGTTCACATGGATCACAGAAACCGATCACAGTCGCAACGGATCACATCAAACCAAGCCAAATATTCCACTCGGATCATGTGATCCGAATGGACTACATTTTTGATTAGACTTTTTCCATTCGGATCACATCCGAGTGGACGTACCCATTTAAACCCATAATATCTTTTTATTATCTTTTCTATCGGAACCCTAGCCTAGCTGCGGGTCTCAACACAACTGACACCTAAACAGAACGTAACGATTTCCTTTCAAATATTTAAAATTTGACTGGAGGGCTCCGCCGGCCAGCTATTATAAAGTATCGTTGCAGTACAATAAAGAGTTCTAATCTACTATAAGTCACTATGCAGTCACTTCAATATTACGTAGGTATATTATATTATTTCCACTTCCCATATATAATTTAATTATTTGTATGTATGTGTATCTATTCATTTCATTATTTACGTATGGTTTAAGTAAGGTTATATAAATTCCTAACTTCAATATTTCTAATTTCAATATTTCTAAAATGCACCGACTACTCGTCTCTAATTTCTTTCTTGTCTCCGTCTATGGTTGCCTGAAAGAAATTGCTTTTAGTAATAAAGCCACCAATTGTATGATATTTTTATATAATTACTGTTACTGTAATTTCTGTGTACAATAAAGTATATTCTATAAATAGTTGAGGAAAAAGCTCGTAATTGGCCTATGTTAAGTCTAATTAATTGTCTACCTAAATTGTATTTGCGCTGTGAGCTTCTTGTGATTAAATAAAATAAAATAAATAAATATCTGTCTATAAGTGGGGAAATCTTAGGACTAACTAATTAACCATAATTTCACCAACAGCATTTATAACACAACATTTACCTTTCCGCGTACTGACGGTGTAGCTGACATCTTCGAACATCAAATGCACGGGGGGTCTCTTTGCCATCCGATTCAACGCCTTCAGCGTCGACCCGGCACGCTCCAAAGCCGCTGGGGTCCACTGGTTCTCTTGTATCGGATCGATCACTAAAGGATTTGGCAGTTCTGCCGGATTTGTACCAGTGGATCCGTGGGCTAAGGCAGCCCCCGCTATGGCCCGACGCACTAGCGGAACATTCGACATTTTGAATTAAAAAAATAGATCGGTTTGTTTTTTTAGAACATCGCACTCCTCCGGCCAGTTTTTTTGAGACACTTGTTTATTCGAAAAGGCGAGTCGGTTTAATGGTTTCGCGGTCGGCGGCGTCCGCGCAACCCTGCGAGCGTGTTGAAACTGATAGGCCGGAGCTACCGAGCTGTGAACTGATGCTTGTGCGTCGACCCTTGAAATTACTTACCGGCGACAACAATGGCTTTAATTGATTGCCGGTGGTCAACTGATGACAATCCTTATATTTTTGTAGTAAAAAGTTATGGCTGGTATCCTGTTTTTACTGAATTCTGGTAGTTTCGTAAACGGTTTTGATTTTATTCTCTCTCGATATTGCCCTACATTATAGTTAGGTAAAGCTTATTTCAAGTGTACTTTGCCGAATACTTACCTGCGCGAGGTTGCAGTAAAAAAAGTGTCCACGTACTTTTTACACTTTTGCTTCCCACTGCAGGGCGCAGGCCATATCGCAAATAGGGTATAATAATATGGGCTTAATAATAACGCGTGCCCACCGCGGATTGGATATTTCAAGCGCTGGGATAGTTAAACTCATCAGGCGCTCAGGTTTCCTCACGATGCTGCAACAAATTTACATTAAAAAATTTGTACATCATTGTTACATGCCGGGATTCGAACCCACTGTTCGAATCCCGGCATGTAACCCCGGATTGAGAAGCCTGTATTCCACTGCTTAACTACCAATGCTAACTATACTGCTTATAATTCTAACGAGGCGATAAATTAAAACGTATTAAGTTGTTGCGCCAGTGCTTATTTATTTTTCTGGTACAAAGTTCCTTAGGTACCTGCTCGACTGCAGTTTGTTTTTTATAAGTACATTGAAGTCTTAGACTGAGTATGCATCACGATTTTTTAACCGAAAAAATCTATGCGATATCGAAAATGTATGAATGTACACGAACTTGCAAAAAAAAATTGTGCGAAAAATATTCCCGAACCAGTTCAGTAGGCAATTAAAAATCCGTCGAAAAAAAAAATCGCGGTGATATTATTCGTAATGCATTCTAAGCCTTATAACGTACCGCATAGAGACTAATTTATACATACAACCAACCGTTTAAAAAGACAGAAAACTATATAAATAAAAATACGAACGATCTTGAGGTTTCAGTGTCATCCTATCACTGACAAGACTTCCTTAAAGTAAGAAACAGCTGTTTCGAAAATTCTGAATCCAATAATGCGGATAATAAATTCGTGAGTAATTAAATCCATATGGAGGCAATTCATTAATTAATAATGTTATTAACAAATGTGTTATACCTATGAGCGGCGGTAGCTCAGTGGGTAGAACCATGGACTGGCAAGCGAGAGCCCCAGGTTCGATCCCGAGTGCGAGCATGTACCAATGACTTTGTTTAATTTCAAAGTTACGTACATTTACGAATTTGTAGTAGCAATACCACACGTTAACTGTGAAGGAAAACCTCGTGAGGAAACCCGCGGCTTGGTTGGATCCGCACGTATTGACTAGTCTTTCCTGTGGGCTAGGCTGACTAAGCTGTCAGGATGGGATAGATGCTGGGCAAGCCTAGACCATCTATAAAACCATGTCCCAGGCACCACAGCGTCGGAGTGGTCCCGTCACCCATCTAGTGTGTGTGAGTGAAGATACCACTGGACGCTGTATAAATCATCTCATTAAGTAGATGCAAAAAGGCCAATATAATTATTATACCTATGCAGAACTTGTTGATGTACAGTTAACATTTAAGTGACAGTTTAACCTTTTGCAAATAGCAATGCTACTCGCTTATGAGGAATACTACTTACTACGCGATTTTTAATCATTGAGATAAATTAGAGTTTCTTTATCAGCTTCTTCTTCTGAATTGAATTAAAGAATTCTGTTTGCTGTATGTCAATGTAAAATTTAAACCGCTGCTTTTGGGCCGTAGTGTAGCCACAGTACAAATAAGTGCAGTGGACAAAAAGGCATCAAGAAAAATAACTGACTCCATTCTAACCATCTTTAAATGAATCATAATTTCATTAAGTAAACATATTGATTCTATTAATGTGATATTAAGATTTGACGTAGTTATGCGAGAACATAGTAAAAGAAAGTAATATACGCGTCGAATTGACAGCCCCCTTCTGTTTTGAACACAGTTAAAACATTTCGAACAACCTCTGACAGTAAGACAGTATCCTCCTCGGATGAATCGATATCAACCCTTTGTCTGTCCCCACTGCTGGTGTACGGGTCTCTACCAGCATCGCAGGAAGTTTAGGCTATAATCCAACACGGGGGCCAAGTCCGGGTTGGAGGAGGATTGTAAAACAGTGTCGGGCCTTACTGTCAGAAGTCATAAATAAATAAAAAATAAAATGCATTTATTTCAGGTTTCAAGACCCATATACAATAAAAAACTACAAGAAACAAACAAAAACAAAAAAAAAACAAACAGAGACAACACATATACAATAATAAATCGTTTTTCAGACCTAAATATGCCTGTCGCAGCAGTGCCGGATATATGGGCAATCTATCCTGCCCGCAATCATTGCCAGGGCGGTGTTGGTGCTGGCCCGCACCCGGCGCACCAGGGATGCCGCGCGCCGGCGCATGCTCGCGTGGAAGCAGGCTGTGCGCGCCCACGCGAACATGCCCGACGCACTGCAGTAGCGAGGCAGCCTCAGCACCGTCCTGAGCGCGTTATTGAACTGGACGTTATCAAGCCGCCTATAAGCCCTCTGACATGGCTTAACGACTGCCATTATAGTACATCCGACACCAACGGCTTAACGTGCCTTGCGAAGCACCGATTGTGATTTATTAATAATTAAAGCCTATTTAAGTGTCGGATAACGATATCGGACATTATCGTGTAGTTAATGTAAAAAAATCGTTCGTAACTTTTAGGGGTGTTAAAATTTTTAGGAGGGGAGGACTTTTTTACTGTTTTGCCGGCGTGATTAATACGTATATGGTATATTATTTTTAATGCACTAACCCGTGCTAAGGACAATTTTTAAAAACCTATTTAGAGGCTAAAAATTCCACCCAATAGGGACTCGAACCCGCGACCTCTGACCAACCGAGCCAGCGCTCTCCCAACTGAGCTAGCTAATGGGCGACTACCCGGCATCCGTGAAATTTTAAACCTCTTTACAATAAATACTCTATTATATAATATATATTAATAATAGCAACGTATATTTGTATTAAATTACATATCTCTAGTCAATCGACTCTGAGTTAAGCTGTTGACAGGCATATAGACGGACGGACGGACATAGCAAAATTATAAGGGTTGTTGACTACGTTACCCTAAAAAGAACCACTGGCTGCTACAAAGTCTCTTTAAAGTTCAACCGTACACAAGTCATTTTAGAATCATTTGATAGGATTATCTGGTCTCTTCGTAAATATACAACAGATAAAGATAAAATTTATTCAGCCTGTCGTAACAGCATTAATAAATATCAAGTTATTGTATCTTAAGTACTTAGCTACTGCATCACAAAGAATGCCGTTAACGAGTGATTGATGAAATAAATACATTGAGCAGACATGTGTCTCGAGCAAATGTAGGTGGAAGGTCCACATCGTCGTCTTCAGGCTATGCTAGTTCACTGCTGTACATAGCCCTTCTCTAATGAGCGCCATAGCGCCTTCAGCTTGCCGCATCCAGCATCTGCCTGCAGTTTTTCACGGATCGTTATCCCACCTAATCGGAGGGCTAGATTTGGTCGAAGTATGGAGTCCACATACTTCGACCAAATTGTGGATGTATTAGCAAAGGGCGAGATAAAAATACTCGAGACCGTTTTCGTGCATGCAGCGACTGGTGAACGGTAATGAAGCGAAAGTGATCTGTTAGGATCGTGGCAAGCCCTCCTGCGGGTAGTACGATTTCACGAGTGACGCTTTTTGCGGCGTTAAAATGTCACATTTTGACAATTAATGTACTGCATTTTGACAATTAATGTACTGGAAAGTCGAGACTTCTAACGTACAAGACGCGCGACTAGCGTCGTCGTACTACCCAAGCTGGTCTCTGCCTAACCCTTTTGGGTACAGGCGCGAGGTTATGTTATGTTTTGCCATAGACCGGCTGAGAAGAAGCTCTACAGTGCAGCTTGCAGGATCTGACGGAGGCATGACCCAGCGCAATAGTAGTGGCGCTGTTTTGGGAACGACATGTCTTAAGAGTCGAAACTTTCGACACGAAAAATTATGAACGGGACGCGATGTGAGCCTAACAATACAAGAGAAAATAAACATTAAATATTACAATGAAATACAACACAATAACTGTAGGTATTTGTCTAATACCGGTGTTTACACGTAGGTACGAGTAGTTGGTTGATATCACATTATTAGTTCGTTATATTTTGCCTCGTGGCGTACAAATATTTGTGTTCTTAATTCTAGATTAGGTACAATCTGTTAGCTCTCAGAATATACCTTGGGCTCTAGAGTAGGCTCCGGTTTTTACCGAAAGCACACGAGTGTAATACTACTTCCCACTCTGCATATAAATTTTCTTCACTATTTTGAAAAGTTTTTTTAAGTTAAGTGTCATATTAGTTCCGATTACATATTAGTAGAATACATCCGATTCTATCCGATAGTAGCCGAAGTATATTCTAAAAGCTAACAGACTGTATAAGAGTAGTGTGGTTAAATAGAAAATGTCAAGCAGTGCAGTGCGGCAGATGAAATCATGAATATTTCATCAATTATATTGTTATTGTTGATTGTATAAATACTATTATATTTAGTATTTATAGCAAATAAAAAAAAACCCCTTTATTGCGAAAACAGAGAAAAAAATTGCAAATTATTTTTTATTTCTCAATGATACCTACTATACAATAATATATTGATGCCGGTGAGTCGCCCATTAGCTCAGTTGGAAAGAGCGCTGGCACGGATAGCCAGAGGTTGCGGGTTCGAATCCCGGCATGGGTGGAATTTTTAGCCTCTAAATAGGATTTTAAAATTGTCCTTAACACGGGTTAGTGCATTAAAAATAAAAATAGTATAATCATGTGGGTACAGTGATATCATTCCGATGTAAAAACCTAACTGCAAAGTAGGTAGTCGGGGCTGTAAGTGATGAAAGTTCCTTAAGCCAGATGTCGCTGCCTGTACGTAATACAGAGAATAGTGTAAAGAGGTTCGAAATTTCACTGATACCAGTGAGTCGCCCATTAGCTCAGTCGCAAAGAGCGCTGGCACAGATAGCCAGAGGTCGCGAGTTCGAATCCCGGTATGGGTGGAATTTTAGCCTCTAAATAGGTTTTTAAAATTGTCCTTAGCACGGGTTAGTGAATTAAAAATAAAAATAGTATAATAATATATTGTCCAATCCATTTTCTGTAGATAGGTATGTAAGTCGAAAATTGATTTGGTAAATGATAAAATTATACCCTTTTTCTGATGAACCAAGAAAACTCGTTACCAGTTAAGTCATCGCTCTTTGAGTGCTTGTTTCGAATGACCTCCGTCAAATCCTGTCCTGCTCTTCAAGTACAAAAACGATTCAAGGTTCAAGGATTCATTTTTCTTATTACTGACCAAGTTCGAGTTAGGCTCGCTCACCAAGATTTCGGTAGACTGCACCGCCATCACAGGATTAATTAGTAATTAGCTGAAAATTTAGCGAAATTGTAAAAATACGAACAAATGTGCAAAATGAAGCGACGTAGATATTTGTTCATATATAGATAGATAGATAACACTTTATTACACAACCAGAAAAAAGAATACAGCCATGATTTCTTAAATCTAAGTAATGTTGGCGGTCTTACCGCTAAGAACGATCTCTTCCAGATAACCTCTGGATGAAGTGGATTGCATGAACAATATAGACAGTAGGTGTATGTAGGTTATATTTCTCAATTCACTGTTTAGTTCCTTTAATAACTCATAAAGTAGATAAAAATTTCTCTTGCTCCATTGGATAGGTAAGTCTTCACCTTACCTTCGGATTAGTATTTCTACAACTTTTGCACAACCTTAGGACAACGGCCTATAATACATGGAGTCAGTTCAAAGATATCGTGTCCTGCCGGCCAATATGAAACCGGTCAGTGATGCTGACTTGCTTGGTCGCTTTCTTGCTTGCTAACTCGGACGTTCGCTTACTCGCCTGAGTGCTTAGTGCGAGTTTGACAGATCCAATCGAATAACTTTACTACCGCGTTAATCGAGCATTGAGTAGTGAGTATACATGACTCAGAGTGCTTAGTGCGAGTTTTTTAACTACTCGATCGCCTTAACGTAAACTCATATTTCTATGGCATCGAGGAAGCGCCACCTAGCGACAAGTATGGAAATTAAAATTTTTGAACTAAAACTTTCGTAAGCACAACACATTGTAGACTTTTAGTCCGGATTTACTTACGGGTGTTGTTATATCGGAAAAGTCCGACCAGGTTATTAACCAGGAAATTAAAATTGCTGAGTGCGAGTTGTAATGGTTTACGTTGAGAAGTGAACACGTTTACCAGCCAAAACACGAATAAACGCGAGTGCGAGTTGTACTGTGACAGCGTTTTGCCAGTTCGAACGGTTAACTTACTCATACTCACTACTCAATGCTCGATTAACGCGGTAGTAAAGTTACTCGATTGGATCTGTCAAACTCGCACTAAGCACTCTGGTTGCTTGCGTGCTGACTCGCTCGCGCGGACGCTACCATGAACGCGATGACGATTTTTACAGAGATAAGCTCGCCTTTGTACATGTTATTTCTTATGTAATGTCCTATTTAATGTTTCGTGTGCAATAAAGTATAATATATATAATATTATATTAATTTTAATAGCTTCAGTTTAATCATTCACAAGATGTTGGTTACTAAACGGAGTTTTGTTGATACTCATTCTAAACACCCGCGAATTTTCTTTCAGCATTTGGGTCATAAGTAAGATAGATAGAACACTTTATTGTACATAAAAAAGGAAATCATACAGATATATCTTAACCTAAGAGTACAGATGGCGGGCTTATCACTTAAAATTATTTCTTACAGACAACCTATGGATGGACTAGAGCAATACATTGACGAACGAAGTAAGAGATTTCTTTAACGTCCTTTATATTATATTTATGTTATAATGGGGTTTCCGTGGATTTTTTCCTTCACAAATATTGTATCAAACGCGCAGTTTATGTCGGCATATTTTTCCTGTAAGTGAATTCTGTTGTTCGACCTAACAAAGTCTTTGATTTTTTCGTATCGCACGCGACGATAAATAAAGCTGTGAAATTAGCTGAATAGCATTAAATCTTCTTTTTGAAATTTTACTTCATACGGTCGTAAAACTATGAGAAATATACTAATACCGTATATAATATTGTTTTTTATTTACTAAGAGTGTAGGAAGGAGCTATGCTCGGAGTTTCTCTGAAGGATAGAATTCGTAACAAATTCACCCGACAGAGAACCAAAGTTATCGACATAGCTCAGAGAATTAGCGGGCTGAAGTGGCAGTGGGCTGGCCATATCTCGCGGAGAACCGACAACTGTTGGAGTAAACGTGTTCTTGAGTGGAGACCGCGACTCGGCAAACTTAATGTAGGACGCCCTCCGACCAGGTGGAATGACGATCTGCGAAAAAGTGTCGTTAAATGCTGGATGCGGCAAGCTGAAGAAAGGGCGCTATGGCGCTCATTAGGGGAGGGCTATGTCCAGCAGTGGACTAAGATAACCTGAAGAAGAAGAAGAAGTGTAGTAAATCCCGGCGGAGACTGAAAAATAGCATTAATGCTGAGGCTTCGACCATTTCAAAAGTGTGAACTAAATTATGTATTCGTATCATAAGCACATTTGTTACTTTTGAATGAAGTTCTTTTTATTTTATTTAATAATACTTTATTGTTTCAAAAATACAGCAGTACAAATTTATATAAGTCGATAATTTGACGACCTCGGTGGCGCAGCGGTTTGGCACGCTGACTGTAAAACCGAAGGTCTCGGGTTCGATCCCCGGCCGGGTCAACTAAGAAACTAACTTTTCTAGTTTGTCTCGGGTCTTGGATGTTATCTATGTATTTATTGTATTAAATCTATCGTCGAGTTAGCACCTATAACACAAGTCATTTAGTTGTACTTAGTATAGGGCTAACGAAATCTGTGTAATATGTCCATGAATATTTATTTATTTATTCATTTAATTGCCCTTTACACTAGGAAACCTGTATCATAGGCAATTAAAACGTTGAATGTTTAAAAATGCTACTACCATCAAAAATCACAGTTACTAATAGAAAACAAAAAAAAAACAAACTGATAAACGAAATTATGACAACAAACGGATTAAAGAATGTAATTATTTAAAAATTAGTGCTAACAAAAATGTCTGTGTTTCACAATAATTTAAGTTAAAAATTTATTTTACCTCAAATATACATTCTTTTAAATTTAATGGGTATTTCTAACAACTAATTAATTTTGTTATACAAGTCATTCTTAACTTAATTACGGAATCACTTACTTGAACTTTTGCTCCGTCTTCACTCGCCATGATTATGTTCTTCGAATAAGAGCGAAACCTGATCGGACTCTTCCAACGAAATTTTAAGTTCCGGTAAGTAGTGCTTACTGTTGGAATCTAAACCAACATTGAGATTTAATTTTTATTGTGGCAACACTATGTTTTTCTCTGCCTTCTTGTCTTCGACGATATTACAAGTGCACACGCATATTTTGAGTTTTATTTTTATAAATAATTTAATACAGGAAAACAGACCCTAAAGCCAGTGATTTCTTCACTTACTACACATTCTCATTCCGGAACTTGCTTAAATTTTAGGTTTTATTCGACAGGTTCATGATAATGTAAAAAAACTTAAATCTTGTAAAGTCATGATAATGTAAAAGAAATTAAATCTTGTTATTTTTATGTAGATTTTTGTTTAGATTTTCCACAAAATTATGAACGTTTCCTAATAGGTAATGATGTAGACAGATAAAAACATTACTTTAATAAGTAACTTAAATATTCATAAAAACCTCATGCATTACAAGGAATCACTTGCAACTTGTGACGTCTTCATCATGGGTTGCGCCATTAGTATGTTTTTATACCATTCGACTAGAATATTCGCAACAACTAATGTCAATATGTCGACAAAAACGTATCTATTAGTTTTAGAAAAAAAACATCAGGATGTGAGCACAATATATTTTGTCCACTTCTTTATTACTTTTGTTGAGTTATGTTTGTTGTGCACAAACAGATCAATGTAGAATAGTTAACTAGTTTCTTAAAGCCCAATAGACATTGCCTATTCTTCTTCTTCTTTTCCAGGCTATATTATGTTGTCCACTGCTGGACATAGCTCTACCCTAATGAGCGCCATAGCGCCCTGGCTTTAGCTTGCCGCATCCAGCATCTGCCTGCAGTTTTTCGCAGATCGTTATCCCACCTAGTCGGAGGGCTAGATTTGGTCGAAGTAGTTTTTCGCAGACCGTCATCCCACCTGGTCGGAGGGAGTCCTATTGCTTAAGAAATCATAGAAGAGATTTTGTGGGTATATGAGCAGAGCCTTATAAGTGTGTTCTGCAGTGAGCGTTAAATGACTGATGACGATGTTGATGATGATGATGATGATGATGATGAGTAGAACATACTTATATGAAACCACCCAGACAAGCCAGGTCTTGCAGTACAGGTTGGTACATGGTTGATGGATCATGGTTGTATTTTTTTTCTGATTGTGCAATAGAGTGTTCTTTATCTCTATCTGTCTACAGGATTACAGCAATTCGCATCGAAATAAATGTAAAAAAAACACACAGAAAAATAATAACAAAGTAGAAAGCAAAATCCTGCTACATCAAGGTCTTAAGCGTGTAGTTCTAGAGGTAGCATAATGGAATTGAATATTTCAATTTACTCACTTGTAAAGGGAGCTACCTCAAGCGGTATATAATATCGCGGTAAAGACGAATCAAAGGCACAGACAAAGGTGTGTTTAATAAAGATTAACCCCCTTATTCATAATAGTCTGTTAACTTAAAGCAATGCTTATTCTCACTCTGTCCTCTTCTATTGACCTAAGTCAGAATGAAAGAGAACACTCTTTAGCAGCTGTTTTAAGCTAGCGGACTATTATGAATAAGGGGGTTAATATGAGACACAGTGCAACGAACGTTGACTTAATATTGTCTTCAAGCTTTCGAGTGTGAAATTTGTACCAACAGACGAATAAACTGTATCTTTGTTTTCGCTGTGTTGCGTTTAGGTACATATATAGAGAACACGTTATTGTGGGAGAAATAATTACAATTGATTTCTTATATTACAATTGGCCGTCTTATCGCTCGTTTTGCAAACCCAGGCATCAATAGATATTTTACTGAAAAACATAATACAGAGTTTCTTAGCGGTGGTAGGCTTAGGGAGGGTTTGACAATAAACAAGGGTAAAAAGAGAGAAAAGAAAAAAAAAAGAAAAAAACAGAAAAAAAATAAAAAGGAAAACCAGAAAGACGGAAAACAAAAGAAATGAAAACCATTAGATTAAGAACTTAGTATTCCCACTAATTAATATTATAATAATTCATATATTTTACTATTGACATGACGCCAAATCGCGCAATTGAATATTTTAATTGTATAGGTACTTCAATTTAATTTAATAATTTAAACATTTTATATTTTAAACTATATCAATTTTGTAACATTTTTTTAAAGGTTACCACAATATGAATAGTGGCAGACCTCGCCAAAATTTAAAAAAAACAAGGGTTAAGGGTTTCGGAGATTGTTTGCAGCGTGCTAATACTGGATATAATTTTTTGTAAATAAATAAATAACTTTTACACAACTCTCACTTTAAGAAACAGGCGCCACGACAGGCCCTGTTCCATAAACCTACAACTCATGTATACTGTGACAATCGGTACATGCGAAGTCGATTAACTCTTTAAGTATAGTTTGTTAGCTTTTAGAACATACCTCGGCTACTATCGGATAGAATCGGATATATTCGTGTAATAGAAATGACGGAACGAAAATGGCACTTAATTTTACGTAACTTTTCAAAATAGTGAAGAAAAGTTTTATACAAAGCAGGAACTACTCTGATTTGTCTTTTCAATCTGAGGACTCTGTTACGCAACGTGTCTCGAATTGCCACAATAAACTACGAATTTTAGTTTTATTATTGTAAGCCCAGCCCTCCTATTACGTAGCATTCCACTCTATCGAGTGAAGCATTTAGACGACTCCTAAGTGTCAAAAAATGTATGCATCTGACAGCCGGAGTAGCTTAAAAACAGTAAAAGTCAACGTCACGCAACTCAGTGGATACTTACGTAATAATGCCCCTGGTCTTAAATGATGACACCCTGTGCTGAGCTAACTAGGCTAGGACATCACAGTCACACATCCGAAATCCACCCACAGTCTCCCTTCTCTGGTGTATACTGTGGTGTCCCTTGAGGCCTTGGGCGGGATATAGCGGCAAACGGCAGCACATACCTACATAGGTACAGGGAGATAAGTAACATTTAATCTTAATTACAAAGCGGAGCCACCTCGTGCATGCGTTCACCGCAAGTCTACAACGCTTTTGCTGGGTTGTTCCCGTGCGCTTCAAAATACCACCGTGGTCCTCTGTCGGGTTTTACGGCCATTTAAGGCACTTAGGGGCGCTTACTAGCGCCGCCACCAGTGAAATATTTTTTTTTTTAATACATTCATACACATACCTCACGCCTGTATCACAGAGGGGTAGGCATATACCAGGGACTGCCACTTGCCACGATCCTGACAGATCACCTTCGCTTCATCAACGTTCATAAGTCGTTGCATGCACGCACGCCGGTTTCGGGTACTTGTTTAATGATACGTTTTTTTCAACATCAAAAATCTTAACGACTGTGATAACTATTTTTAGAACCTACAGTCTAGAACCTAGGATCAACAATCTAGGACTTTAATCGATTTTCACCTAAAACGGCCGTTTCTAGCGGAAATCGATTAAAGTCATAGGATATTAATACTACATTTCAGGCTATATGTTCTAAAAATTGTTATCACAGATTTAAACATTTTTTACGTTACGTTTTGAAAAAAAAAAGTAACATAAAACAATATAGTATTTATACTATTTTTATTTTTTAATGCACTAACCCGTGCCAAGGACAGTTTTAAAAACCATATTTAGAGGCTAAAAATTCCACCCATGCCGGGATTCGAACCCGCGACCTCTGGCTATCCGCGCCAGCGCTCTTCCAATTGAGAATATAGTATTTTCTAAGGTCAACACGAGTACTAAACATAATTAAAACTGTTTTATACGGATTTCACTCGTTTATTATATATTTTTTTTATTTTTTTTACAATTTTCCGACGTTTCCGAATTTGTAAAAAAATATAATAAACGAGTGAAATCCGTATAAAACACTTTTAAATAACATAAAACAAGTTGGATTTCGATTTCGATTTCAACCCTGTTTGTCCCCACTGCTGGGGCACGGGTCTCTTCCTGCATCGCAGGAAGGTTAGGCCATACTCCACCACGGGGGCCAAGTCCGGTCTTGGCTAAAACAAGTTATGATTGTTATTCCATTAGTGGCGCTAGTTAGCGTCCCTAAGAGCCTAGGTGAAACGTCTAAGCGTTCATTTTTAGCCGAAACTGCGCAATGTGTGCTGCTCAACGCGGTACTGGCGCCATCTAGAGGTCCAGACTATCTGATTAATGGCTATTTTTAGCCCAAACTGCGCAATGTGTGGTGCTCAACGCGGTACTGGCGCCATTTAGAGGTTCAAACTATCTGATTATTGGCTATTTTTAGCCTAAACTGCGCAATGTGTGCTGCTCAACGCGGTACTGGCGCCATCTAGAGGTCCAGACTATCTGATTAATGGCTATTATTAGCCCAAACTGCGCAATGTGTGCTGCTCAACGCGGTACTGGCGCCATCTAGAGGTCCAGACTATCTGATTAATGGCTATTTGTATCCCAAAACTGCGCAATGTATGCTGCTCAACGCGGTACTGGCGCCATCTAGAGGTCCAGACTATCTGATTAATGGCTATTTTGTTCTAATCAACAATATATAAATGAAGTGCATACGACACGTAGTTACAAAGTTACAGCCCTCATCCAGGCGATATATTATGTTCTTTGCATGAAATTTGTGAAAGGTCAAAGCGTTCGTTTTTACCCCAAAATATACAATGCGCCATCTAGAGGCATATATCCTCCTAAGCCCTTGAGGTAACAGTTACTTCAAGTCTTCTGAAACTACGTAGATTTTGAAGAATTTTTTCTTCTTGTCGTCCAAAAAATTATGAGGAACATTTTGGACCTGGAACAGTAAGTTTTCTGGACTTCCTACAAAATCATTGGGTGTGAATTAAGAAAGTTATTCGTGATGTCCTATTTCTAGGACGCCAGGGCTTAGGAGGATGTGAGGAAGATCTGAGTAATGGCTATTTTTTTCCACTGAAAAATATATAAATTCATTGCATACGACTCTTTGTTACAGAGGTAAAGCCCTCACCGAGTAGAAATATCATTTTCGTTGAATGCATTTTAGCAAGCACTATCAAACTGAAAGACGTCACACGTTAAGACGATAAATCGTAATAAAAAAAATATCAATTCTTTTCACGACGTTTTTGCCAGCCCGGCAAGAGGTGGCCATAAACAGGGAGCAATGGAAAGCGAAAGCTATACAAACATAAATGCTAATTTAAATTTACTGCTAATGCTTTTTTTTCCATTGGTGCGCCTAGTTTGCACCGGTTCGACCCAAAACACAGGAGAATTAGCTGTCTTTGGAACGAACCATTTGACGTATAAGTTTGTTTAGAATTTTGGGAGTAAATAGGTAGTACGGAGTCTGTCTGTTTACAACACAAATAAGTAGCGTACTGTTGGCGCGCCGTTTTCCTCTTTCAATAAACAGCCAAGTGGTTGCGAATCCGAGTTTTGGCTTAGTTGGGGTAGAGTCAACAAATTGAGCCACAAATTTCTCGGAGCAAAGTCACTCGTAATGTAACTGAATACAGTGCTCGCATGTAAAAGTAGATGTTTTGTTGACAGTACGTAGGTACTGTGCTAACAATGAAGTAACATTGGATCGAGACCAAATATTTAAGTAAACGACGGCGGCTCCACTCCGAGTTTTAGTTTTAGTTTCAGCAGTCAAATAAAGCATTTTTTTAATTACATTATGATAAAAATGGTGATTAATTAGCAATAATTTTAGAAATTTTGTAGATGATTTATTCAAATGAATTTTTTTTCGTTATCAAGCCTTGTATGTCCCCAGTGCTGGGGCACGGGTCTCTTCCTGCATTGCAGGAAGGTTAGGCCATACTCCACCACGTTGGCCAAGTCCGGGTTGGTGGAGGATTCTCAGACAGTGGCGGGCCTCACTGTCAGAAGTTATCAAGCCGCTCATACGGCCTCTGACATGGCTTAACGACTGCCATTACATGACAGCCGGCACCGACGGCTTAACGTGCCTTGCAAAGCACGGAAGCGACCGGGAAAATGCCACTAGCGGTAGTCACAGAACGGTCACCCATACTGCACCTGACCGCGCCTATTGTTGCTTAACTCAAGTGATTGATTCCAATCACTCGGTTTGACTAGGCCACGAGCGCTTCGTGATTTGAAAATGATTTTTTTATTTCAACGTAAAAGATTCACATTATGTTTACTGAATGTCAATGTACAATATAAAAAGTAAACCGCTGCCTTCGGGCCGTAGTGTAGAAGAAGGAAGCGGGATAATATTTATAGCTAATATCAGTAAAATTGTTAGCAAACTATTTATTACTTATACAGTTCATTCAATACAATTTTAAACCCTGTAAATAATTACATTATGTTTACTTGTCTATTTACTTTTACGTTCATTTATGCAACAAGAGAAGGTGGAGCGCTTCAGGTAGATAGAAAACACTTTAATAAACACAGAAAAACTGGCCAGATGCATATCGGTCTACTCTCAAGGTTGGGTTCCTGATATTAGGATTTTATTTATTTACATAAACTATCTGCTATACAGAAATAACTTTGTCTAGAGCAATCTTTAATTGTATATTTATGAAGTTTTCCTATTATATTTTGGTCTGCAGTAAGTTCTAAAGCGTACTTGCTGTGATAGTTTTTCTTATAAGTTCATTATTTGTACTATTGCCCTAAATTTTTTCACCCTTCAGTGGGGAGGGGCGACACCCCACTTTAACAAAAAGTTGCAATTTCTAGCTTAATATTTTGCAAACGGGTCTCTGTCTGGCAAAGTGATTTCCAAACACACATGTTGGACTAATTTAAAAAAAACCTATTTAGAGGCTAAAAATTCCACTCGAAAATATATGTAGGTATCCAATTAAATTTTTGGTAACGACTTCTTTGTTTACGTTTTGCTGGTGACGTTGTGACACTTCACCGCTCACCGCTCAGTGTTGCCATCCATATAGAAATATTAAGGAAGTGTCTAGACAGCCACGAGTGGTCGCACAGGAAAGAAAAATAGATGAACGCCAGTAGTGATTGACAAAAAATTCAAGTAAACACAAGTAGCCCGTTTCGGCAAAAGATGGCGGACTGTGCAGGATGTTTAACAAAAATCACGGGGAAGCAATTTCTAAAATGCTCTTTGTGCTTACAAACCTATGATTTACAATGCGCAAATGTGTCAGAAAAACGTTTTTATAACTTGATGACTACAGAAAAAAGGCAAAATTGGGAATGTCAACAATGCATTTGTAAAATGCGGAAAAAAATTAACTCTAATACCCCAGCACGACCTCAATACCAAAATAGAGAAGAAGAGGACATTAATGTCACGGTGAGAGCGAAAATACAGAACAGAGAGCCTTACGACGATTCATTGGATGTAGAAGGATACACACGGGACGACCAGAGCTTATTGGGTGACACCTTGAACAATAGCACATCGAAACCTACATCAGAAAGAAACAGTCCGAAGAGCTCAATTACATTAACAGACTTCCAAAAGCTTCTAAGCGATAATCTGGAAAATAACAATACAAAATTTATTTCCGAATTGAAGTCGTTGATAAAAACCGAAATTTCTGCAGCGATAAGTAACCTTAAAATTAGAAATAACTCAAAGAACAGATACTATCTCTACAGAACAGAGTGCACTAAAAAGAGAAGTATCCCTTTTAACGCAAAGGATCACTGCTCTAGAAAAGGATAACAATAAACTAAAAGAAGAACTAAAAACACTACAAAATGATTTAAAGCCATTTGGCAAAAATAACGAGGAAAATAACTGCAAAAAAATTGTACTACACGGCTTGGAAGAAACGTATGGTGAAACTGAAAACGATGTCCATGAGCGCGTGATCCAAATATTCTATGATGTAATGAATCTAAATGTGCATGGCTATGTAGAAGAAACACAACGAATTGGCCGTAGGGGAAATTGCCGGCCGTTGGTTATAGAGCTACTAAGTAAAAACATGACAAAAACCATACTTCAGTACAGCCAACTATTCAAGAATACAGGCCTGCATATCACAGAATACCTGAATGAAAAGGAATTGAAAACGAGACGTAAACTCATAGAAATATTACGCCAAGCTAGACGAGATGGAAAATACGCTATAATTGTTAATAACAAATTGATTATAAATGGGAGAGAATACAACAATGATGAACAGCAAGAAAAGGAAACAACAGAACCGTCTAACAATATAACACAACATACATTTCCAGGAGAATATTATACAAGAACTAGTAGTTTTCGCAACAAATAATCATATTGAAAATATAGAAAAACTGTACAGTAAGAGAAACAATCATACTAACCTGATACACTCCCAATTACTCATCCCAACATCAACCACTCACACACAGACACTCTCAAGTCATCCCGCACACCTAATCACACCCACACTCTCACACACATACATAGACAAGCAAAATGAAAACAATAATGTAATAAAATTGAACAACGTAATAAATAACCATATTAAAACCATTGTAGATTCAAGCATCTCAAAAAAACAGAATCGAAACTTTCAATCCTCAGAGAATAAAAGTATGCAAATCAAAATATTATTTCAAAACTTCCAAAGTCTTTTTAATAAACAAGATTTATTAGCCGCATTCGTACACGACGATCCAACTTATCAAGCAATATGCATTAGTGAATCATGGCTAACTCTGGAAAAAATTAAGCTCCTACAAGTAAATGAGTATAAAATAGCAGCATCCTTCTGTAGAAAAACTCGAACCGGTGGAGGCGTATGTATACTTGTGCAAAAACAATTCGACACCATAGAAAGGAATGATATCACAGCTTTTTCAATTGAATACGTGCTAGAGATCTGCGCAGCAGAATTACCAAAAGAAAACTTACTCATCATTTTAATATATTGGAACAGAAACGAAGAACATATTTTTTATAACCAACTAAAAGTAATTCTAAACCATGTCACAAAAAGGTATTCTAAATATAACATCATTCTCGGAGGAGATTTTAATATAGACATCTTACTAAATAGCCTAAAAACTAACCAGTTTATAGATTTTATGTCAGAATATAAACTTAAGCAACATATAACAAAACCGACTCATATCACAAAAACTGCGTCAACATGTCTTGACTTAATATTCACTAACTTTTTTGATAAAAATATTCAAACCACTGTAAAAGAACTAGGATTTTCAGACCATAGTGGAACAATCATAACTTTGAAAGTACCCCAAACCCTAAAAAAATCGTGGTATACAAATAAAAGAATATACAACAACAAAACTATGGACCAGTTCAAATTAAAGATCAGCGCTATAGACTGGCATAATGTACTTACAGAGGACAGGGACATCAACGAAAACTACACAGCATTCCATAATACACTAACGAATATTTTAAACCAATGTATGCCTAAACAAAAAATAAAAATAAAATATAATCCCAAAAAACACTGGTTAACAGTAGGTCTTAAATTATCATGCAAAAATAAAAAACTGCTTAAAATAATGTCACAACAAACAAATAACAAAATACTTACACAATACTATAAACAATATGAAAAAATACTAAAAAGAGCGATCATTATGGCAAAAAAACTACAGTACATAAATAAACTAAAAATATCAAATAATAAGGTAAAAACTATGTGGAGTATAATAAACGAGCGCACAAACAAAAAACAGAAAAAGAAAAAAATAACATTCAGTTACTATTTAAGAATCAACCAATTACTGACCCTAAAAGCGTCGCTGATTTGTTCAATGAATTCTTTGTTTCGATAGGAACACCAACCACGAACGCGAATAACCTTAAGTCAAATAAAAATGACCCATGTGGACGCCCAGTGCTCTACCCTTCTACAAACTCAATTTTTCTAAAACCAGTAGATCACCGAGAAGTCCATAAAATAATCAGAAGCCTTAAAAATAAGAAAAGTTTTGGAGTAGACGAACTTCCGTCATGCTTGCTTAGACAATGCGCAAAACAACTTACTATACCGTTTTGCACACTAATCAACCAATCATTCAATGAAGGAAGTTTCCCAGATCTTCTCAAAAAAGCAATTATAAAACCAATCCACAAAAAAGACACAAAAACTGAACCAAATAACTACCGTCCAATTGCACTTTTGCCAGCAGCCTCAAAAATATTCGAAAAAGCTATGTGTGATCGTATTTACAACTTCTGTGAAAAATATAAAATATTCGACGACTGCCAAAATGGATTTCGGAAAAAGAGATCAACAACGCTAGCTGTTTATAAATATATTCAAGAAACACTTAATATACTGGATAAAAAAAGATATGCAATTGGCATATTACTAGACATGACCAAAGCTTATGATAAAGTGCAATATAAAATACTACTAGAAAAATTAAATGGAATAGGAATTCGAGGAACAACGTATAATTGGCTAAAATCATACCTAAAGAACAGGGAACAAGCGGTAGAAATTGAACATTTTAATTATGCTACAAGCGAAATTAAAAATGTACGATCTAAAACTAAGGTTATAAATGCCTCAATCCCTCAAGGAAGTGTAATAGGCTGTCTCCTGTTCCTAATCTACATTAATGACTTGCCTAAGATCATGGATGGACCATGTGTTATGTTTGCAGACGACATATCCCTACTTACCTCATGCCAAAACAACAGTAATATAAATGAAACACTGACTAAGATACTAGATAAAACAACAGACTGGCTCAGTGAACACAATCTAGAAATAAACTACAAGAAAACTAAAATAATGCCCTTTTACCCACATCAAAAAACCCCCATAAATATAAACTTCCAATACAACAATGAAAATTTAGAAACTGTTACAAATTTCACACTTCTTGGTTTAGAAATAGACACAAATGTTAATTGGAAAAAACACATAAAAAAACTACGATCAAAGCTTGCAAGTTTTTCTTATGCACTAAGAGAAATAAAAAAAACCACAAATTTACAAACAGCCTTAACTACTTACTATGCATACGCTTATGCGTGGCTCAGTTACGGTGTCATACTATGGGGGAATAGTACTGATGTCTCTACCCTTTTCACAAGTCAAAAGAAACTTATACGAATAATAGTAAATATAAAACAAACAGACAGCTGTAAAATCCATTTTCAAAAACACAAAATTCTTACCCTACCTTGCATATATATTTATAAAATATGTGAATTTGTACGACAACACCCAGATTTTTATTTAAAACGAAAAGAAATACAGTCAAAGTATTCATTACGTCACAAAAACCAATTAAACGTTCCAACATCTCAATTACAATTGCACTCGAAAAGTCCACTCACAATGTCAGTTAAGATTTTTAACAAGTTACCCGAGACACTCAGAAACAATATCAATGACAAAGAATTCTGTAAAAACCTAAAACAGTTGCTCATCTCCAGAAGCTATTACACTGTGAATGAATACTTAGAAGATAAATTTAAATAAGATGTATAATAAAAATAATATTTTATGCAATTATAGGATACCTACCTAGTTTTTAAGATAAAATTGTGGAAATTAAATAGTTCGCAGGTACTGGATACCACATTAGCTATAAGATTTTGGTTGTAAGGCTTTTGCTGTGCCCGACAGGGTCCATAATGATACACATTATCTGTTATATTATATAAGAACTTACCAAACTTATGGCTGCAATAAAGTATTGAGTATTGAGTATTGAATAATTTCAGTGCTACCTATTATCAATCATCTCTGAGTCGCGGACGGGAAAACGGGCGGACATCAGACATGGTAAAGCGTATTAGTACATTACGTACTATGTAATAATATTCTCGGTGTAATATTCTCTGCCTCGGTGGCGCAGCGGTTTAGCACGCTGACTGTAAAACGGAAGGTCTCGGGTTCGATCCCCGGCCGGGTTAAACTAGGAAACGAACTTTTCTAGTTTGTCTCGGGTCTTGGATGTTATCTATGTATTTATTGTATTAAATCTATCGTCGAGTTAGCACCTATAACACAAGTCATTTAGTTGTACTTAGTATAGGGCTAACGAGATCTGTGTAATATGTCCATGAATATTTATTTATTATTTATTTATTTATTATATTAAGTAAGTGTACTTTAAGTTATACCTGGAGTTTTTGAGATAAATTAGTTTTTCAACCAAATCTATAAGGGTCCTTGTTGACTACCGAACTCTAATAAAGAAAGTTACGCGATATTTCCTAACATACGAGTACATACGGCGGTCTTATGACTATATTGTTATATTCTCCAAACTTTATTGTGTGAACAGTTAAAATGTATGTGTGGGGATTAAATAACAAATAGACCGAACAATGTTCGTCCAAACTAAGGCACATTGTTGTTCCGACTAACCAAGCGCCTAAAATAACAAAAGTTACATGTCAAAACACTATGTTAAAACATATTTTAAACTTTCGTGACTTGTACACATAGTTAGAATATTTTCGGGGCTTAATCGCGTAGTAATTTATTGCTATTTTACCTCGACGTTTCGACGACGTTACAGTCATCGTGGTCACAAGAAGACTGATGGCTGGCACCCGTTCGCATCTTCGGCTGATGAGGTTTCAGACTACCCTCAATCAGCTATCACAAAGCACTATTAGGGTTGCGACACACTACTCTGACAATGTCGGCCGATAAGCCATGCGACTTTTTTCCACTCGAACACATCTTGATGACTGGATCCCACGTTTGCGACAGTTTGAAACCACATTCCCGATTAAAATTTCTTAATTTCAACCGCTTCACGCACAATTCGGCTATAATAATGGCGATCGTTGGAAAGCACCGATGGTTGCGCAATTCTATCCAGTGGTTTGATCCTGATTCAAGAAGATGTTCCGCTATCGCTGAATTTTCCACCTGGCGGTTTTTGACAGCTGCGATATGTTCCTTGACTCTTTCAGCAAGCGGGTGCCAGCCATCAGTCTTCTTGTGACCACGATGACTGTAACGTCGTCCAAACGTGGAGGCAAAATAGCAATAAATTACTACGCAATTAAGCCCCGAAAATATTCTAACTAAAACACTATGTTGCCTCTAAATCACAAAGTGTATATTAATGACTCTACATGGACGGAAAATTCGGCGTCTTTCGTGAAATTTGGCGTCTAAATCATCATCATCAACCCATTAAGTCCCCACCAAGGGGCACGGGTCTCATCCCTGAGGAAGGTATAGTCCATACTCCATCACGGGGGCCAAGATCGTGCAAGATTAGTGGCTGGTCTTACTGTTAGAATTTTCCACACCGCCCTAAGTCCTCTAACTTGGCTTGACGTCATGCGTCTTTGCGTCTACGTAATGCTATGATTTACACAATAGATGAGGGACTACTTGGACGATGTAGTGCCTGGGACGTTGTTTTTAGATGGTGGAAAAAAGTCCTGGAATATCTACTCGAAAAGCTGCATGCAACGGAAACGTGTCGCCTCGGCTAGGGCTGTAACTCTAACTTCGTGTCGACTGCAATTTATTTATATATCATTGAGCAGCCATCAGTTAGATCTTTTTGACTCGTGCCGCTAGATGGCGCCAGTGTCGCATAACGCGTAACATATTGGGGCAATTTTAAAAAACTTATTTAGAGGCTAAAAATTCCACCCATGCCGGGATTCGAACCCGCGACCTCTGGCTATCCTTGCCAGCCCTCTTTCCAACTGAGCTAATGGGTGACTCACCGGCATCAGTGAAATTTCGAACCTCTTTACAATATTCTCTGTATTACGTACAGGCAGTGACATCTGGCTGAAGTAATTTGCATCACTCAGCCCCGAGTACCGACTTTGCAGTTAGGTTTTTACATCGGAAAAATATCGCTGTACCCACATGATTATACTCTTTTTGATTTTTAATATTGGGGCAGTTTGAGCTGACAAGCCCGTTTTAACGTGCATCGTCTGGCGTCCTGATAGACATTGCACGTTAAACCAATGGGCTCAATCAGCACGAGTGCCCATCGCGGATTGTTCGATAAAGCTGAAGGGAGAAAAATACAGAGCACAATCTTACACGAGCATAAAAATATACATCCACAAACGTTTCGTCCAATGCAATAATAGGAAAAAAATTAAAAAAATATTATTACGTTACTTAGAAAACCAAGTCATTGGTATATACCACGATTTGAACCTACCACCTCAAGAATATAAGGCCGGCGTTCTACTGCTGCGTGGCTTATATCGATGAGTCGTATAACCCGAGCTTTCTACAACACATATGTGGCTACTGTCCGAAAATATGTATCATATATAACGGCCTCTCGGATCTGAATCAACTACTGTTTCACTATGAAAAGAGATATCCCGCCAGGCAGATGCTATGCAGTATTTTAATTTTGCTGTGTGGTGTCGGCCTAGAGAATAGCACTAACTAAGGCGTTGTAAAAGGCGCCTAAGGGACACAAACCGGGGGTGGGCAGCAGCGCCCCCTGCTGTACAATTCCACCGAATGCTATCCCCAACCCGCATGCCCAGCGTGGGGATTATGGGCATTACCCCCTATGATAGCACAACATGGCGCTCTTTAGGGGAGGGATTGTCCAGCAGTGGACTAGAATAGCCTGACGACGAAACGAGCTCTCGAATCTGAATCAACTACTATTTGACTCTGATAAGAAATATCCCGCTAGGCAGATGCTATGCCGTATTTAAGCAACGGTGTCTTGACGTGGACTCAGTGTACATGCAAGATCAAAGCTATGTTTGTCTACATAATTCACTCATAATTGTACGTAATACAGAGAATATTGTAAAGAGGTTCGAAATTTCACTGATGCCGGTGAGTCGCCCATTAGCTTAGTTGGAGATAGCGCTGGCACGGATAGCCAGAGGTCGCGGGTTCGAATCCCGGCATGGGTGGAATTTTTAGCCTCTAAATAGGTTTTTACATAATTCACCCCATGGCACATCATCAAACCCTCACCAAGCATAGCTGAGAGCCAAATAACGGTCCCTAAAGCCGAAAACGGTTAAAGTTTAAAATTATACATTAACCCATATTTACCTCCCAACCGTACCTACTGAATATGGCTTACATAAATACTACGAATATACCATCCCGTTCCTCATTCCGGTTTGTTCTCAAATAATATTCGAATCTCAAATACAGTTGTTTGGTTTAGCCTGTTTGTTGTCTGTCAGTCAACTACGTTAACGTTTAAAAAGAACAGAAGAGAAAAGCTTATTATATGGTCTACGATATTTTTCACAATAACTCTTTCCTGGTATTACCCCACTATCGACGCAACCTAAGTTTAGCTATTAGTAATAAAAAATACTTATTAGTTTAATTTTATTTATATTTCGATATCAACCCTTGAATGTCCCCTCTGCTGGGGCACGGGTCTCTTCCTGCATCGCAGGAAGGTTAGCCCATACTTCACCTCGGGGTCAAGTTCGGGTTGGTGGAGGATTGTAAGACAGTGGTGGTCTTACTGTCAGAAGTTGTCAAGCCGCCCATAAGGCTTCTGACATGGCCTAACGACTGTGATTACATGACAGCCGATATCAACGGCTTAACGTGCTTTGCGAAGCATGGAAGCGCTCGGAAAAATACCACTAAAAACATATGCATAGGTATAATTTATTTAACACAATCAAGATGTAATATTCTTATCTTACCATGTTAATATGTGGGTTTATCAACTTGTCATCGAATTTCCATAGGAATTGTTTTTAATACTGTGTTTATTTTAAAACCGTATGATATCAACCCTGTTGTTGTCCCCACTGCTGTAGCAAGGGTCTCTTCCTGCATCGCAGGAAGGTTAGGCCATACTTCACCACGGGGGCCAAGTCCGGGTTGGTGGAGGATTGTAAGACAGTGGCGGGCCTTACTGTCAGAAGTTATAAAGCCGCCCATAAGGCCTCTGACGTGCTTTAACGACCGTCATTACATGACAGCCGGCACCAACTGCTTAGCGTGCCTTGCGAAGCACGGAAGCGCTCGGAAAAATACCCCTAGTCACGGGACGGTCACCTATCCTGCACCTGACCGCGCCTGTTGTTGCTTAACTCAAGTGATTGGTTTCAATCACCCGGTTCGACTAGGCCACGAGCGCTTCTTCTTATGTAAATTTGTTATAGCTTATTTTGTATCTCTTATTATTTTTTAAATAGATCTTTGTTGTCTAAATAAACAAATTAAATGTAAGATAATAAGTTAGCCTTACACATACAAATATGCTTATTGGGTAACAAAGAATTTTCCAATCAATAAAGTTAAACTTCGAAAACTGTTTGTTTTCGCACGTTCTTACGTGGTGACCCATCAAAGAAGACAGCTTAAAGATTAAAACGAAAATTAGGTAATTGCTACTTTACCGGGTTTCGAACCCTCGACCTCACAAATGCGCCTGAGCCCTACCAATGAGCTTTATAAGGCTTCATGAAAATAAAAGTCCCTCAGTGGGGGCCGCCGCAAAAATATAATAATAAAGAAGGCTTCATATCAGGCGAATTCAGCGATACGCGTATATTTCCCAGGAGATAGGGGCAAGTCGTTTGCATAAAGCGTCTAACGCCGTATTGTGCGCGGCATAAAATTAGCTAAAGATTTAAACCGCGTCGAGTGGTGACACCTACCTGTAGGTGGAGTGACTTCTCTGACGCTAAAGTGTCTGGAATATCCTCATTATCAACCCGTAATGTCCCCACCGAGAGGCACGGGTCTCTACCCTGAGGAAGGCATAGGCCATACTCCACCACGGGGGCCAAAACCGGATTGGTGGAGGCTTGCAAGGCTAGTGGCTGGCCGTTCTGTCAGAGATTTTAAGCCGCCCTAAGGCCTCTGACTTGACTTAACGACTGCCATCTATCGACGGCAGCCGGCACCAACTGCTAAACGTGACACTCGGAAAAATGCCAGTATAGTTAGGCATAAACGGTTTACCCATCCATGCACTGAACGCACCCTATGTGCTTAACCTTCGTGATCGCTTAAGATCACTCAGTCAGCCGGGGTTTTGAGCGATTCCGGGATATATTTATGATAGAATAGGCTTGCCGGCAGCTGTGCCATCCTCTTAGTTTTACTTTACCTTGGCACTGTATCAATGACTTTGTCAAAAATTACTGAAACCAGGTAATCTGACAAAGCCGGTAATTTCACCAAGGTAGTGGTAAAATAACCGCCTTATTATCGAGAGTAATTCTAACTTTTGTTCCAATTCCAATGATCTTAAGTCATAGTTGTAGGTCTACATAAATAGGCAGTTGGAAACTTTTTTACCCGACTGCAGCGAAGCCCAAAAGGAGGGTAATGTGTTTAGTGCGTATGTATGTATGTATGTATGTATGTAAGTATGTCCGATTCTATGTTCCCTCATAACTCCTTAACCAATGGTCAGATTTTGTTAAACAAGGTGTCATTCGATTCGGCATCCTTGCGCGGGTGTCATAGGCTATATAAAATCATAATTATGCGATCAGAACTGTGACGAAAAATAAAATTCGTTAAGAAGATTCGTTAAAGTACAGCTAGGGGCCACTAGATGGCGCTGTTATATTTAGTTTATTGAATTCGAATACTAATTTTATTGAACTACCCCTAACAGGTGTGAAATATTTAAAACAGAATTTTGCGGATGACGTAGGTTACATAAAATCATCATTAATAGAGAACCAACGGAACAAAAAATAACATTTACTTCTAAGCAATTAAAGTACCACTTTTAGCCACTTGATGGCGCTGTTATATTTTATTTATTCTAATACATGTGTATACATAATTTCAGCTTTGGTCTACATGTAAACAAACCATTTATAGAATCGGTACAAATGCGGAAAGAAATAATTCCTATAAAGTGGTTTGATCCTTCTAGATCATTCATTTAATCAAAAAATATAATTTTGCTTAACTACGCCTAACACGTGCAAAGTATTTAAAAGAGAATTTTGCGGGTGTCGTTGATTAACATAAAATCAGCATTAATAGAGAACAAACGCAACACAAATAATATTCACTTCTAAGTAATTAAAGTACTGTAGCATTAGTTCCTCTACCCAACCACAGATGGCGCTGTTTTTGTTCTAAATTGCGGTATGGTTTTGTCCGAAGGCGCTACGTAATATTAAACAAAATTGGATAGTATTGAGCACTCGACCAATCACTTCGACCAATACTGACTGTCCACTAATAATTGGCACGACTAGTGACGTAGGTAATATACCTCGCTTTGCGCTGTGGTGCGAGTAGTACAGTTACTAATCCGTAATCCTTAGTAAGTTTCATATTGCTTCAATAAATAGATCCCTAAGTACGTGCTGTCGTGCTGAAACAACGTTTCTCTTCTTGTCTGCTGAAACCCTGTCCTACAGTACCACTTTTAGCCACTAGACGTATTTCTTTCTACGCCATTCGTTTATCTCATTAATTTAAGAAATATCAACCTCATAGGGGGTAATAATACATTACTGCAGAGGCCGAGAAGTAAGGGATTGCTGGACGAGTTTGGGATAGACGGCCGAGTCGTAGACGAGGCCGTCTAGAACGAGTCCTGCAATCCCTGTTCCGGCGGAGGATTGTATAATGCTTTTCTCAAACAATGCGAGGAAATATTAATATTAAAATAATTACTAGGTAATTAAGAAATAATAGTTTAGTTTGCCGCCTTTTTTATTTTTTAAATACACTAACATATTTGAGCACCATGTTTAACCGCACAAAAACCAATACCATAGATTGTTTTTTTTAATTTTGCAAGTATGCTTACATAACTTAGTAGGTGGTTGGCTGTATGTAATTTTTCCTTGGTCAGTTTAATTTTAGTAAGTAAATTTAAAAAGTTAGAGCAGCGGACGGTAATGGATTTTCATACTTACTTTACTGGCTTAGGCCAGTAAAGTGAGGCGGGAGCCATAAAAGAGAAACTTTGTGGCTTTATTTCATGGTAATAAATAACACAAACATTTCCGAGCATGTTTGAGAAAAAATAATTAATTTCTTAACACTGATATTAATTTCCTACTGACACTTAGACCAAAACTAACTGAACAAAATATATAAAGTGTAGCATGTAACTCCTTTTCCCCTGTGCGGTCATAGTCAGACAAGCTGGGTTCAAAGAAGAAACAATAAATGATAAAAAATTATTTGAACGCTCTCACTGGTAACCGAAGACGGATCCTCCGTGACCTCGTATCGTAGGACCCGTGAAATTTTAAAAAAATCTAGCTCTATTCATCTTAACGAATTTTATCTCGTTTCCTCCGAAAATAAGATTATGATTTTGTGTTAGGTTTCCTGTTCACTTGTGAGACCAAAGATTGCTTATCTACGAGTACACCTAAATATTCAGTAAAATTTTTCAATGCTTTAAGGGGCCACCTCAAGATGAATTTGTTATAGTTTCATTTTAATACCGGTAATATTTTGGCATTCAGAAAACCAAGATTTTGTATAAAATGTTGCAGTCGGGACCCATTACTGTTTGTTTAAAGTCCTCTAATGGGTCCCGACTGCATCATTTTATATAAAATAATAAATGCAACAGTTTGAGCAAATAATGCTTATAAAGTTATATTATTTGGTCCCTCAAGTAAAGCAGCATGAACTCTTCTGATTCGACATTAGCATTTGAAAATAAAATTATCTTATTTTTTCCCTTTCAGTTGATTTATCACTGCAGTCGGGTTCTTTTATTTTTTTAAATATTTTTTTTTATTTTTGACCTTTTAGTGACTCAGTAAACGATAAAATTTAAAGGTCCATCTGTTCTCTTTACATGCTTTAAATCGTTATATTATTTTATTTCCTAAATGAATTTTAGTTTATTGCTTTATTTTCTTTTGTTCGACAATGGACATGTCTCGGCAAATCATAAATATTTTTACTGATATACTTGTTTGATATAGTCATAGGTACTACCTGCCTGCATTAAAAATTTATGTCGTACGATATTTTTTAGCTAGTATAATGAATATGGTCTAATGGTGTTATACTATCTAGAATATTTGCAAAGGAAACGACAGATTTTTTTCTTTATTATCCTTACATAAATTGTCTGTTTTTTATGTAGCCTAAAAACGCTCCACTGCACCTAGTTATTTAATGTTAACGATTGTAGGTGGGGACTGGAATAGTCACGAATTATCTCTTCGACCTGAATGGCGCTCAGCTTTCGACATCTCCAGAGTAGAATTCTTCGTGCTTGCATTGCTGGGCCCAGTCTTCGGTCTCGCTAATTACTTAGAATAAGGACTTGTAAATGGGAACATAAATGGTCTGAGCCTTCAGCCGCGGCCTGTACAAAGGCGCGACAGGTTTCCTCCTAACAGCAACTTTAAGTAACTGTCGCGGCCTTCGGTCGCGCTAATAGTCTCTCCATTTGGCATAAGCGTAAATAGAGCTCAGCATTTGGAATCGCCGTGGGAGTATTCCTCTAGCCCGCTTCACAGCCTTCGGCCGTGCCGCGACCTGTATTGAGCTCGGCCTTCAACCTCGTCGCGGCAAGTTTCCTCGCACCCGCATGATGGGGCTCGGCCTTCGGCCTGGCGTAGTTATTTAGAGTTGTGGCATGGGCGTGGAGACATACAACAGTTTGAGCAAATAATGCTTATAAAGTTATATTATTTGGTCCCTCAAGTAAAGCAGCATGAACTCTTCTGATTCGACATTAGCATTTGAAAATAAAATTATCTTATTTTTTCCCTTTCAGTTGATTTATCACTGCAGTCGGGTTCTTTTATTTTTTTAAATATTTTTTTTTTAATTTTGCAAGTATGCTTACATAACTTAGTAGGTGGTTGGCTGTATGTAATTTTTCCTTGGTCAGTTTAATTTTAGTAAGTAAATTTAAAAAGTTAGAGCAGCGGACGGTAATGGATTTTCATACTTACTTTACTGGCTTAGGCCAGTAAAGTGAGGCGGGAGCCATAAAAGAGAAACTTTGTGGCTTTATTTCATGGTAATAAATAACACAAACATTTCCGAGCATGTTTGAGAAAAAATAATTAATTTCTTAACACTGATATTAATTTCCTACTGACACTTAGACCAAAACTAACTGAACAAAATATATAAAGTGTAGCATGTAACTCCTTTTCCCCTGTGCGGTCATAGTCAGACAAGCTGGGTTCAAAGAAGAAACAATAAATGATAAAAAATTATTTGAACGCTCTCACTGGTAACCGAAGACGGATCCTCCGTGACCTCGTATCGTAGGACCCGTGAAATTTTAAAAAAATCTAGCTCTATTCATCTTAACGAATTTTATCTCGTTTCCTCCGAAAATAAGATTATGATTTTGTGTTAGGTTTCCTGTTCACTTGTGAGACCAAAGATTGCTTATCTACGAGTACACCTAAATATTCAGTAAAATTTTTCAATGCTTTAAGGGGCCACCTCAAGATGAATTTGTTATAGTTTCATTTTAATACCGGTAATATTTTGGCATTCAGAAAACCAAGATTTTGTATGTCTCCACGCCCATGCCACAACTCTAAATAACTACGCCAGGCCGAAGGCCGAGCCCCATCATGCGGGTGCGAGGAAACTTGCCGCGACGAGATTGAAGGCCGAGCTCAATACAGGTCGCGGCACGGCCGAAGGCTGTGAAGCGGGCTAGAGGAATACTCCCACGGCGATTCCAAATGCTGAGCTCTATTTACGCTTATGCCAAATGGAGAGACTATTAGCGCGACCGAAGGCCGCGACAGTTACTTAAAGTTGCTGTTAGGAGGAAACCTGTCGCGCCTTTGTACAGGCCGCGGCTGAAGGCTCAGACCATTTATGTTCCCATTTACAAGTCCTTATTCTAAGTAATTAGCGAGACCGAAGACTGGGCCCAGCAATGCAAGCACGAAGAATTCTACTCTGGAGATGTCGAAAGCTGAGCGCCATTCAGGTCGAAGAGATAATTCGTGACTATTCCAGTCCCCACCTACAATCGTTAACATTAAATAACTAGGTGCAGTGGAGCGTTTTTAGGCTACATAAAAAACAGACAATTTATGTAAGGATAATAAAGAAAAAAATCTGTCGTTTCCTTTGCAAATATTCTAGATAGTATAACACCATTAGACCATATTCATTATACTAGCTAAAAAATATCGTACGACATAAATTTTTAATGCAGGCAGGTAGTACCTATGACTATATCAAACAAGTATATCAGTAAAAATATTTATGATTTGCCGAGACATGTCCATTGTCGAACAAAAGAAAATAAAGCAATAAACTAAAATTCATTTAGGAAATAAAATAATATAACGATTTAAAGCATGTAAAGAGAACAGATGGACCTTTAAATTTTATCGTTTACTGAGTCACTAAAAGGTCAAAAATAAAAAAAAATATTTAAAAAAATAAAAGAACCCGACTGCAGTGATAAATCAACTGAAAGGGAAAAAATAAGATAATTTTATTTTCAAATGCTAATGTCGAATCAGAAGAGTTCATGCTGCTTTACTTGAGGGACCAAATAATATAACTTTATAAGCATTATTTGCTCAAACTGTTGCATTTATTATTTTATATAAAATGATGCAGTCGGGACCCATTAGAGGACTTTAAACAAACAGTAATGGGTCCCGACTGCAACATTTTATATAAAATAATAAATGCAACAGTTTGAGCAAATAATGCTTATAAAGTTATATTATTTGGTCCCTCAAGTAAAGCAGCATGAACTCTTCTGATTCGACATTAGCATTTGAAAATAAAATTATCTTATTTTTTCCCTTTCAGTTGATTTATCACTGCAGTCGGGTTCTTTTATTTTTTTAAATATTTTTTTTTTAAATAAGTTGTAAGGTGTTAACTTTTCTTTTATTTGACCGTAAAATATTGCATTTCCGAGCCTTATAAATCAACAAACTTCAATTTAAAACTTTACGTACAGATGCAAACGCTATCACCATGATCTTTTTAGAATGACGTTATATTGTTTGCCAAAAAAATAGTAGGGCTGGGGCGTAATCATGGCGATTCGAATTTTTGCCTCAGTGACGTCACGACTATGGCGAATAGCGTTTTTGGCATTACAAAGATTAAAACCAGAATATAATTTTTTTTTTCTTCGGATTGAAGACAAATCCTGTATACTTGTTTTTTATTTGATTGATCTTTGATTTTTTTCAATTGAATTTTTATCACGTTGAGTATGTCCAATTGAAATGATTTTCTTATATAAATTTTTGCGAGTCAACTGGCGTATTGGAACGTGATAGCGATAAAAGAGAGCGCATAATTTTAGAACTGAGTTATAAGTCTTTGCGTCTACGTAATGCTATGATTTACACAATAGATGAGGGACTACTTGGACGATGTAGTGCCTGGGACGTTGTTTTTAGATGGTGGAAAAAAGTCCTGGAATATCTACTCGAAAAGCTGCATGCAACGGAAACGTGTCGCCTCGGCTAGGGCTGTAACTCTAACTTCGTGTCGACTGCAATTTATTTATATATCATTGAGCAGCCATCAGTTAGATCTTTTTGACTCGTGCCGCTAGATGGCGCCAGTGTCGCATAACGCGTAACATATTGGGGCAATTTTAAAAAACTTATTTAGAGGCTAAAAATTCCACCCATGCCGGGATTCGAACCCGCGACCTCTGGCTATCCTTGCCAGCCCTCTTTCCAACTGAGCTAATGGGTGACTCACCGGCATCAGTGAAATTTCGAACCTCTTTACAATATTCTCTGTATTACGTACAGGCAGTGACATCTGGCTGAAGTAATTTGCATCACTCAGCCCCGAGTACCGACTTTGCAGTTAGGTTTTTACATCGGAAAAATATCGCTGTACCCACATGATTATACTCTTTTTGATTTTTAATATTGGGGCAGTTTGAGCTGACAAGCCCGTTTTAACGTGCATCGTCTGGCGTCCTGATAGACATTGCACGTTAAACCAATGGGCTCAATCAGCACGAGTGCCCATCGCGGATTGTTCGATAAAGCTGAAGGGAGAAAAATACAGAGCACAATCTTACACGAGCATAAAAATATACATCCACAAACGTTTCGTCCAATGCAATAATAGGAAAAAAATTAAAAAAATATTATTACGTTACTTAGAAAACCAAGTCATTGGTATATACCACGATTTGAACCTACCACCTCAAGAATATAAGGCCGGCGTTCTACTGCTGCGTGGCTTATATCGATGAGTCGTATAACCCGAGCTTTCTACAACACATATGTGGCTACTGTCCGAAAATATGTATCATATATAACGGCCTCTCGGATCTGAATCAACTACTGTTTCACTATGAAAAGAGATATCCCGCCAGGCAGATGCTATGCAGTATTTTAATTTTGCTGTGTGGTGTCGGCCTAGAGAATAGCACTAACTAAGGCGTTGTAAAAGGCGCCTAAGGGACACAAACCGGGGGTGGGCAGCAGCGCCCCCTGCTGTACAATTCCACCGAATGCTATCCCCAACCCGCATGCCCAGCGTGGGGATTATGGGCATTACCCCCTATGATAGCACAACATGGCGCTCTTTAGGGGAGGGATTGTCCAGCAGTGGACTAGAATAGCCTGACGACGAAACGAGCTCTCGAATCTGAATCAACTACTATTTGACTCTGATAAGAAATATCCCGCTAGGCAGATGCTATGCCGTATTTAAGCAACGGTGTCTTGACGTGGACTCAGTGTACATGCAAGATCAAAGCTATGTTTGTCTACATAATTCACTCATAATTGTACGTAATACAGAGAATATTGTAAAGAGGTTCGAAATTTCACTGATGCCGGTGAGTCGCCCATTAGCTTAGTTGGAGATAGCGCTGGCACGGATAGCCAGAGGTCGCGGGTTCGAATCCCGGCATGGGTGGAATTTTTAGCCTCTAAATAGGTTTTTACATAATTCACCCCATGGCACATCATCAAACCCTCACCAAGCATAGCTGAGAGCCAAATAACGGTCCCTAAAGCCGAAAACGGTTAAAGTTTAAAATTATACATTAACCCATATTTACCTCCCAACCGTACCTACTGAATATGGCTTACATAAATACTACGAATATACCATCCCGTTCCTCATTCCGGTTTGTTCTCAAATAATATTCGAATCTCAAATACAGTTGTTTGGTTTAGCCTGTTTGTTGTCTGTCAGTCAACTACGTTAACGTTTAAAAAGAACAGAAGAGAAAAGCTTATTATATGGTCTACGATATTTTTCACAATAACTCTTTCCTGGTATTACCCCACTATCGACGCAACCTAAGTTTAGCTATTAGTAATAAAAAATACTTATTAGTTTAATTTTATTTATATTTCGATATCAACCCTTGAATGTCCCCTCTGCTGGGGCACGGGTCTCTTCCTGCATCGCAGGAAGGTTAGCCCATACTTCACCTCGGGGTCAAGTTCGGGTTGGTGGAGGATTGTAAGACAGTGGTGGTCTTACTGTCAGAAGTTGTCAAGCCGCCCATAAGGCTTCTGACATGGCCTAACGACTGTGATTACATGACAGCCGATATCAACGGCTTAACGTGCTTTGCGAAGCATGGAAGCGCTCGGAAAAATACCACTAAAAACATATGCATAGGTATAATTTATTTAACACAATCAAGATGTAATATTCTTATCTTACCATGTTAATATGTGGGTTTATCAACTTGTCATCGAATTTCCATAGGAATTGTTTTTAATACTGTGTTTATTTTAAAACCGTATGATATCAACCCTGTTGTTGTCCCCACTGCTGTAGCAAGGGTCTCTTCCTGCATCGCAGGAAGGTTAGGCCATACTCCACCACGGGGGCCAAGTCCGGGTTGGTGGAGGATTGTAAGACAGTGGCGGGCCTTACTGTCAGAAGTTATAAAGCCGCCCATAAGGCCTCTGACGTGCTTTAACGACCGTCATTACATGACAGCCGGCACCAACTGCTTAGCGTGCCTTGCGAAGCACGGAAGCGCTCGGAAAAATACCCCTAGTCACGGGACGGTCACCTATCCTGCACCTGACCGCGCCTGTTGTTGCTTAACTCAAGTGATTGGTTTCAATCACCCGGTTCGACTAGGCCACGAGCGCTTCTTCTTATGTAAATTTGTTATAGCTTATTTTGTATCTCTTATTATTTTTTAAATAGATCTTTGTTGTCTAAATAAACAAATTAAATGTAAGATAATAAGTTAGCCTTACACATACAAATATGCTTATTGGGTAACAAAGAATTTTCCAATCAATAAAGTTAAACTTCGAAAACTGTTTGTTTTCGCACGTTCTTACGTGGTGACCCATCAAAGAAGACAGCTTAAAGATTAAAACGAAAATTAGGTAATTGCTACTTTACCGGGTTTCGAACCCTCGACCTCACAAATGCGCCTGAGCCCTACCAATGAGCTTTATAAGGCTTCATGAAAATAAAAGTCCCTCAGTGGGGGCCGCCGCAAAAATATAATAATAAAGAAGGCTTCATATCAGGCGAATTCAGCGATACGCGTATATTTCCCAGGAGATAGGGGCAAGTCGTTTGCATAAAGCGTCTAACGCCGTATTGTGCGCGGCATAAAATTAGCTAAAGATTTAAACCGCGTCGAGTGGTGACACCTACCTGTAGGTGGAGTGACTTCTCTGACGCTAAAGTGTCTGGAATATCCTCATTATCAACCCGTAATGTCCCCACCGAGAGGCACGGGTCTCTACCCTGAGGAAGGCATAGGCCATACTCCACCACGGGGGCCAAAACCGGATTGGTGGAGGCTTGCAAGGCTAGTGGCTGGCCGTTCTGTCAGAGATTTTAAGCCGCCCTAAGGCCTCTGACTTGACTTAACGACTGCCATCTATCGACGGCAGCCGGCACCAACTGCTAAACGTGACACTCGGAAAAATGCCAGTATAGTTAGGCATAAACGGTTTACCCATCCATGCACTGAACGCACCCTATGTGCTTAACCTTCGTGATCGCTTAAGATCACTCAGTCAGCCGGGGTTTTGAGCGATTCCGGGATATATTTATGATAGAATAGGCTTGCCGGCAGCTGTGCCATCCTCTTAGTTTTACTTTACCTTGGCACTGTATCAATGACTTTGTCAAAAATTACTGAAACCAGGTAATCTGACAAAGCCGGTAATTTCACCAAGGTAGTGGTAAAATAACCGCCTTATTATCGAGAGTAATTCTAACTTTTGTTCCAATTCCAATGATCTTAAGTCATAGTTGTAGGTCTACATAAATAGGCAGTTGGAAACTTTTTTACCCGACTGCAGCGAAGCCCAAAAGGAGGGTATTACCCGACTGCAGCGAAGCCCAAAAGGAGGGTAATGTGTTTAGTGCGTATGTATGTATGTATGTATGAATGTATGTAAGTATGTCCGATTCTATGTTCCCTCATAACTCCTTAACCAATGGTCAGATTTTGTTAAACAAGGTGTCATTCGATTCGGCATCCTTGCGCGGGTGTCATAGGCTATATAAAATCATAATTATGCGATCAGAACTGTGACGAAAAATAAAATTCGTTAAGAAGATTCGTTAAAGTACAGCTAGGGGCCACTAGATGGCGCTGTTATATTTAGTTTATTGAATTCGAATACTAATTTTATTGAACTACCCCTAACAGGTGTGAAATATTTAAAACAGAATTTTGCGGATGACGTAGGTTACATAAAATCATCATTAATAGAGAACCAACGGAACAAAAAATAACATTTACTTCTAAGCAATTAAAGTACCACTTTTAGCCACTTGATGGCGCTGTTATATTTTATTTATTCTAATACATGTGTATACATAATTTCAGCTTTGGTCTACATGTAAACAAACCATTTATAGAATCGGTACAAATGCGGAAAGAAATAATTCCTATAAAGTGGTTTGATCCTTCTAGATCATTCATTTAATCAAAAAATATAATTTTGCTTAACTACGCCTAACACGTGCAAAGTATTTAAAAGAGAATTTTGCGGGTGTCGTTGATTAACATAAAATCAGCATTAATAGAGAACAAACGCAACACAAATAATATTCACTTCTAAGTAATTAAAGTACTGTAGCATTAGTTCCTCTACCCAACCACAGATGGCGCTGTTTTTGTTCTAAATTGCGGTATGGTTTTGTCCGAAGGCGCTACGTAATATTAAACAAAATTGGATAGTATTGAGCACTCGACCAATCACTTCGACCAATACTGACTGTCCACTAATAATTGGCACGACTAGTGACGTAGGTAATATACCTCGCTTTGCGCTGTGGTGCGAGTAGTACAGTTACTAATCCGTAATCCATAGTAAGTTTCATATTGCTTCAATAAATAGATCCCTAAGTACGTGCTGTCGTGCTGAAACAACGTTTCTCTTCTTGTCTGCTGAAACCCTGTCCTACAGTACCACTTTTAGCCACTAGACGTATTTCTTTCTACGCCATTCGTTTATCTCATTAATTTAAGAAATATCAACCTCATAGGGGGTAATAATACATTACTGCAGAGGCCGAGAAGTAAGGGATTGCTGGACGAGTTTGGGATAGACGGCCGAGTCGTAGACGAGGCCGTCTAGAACGAGTCCTGCAATCCCTGTTCCGGCGGAGGATTGTATAATGCTTTTCTCAAACAATGCGAGGAAATATTAATATTAAAATAATTACTAGGTAATTAAGAAATAATAGTTTAGTTTGCCGCCTTTTTTATTTTTTAAATACACTAACATATTTGAGCACCATGTTTAACCGCACAAAAACCAATACCATAGATTGTTTTTTTTAATTTTGCAAGTATGCTTACATAACTTAGTAGGTGGTTGGCTGTATGTAATTTTTCCTTGGTCAGTTTAATTTTAGTAAGTAAATTTAAAAAGTTAGAGCAGCGGACGGTAATGGATTTTCATACTTACTTTACTGGCTTAGGCCAGTAAAGTGAGGCGGGAGCCATAAAAGAGAAACTTTGTGGCTTTATTTCATGGTAATAAATAACACAAACATTTCCGAGCATGTTTGAGAAAAAATAATTAATTTCTTAACACTGATATTAATTTCCTACTGACACTTAGACCAAAACTAACTGAACAAAATATATAAAGTGTAGCATGTAACTCCTTTTCCCCTGTGCGGTCATAGTCAGACAAGCTGGGTTCAAAGAAGAAACAATAAATGATAAAAAATTATTTGAACGTTCTCACTGGTAACCGAAGACGGATCCTCCGTGACCTCGTATCGTAGGACCCGTGAAATTTTAAAAAAATCTAGCTCTATTCATCTTAACGAATTTTATCTCGTTTCCTCCGAAAATAAGATTATGATTTTGTGTTAGGTTTCCTGTTCACTTGTGAGACCAAAGATTGCTTATCTACGAGTACACCTAAATATTCAGTAAAATTTTTCAATGCTTTAAGGGGCCACCTCAAGATGAATTTGTTATAGTTTCATTTTAATACCGGTAATATTTTGGCATTCAGAAAACCAAGATTTTGTATGTCTCCACGCCCATGCCACAACTCTAAATAACTACGCCAGGCCGAAGGCCGAGCCCCATCATGCGGGTGCGAGGAAACTTGCCGCGACGAGGTTGAAGGCCGAGCTCAATACAGGTCGCGGCACGGCCGAAGGCTGTGAAGCGGGCTAGAGGAATACTCCCACGGCGATTCCAAATGCTGAGCTCTATTTACGCTTATGCCAAATGGAGAGACTATTAGCGCGACCGAAGGCCGCGACAGTTACTTAAAGTTGCTGTTAGGAGGAAACCTGTCGCGCCTTTGTACAGGCCGCGGCTGAAGGCTCAGACCATTTATGTTCCCATTTACAAGTCCTTATTCTAAGTAATTAGCGAGACCGAAGACTGGGCCCAGCAATGCAAGCACGAAGAATTCTACTCTGGAGATGTCGAAAGCTGAGCGCCATTCAGGTCGAAGAGATAATTCGTGACTATTCCAGTCCCCACCTACAATCGTTAACATTAAATAACTAGGTGCAGTGGAGCGTTTTTAGGCTACATAAAAAACAGACAATTTATGTAAGGATAATAAAGAAAAAAATCTGTCGTTTCCTTTGCAAATATTCTAGATAGTATAACACCATTAGACCATATTCATTATACTAGCTAAAAAATATCGTACGACATAAATTTTTAATGCAGGCAGGTAGTACCTATGACTATATCAAACAAGTATATCAGTAAAAATATTTATGATTTGCCGAGACATGTCCATTGTCGAACAAAAGAAAATAAAGCAATAAACTAAAATTCATTTAGGAAATAAAATAATATAACGATTTAAAGCATGTAAAGAGAACAGATGGACCTTTAAATTTTATCGTTTACTGAGTCACTAAAAGGTCAAAAATAAAAAAAAATATTTAAAAAAATAAAAGAACCCGACTGCAGTGATAAATCAACTGAAAGGGAAAAAATAAGATAATTTTATTTTCAAATGCTAATGTCGAATCAGAAGAGTTCATGCTGCTTTACTTGAGGGACCAAATAATATAACTTTATAAGCATTATTTGCTCAAACTGTTGCATTTATTATTTTATATAAAATGATGCAGTCGGGACCCATTAGAGGACTTTAAACAAACAGTAATGGGTCCCGACTGCAACATTTTATATAAAATAATAAATGCAACAGTTTGAGCAAATAATGCTTATAAAGTTATATTATTTGGTCCCTCAAGTAAAGCAGCATGAACTCTTCTGATTCGACATTAGCATTTGAAAATAAAATTATCTTATTTTTTCCCTTTCAGTTGATTTATCACTGCAGTCGGGTTCTTTTATTTTTTTAAATATTTTTTTTTTAATTTTGCAAGTATGCTTACATAACTTAGTAGGTGGTTGGCTGTATGTAATTTTTCCTTGGTCAGTTTAATTTTAGTAAGTAAATTTAAAAAGTTAGAGCAGCGGACGGTAATGGATTTTCATACTTACTTTACTGGCTTAGGCCAGTAAAGTGAGGCGGGAGCCATAAAAGAGAAACTTTGTGGCTTTATTTCATGGTAATAAATAACACAAACATTTCCGAGCATGTTTGAGAAAAAATAATTAATTTCTTAACACTGATATTAATTTCCTACTGACACTTAGACCAAAACTAACTGAACAAAATATATAAAGTGTAGCATGTAACTCCTTTTCCCCTGTGCGGTCATAGTCAGACAAGCTGGGTTCAAAGAAGAAACAATAAATGATAAAAAATTATTTGAACGCTCTCACTGGTAACCGAAGACGGATCCTCCGTGACCTCGTATCGTAGGACCCGTGAAATTTTAAAAAAATCTAGCTCTATTCATCTTAACGAATTTTATCTCGTTTCCTCCGAAAATAAGATTATGATTTTGTGTTAGGTTTCCTGTTCACTTGTGAGACCAAAGATTGCTTATCTACGAGTACACCTAAATATTCAGTAAAATTTTTCAATGCTTTAAGGGGCCACCTCAAGATGAATTTGTTATAGTTTCATTTTAATACCGGTAATATTTTGGCATTCAGAAAACCAAGATTTTGTATGTCTCCACGCCCATGCCACAACTCTAAATAACTACGCCAGGCCGAAGGCCGAGCCCCATCATGCGGGTGCGAGGAAACTTGCCGCGACGAGGTTGAAGGCCGAGCTCAATACAGGTCGCGGCACGGCCGAAGGCTGTGAAGCGGGCTAGAGGAATACTCCCACGGCGATTCCAAATGCTGAGCTCTATTTACGCTTATGCCAAATGGAGAGACTATTAGCGCGACCGAAGGCCGCGACAGTTACTTAAAGTTGCTGTTAGGAGGAAACCTGTCGCGCCTTTGTACAGGCCGCGGCTGAAGGCTCAGACCATTTATGTTCCCATTTACAAGTCCTTATTCTAAGTAATTAGCGAGACCGAAGACTGGGCCCAGCAATGCAAGCACGAAGAATTCTACTCTGGAGATGTCGAAAGCTGAGCGCCATTCAGGTCGAAGAGATAATTCGTGACTATTCCAGTCCCCACCTACAATCGTTAACATTAAATAACTAGGTGCAGTGGAGCGTTTTTAGGCTACATAAAAAACAGACAATTTATGTGAGGATAATAAAGAAAAAAATCTGTCGTTTCCTTTGCAAATATTCTAGATAGTATAACACCATTAGACCATATTCATTATACTAGCTAAAAAATATCGTACGACATAAATTTTTAATGCAGGCAGGTAGTACCTATGACTATATCAAACAAGTATATCAGTAAAAATATTTATGATTTGCCGAGACATGTCCATTGTCGAACAAAAGAAAATAAAGCAATAAACTAAAATTCATTTAGGAAATAAAATAATATAACGATTTAAAGCATGTAAAGAGAACAGATGGACCTTTAAATTTTATCGTTTACTGAGTCACTAAAAGGTCAAAAATAAAAAAAAATATTTAAAAAAATAAAAGAACCCGACTGCAGTGATAAATCAACTGAAAGGGAAAAAATAAGATAATTTTATTTTCAAATGCTAATGTCGAATCAGAAGAGTTCATGCTGCTTTACTTGAGGGACCAAATAATATAACTTTATAAGCATTATTTGCTCAAACTGTTGCATTTATTATTTTATATAAAATGATGCAGTCGGGACCCATTAGAGGACTTTAAACAAACAGTAATGGGTCCCGACTGCAACATTTTATATAAAATAATAAATGCAACAGTTTGAGCAAATAATGCTTATAAAGTTATATTATTTGGTCCCTCAAGTAAAGCAGCATGAACTCTTCTGATTCGACATTAGCATTTGAAAATAAAATTATCTTATTTTTTCCCTTTCAGTTGATTTATCACTGCAGTCGGGTTCTTTTATTTTTTTAAATATTTTTTTTTTAAATAAGTTGTAAGGTGTTAACTTTTCTTTTATTTGACCGTAAAATATTGCATTTCCGAGCCTTATAAATCAACAAACTTCAATTTAAAACTTTACGTACAGATGCAAACGCTATCACCATGATCTTTTTAGAATGACGTTATATTGTTTGCCAAAAAAATAGTAGGGCTGGGGCGTAATCATGGCGATTCGAATTTTTGCCTCAGTGACGTCACGACTATGGCGAATAGCGTTTTTGGCATTACAAAGATTAAAACCAGAATATAATTTTTTTTTTCTTCGGATTGAAGACAAATCCTGTATACTTGTTTTTTATTTGATTGATCTTTGATTTTTTTCAATTGAATTTTTATCACGTTGAGTATGTCCAATTGAAATGATTTTCTTAAATAAATTTTTGCGAGTCAACTGGCGTATTGGAACGTGATAGCGATAAAAGAGAGCGCATAATTTTAGAACTGAGTTATAAGTCTTTGCGTCTACGTAATGCTATGATTTACACAATAGATGAGGGACTACTTGGACGATGTAGTGCCTGGGACGTTGTTTTTAGATGGTGGAAAAAAGTCCTGGAATATCTACTCGAAAAGCTGCATGCAACGGAAACGTGTCGCCTCGGCTAGGGCTGTAACTCTAACTTCGTGTCGACTGCAATTTATTTATATATCATTGAGCAGCCATCAGTTAGATCTTTTTGACTCGTGCCGCTAGATGGCGCCAGTGTCGCATAACGCGTAACATATTGGGGCAATTTTAAAAAACTTATTTAGAGGCTAAAAATTCCACCCATGCCGGGATTCGAACCCGCGACCTCTGGCTATCCTTGCCAGCCCTCTTTCCAACTGAGCTAATGGGTGACTCACCGGCATCAGTGAAATTTCGAACCTCTTTACAATATTCTCTGTATTACGTACAGGCAGTGACATCTGGCTGAAGTAATTTGCATCACTCAGCCCCGAGTACCGACTTTGCAGTTAGGTTTTTACATCGGAAAAATATCGCTGTACCCACATGATTATACTCTTTTTGATTTTTAATATTGGGGCAGTTTGAGCTGACAAGCCCGTTTTAACGTGCATCGTCTGGCGTCCTGATAGACATTGCACGTTAAACCAATGGGCTCAATCAGCACGAGTGCCCATCGCGGATTGTTCGATAAAGCTGAAGGGAGAAAAATACAGAGCACAATCTTACACGAGCATAAAAATATACATCCACAAACGTTTCGTCCAATGCAATAATAGGAAAAAAATTAAAAAAATATTATTACGTTACTTAGAAAACCAAGTCATTGGTATATACCACGATTTGAACCTACCACCTCAAGAATATAAGGCCGGCGTTCTACTGCTGCGTGGCTTATATCGATGAGTCGTATAACCCGAGCTTTCTACAACACATATGTGGCTACTGTCCGAAAATATGTATCATATATAACGGCCTCTCGGATCTGAATCAACTACTGTTTCACTATGAAAAGAGATATCCCGCCAGGCAGATGCTATGCAGTATTTTAATTTTGCTGTGTGGTGTCGGCCTAGAGAATAGCACTAACTAAGGCGTTGTAAAAGGCGCCTAAGGGACACAAACCGGGGGTGGGCAGCAGCGCCCCCTGCTGTACAATTCCACCGAATGCTATCCCCAACCCGCATGCCCAGCGTGGGGATTATGGGCATTACCCCCTATGATAGCACAACATGGCGCTCTTTAGGGGAGGGATTGTCCAGCAGTGGACTAGAATAGCCTGACGACGAAACGAGCTCTCGAATCTGAATCAACTACTATTTGACTCTGATAAGAAATATCCCGCTAGGCAGATGCTATGCCGTATTTAAGCAACGGTGTCTTGACGTGGACTCAGTGTACATGCAAGATCAAAGCTATGTTTGTCTACATAATTCACTCATAATTGTACGTAATACAGAGAATATTGTAAAGAGGTTCGAAATTTCACTGATGCCGGTGAGTCGCCCATTAGCTTAGTTGGAGATAGCGCTGGCACGGATAGCCAGAGGTCGCGGGTTCGAATCCCGGCATGGGTGGAATTTTTAGCCTCTAAATAGGTTTTTACATAATTCACCCCATGGCACATCATCAAACCCTCACCAAGCATAGCTGAGAGCCAAATAACGGTCCCTAAAGCCGAAAACGGTTAAAGTTTAAAATTATACATTAACCCATATTTACCTCCCAACCGTACCTACTGAATATGGCTTACATAAATACTACGAATATACCATCCCGTTCCTCATTCCGGTTTGTTCTCAAATAATATTCGAATCTCAAATACAGTTGTTTGGTTTAGCCTGTTTGTTGTCTGTCAGTCAACTACGTTAACGTTTAAAAAGAACAGAAGAGAAAAGCTTATTATATGGTCTACGATATTTTTCACAATAACTCTTTCCTGGTATTACCCCACTATCGACGCAACCTAAGTTTAGCTATTAGTAATAAAAAATACTTATTAGTTTAATTTTATTTATATTTCGATATCAACCCTTGAATGTCCCCTCTGCTGGGGCACGGGTCTCTTCCTGCATCGCAGGAAGGTTAGCCCATACTTCACCTCGGGGTCAAGTTCGGGTTGGTGGAGGATTGTAAGACAGTGGTGGTCTTACTGTCAGAAGTTGTCAAGCCGCCCATAAGGCTTCTGACATGGCCTAACGACTGTGATTACATGACAGCCGATATCAACGGCTTAACGTGCTTTGCGAAGCATGGAAGCGCTCGGAAAAATACCACTAAAAACATATGCATAGGTATAATTTATTTAACACAATCAAGATGTAATATTCTTATCTTACCATGTTAATATGTGGGTTTATCAACTTGTCATCGAATTTCCATAGGAATTGTTTTTAATACTGTGTTTATTTTAAAACCGTATGATATCAACCCTGTTGTTGTCCCCACTGCTGTAGCAAGGGTCTCTTCCTGCATCGCAGGAAGGTTAGGCCATACTCCACCACGGGGGCCAAGTCCGGGTTGGTGGAGGATTGTAAGACAGTGGCGGGCCTTACTGTCAGAAGTTATAAAGCCGCCCATAAGGCCTCTGACGTGCTTTAACGACCGTCATTACATGACAGCCGGCACCAACTGCTTAGCGTGCCTTGCGAAGCACGGAAGCGCTCGGAAAAATACCCCTAGTCACGGGACGGTCACCTATCCTGCACCTGACCGCGCCTGTTGTTGCTTAACTCAAGTGATTGGTTTCAATCACCCGGTTCGACTAGGCCACGAGCGCTTCTTCTTATGTAAATTTGTTATAGCTTATTTTGTATCTCTTATTATTTTTTAAATAGATCTTTGTTGTCTAAATAAACAAATTAAATGTAAGATAATAAGTTAGCCTTACACATACAAATATGCTTATTGGGTAACAAAGAATTTTCCAATCAATAAAGTTAAACTTCGAAAACTGTTTGTTTTCGCACGTTCTTACGTGGTGACCCATCAAAGAAGACAGCTTAAAGATTAAAACGAAAATTAGGTAATTGCTACTTTACCGGGTTTCGAACCCTCGACCTCACAAATGCGCCTGAGCCCTACCAATGAGCTTTATAAGGCTTCATGAAAATAAAAGTCCCTCAGTGGGGGCCGCCGCAAAAATATAATAATAAAGAAGGCTTCATATCAGGCGAATTCAGCGATACGCGTATATTTCCCAGGAGATAGGGGCAAGTCGTTTGCATAAAGCGTCTAACGCCGTATTGTGCGCGGCATAAAATTAGCTAAAGATTTAAACCGCGTCGAGTGGTGACACCTACCTGTAGGTGGAGTGACTTCTCTGACGCTAAAGTGTCTGGAATATCCTCATTATCAACCCGTAATGTCCCCACCGAGAGGCACGGGTCTCTACCCTGAGGAAGGCATAGGCCATACTCCACCACGGGGGCCAAAACCGGATTGGTGGAGGCTTGCAAGGCTAGTGGCTGGCCGTTCTGTCAGAGATTTTAAGCCGCCCTAAGGCCTCTGACTTGACTTAACGACTGCCATCTATCGACGGCAGCCGGCACCAACTGCTAAACGTGACACTCGGAAAAATGCCAGTATAGTTAGGCATAAACGGTTTACCCATCCATGCACTGAACGCACCCTATGTGCTTAACCTTCGTGATCGCTTAAGGTCACTCAGTCAGCCGGGGTTTTGAGCGATTCCGGGATATATTTATGATAGAATAGGCTTGCCGGCAGCTGTGCCATCCTCTTAGTTTTACTTTACCTTGGCACTGTATCAATGACTTTGTCAAAAATTACTGAAACCAGGTAATCTGACAAAGCCGGTAATTTCACCAAGGTAGTGGTAAAATAACCGCCTTATTATCGAGAGTAATTCTAACTTTTGTTCCAATTCCAATGATCTTAAGTCATAGTTGTAGGTCTACATAAATAGGCAGTTGGAAACTTTTTTACCCGACTGCAGCGAAGCCCAAAAGGAGGGTAATGTGTTTAGTGCGTATGTATGTATGTATGTATGTATGTAAGTATGTCCGATTCTATGTTCCCTCATAACTCCTTAACCAATGGTCAGATTTTGTTAAACAAGGTGTCATTCGATTCGGCATCCTTGCGCGGGTGTCATAGGCTATATAAAATCATAATTATGCGATCAGAACTGTGACGAAAAATAAAATTCGTTAAGAAGATTCGTTAAAGTACAGCTAGGGGCCACTAGATGGCGCTGTTATATTTAGTTTATTGAATTCGAATACTAATTTTATTGAACTACCCCTAACAGGTGTGAAATATTTAAAACAGAATTTTGCGGATGACGTAGGTTACATAAAATCATCATTAATAGAGAACCAACGGAACAAAAAATAACATTTACTTCTAAGCAATTAAAGTACCACTTTTAGTCACTTGATGGCGCTGTTATATTTTATTTATTCTAATACATGTGTATACATAATTTCAGCTTTGGTCTACATGTAAACAAACCATTTATAGAATCGGTACAAATGCGGAAAGAAATAATTCCTATAAAGTGGTTTGATCCTTCTAGATCATTCATTTAATCAAAAAATATAATTTTGCTTAACTACGCCTAACACGTGCAAAGTATTTAAAAGAGAATTTTGCGGGTGTCGTTGATTAACATAAAATCAGCATTAATAGAGAACAAACGCAACACAAATAATATTCACTTCTAAGTAATTAAAGTACTGTAGCATTAGTTCCTCTACCCAACCACAGATGGCGCTGTTTTTGTTCTAAATTGCGGTATGGTTTTGTCCGAAGGCGCTACGTAATATTAAACAAAATTGGATAGTATTGAGCACTCGACCAATCACTTCGACCAATACTGACTGTCCACTAATAATTGGCACGACTAGTGACGTAGGTAATATACCTCGCTTTGCGCTGTGGTGCGAGTAGTACAGTTACTAATCCGTAATCCTTAGTAAGTTTCATATTGCTTCAATAAATAGATCCCTAAGTACGTGCTGTCGTGCTGAAACAACGTTTCTCTTCTTGTCTGCTGAAACCCTGTCCTACAGTACCACTTTTAGCCACTAGACGTATTTCTTTCTACGCCATTCGTTTATCTCATTAATTTAAGAAATATCAACCTCATAGGGGGTAATAATACATTACTGCAGAGGCCGAGAAGTAAGGGATTGCTGGACGAGTTTGGGATAGACGGCCGAGTCGTAGACGAGGCCGTCTAGAACGAGTCCTGCAATCCCTGTTCCGGCGGAGGATTGTATAATGCTTTTCTCAAACAATGCGAGGAAATATTAATATTAAAATAATTACTAGGTAATTAAGAAATAATAGTTTAGTTTGCCGCCTTTTTTATTTTTTAAATACACTAACATATTTGAGCACCATGTTTAACCGCACAAAAACCAATACCATAGATTGTTTTTTTTAATTTTGCAAGTATGCTTACATAACTTAGTAGGTGGTTGGCTGTATGTAATTTTTCCTTGGTCAGTTTAATTTTAGTAAGTAAATTTAAAAAGTTAGAGCAGCGGACGGTAATGGATTTTCATACTTACTTTACTGGCTTAGGCCAGTAAAGTGAGGCGGGAGCCATAAAAGAGAAACTTTGTGGCTTTATTTCATGGTAATAAATAACACAAACATTTCCGAGCATGTTTGAGAAAAAATAATTAATTTCTTAACACTGATATTAATTTCCTACTGACACTTAGACCAAAACTAACTGAACAAAATATATAAAGTGTAGCATGTAACTCCTTTTCCCCTGTGCGGTCATAGTCAGACAAGCTGGGTTCAAAGAAGAAACAATAAATGATAAAAAATTATTTGAACGCTCTCACTGGTAACCGAAGACGGATCCTCCGTGACCTCGTATCGTAGGACCCGTGAAATTTTAAAAAAATCTAGCTCTATTCATCTTAACGAATTTTATCTCGTTTCCTCCGAAAATAAGATTATGATTTTGTGTTAGGTTTCCTGTTCACTTGTGAGACCAAAGATTGCTTATCTACGAGTACACCTAAATATTCAGTAAAATTTTTCAATGCTTTAAGGGGCCACCTCAAGATGAATTTGTTATAGTTTCATTTTAATACCGGTAATATTTTGGCATTCAGAAAACCAAGATTTTGTATGTCTCCACGCCCATGCCACAACTCTAAATAACTACGCCAGGCCGAAGGCCGAGCCCCATCATGCGGGTGCGAGGAAACTTGCCGCGACGAGGTTGAAGGCCGAGCTCAATACAGGTCGCGGCACGGCCGAAGGCTGTGAAGCGGGCTAGAGGAATACTCCCACGGCGATTCCAAATGCTGAGCTCTATTTACGCTTATGCCAAATGGAGAGACTATTAGCGCGACCGAAGGCCGCGACAGTTACTTAAAGTTGCTGTTAGGAGGAAACCTGTCGCGCCTTTGTACAGGCCGCGGCTGAAGGCTCAGACCATTTATGTTCCCATTTACAAGTCCTTATTCTAAGTAATTAGCGAGACCGAAGACTGGGCCCAGCAATGCAAGCACGAAGAATTCTACTCTGGAGATGTCGAAAGCTGAGCGCCATTCAGGTCGAAGAGATAATTCGTGACTATTCCAGTCCCCACCTACAATCGTTAACATTAAATAACTAGGTGCAGTGGAGCGTTTTTAGGCTACATAAAAAACAGACAATTTATGTAAGGATAATAAAGAAAAAAATCTGTCGTTTCCTTTGCAAATATTCTAGATAGTATAACACCATTAGACCATATTCATTATACTAGCTAAAAAATATCGTACGACATAAATTTTTAATGCAGGCAGGTAGTACCTATGACTATATCAAACAAGTATATCAGTAAAAATATTTATGATTTGCCGAGACATGTCCATTGTCGAACAAAAGAAAATAAAGCAATAAACTAAAATTCATTTAGGAAATAAAATAATATAACGATTTAAAGCATGTAAAGAGAACAGATGGACCTTTAAATTTTATCGTTTACTGAGTCACTAAAAGGTCAAAAATAAAAAAAAATATTTAAAAAAATAAAAGAACCCGACTGCAGTGATAAATCAACTGAAAGGGAAAAAATAAGATAATTTTATTTTCAAATGCTAATGTCGAATCAGAAGAGTTCATGCTGCTTTACTTGAGGGACCAAATAATATAACTTTATAAGCATTATTTGCTCAAACTGTTGCATTTATTATTTTATATAAAATGATGCAGTCGGGACCCATTAGAGGACTTTAAACAAACAGTAATGGGTCCCGACTGCAACATTTTATATAAAATAATAAATGCAACAGTTTGAGCAAATAATGCTTATAAAGTTATATTATTTGGTCCCTCAAGTAAAGCAGCATGAACTCTTCTGATTCGACATTAGCATTTGAAAATAAAATTATCTTATTTTTTCCCTTTCAGTTGATTTATCACTGCAGTCGGGTTCTTTTATTTTTTTAAATATTTTTTTTTTAAATAAGTTGTAAGGTGTTAACTTTTCTTTTATTTGACCGTAAAATATTGCATTTCCGAGCCTTATAAATCAACAAACTTCAATTTAAAACTTTACGTACAGATGCAAACGCTATCACCATGATCTTTTTAGAATGACGTTATATTGTTTGCCAAAAAAATAGTAGGGCTGGGGCGTAATCATGGCGATTCGAATTTTTGCCTCAGTGACGTCACGACTATGGCGAATAGCGTTTTTGGCATTACAAAGATTAAAACCAGCATATAATTTTTTTTTTCTTCGGATTGAAGACAAATCCTGTATACTTGTTTTTTATTTGATTGATCTTTGATTTTTTTCAATTGAATTTTTATCACGTTGAGTATGTCCAATTGAAATGATTTTCTTATATAAATTTTTGCGAGTCAACTGGCGTATTGGAACGTGATAGCGATAAAAGAGAGCGCATAATTTTAGAACTGAGTTATAAGTCTTTGCGTCTACGTAATGCTATGATTTACACAATAGATGAGGGACTACTTGGACGATGTAGTGCCTGGGACGTTGTTTTTAGATGGTGGAAAAAAGTCCTGGAATATCTACTCGAAAAGCTGCATGCAACGGAAACGTGTCGCCTCGGCTAGGGCTGTAACTCTAACTTCGTGTCGACTGCAATTTATTTATATATCATTGAGCAGCCATCAGTTAGATCTTTTTGACTCGTGCCGCTAGATGGCGCCAGTGTCGCATAACGCGTAACATATTGGGGCAATTTTAAAAAACTTATTTAGAGGCTAAAAATTCCACCCATGCCGGGATTCGAACCCGCGACCTCTGGCTATCCTTGCCAGCCCTCTTTCCAACTGAGCTAATGGGTGACTCACCGGCATCAGTGAAATTTCGAACCTCTTTACAATATTCTCTGTATTACGTACAGGCAGTGACATCTGGCTGAAGTAATTTGCATCACTCAGCCCCGAGTACCGACTTTGCAGTTAGGTTTTTACATCGGAAAAATATCGCTGTACCCACATGATTATACTCTTTTTGATTTTTAATATTGGGGCAGTTTGAGCTGACAAGCCCGTTTTAACGTGCATCGTCTGGCGTCCTGATAGACATTGCACGTTAAACCAATGGGCTCAATCAGCACGAGTGCCCATCGCGGATTGTTCGATAAAGCTGAAGGGAGAAAAATACAGAGCACAATCTTACACGAGCATAAAAATATACATCCACAAACGTTTCGTCCAATGCAATAATAGGAAAAAAATTAAAAAAATATTATTACGTTACTTAGAAAACCAAGTCATTGGTATATACCACGATTTGAACCTACCACCTCAAGAATATAAGGCCGGCGTTCTACTGCTGCGTGGCTTATATCGATGAGTCGTATAACCCGAGCTTTCTACAACACATATGTGGCTACTGTCCGAAAATATGTATCATATATAACGGCCTCTCGGATCTGAATCAACTACTGTTTCACTATGAAAAGAGATATCCCGCCAGGCAGATGCTATGCAGTATTTTAATTTTGCTGTGTGGTGTCGGCCTAGAGAATAGCACTAACTAAGGCGTTGTAAAAGGCGCCTAAGGGACACAAACCGGGGGTGGGCAGCAGCGCCCCCTGCTGTACAATTCCACCGAATGCTATCCCCAACCCGCATGCCCAGCGTGGGGATTATGGGCATTACCCCCTATGATAGCACAACATGGCGCTCTTTAGGGGAGGGATTGTCCAGCAGTGGACTAGAATAGCCTGACGACGAAACGAGCTCTCGAATCTGAATCAACTACTATTTGACTCTGATAAGAAATATCCCGCTAGGCAGATGCTATGCCGTATTTAAGCAACGGTGTCTTGACGTGGACTCAGTGTACATGCAAGATCAAAGCTATGTTTGTCTACATAATTCACTCATAATTGTACGTAATACAGAGAATATTGTAAAGAGGTTCGAAATTTCACTGATGCCGGTGAGTCGCCCATTAGCTTAGTTGGAGATAGCGCTGGCACGGATAGCCAGAGGTCGCGGGTTCGAATCCCGGCATGGGTGGAATTTTTAGCCTCTAAATAGGTTTTTACATAATTCACCCCATGGCACATCATCAAACCCTCACCAAGCATAGCTGAGAGCCAAATAACGGTCCCTAAAGCCGAAAACGGTTAAAGTTTAAAATTATACATTAACCCATATTTACCTCCCAACCGTACCTACTGAATATGGCTTACATAAATACTACGAATATACCATCCCGTTCCTCATTCCGGTTTGTTCTCAAATAATATTCGAATCTCAAATACAGTTGTTTGGTTTAGCCTGTTTGTTGTCTGTCAGTCAACTACGTTAACGTTTAAAAAGAACAGAAGAGAAAAGCTTATTATATGGTCTACGATATTTTTCACAATAACTCTTTCCTGGTATTACCCCACTATCGACGCAACCTAAGTTTAGCTATTAGTAATAAAAAATACTTATTAGTTTAATTTTATTTATATTTCGATATCAACCCTTGAATGTCCCCTCTGCTGGGGCACGGGTCTCTTCCTGCATCGCAGGAAGGTTAGCCCATACTTCACCTCGGGGTCAAGTTCGGGTTGGTGGAGGATTGTAAGACAGTGGTGGTCTTACTGTCAGAAGTTGTCAAGCCGCCCATAAGGCTTCTGACATGGCCTAACGACTGTGATTACATGACAGCCGATATCAACGGCTTAACGTGCTTTGCGAAGCATGGAAGCGCTCGGAAAAATACCACTAAAAACATATGCATAGGTATAATTTATTTAACACAATCAAGATGTAATATTCTTATCTTACCATGTTAATATGTGGGTTTATCAACTTGTCATCGAATTTCCATAGGAATTGTTTTTAATACTGTGTTTATTTTAAAACCGTATGATATCAACCCTGTTGTTGTCCCCACTGCTGTAGCAAGGGTCTCTTCCTGCATCGCAGGAAGGTTAGGCCATACTCCACCACGGGGGCCAAGTCCGGGTTGGTGGAGGATTGTAAGACAGTGGCGGGCCTTACTGTCAGAAGTTATAAAGCCGCCCATAAGGCCTCTGACGTGCTTTAACGACCGTCATTACATGACAGCCGGCACCAACTGCTTAGCGTGCCTTGCGAAGCACGGAAGCGCTCGGAAAAATACCCCTAGTCACGGGACGGTCACCTATCCTGCACCTGACCGCGCCTGTTGTTGCTTAACTCAAGTGATTGGTTTCAATCACCCGGTTCGACTAGGCCACGAGCGCTTCTTCTTATGTAAATTTGTTATAGCTTATTTTGTATCTCTTATTATTTTTTAAATAGATCTTTGTTGTCTAAATAAACAAATTAAATGTAAGATAATAAGTTAGCCTTACACATACAAATATGCTTATTGGGTAACAAAGAATTTTCCAATCAATAAAGTTAAACTTCGAAAACTGTTTGTTTTCGCACGTTCTTACGTGGTGACCCATCAAAGAAGACAGCTTAAAGATTAAAACGAAAATTAGGTAATTGCTACTTTACCGGGTTTCGAACCCTCGACCTCACAAATGCGCCTGAGCCCTACCAATGAGCTTTATAAGGCTTCATGAAAATAAAAGTCCCTCAGTGGGGGCCGCCGCAAAAATATAATAATAAAGAAGGCTTCATATCAGGCGAATTCAGCGATACGCGTATATTTCCCAGGAGATAGGGGCAAGTCGTTTGCATAAAGCGTCTAACGCCGTATTGTGCGCGGCATAAAATTAGCTAAAGATTTAAACCGCGTCGAGTGGTGACACCTACCTGTAGGTGGAGTGACTTCTCTGACGCTAAAGTGTCTGGAATATCCTCATTATCAACCCGTAATGTCCCCACCGAGAGGCACGGGTCTCTACCCTGAGGAAGGCATAGGCCATACTCCACCACGGGGGCCAAAACCGGATTGGTGGAGGCTTGCAAGGCTAGTGGCTGGCCGTTCTGTCAGAGATTTTAAGCCGCCCTAAGGCCTCTGACTTGACTTAACGACTGCCATCTATCGACGGCAGCCGGCACCAACTGCTAAACGTGACACTCGGAAAAATGCCAGTATAGTTAGGCATAAACGGTTTACCCATCCATGCACTGAACGCACCCTATGTGCTTAACCTTCGTGATCGCTTAAGATCACTCAGTCAGCCGGGGTTTTGAGCGATTCCGGGATATATTTATGATAGAATAGGCTTGCCGGCAGCTGTGCCATCCTCTTAGTTTTACTTTACCTTGGCACTGTATCAATGACTTTGTCAAAAATTACTGAAACCAGGTAATCTGACAAAGCCGGTAATTTCACCAAGGTAGTGGTAAAATAACCGCCTTATTATCGAGAGTAATTCTAACTTTTGTTCCAATTCCAATGATCTTAAGTCATAGTTGTAGGTCTACATAAATAGGCAGTTGGAAACTTTTTTACCCGACTGCAGCGAAGCCCAAAAGGAGGGTAATGTGTTTAGTGCGTATGTATGTATGTATGTATGTATGTAAGTATGTCCGATTCTATGTTCCCTCATAACTCCTTAACCAATGGTCAGATTTTGTTAAACAAGGTGTCATTCGATTCGGCATCCTTGCGCGGGTGTCATAGGCTATATAAAATCATAATTATGCGATCAGAACTGTGACGAAAAATAAAATTCGTTAAGAAGATTCGTTAAAGTACAGCTAGGGGCCACTAGATGGCGCTGTTATATTTAGTTTATTGAATTCGAATACTAATTTTATTGAACTACCCCTAACAGGTGTGAAATATTTAAAACAGAATTTTGCGGATGACGTAGGTTACATAAAATCATCATTAATAGAGAACCAACGGAACAAAAAATAACATTTACTTCTAAGCAATTAAAGTACCACTTTTAGTCACTTGATGGCGCTGTTATATTTTATTTATTCTAATACATGTGTATACATAATTTCAGCTTTGGTCTACATGTAAACAAACCATTTATAGAATCGGTACAAATGCGGAAAGAAATAATTCCTATAAAGTGGTTTGATCCTTCTAGATCATTCATTTAATCAAAAAATATAATTTTGCTTAACTACGCCTAACACGTGCAAAGTATTTAAAAGAGAATTTTGCGGGTGTCGTTGATTAACATAAAATCAGCATTAATAGAGAACAAACGCAACACAAATAATATTCACTTCTAAGTAATTAAAGTACTGTAGCATTAGTTCCTCTACCCAACCACAGATGGCGCTGTTTTTGTTCTAAATTGCGGTATGGTTTTGTCCGAAGGCGCTACGTAATATTAAACAAAATTGGATAGTATTGAGCACTCGACCAATCACTTCGACCAATACTGACTGTCCACTAATAATTGGCACGACTAGTGACGTAGGTAATATACCTCGCTTTGCGCTGTGGTGCGAGTAGTACAGTTACTAATCCGTAATCCTTAGTAAGTTTCATATTGCTTCAATAAATAGATCCCTAAGTACGTGCTGTCGTGCTGAAACAACGTTTCTCTTCTTGTCTGCTGAAACCCTGTCCTACAGTACCACTTTTAGCCACTAGACGTATTTCTTTCTACGCCATTCGTTTATCTCATTAATTTAAGAAATATCAACCTCATAGGGGGTAATAATACATTACTGCAGAGGCCGAGAAGTAAGGGATTGCTGGACGAGTTTGGGATAGACGGCCGAGTCGTAGACGAGGCCGTCTAGAACGAGTCCTGCAATCCCTGTTCCGGCGGAGGATTGTATAATGCTTTTCTCAAACAATGCGAGGAAATATTAATATTAAAATAATTACTAGGTAATTAAGAAATAATAGTTTAGTTTGCCGCCTTTTTTATTTTTTAAATACACTAACATATTTGAGCACCATGTTTAACCGCACAAAAACCAATACCATAGATTGTTTTTTTTTATTTTGCAAGTATGCTTACATAACTTAGTAGGTGGTTGGCTGTATGTAATTTTTCCTTGGTCAGTTTAATTTTAGTAAGTAAATTTAAAAAGTTAGAGCAGCGGACGGTAATGGATTTTCATACTTACTTTACTGGCTTAGGCCAGTAAAGTGAGGCGGGAGCCATAAAAGAGAAACTTTGTGGCTTTATTTCATGGTAATAAATAACACAAACATTTCCGAGCATGTTTGAGAAAAAATAATTAATTTCTTAACACTGATATTAATTTCCTACTGACACTTAGACCAAAACTAACTGAACAAAATATATAAAGTGTAGCATGTAACTCCTTTTCCCCTGTGCGGTCATAGTCAGACAAGCTGGGTTCAAAGAAGAAACAATAAATGATAAAAAATTATTTGAACGTTCTCACTGGTAACCGAAGACGGATCCTCCGTGACCTCGTATCGTAGGACCCGTGAAATTTTAAAAAAATCTAGCTCTATTCATCTTAACGAATTTTATCTCGTTTCCTCCGAAAATAAGATTATGATTTTGTGTTAGGTTTCCTGTTCACTTGTGAGACCAAAGATTGCTTATCTACGAGTACACCTAAATATTCAGTAAAATTTTTCAATGCTTTAAGGGGCCACCTCAAGATGAATTTGTTATAGTTTCATTTTAATACCGGTAATATTTTGGCATTCAGAAAACCAAGATTTTGTATGTCTCCACGCCCATGCCACAACTCTAAATAACTACGCCAGGCCGAAGGCCGAGCCCCATCATGCGGGTGCGAGGAAACTTGCCGCGACGAGGTTGAAGGCCGAGCTCAATACAGGTCGCGGCACGGCCGAAGGCTGTGAAGCGGGCTAGAGGAATACTCCCACGGCGATTCCAAATGCTGAGCTCTATTTACGCTTATGCCAAATGGAGAGACTATTAGCGCGACCGAAGGCCGCGACAGTTACTTAAAGTTGCTGTTAGGAGGAAACCTGTCGCGCCTTTGTACAGGCCGCGGCTGAAGGCTCAGACCATTTATGTTCCCATTTACAAGTCCTTATTCTAAGTAATTAGCGAGACCGAAGACTGGGCCCAGCAATGCAAGCACGAAGAATTCTACTCTGGAGATGTCGAAAGCTGAGCGCCATTCAGGTCGAAGAGATAATTCGTGACTATTCCAGTCCCCACCTACAATCGTTAACATTAAATAACTAGGTGCAGTGGAGCGTTTTTAGGCTACATAAAAAACAGACAATTTATGTAAGGATAATAAAGAAAAAAATCTGTCGTTTCCTTTGCAAATATTCTAGATAGTATAACACCATTAGACCATATTCATTATACTAGCTAAAAAATATCGTACGACATAAATTTTTAATGCAGGCAGGTAGTACCTATGACTATATCAAACAAGTATATCAGTAAAAATATTTATGATTTGCCGAGACATGTCCATTGTCGAACAAAAGAAAATAAAGCAATAAACTAAAATTCATTTAGGAAATAAAATAATATAACGATTTAAAGCATGTAAAGAGAACAGATGGACCTTTAAATTTTATCGTTTACTGAGTCACTAAAAGGTCAAAAATAAAAAAAAATATTTAAAAAAATAAAAGAACCCGACTGCAGTGATAAATCAACTGAAAGGGAAAAAATAAGATAATTTTATTTTCAAATGCTAATGTCGAATCAGAAGAGTTCATGCTGCTTTACTTGAGGGACCAAATAATATAACTTTATAAGCATTATTTGCTCAAACTGTTGCATTTATTATTTTATATAAAATGATGCAGTCGGGACCCATTAGAGGACTTTAAACAAACAGTAATGGGTCCCGACTGCAACATTTTATATAAAATAATAAATGCAACAGTTTGAGCAAATAATGCTTATAAAGTTATATTATTTGGTCCCTCAAGTAAAGCAGCATGAACTCTTCTGATTCGACATTAGCATTTGAAAATAAAATTATCTTATTTTTTCCCTTTCAGTTGATTTATCACTGCAGTCGGGTTCTTTTATTTTTTTAAATATTTTTTTTTTAAATAAGTTGTAAGGTGTTAACTTTTCTTTTATTTGACCGTAAAATATTGCATTTCCGAGCCTTATAAATCAACAAACTTCAATTTAAAACTTTACGTACAGATGCAAACGCTATCACCATGATCTTTTTAGAATGACGTTATATTGTTTGCCAAAAAAATAGTAGGGCTGGGGCGTAATCATGGCGATTCGAATTTTTGCCTCAGTGACGTCACGACTATGGCGAATAGCGTTTTTGGCATTACAAAGATTAAAACCAGAATATAATTTTTTTTTTCTTCGGATTGAAGACAAATCCTGTATACTTGTTTTTTATTTGATTGATCTTTGATTTTTTTCAATTGAATTTTTATCACGTTGAGTATGTCCAATTGAAATGATTTTCTTATATAAATTTTTGCGAGTCAACTGGCGTATTGGAACGTGATAGCGATAAAAGAGAGCGCATAATTTTAGAACTGAGTTATAAGTCTTTGCGTCTACGTAATGCTATGATTTACACAATAGATGAGGGACTACTTGGACGATGTAGTGCCTGGGACGTTGTTTTTAGATGGTGGAAAAAAGTCCTGGAATATCTACTCGAAAAGCTGCATGCAACGGAAACGTGTCGCCTCGGCTAGGGCTGTAACTCTAACTTCGTGTCGACTGCAATTTATTTATATATCATTGAGCAGCCATCAGTTAGATCTTTTTGACTCGTGCCGCTAGATGGCGCCAGTGTCGCATAACGCGTAACATATTGGGGCAATTTTAAAAAACTTATTTAGAGGCTAAAAATTCCACCCATGCCGGGATTCGAACCCGCGACCTCTGGCTATCCTTGCCAGCCCTCTTTCCAACTGAGCTAATGGGTGACTCACCGGCATCAGTGAAATTTCGAACCTCTTTACAATATTCTCTGTATTACGTACAGGCAGTGACATCTGGCTGAAGTAATTTGCATCACTCAGCCCCGAGTACCGACTTTGCAGTTAGGTTTTTACATCGGAAAAATATCGCTGTACCCACATGATTATACTCTTTTTGATTTTTAATATTGGGGCAGTTTGAGCTGACAAGCCCGTTTTAACGTGCATCGTCTGGCGTCCTGATAGACATTGCACGTTAAACCAATGGGCTCAATCAGCACGAGTGCCCATCGCGGATTGTTCGATAAAGCTGAAGGGAGAAAAATACAGAGCACAATCTTACACGAGCATAAAAATATACATCCACAAACGTTTCGTCCAATGCAATAATAGGAAAAAAATTAAAAAAATATTATTACGTTACTTAGAAAACCAAGTCATTGGTATATACCACGATTTGAACCTACCACCTCAAGAATATAAGGCCGGCGTTCTACTGCTGCGTGGCTTATATCGATGAGTCGTATAACCCGAGCTTTCTACAACACATATGTGGCTACTGTCCGAAAATATGTATCATATATAACGGCCTCTCGGATCTGAATCAACTACTGTTTCACTATGAAAAGAGATATCCCGCCAGGCAGATGCTATGCAGTATTTTAATTTTGCTGTGTGGTGTCGGCCTAGAGAATAGCACTAACTAAGGCGTTGTAAAAGGCGCCTAAGGGACACAAACCGGGGGTGGGCAGCAGCGCCCCCTGCTGTACAATTCCACCGAATGCTATCCCCAACCCGCATGCCCAGCGTGGGGATTATGGGCATTACCCCCTATGATAGCACAACATGGCGCTCTTTAGGGGAGGGATTGTCCAGCAGTGGACTAGAATAGCCTGACGACGAAACGAGCTCTCGAATCTGAATCAACTACTATTTGACTCTGATAAGAAATATCCCGCTAGGCAGATGCTATGCCGTATTTAAGCAACGGTGTCTTGACGTGGACTCAGTGTACATGCAAGATCAAAGCTATGTTTGTCTACATAATTCACTCATAATTGTACGTAATACAGAGAATATTGTAAAGAGGTTCGAAATTTCACTGATGCCGGTGAGTCGCCCATTAGCTTAGTTGGAGATAGCGCTGGCACGGATAGCCAGAGGTCGCGGGTTCGAATCCCGGCATGGGTGGAATTTTTAGCCTCTAAATAGGTTTTTACATAATTCACCCCATGGCACATCATCAAACCCTCACCAAGCATAGCTGAGAGCCAAATAACGGTCCCTAAAGCCGAAAACGGTTAAAGTTTAAAATTATACATTAACCCATATTTACCTCCCAACCGTACCTACTGAATATGGCTTACATAAATACTACGAATATACCATCCCGTTCCTCATTCCGGTTTGTTCTCAAATAATATTCGAATCTCAAATACAGTTGTTTGGTTTAGCCTGTTTGTTGTCTGTCAGTCAACTACGTTAACGTTTAAAAAGAACAGAAGAGAAAAGCTTATTATATGGTCTACGATATTTTTCACAATAACTCTTTCCTGGTATTACCCCACTATCGACGCAACCTAAGTTTAGCTATTAGTAATAAAAAATACTTATTAGTTTAATTTTATTTATATTTCGATATCAACCCTTGAATGTCCCCTCTGCTGGGGCACGGGTCTCTTCCTGCATCGCAGGAAGGTTAGCCCATACTTCACCTCGGGGTCAAGTTCGGGTTGGTGGAGGATTGTAAGACAGTGGTGGTCTTACTGTCAGAAGTTGTCAAGCCGCCCATAAGGCTTCTGACATGGCCTAACGACTGTGATTACATGACAGCCGATATCAACGGCTTAACGTGCTTTGCGAAGCATGGAAGCGCTCGGAAAAATACCACTAAAAACATATGCATAGGTATAATTTATTTAACACAATCAAGATGTTTTATTCTTATCTTACCATGTTAATATGTGGGTTTATCAACTTGTCATCGAATTTCCATAGGAATTGTTTTTAATACTGTGTTTATTTTAAAACCGTATGATATCAACCCTGTTGTTGTCCCCACTGCTGTAGCAAGGGTCTCTTCCTGCATCGCAGGAAGGTTAGGCCATACTCCACCACGGGGGCCAAGTCCGGGTTGGTGGAGGATTGTAAGACAGTGGCGGGCCTTACTGTCAGAAGTTATAAAGCCGCCCATAAGGCCTCTGACGTGCTTTAACGACCGTCATTACATGACAGCCGGCACCAACTGCTTAGCGTGCCTTGCGAAGCACGGAAGCGCTCGGAAAAATACCCCTAGTCACGGGACGGTCACCTATCCTGCACCTGACCGCGCCTGTTGTTGCTTAACTCAAGTGATTGGTTTCAATCACCCGGTTCGACTAGGCCACGAGCGCTTCTTCTTATGTAAATTTGTTATAGCTTATTTTGTATCTCTTATTATTTTTTAAATAGATCTTTGTTGTCTAAATAAACAAATTAAATGTAAGATAATAAGTTAGCCTTACACATACAAATATGCTTATTGGGTAACAAAGAATTTTCCAATCAATAAAGTTAAACTTCGAAAACTGTTTGTTTTCGCACGTTCTTACGTGGTGACCCATCAAAGAAGACAGCTTAAAGATTAAAACGAAAATTAGGTAATTGCTACTTTACCGGGTTTCGAACCCTCGACCTCACAAATGCGCCTGAGCCCTACCAATGAGCTTTATAAGGCTTCATGAAAATAAAAGTCCCTCAGTGGGGGCCGCCGCAAAAATATAATAATAAAGAAGGCTTCATATCAGGCGAATTCAGCGATACGCGTATATTTCCCAGGAGATAGGGGCAAGTCGTTTGCATAAAGCGTCTAACGCCGTATTGTGCGCGGCATAAAATTAGCTAAAGATTTAAACCGCGTCGAGTGGTGACACCTACCTGTAGGTGGAGTGACTTCTCTGACGCTAAAGTGTCTGGAATATCCTCATTATCAACCCGTAATGTCCCCACCGAGAGGCACGGGTCTCTACCCTGAGGAAGGCATAGGCCATACTCCACCACGGGGGCCAAAACCGGATTGGTGGAGGCTTGCAAGGCTAGTGGCTGGCCGTTCTGTCAGAGATTTTAAGCCGCCCTAAGGCCTCTGACTTGACTTAACGACTGCCATCTATCGACGGCAGCCGGCACCAACTGCTAAACGTGACACTCGGAAAAATGCCAGTATAGTTAGGCATAAACGGTTTACCCATCCATGCACTGAACGCACCCTATGTGCTTAACCTTCGTGATCGCTTAAGATCACTCAGTCAGCCGGGGTTTTGAGCGATTCCGGGATATATTTATGATAGAATAGGCTTGCCGGCAGCTGTGCCATCCTCTTAGTTTTACTTTACCTTGGCACTGTATCAATGACTTTGTCAAAAATTACTGAAACCAGGTAATCTGACAAAGCCGGTAATTTCACCAAGGTAGTGGTAAAATAACCGCCTTATTATCGAGAGTAATTCTAACTTTTGTTCCAATTCCAATGATCTTAAGTCATAGTTGTAGGTCTACATAAATAGGCAGTTGGAAACTTTTTTACCCGACTGCAGCGAAGCCCAAAAGGAGGGTAATGTGTTTAGTGCGTATGTATGTATGTATGTATGTATGTAAGTATGTCCGATTCTATGTTCCCTCATAACTCCTTAACCAATGGTCAGATTTTGTTAAACAAGGTGTCATTCGATTCGGCATCCTTGCGCGGGTGTCATAGGCTATATAAAATCATAATTATGCGATCAGAACTGTGACGAAAAATAAAATTCGTTAAGAAGATTCGTTAAAGTACAGCTAGGGGCCACTAGATGGCGCTGTTATATTTAGTTTATTGAATTCGAATACTAATTTTATTGAACTACCCCTAACAGGTGTGAAATATTTAAAACAGAATTTTGCGGATGACGTAGGTTACATAAAATCATCATTAATAGAGAACCAACGGAACAAAAAATAACATTTACTTCTAAGCAATTAAAGTACCACTTTTAGTCACTTGATGGCGCTGTTATATTTTATTTATTCTAATACATGTGTATACATAATTTCAGCTTTGGTCTACATGTAAACAAACCATTTATAGAATCGGTACAAATGCGGAAAGAAATAATTCCTATAAAGTGGTTTGATCCTTCTAGATCATTCATTTAATCAAAAAATATAATTTTGCTTAACTACGCCTAACACGTGCAAAGTATTTAAAAGAGAATTTTGCGGGTGTCGTTGATTAACATAAAATCAGCATTAATAGAGAACAAACGCAACACAAATAATATTCACTTCTAAGTAATTAAAGTACTGTAGCATTAGTTCCTCTACCCAACCACAGATGGCGCTGTTTTTGTTCTAAATTGCGGTATGGTTTTGTCCGAAGGCGCTACGTAATATTAAACAAAATTGGATAGTATTGAGCACTCGACCAATCACTTCGACCAATACTGACTGTCCACTAATAATTGGCACGACTAGTGACGTAGGTAATATACCTCGCTTTGCGCTGTGGTGCGAGTAGTACAGTTACTAATCCGTAATCCTTAGTAAGTTTCATATTGCTTCAATAAATAGATCCCTAAGTACGTGCTGTCGTGCTGAAACAACGTTTCTCTTCTTGTCTGCTGAAACCCTGTCCTACAGTACCACTTTTAGCCACTAGACGTATTTCTTTCTACGCCATTCGTTTATCTCATTAATTTAAGAAATATCAACCTCATAGGGGGTAATAATACATTACTGCAGAGGCCGAGAAGTAAGGGATTGCTGGACGAGTTTGGGATAGACGGCCGAGTCGTAGACGAGGCCGTCTAGAACGAGTCCTGCAATCCCTGTTCCGGCGGAGGATTGTATAATGCTTTTCTCAAACAATGCGAGGAAATATTAATATTAAAATAATTACTAGGTAATTAAGAAATAATAGTTTAGTTTGCCGCCTTTTTTATTTTTTAAATACACTAACATATTTGAGCACCATGTTTAACCGCACAAAAACCAATACCATAGATTGTTTTTTTTTATTTTGCAAGTATGCTTACATAACTTAGTAGGTGGTTGGCTGTATGTAATTTTTCCTTGGTCAGTTTAATTTTAGTAAGTAAATTTAAAAAGTTAGAGCAGCGGACGGTAATGGATTTTCATACTTACTTTACTGGCTTAGGCCAGTAAAGTGAGGCGGGAGCCATAAAAGAGAAACTTTGTGGCTTTATTTCATGGTAATAAATAACACAAACATTTCCGAGCATGTTTGAGAAAAAATAATTAATTTCTTAACACTGATATTAATTTCCTACTGACACTTAGACCAAAACTAACTGAACAAAATATATAAAGTGTAGCATGTAACTCCTTTTCCCCTGTGCGGTCATAGTCAGACAAGCTGGGTTCAAAGAAGAAACAATAAATGATAAAAAATTATTTGAACGTTCTCACTGGTAACCGAAGACGGATCCTCCGTGACCTCGTATCGTAGGACCCGTGAAATTTTAAAAAAATCTAGCTCTATTCATCTTAACGAATTTTATCTCGTTTCCTCCGAAAATAAGATTATGATTTTGTGTTAGGTTTCCTGTTCACTTGTGAGACCAAAGATTGCTTATCTACGAGTACACCTAAATATTCAGTAAAATTTTTCAATGCTTTAAGGGGCCACCTCAAGATGAATTTGTTATAGTTTCATTTTAATACCGGTAATATTTTGGCATTCAGAAAACCAAGATTTTGTATGTCTCCACGCCCATGCCACAACTCTAAATAACTACGCCAGGCCGAAGGCCGAGCCCCATCATGCGGGTGCGAGGAAACTTGCCGCGACGAGGTTGAAGGCCGAGCTCAATACAGGTCGCGGCACGGCCGAAGGCTGTGAAGCGGGCTAGAGGAATACTCCCACGGCGATTCCAAATGCTGAGCTCTATTTACGCTTATGCCAAATGGAGAGACTATTAGCGCGACCGAAGGCCGCGACAGTTACTTAAAGTTGCTGTTAGGAGGAAACCTGTCGCGCCTTTGTACAGGCCGCGGCTGAAGGCTCAGACCATTTATGTTCCCATTTACAAGTCCTTATTCTAAGTAATTAGCGAGACCGAAGACTGGGCCCAGCAATGCAAGCACGAAGAATTCTACTCTGGAGATGTCGAAAGCTGAGCGCCATTCAGGTCGAAGAGATAATTCGTGACTATTCCAGTCCCCACCTACAATCGTTAACATTAAATAACTAGGTGCAGTGGAGCGTTTTTAGGCTACATAAAAAACAGACAATTTATGTAAGGATAATAAAGAAAAAAATCTGTCGTTTCCTTTGCAAATATTCTAGATAGTATAACACCATTAGACCATATTCATTATACTAGCTAAAAAATATCGTACGACATAAATTTTTAATGCAGGCAGGTAGTACCTATGACTATATCAAACAAGTATATCAGTAAAAATATTTATGATTTGCCGAGACATGTCCATTGTCGAACAAAAGAAAATAAAGCAATAAACTAAAATTCATTTAGGAAATAAAATAATATAACGATTTAAAGCATGTAAAGAGAACAGATGGACCTTTAAATTTTATCGTTTACTGAGTCACTAAAAGGTCAAAAATAAAAAAAAATATTTAAAAAAATAAAAGAACCCGACTGCAGTGATAAATCAACTGAAAGGGAAAAAATAAGATAATTTTATTTTCAAATGCTAATGTCGAATCAGAAGAGTTCATGCTGCTTTACTTGAGGGACCAAATAATATAACTTTATAAGCATTATTTGCTCAAACTGTTGCATTTATTATTTTATATAAAATGATGCAGTCGGGACCCATTAGAGGACTTTAAACAAACAGTAATGGGTCCCGACTGCAACATTTTATATAAAATAATAAATGCAACAGTTTGAGCAAATAATGCTTATAAAGTTATATTATTTGGTCCCTCAAGTAAAGCAGCATGAACTCTTCTGATTCGACATTAGCATTTGAAAATAAAATTATCTTATTTTTTCCCTTTCAGTTGATTTATCACTGCAGTCGGGTTCTTTTATTTTTTTAAATATTTTTTTTTTAATTTTGCAAGTATGCTTACATAACTTAGTAGGTGGTTGGCTGTATGTAATTTTTCCTTGGTCAGTTTAATTTTAGTAAGTAAATTTAAAAAGTTAGAGCAGCGGACGGTAATGGATTTTCATACTTACTTTACTGGCTTAGGCCAGTAAAGTGAGGCGGGAGCCATAAAAGAGAAACTTTGTGGCTTTATTTCATGGTAATAAATAACACAAACATTTCCGAGCATGTTTGAGAAAAAATAATTAATTTCTTAACACTGATATTAATTTCCTACTGACACTTAGACCAAAACTAACTGAACAAAATATATAAAGTGTAGCATGTAACTCCTTTTCCCCTGTGCGGTCATAGTCAGACAAGCTGGGTTCAAAGAAGAAACAATAAATGATAAAAAATTATTTGAACGCTCTCACTGGTAACCGAAGACGGATCCTCCGTGACCTCGTATCGTAGGACCCGTGAAATTTTAAAAAAATCTAGCTCTATTCATCTTAACGAATTTTATCTCGTTTCCTCCGAAAATAAGATTATGATTTTGTGTTAGGTTTCCTGTTCACTTGTGAGACCAAAGATTGCTTATCTACGAGTACACCTAAATATTCAGTAAAATTTTTCAATGCTTTAAGGGGCCACCTCAAGATGAATTTGTTATAGTTTCATTTTAATACCGGTAATATTTTGGCATTCAGAAAACCAAGATTTTGTATGTCTCCACGCCCATGCCACAACTCTAAATAACTACGCCAGGCCGAAGGCCGAGCCCCATCATGCGGGTGCGAGGAAACTTGCCGCGACGAGGTTGAAGGCCGAGCTCAATACAGGTCGCGGCACGGCCGAAGGCTGTGAAGCGGGCTAGAGGAATACTCCCACGGCGATTCCAAATGCTGAGCTCTATTTACGCTTATGCCAAATGGAGAGACTATTAGCGCGACCGAAGGCCGCGACAGTTACTTAAAGTTGCTGTTAGGAGGAAACCTGTCGCGCCTTTGTACAGGCCGCGGCTGAAGGCTCAGACCATTTATGTTCCCATTTACAAGTCCTTATTCTAAGTAATTAGCGAGACCGAAGACTGGGCCCAGCAATGCAAGCACGAAGAATTCTACTCTGGAGATGTCGAAAGCTGAGCGCCATTCAGGTCGAAGAGATAATTCGTGACTATTCCAGTCCCCACCTACAATCGTTAACATTAAATAACTAGGTGCAGTGGAGCGTTTTTAGGCTACATAAAAAACAGACAATTTATGTGAGGATAATAAAGAAAAAAATCTGTCGTTTCCTTTGCAAATATTCTAGATAGTATAACACCATTAGACCATATTCATTATACTAGCTAAAAAATATCGTACGACATAAATTTTTAATGCAGGCAGGTAGTACCTATGACTATATCAAACAAGTATATCAGTAAAAATATTTATGATTTGCCGAGACATGTCCATTGTCGAACAAAAGAAAATAAAGCAATAAACTAAAATTCATTTAGGAAATAAAATAATATAACGATTTAAAGCATGTAAAGAGAACAGATGGACCTTTAAATTTTATCGTTTACTGAGTCACTAAAAGGTCAAAAATAAAAAAAAATATTTAAAAAAATAAAAGAACCCGACTGCAGTGATAAATCAACTGAAAGGGAAAAAATAAGATAATTTTATTTTCAAATGCTAATGTCGAATCAGAAGAGTTCATGCTGCTTTACTTGAGGGACCAAATAATATAACTTTATAAGCATTATTTGCTCAAACTGTTGCATTTATTATTTTATATAAAATGATGCAGTCGGGACCCATTAGAGGACTTTAAACAAACAGTAATGGGTCCCGACTGCAACATTTTATATAAAATAATAAATGCAACAGTTTGAGCAAATAATGCTTATAAAGTTATATTATTTGGTCCCTCAAGTAAAGCAGCATGAACTCTTCTGATTCGACATTAGCATTTGAAAATAAAATTATCTTATTTTTTCCCTTTCAGTTGATTTATCACTGCAGTCGGGTTCTTTTATTTTTTTAAATATTTTTTTTTTAAATAAGTTGTAAGGTGTTAACTTTTCTTTTATTTGACCGTAAAATATTGCATTTCCGAGCCTTATAAATCAACAAACTTCAATTTAAAACTTTACGTACAGATGCAAACGCTATCACCATGATCTTTTTAGAATGACGTTATATTGTTTGCCAAAAAAATAGTAGGGCTGGGGCGTAATCATGGCGATTCGAATTTTTGCCTCAGTGACGTCACGACTATGGCGAATAGCGTTTTTGGCATTACAAAGATTAAAACCAGAATATAATTTTTTTTTTCTTCGGATTGAAGACAAATCCTGTATACTTGTTTTTTATTTGATTGATCTTTGATTTTTTTCAATTGAATTTTTATCACGTTGAGTATGTCCAATTGAAATGATTTTCTTATATAAATTTTTGCGAGTCAACTGGCGTATTGGAACGTGATAGCGATAAAAGAGAGCGCATAATTTTAGAACTGAGTTATAAGTCTTTGCGTCTACGTAATGCTATGATTTACACAATAGATGAGGGACTACTTGGACGATGTAGTGCCTGGGACGTTGTTTTTAGATGGTGGAAAAAAGTCCTGGAATATCTACTCGAAAAGCTGCATGCAACGGAAACGTGTCGCCTCGGCTAGGGCTGTAACTCTAACTTCGTGTCGACTGCAATTTATTTATATATCATTGAGCAGCCATCAGTTAGATCTTTTTGACTCGTGCCGCTAGATGGCGCCAGTGTCGCATAACGCGTAACATATTGGGGCAATTTTAAAAAACTTATTTAGAGGCTAAAAATTCCACCCATGCCGGGATTCGAACCCGCGACCTCTGGCTATCCTTGCCAGCCCTCTTTCCAACTGAGCTAATGGGTGACTCACCGGCATCAGTGAAATTTCGAACCTCTTTACAATATTCTCTGTATTACGTACAGGCAGTGACATCTGGCTGAAGTAATTTGCATCACTCAGCCCCGAGTACCGACTTTGCAGTTAGGTTTTTACATCGGAAAAATATCGCTGTACCCACATGATTATACTCTTTTTGATTTTTAATATTGGGGCAGTTTGAGCTGACAAGCCCGTTTTAACGTGCATCGTCTGGCGTCCTGATAGACATTGCACGTTAAACCAATGGGCTCAATCAGCACGAGTGCCCATCGCGGATTGTTCGATAAAGCTGAAGGGAGAAAAATACAGAGCACAATCTTACACGAGCATAAAAATATACATCCACAAACGTTTCGTCCAATGCAATAATAGGAAAAAAATTAAAAAAATATTATTACGTTACTTAGAAAACCAAGTCATTGGTATATACCACGATTTGAACCTACCACCTCAAGAATATAAGGCCGGCGTTCTACTGCTGCGTGGCTTATATCGATGAGTCGTATAACCCGAGCTTTCTACAACACATATGTGGCTACTGTCCGAAAATATGTATCATATATAACGGCCTCTCGGATCTGAATCAACTACTGTTTCACTATGAAAAGAGATATCCCGCCAGGCAGATGCTATGCAGTATTTTAATTTTGCTGTGTGGTGTCGGCCTAGAGAATAGCACTAACTAAGGCGTTGTAAAAGGCGCCTAAGGGACACAAACCGGGGGTGGGCAGCAGCGCCCCCTGCTGTACAATTCCACCGAATGCTATCCCCAACCCGCATGCCCAGCGTGGGGATTATGGGCATTACCCCCTATGATAGCACAACATGGCGCTCTTTAGGGGAGGGATTGTCCAGCAGTGGACTAGAATAGCCTGACGACGAAACGAGCTCTCGAATCTGAATCAACTACTATTTGACTCTGATAAGAAATATCCCGCTAGGCAGATGCTATGCCGTATTTAAGCAACGGTGTCTTGACGTGGACTCAGTGTACATGCAAGATCAAAGCTATGTTTGTCTACATAATTCACTCATAATTGTACGTAATACAGAGAATATTGTAAAGAGGTTCGAAATTTCACTGATGCCGGTGAGTCGCCCATTAGCTTAGTTGGAGATAGCGCTGGCACGGATAGCCAGAGGTCGCGGGTTCGAATCCCGGCATGGGTGGAATTTTTAGCCTCTAAATAGGTTTTTACATAATTCACCCCATGGCACATCATCAAACCCTCACCAAGCATAGCTGAGAGCCAAATAACGGTCCCTAAAGCCGAAAACGGTTAAAGTTTAAAATTATACATTAACCCATATTTACCTCCCAACCGTACCTACTGAATATGGCTTACATAAATACTACGAATATACCATCCCGTTCCTCATTCCGGTTTGTTCTCAAATAATATTCGAATCTCAAATACAGTTGTTTGGTTTAGCCTGTTTGTTGTCTGTCAGTCAACTACGTTAACGTTTAAAAAGAACAGAAGAGAAAAGCTTATTATATGGTCTACGATATTTTTCACAATAACTCTTTCCTGGTATTACCCCACTATCGACGCAACCTAAGTTTAGCTATTAGTAATAAAAAATACTTATTAGTTTAATTTTATTTATATTTCGATATCAACCCTTGAATGTCCCCTCTGCTGGGGCACGGGTCTCTTCCTGCATCGCAGGAAGGTTAGCCCATACTTCACCTCGGGGTCAAGTTCGGGTTGGTGGAGGATTGTAAGACAGTGGTGGTCTTACTGTCAGAAGTTGTCAAGCCGCCCATAAGGCTTCTGACATGGCCTAACGACTGTGATTACATGACAGCCGATATCAACGGCTTAACGTGCTTTGCGAAGCATGGAAGCGCTCGGAAAAATACCACTAAAAACATATGCATAGGTATAATTTATTTAACACAATCAAGATGTAATATTCTTATCTTACCATGTTAATATGTGGGTTTATCAACTTGTCATCGAATTTCCATAGGAATTGTTTTTAATACTGTGTTTATTTTAAAACCGTATGATATCAACCCTGTTGTTGTCCCCACTGCTGTAGCAAGGGTCTCTTCCTGCATCGCAGGAAGGTTAGGCCATACTCCACCACGGGGGCCAAGTCCGGGTTGGTGGAGGATTGTAAGACAGTGGCGGGCCTTACTGTCAGAAGTTATAAAGCCGCCCATAAGGCCTCTGACGTGCTTTAACGACCGTCATTACATGACAGCCGGCACCAACTGCTTAGCGTGCCTTGCGAAGCACGGAAGCGCTCGGAAAAATACCCCTAGTCACGGGACGGTCACCTATCCTGCACCTGACCGCGCCTGTTGTTGCTTAACTCAAGTGATTGGTTTCAATCACCCGGTTCGACTAGGCCACGAGCGCTTCTTCTTATGTAAATTTGTTATAGCTTATTTTGTATCTCTTATTATTTTTTAAATAGATCTTTGTTGTCTAAATAAACAAATTAAATGTAAGATAATAAGTTAGCCTTACACATACAAATATGCTTATTGGGTAATAAAGAATTTTCCAATCAATAAAGTTAAACTTCGAAAACTGTTTGTTTTCGCACGTTCTTACGTGGTGACCCATCAAAGAAGACAGCTTAAAGATTAAAACGAAAATTAGGTAATTGCTACTTTACCGGGTTTCGAACCCTCGACCTCACAAATGCGCCTGAGCCCTACCAATGAGCTTTATAAGGCTTCATGAAAATAAAAGTCCCTCAGTGGGGGCCGCCGCAAAAATATAATAATAAAGAAGGCTTCATATCAGGCGAATTCAGCGATACGCGTATATTTCCCAGGAGATAGGGGCAAGTCGTTTGCATAAAGCGTCTAATGCCGTATTGTGCGCGGCATAAAATTAGCTAAAGATTTAAACCGCGTCGAGTGGTGACACCTACCTGTAGGTGGAGTGACTTCTCTGACGCTAAAGTGTCTGGAATATCCTCATTATCAACCCGTAATGTCCCCACCGAGAGGCACGGGTCTCTACCCTGAGGAAGGCATAGGCCATACTCCACCACGGGGGCCAAAACCGGATTGGTGGAGGCTTGCAAGGCTAGTGGCTGGCCGTTCTGTCAGAGATTTTAAGCCGCCCTAAGGCCTCTGACTTGACTTAACGACTGCCATCTATCGACGGCAGCCGGCACCAACTGCTAAACGTGACACTCGGAAAAATGCCAGTATAGTTAGGCATAAACGGTTTACCCATCCATGCACTGAACGCACCCTATGTGCTTAACCTTCGTGATCGCTTAAGATCACTCAGTCAGCCGGGGTTTTGAGCGATTCCGGGATATATTTATGATAGAATAGGCTTGCCGGCAGCTGTGCCATCCTCTTAGTTTTACTTTACCTTGGCACTGTATCAATGACTTTGTCAAAAATTACTGAAACCAGGTAATCTGACAAAGCCGGTAATTTCACCAAGGTAGTGGTAAAATAACCGCCTTATTATCGAGAGTAATTCTAACTTTTGTTCCAATTCCAATGATCTTAAGTCATAGTTGTAGGTCTACATAAATAGGCAGTTGGAAACTTTTTTAAATAAGTTGTAAGGTGTTAACTTTTCTTTTATTTGACCGTAAAATATTGCATTTCCGAGCCTTATAAATCAACAAACTTCAATTTAAAACTTTACGTACAGATGCAAACGCTATCACCATGATCTTTTTAGAATGACGTTATATTGTTTGCCAAAAAAATAGTAGGGCTGGGGCGTAATCATGGCGATTCGAATTTTTGCCTCAGTGACGTCACGACTATGGCGAATAGCGTTTTTGGCATTACAAAGATTAAAACCAGAATATAATTTTTTTTTTCTTCGGATTGAAGACAAATCCTGTATACTTGTTTTTTATTTGATTGATCTTTGATTTTTTTCAATTGAATTTTTATCACGTTGAGTATGTCCAATTGAAATGATTTTCTTATATAAATTTTTGCGAGTCAACTGGCGTATTGGAACGTGATAGCGATAAAAGAGAGCGCATAATTTTAGAACTGAGTTATAAGTCCAACTAAACATTTCCTATACATGGTGTTGCAAAAAGGTCCGATATTGCTTTAGGATCGGAAGCATTAGAATAACATTGGGAGATCGTGGGTTCGAATGCCGAATGAATGATGTATACTTTTTCTTTAAAAAAGCGTATTATATTCTTTTTAATGCACTAACCCGTGCTAAGGACAATTACGTAATACACAGAGTATCGTTAAGAGGTTCGAAATTTCACTGATGCCGGTAAGTCGCCCATTAGCTCAGTTGGAAGAGCGCTGGCACGGATAGCCAGAGGTCGCGGGTTCGAATCCCGGCATGGGTGGATTTTTTAGCCTCTAAATAGGTTTTTGAAAAAGCGTTTTATAAAACAAGTGATTTAAGTTCCATTGGTGAAGACTGTTAGCACCGCGTAGCGTTCCTGGGGAGATGTCACAACATCCGAATAAAACTTTAAAAAAAACAGGAGCAGTAGACAGTACATTTTAAGACGTTTCGGGGCACTAACTAGCGCCACCAATAAAAAAAATCATATCCTGTTTTCTGATACGTTTTTATCTAAAAGTGAACATGAGAAATGTGAACAACTGTAATAATAATTTTTAAAACTTACAATCTAGAACTAATCAATAGAATAGATTTTAAATCGATTTTTGCTAAAAACGGCCGTTTCGGCGGATGGTCATTAAACTCCTTGGTTGTTGATTCTAGGTTCTAGAGTAGAATAGAATAAAACAGAACGGAACGGAACGGAACAGAATAGAATAGAAAATATTTGTCGAAAAGCGAAATGAGGCACAACAATCACTTATACTAGAGGCATTAATGACAATTTAAAGAGACATTTATTTAACAGCATATAAATTACAAATGAAGGCAAAAAGGTCTGTGCCTCGGCTTGTAACTAATGTACACCAATGTGCAACTAGTTGCCGATTTTTAGGCAAGGCCTTTTCTTAAACTAAATTATACCTATCTGGGTATAATAATTATACTAATGTTATGAGGATGTTAGACTGTAGTTCTAAAAATAGTTGTCAACGTTATTAAAATTTCCCATGTTCACTTTTAAACAAAAACGTATTATAACACAATCCGTGCTTTACGCCAAACATGTTGCTGTGTAGTAGACAATAGCACCAACCCAATTCTTCCCGCGGGTGTCGTAAAAGGCGACTAAGGGACACAAACCGGGGGGTGGGCAGCAGCGCCCCCTGCAGTACAACTCCACCTAACAGCGATCCCCAACCCGCATGCCCAGCGTGGGGATTATGGGCATTACCCCCAATGATGATGCGCTATGGCGCTCATCAGGGGAGGGCTATGTCCAGGAGTGGACTAGTACAGCCTGACGTCGACGACGACGACGCCGCCAAACATGTACTCGTATATGTTTAGTTCCACTAGATGTTCTCTCTGCATCACCCTGTTTGACGTAACATTGTAGCGTGAAAAAAACAATTCCTTTCCGCACGTCCGCGGCGCCTCGCCAGAAGTACCCCCCTGGTGCTAATTATGTAGTTTTGTAACACTGTGTGCGCCTTGCTTGTATTTCTTAGAGGTTTCACTGTATTTCTTGCTACCAAAGGTACGTGCCAACTAAGTTTGTGCGACTTACGCTTCTCTGTGAAATTGTTATTAGTTTTTTACAAAAGTCCAAAGGAGAAGGGTTTGTCCCGGTTACCTCATTTATTTAAAAACTAGCGTTGAGGACTCTTACCCTTAGTGCACTGCACATCGCACCTCCGAATATAATGACTGAAGCCATTTTATTTTATTAATACATTATTAATAAGCGTATGGTGGCGCCCAGTGGGAATTGAACCCACAACCTTCGACATGGCAATGAAACGTGATACCGCTAGACTAACTTAGCAGTCAAGGAGTAACGTACACGTATTTTATTACACAAATTGGCAAATCTTGATCTCTGTTAACCCTTCGGAATAGAGGCGTGTGTTTGGAGGGTGCAAAATTCTTTAAACGATCATTTCAGTCAAGCGGTGGCAGCGGAGCAGTAGAACGGTCAGATCCTGGCACGGCGCATGACTTTATTTTGTAAGTTATGAGCAATTGTGAAGTTAAAGTAGCAATGCCACTAGTTTACCGTGAAGGAAACCATCGTGAGGAAACCCTCGTCTTTGAAGTGTTAACATATCTCAGCGCTAGCAACGTACAATGGCCCAACATGAGACTAAGTGTGGAAATCTAAGGTCCACTAATAAGTAATTGGAGTTCCAATTTACTCACCATCATCTATTTTGCCAATGTCGCCTGACACACCAACAATCTGATCCTCTTGCCAACTATTCATTACTCGGTTAAGTATTCATTAGATGAAAAACCTACTTAACTATAACTATGGGAAAGAAAATTAAGTGTTTCAAGTTTTCCATTAAGTAGCTCTCCTCCTGAATGCAAATAAGTATTGCAAGTTCCCGTCTTAATGAAGCTTTCCAACTGCAATTCTCCGCTAGACTAAAGACTTATTGCAATGAAGTTTTTCCTTCATAGCTCACTCTGTTGCTGGAAATAACTGACCAAGTACTATGAATAAAAAAAATCCTCTTGTGGAGTTTCAATGCGTCAGTATATTAAATGAAATGAAAGTATTTTGTTCAATATTATAGAGAAACTGTGACGTATTGAACGTTACAAGCAAAACTGGATGTCAAATTCGACATTTAGATCATTTAAAGGAAAAAAAAAATCCAGACTTAGTCTTTTCACACTTAATTAACAGAATTTACATATAAGTTTAAAACTTACTTCTATAATGGATTGAACTGGCATTCATTCCAGAGATCTTTGTCATTTAAATAATCTATAATGTTATATTACAGATTATTTGAACCGCGTTTCTGGCAATAGACTATTTAATAGCGTAGCATTTCTAACATTATCCGACAAAGTCCCCGGACCGTAACTTTCTCTAAATAGCTTTCCTAATTTCAGTAAAGCAGAAACACTTGCATCCAAAACATTTGTCATTTACCGCTCCGGTAACTTTATGGCCCGAAATTTTGAGTGGACACACATCGGCGCAAACAACATAATTTAATGGAATTGGCTAATAAATCCGCGTGGCATGTGGTGATTGCGGATTGAAATGAAAATTTTGTTTGTCGCAGCTTTTTGATTCGGTCGTCCGCATCGATTGAAAGGTTGGAAATCGGTTCAGTTCGTGTTGGTAGTGAGATTGTTGTACCTATCTTTTATGCATAATCTCAATTGTATGAATGCCTAAGTAAAGTTTTTTATTCTATTGTCGAGTTTTAATGCGAAGTATGCACGCTTTAAGTTTTACAGTAAGGCCCGCCACTGCCTTACAATCCTTCACCAAACCGGACTTGGCCCCCGTAGTGAAGTATGACCTAACCTTCCTGTGATGCAGGAAGAGACCCGTGCCCCAGCAGTGGGGAGATACAAGTGTTGATATCGATGCACGCTTTAACGCAATGGCCAAAGGGCACAAGAATATAGAAGTCCAATTGTTTTTCCAACTAACGTAATGTATGGCTAACGGTGCAGATGGTAGCTACAAGTATATTTTTTTGTTCTCAAGTAGCCTACAATCGTGTCACTGCAGGACCCAGGTCTTCCCGAGGTCTAGAGAGAGAATGGGTTTAATTACCACGCGTGCCCACCGCGAATTGGCAATTTCAATTTCAAGGTCAAGGTAACAATGATTTAAAACAAAGTCCCATACACTGCAGCGTCCGAGCGGTGCATTCACCCATCTAGTGGGGATGAAGGTGCCACTGGACGCTGTGTAAATAATTTCATTATTTCAGATGCAAAGGTACGTTTTTGTCATAGACTTCCAATTCGTAAAAATTTGTTTGTCGGTTCTACGCGCCCGGTGATACTTAAACAAATTAATGAAGTTCAAACCTTGAACCTTTACGTAACGAAATTATGCGAACAGGTTATAATCTCGAGGCCTACCGGATTAACCAGAAGTGGCGTAATGTGCGCCTTTATTCAGAATCCTTCCTCTACCAGCATAATTAATTCTAGAATCAATGACATAATTATTGTTTACATTTATGATTTGTCTCGCCAACGTATTTAACCAATTTACAGGTAATTTTGTTACAAAACCTTAAATAACGATAGCCAACTTACCTAAAAATGGCCCTGCAGTGAGACGATTGTAGGCTGCTTGAGAATAAAAAACTATACTTGTTGCTACCATCTGCACCGTTAACCATACATTATGTTAATTGGAAAAACAATTGGACTTCTATAGTCTTGTGCCCTTTGGCCGTTGCGTTACAACGTTCATCGATATCAACCCTTGAATGTCCCCACTGCTGGGGCAAGGGTCTCTTCCTGCATCACAGGAAGGTTAGGCCATACTCTACCACGGGGGCCAAGTCCGGATTGGTGGAGGATTGTAAGACAGTGGCAGGCTTTACTGTCAGAAGTTATCAAGCCGCCCATAAGGCCTTTGACATGGCTTAACGACTGCCATTACATGACAGCAGGCACCAACGGCGTAACTTTCCTTGCGAAGCACGGAAGCGCTCGGAAAAATGCTACTAGCGGTAGTTACGGAATGATGACCCATCTAGTATCTCAACGCGCCAGTTATTGCTTAACCCAAGTGATTGATTCTTATTAGTCGGTTTTGCTAGGCGACGAGCGCTAATTAATTAATAATAATTTATATTCCTCCTTTTACCTCTTAAGATAGCTCTTAGGAGGTAAATTAAGGCAAACGAATACCGCTTAATGCAATCTTAAATGACCACAGTCTCCGTCCCGAGCAAACCGAGAGGCTATCGGCGGAACAAGGCACATCTGATTGTTATATTTTAATTAGAATAAAGGGAGATGAGTTAAATTTAAGGGGCGGGAAGTAAAAGGCCGTTTGTCGTGCGGTGTCTGAGGAAATTTGGTTGGAATTAGAAAATGAAATTCTTATTACCGAGATAATTTATTTTAAGGTCTAGTGCCCATTATAGGGAAGGAAACGGGCGCGAAGGATGGTCTGATCTAGATTTAACCGCCCAGAAACATAATTGTCGCTAGGGGAGGAGATTCTACAAACTTGACGTCCTCGGTCGCGCAGCGGTTTGGCACGCTGACTGTTAAACCGAAGGTCTCGGGTTCGATCCCCGGCCGGGTCAAGGTAGGAAAAGAACTTTTCTAGTTTGTTCCGGGTCTTGGATGTTATCTATGCATTTATTGTATTAAATCTATCGTCGAATTAGCACCTATAACACAAGTCATTTAGTTGCACTTAGTATAGGGCTAACGAGATCTGTGTAATAGGTCCGGGAATATTTATTTATTTATTTGTCGGCTCCTACAACAGAGGTAAAAAAATATTTCCGTATAAATAGAAATTTCATTTTGTATTTTCTTGCATTTATTCAACAGCACCAATACAATTAAAATGGACTATAGGTACCTACTTAGTACACGCAGCCAATGATCGACTTTACTATGTAGTTAAGAAGAATATATTGTAGTAATTCTTAATGATTCGCGATACTCATACATAATTATATATTAAATGGGTCTGCGATTATTTATTAGGTAAAACGTAATTACCTTATTTCCCGACGTTTCGGCAGCGTTACAGTTGCCGTGGAAAAATTAAAAGTGACTACCTACAATAATTGACTGTACTTGACTTATCACGTTTTACCTAATAAATAATCGCGATTAGACCCTGTTAATATATAACTACCTATAGAATATATTGTAGTCTAATTCTAAAACTCTTATTGTAACTAGTACAGTCGGTACAGTAGTCAATATCAGTCTGATGTCGATGCCCAACAGTGGACGATCACAAATATGAGCACAAACATTTGATCCAAAGTCGTAGGACAAGACGTGTTGTAAATTACTAACTCTAACCGAAAGAATTTCAGAAACAATCATTGATTTAAATTGAGCCATCCCCATACTACGTTACTATAAGCTTAGTTTTAATTCAAACACGACATGTCGATCCCAATGGAGCGTTCGTGGCCAAATCGAACCGACTGATTGGAATCAATCACTTAAGTTAAGCAACAAAAGCCGCGGTCAGGGCAGGGTGGGTGACCGTCCCGTGACTACCGCTAGTGGCATTTTTCCGAGCGCTTCCGTTCGCAAGGCACGTTAAGCCGTTGGTGCCGGCTGTCATGTAATGGCAGTCGTTAGGCCATGTCAGAGGCCTTATGGGCGGCTTGATAACTTCTGACAGTAAGACCCGCCACTGTCTTACAACCCTCCACCAACCCGGACTTGGCCCCCGGGGTGGAGTATGACCTAACCTTCCTGCGATGCAGGAAGAGACCCGTGCCCCAGCAGTGGGGACGTACAAGGGTTGTTATCGAACGTCGATCCCAATGACCCTTTGCCTATATGTTTAGAGGAGTCAAATCAAACTTTGCTCATTTTGGTGATTCAAAATAAACCTTTAAAAACCTATTTAGAGGCTAAAAATTGCACCCATGCCGGGATTCGAACCCGCAACCTCTGGCTATCCGTGCCAGCGCTCTACCAATTGAGCCAATGGGTGACTCACCGGCACCAGTGAAATTTCGAACCTCTTTACACTATTCTCTGTATTACGTACAGGCAGCGACATCTGGCTTAAGCAAATTGCATCACTTACAGCCCCGACTACCTACTTTGCAGTTAGGTTTTACATCGGAATGATATCACTGTACCCACATGATTATACTATTTTTATTTTTAATGCACTAACCCGTGCTAAGGACAAATTTAAAAACCTATTTAGAGGCTAAAAATTGCACCAATGCCGGGATTTGAACCCGCAACCTCTGGCTATCCGTGCCAGCGCTCTACCAATTGAGCCAATGGGTGACTCACCGGCACCAGTGAAATTTCGAACCTCTTTACACTATTCTCTGTATTACGTACAGGCAGCGACATCTGGCTTAAGCAAATTGCATCACTTACAGCCCCGACTACCTACTTTGCAGTTAGGTTTTACATCGGAATGATATCACTGTACCCACATGATTATACTATTTTTATTTTTAATGCACTAACCCGTGCAATTGGTAGAGCGCTGGCACGGATAGCCAGAGGTTGCGGGTTCGAATCCCGGCATGGGTGCAATTTTTAGCCTCTAAATAGGTTTTTAAATTTGTCCTTAGCACGGGTTAGTGCATTAAAAATAAAAATAGTATAATCAAAATAAACCTTCTTAATGGGAATGCATGATCTGAGTGTCTGAGGTGGTCAACTACCTAAGCGCTTGAAATTGCCAATAGGCGGTGAGCACGCCTGGTGATCAAGCTCATACTTGTATAATATATAAATTAGTAATATTTGTTATATTAAGTATATATGTATGAATATTAGTTGTAAGTCAGTTTATGTACATATTCTTCCAATATACTTCATGTACACCTACCTACCCACCTAATCTCTTCATCTTTCAGTTCTATCCATCCCAAGGTTGTCTGGAAGAGATCGCTTTTAGCGATAAGACCGCCAATTGTATACGGCAATACTTAGATTATGTAACCCTTTTTATGTATTTTGTTTTCTGGTGTATACAATAAAGAGTTCTAATCTAATCTCATACTATCTCTTTCTGAGAGAAGGCCTGTGTCCTGATGTGGGAGGTTAGGATAGGCTAAATAAAAAAATGAAATGTATTATTTTAGAAAGAAGTAAATTAAATAATAATTATTAGGAAAAGCATAATACTTATTAGTGCTTTGGATAAAGTATTAAATAAATTGAATTGTTATCAACTTAAGATAAGATAACTTAAGAATATTACTGTACACCAGGAAAAATAAACATAAAATAATTTCAAAGATACACTCAAGATACAACTGGCGGCCTTAATTCCGGACTTACTCCCTTGTCTTTTTTCCAGAATTAATTTGATAAAGTGTATACATTGTGCTTACAAAGGGCGGTGGTAGCGGAGCGGTGTAGAACGCCGGCCTCTCAATCGGGAGGTCGTGGGTTCAAACCCCGGCATGTACCAATGACTTTGTTTTCTAAGTCATGTAGATTTGTGAAATTATAGTAGCAATACTACTCGCCGGCGGTGAAGGAAAACATCGTAAGGAAACCCTAGTGTCTGAAGTGTCAACGTACCTCAGCGCTTGCTACCTACGTACAATGTCCCAACTATGAGGCTAAGTGCGGAAATCTCAGGTCTAACTAACTAACATTGTGCTTAGGTAAGTTTTAGTTCATAGATGGACTCGACTGTAAAGCAATCTGGTGAAATTACCATCAAGAGTAGGGAAAGATGGGCAATGCCAGTCGACCGTCGTGCACGCTGGTTTCTTAATTGAGGATTTCATTAAGTTAACACAAGTTGAATTTATTTATATATATTTCTAATATTAATCAGCGCTGAAGTTTTTTTTCGGAACTTCCAGCACATGCTGAGTCAGAGCCCATTTACGTTTGCCACAGCTTCGTTGGTTACTCTTAGTCCAGTACATTGCCCGGTACATTGCCGTGTATGGCTCATTTTCTGTGTGTTTCGCTTTTCATGTATGCTACTGTTTTCAATTCAATTCAATATATTTATTTCAGACATAACATCCATATTGTTTAAAAATAATTATCAATAAAATTAACAATAAAACAAACAAAATAAATTACAATAGTGATAGATAATAATAATAAATAAATAAATTTAAACTTAAATTGAAATTTTTTTTTTTTTTATAATCTTTATTTGAAAGGGTTTTGTACAAAAAATGACAATGTCACCCTTATAGATATAGACAGACAGACAGCACAGATTTTGACGTTAATGGCACAAGTATTACATGTTACTTAAAATTTAACTAAAATGTTGCTTATACTACTAACTCTAGCAGAAATACCAAATTTGGCTACCTTCAATAGCATTTTGGCTTCATCAGAGAGAGGGAAAGCCAAAATGCTATTGCAGCCGCCCATGGCATAAAAAAAGGAATTATAAAAGATTTGTCTTCTAATTACTTCATTCCGGGCACATTCCACAAGTAAATGGTAAACATCTTCTATAACATTACACTCGTCGCAATTTGGTGATTCAACTTTTCGCATCAGAAACTCAAACTTATTGAGAGGAAAGTGTCCCGAACGAAGTCTCAAAACAAGAACTATGTCTCTTCTATTCATCTCACAATGTTCGAACCATGGTGAATGTAGGGGGCAAGACTGTATCGTCTTATACCAAATACCGGCGCTAAGCGATCTTACATCAAAGTACTCCTTCCAAAGCTTACAGCACTCTTTCTTTACATACGGCAACAATTCTGTATAGAATGGCATACAAGGCTGCGGATCACCGTCTGAGATTGCCAGTTGCGCAAGTCGATCCACCTGTTCGTTACCCGGTATACCTATGTGCGAGGGCACCCATTGCAAGACGACAGTCTTGCCCCTAGTTTTTAGATTATGCAAACATTTTATAATGACGTAAGCTATCGGAGTTCCTCGGATGTCCGAGGAACAACGAGCCACGTGCTGGAGAGCACTCTTTGAATCCGACAAAATGACAAATTTATCACCCTCTAAAGAACTGATGTACGAAAGAGCCTCGGAAATCGCAAATAATTCTGCCGACATTATCGAGATTTCTGTAGAAATCTGGAACCTCATGGAGCTTTCTAACTGCGGATCAAAGAATGCTGCTCCTATGCCACTAGGTTCTTTGGAACCGTCGGTAAATAGTTTATAATAATCAAAATACTTTTCCCTTAAATAATTTGACACAGTATTAAAAAGATAGTTTGTCGTAAGCTGCCTCTTACATTTGGAAATACCACTTACATCGCATATAATAGAAGAAGAAAGATCAATGTTGCTGAGCCACGTGTCCAATGAAAACATTTCTAAATGGATACTACTATGTACTGGAAGAGATTTAAGTGAGTTATGTACTATCGTTAACAGTGGTTTCTTCTTCATAATCCAGTATCTCGTGATATCGCATAACATAGCTAATTCATCGAAGAGTTCAAGGTTCTTACAGCAGTCAAAGGATTTTGTTCTAAGCCAAAATTTACTGGCGAGAAATCGCCGACGGAGATACAAAGGTTGTAGAGCAAGCTCGCTCTCCATGGCATGAATAGGCGTACTTCTAATAAAACCTCCTATTAACCTCATCGCTTGGTTTTGTACTTTATCCAGCTTGTACACATGACTTTTGACACTGCAATCGTAAAGAAAACTACCATAGTCCAAGCGACTGCGGATTACAGCTATATAAAGTCTTCTAAGGTGCTTGGGATGTATGCCCCATCCAGACCCAGACAAAACTTTAAATATATTGAAAAATTTCAAAGCTTTTTGGCACGTTTCATTTATATGTTTACCCCATCTTAAAGATTGATCAAGCCATAACCCCAAGTATTTAACATTGTCAACCACCTGTAAAGTCCTTTCATTTAATTTGATATTTATATTATCTCTTCGAAACCCCCGTTTAAATAAACATATTTTTGTTTTCCTATATGAGATCTGGAGACCTAAATCGTCTACTATTTGAGACATAAGGTTCAAAGCCATTTGTAAATCAACCTCTGCTTCAGCCAACCTTGGAGAAGAAACGTATAGTACGAAATCGTCAGCGTACTGAGATATGCAAACCTCGACGATGTTTTGACATATCCGCATAGTGGCAACGTTAAACAAAATTGGAGAAAGAGGGTCACCTTGTGCCAAACCTCGACCGGTAAACCTTTTGATGTTACCTACCTCATCACATCTTAAGTTTAAATGCCTATCGAACATGAACTGCCACAAATATTTGCATATGGTTGACCCAACTCCCAAACCATCTAATGTTCGTAACAAGCAACTGATATCAACATTGTTATAGGCGTTGTCAATATCAATAAAACATCCCACCGTAACCAGGCCTTTTGAAAATCCAATCTGAATATTGGTAACAAGCCGGGAGAGGCTGTCAAGACATGATCGTGACTTCCTAAACCCTACAATCTCCTTAGAGAAGCACTGATTTTTTTCTAAAAACCACTCTAATCTTCGCTTAATGATTGTATGGAAAATCTTACAAGGGCAAGACATCAATGCAATAGGTCGAACAGCTGACCCAGTATGGGAGCCATCACCTTGCTTCGGAATAGGAACAATCTTAACCTCACGCCATTGTTCAGGTATATATCCAGAAGAAAGAAATTTATTAAACAAGGATGCTAAAATGGACTTACCTACGACTGGCAAGTGTTTAATCATAGAAAATGAAATACCGTCCTCTCCTGGACATGTGTCTTTGGTTTTGATAGCAAGACTTAATTCCTGAACCGAAACAGGTGAAGAAAGCTGAGTATTTATCGAAACAAAGGTAGGAGCCTCAGGTGTGACATAGTCAGGAGCTAATCCATGCAATAATTTATTCGCTTTATCAGAGTCTATAGCCAGTCTTGGCAACTTGTATCCTTTTAGCCATTTCATTCGCCTCCACATATCACTAGCTGAAGTTGTACTGTCTATGTTGTTGCAGAAATCCTGCCATGCTTTCCTTTTAGCGTTTCTAATCAAACGTTGAGCAGTTGATATTTTAATCTGAAGAGATTCTAGATTTTGTGGAGTTGGGTTTCCTCTAAATAACGCTAAGGCCAGGCGACGTTCTGCAACTGCTCTTGAAAGTTGCTGGTTCCAGTAAGGCTTTGGTTTGAATTTCTTTAAGCGAATAGGATTATGACAGGTCTTTACATAGGGTATGTGCTTGTCAGCAGCTTTGCTGACAATCTTCATAAACTGGTCATAAGCTATCTGTGGATCATGTGGGATAGATATATCAGTAAATGAACTTTCGATGCTGTCCTCATAACCCTTCCAATCAGCTTGTCTAAAGTTTCTGCGTCTAGTAAAATTTGGATGAGCTATGAATTCAGTTTGGTACTTAATAATCAGATGGTCACTGCCAAGGTTTTCATTAGTAACCTTCCATTCGAATTTCATAGAAATGTCTGCAGTCACCATTGTGAGATCTGGAGACGAGATTTGCATTCTATTATTTACCACTTTCATATAGGTAGGAGATCCATCGTTTAAAAATATGAAGTTATTGTCTAGCATGCAGTCAAAAAGGGCTGATCCTCTTGCATCCGTCTTAGTAGACCAGCTGGAGTGATGTCCATTTACATCTCCCGCTATAATAGTATTCTCACTGAACAAAGACAGTAATAAAGCCCAATCACTAGAAGATGTGTGCACATTAGGCGGACAGTAAATGGCTACAATGTTCTGTAAGTGTTCACAATTTAGCAGTCTGACATGGAGAACTTGGATACCATGGTTAGGACAGCTTATTCGGCATGTCTGAGATTTAACTGAAGCATGTGTAACGATAGCAATCCCTCCCCATGAATCGCTTCTATCTTGACGAAATATATTGTAACCACTGATTCGTAAACGGCTTTCAGGCTCCAACCAAGTCTCACTGAGGATAGCAATATGGATTTTTTCTTGAGCCAAGAAGCTCTCGAATTCCGCCAACTTTGGACGTAGACTCCTTGCGTTCCATTGTATGCAGTTCACTAAAATATTATTGCTACTACCCATTTTTTTTGATTAATGACTTAAATATAGGCCAATCAGAGATGTATTCAACAGCAAGGGATATCACCCACTCAAACAAAATACTAACACACGATTTAAATTTTTCTTCCATCTTCAATTGATGAGAAAATATAGTTTCGTTCAAGTTCAGTAAAAGATCACGAAAACGCGATTTTCTTTTCTTATTATGTTCATTATTATCCATATGCGTCTTATTCTGATTCTGATCCTCAATCTCGCTATCCGTTGAAGAAGCCATAAACCACTCCATAGTTTCCTGTACGCACGATTTTTTTGGTCTACTCTTCACCTTATTTTTTTTCTTTTTACGCTCTGGAGTTTTTAATGTATTGCCTTCCGCACTTGGGGCTTCAATGGACTTACACGGACTAGACGCTATTTGAGCGTAGGTGTGCGGTCTAGTATAATGTTCTTCCGAACTTCGAGGAACTGGCTGTATCGACGCAGGTGATTGGTGATATGTGGCTTTCAAAGTTTGTACAGATGGGGGTTCCGGTGATGGTGGAACATACATAGTCAAAGCTCTTCTAAAAGAGCAGTTGTATTCTGCCATTATCTCCCTTATTTTCTTCTCTTTTACATATATAGGACATGTTCTGGATAGAGCCATGTGGTTTCCAGAGCAGTTGGCACATTTGTAAATGTCAATTTCACAATTCTGGTGTGAGTTGGTACATTTGGGGCAAATAATCTTTGAAGATGGGCAAGTCCTCATTGTATGACCAAACTTCCAGCATCTCGAGCACTGCGTAACTGGAAAAATGTAAGGAGCTACTGCTACACTGGTATTGTGGGTGAATACATATGCAGGCAAAGAAGGACCTTTAAAACATATCTTCACGACTTCACATTCCTCCCAACCACCGTGTTCCAAGGCCCGTCGCTTTAGTCTTTTGACATACAGTATAGGAATATCGCTGGAAAGATTTTCTTGGATTTCTTCGTTAGACAGTTCTGCATCTATGTCACGAATTACCCCGTACGACACACCGACTTCGTATGTTTTTTGACATCTAAATCCCCTCTCACTGAATGTTTTGTTTTGTATTAGCATCTCAGCGCTTTCATCGTTATTAAACTGAATCAAAACCTTATAACTGTTAGTGTATTTTACTCTCACGACGCCAGGTATATTTTCAGATTTTAACAAACGGGCCAGGCCAATCTGTTTTGGTAATTTCTCCTGGGAAGTAATACAGATCTCGATTCTTTCATCCGGGACCCTCACAGTTTCAGTATCGGTGGTAAAACTCCGAGCAAGTAACTTCCTTCGCCGCATCACAGTTGTCCAAACTTCGCCTGGGTCATTCTCACGACTTCGCTTTTCAGCGCGAGCAAGGCTCGATGCCCTACCCTCCGAATTCTCACACTGCGATAGATTTATCTGCACCTCCTCTCTCTCACTATTTCGCCTCATCACTGCATCCGCATTCCGTTCGTTCCCACTCTCATCCGTTAACAAATTATGGTCACTGTCACTACTAGCCATAGTCAATTACAAAAATAATCATTTTAAATAAAATGCAACAAAACAATGCGCGCTTTGTTTACGCTAACACAAACCGGTCGAACGTCCTGCCTTCGCAAGCGCGCGGCTGTCACTCAAATTGAAAATTGGAACCAATAAGTTCTTGAATAAATCACTTGAATGTTCTCAAAAAATTTATAATTAGTTTTGCTTATGCTTTCTTCGTACTGTGACTTGTAACTAGATTTCTATGGCTTCACTTACTATACGTATGTGTGTCTCATGTAAATAAATGATTTATCTATCTATCAAATACTTAAGTGACGTTCTTCGTTGGTAAATCGGAAACGACAGAACTTAGTAATCTGTACTTATATTGTAAAGAGGTTCGAAATTTCACTGATGCCGGTGAGTCGCCCATAAGCTCAGTTGGAAAGAGCGCTGGCACGAATAGCCAGAGGTCGCGGGTGCGAATCCCGGCATGGGTGGAATTTTCCTAATAGGTTTTTAAATTGTCCTTAGCACTGAGTGCTTAGTGCGAGTTTGACAGATCCAATCGAATAACTTTACTACCGCGTTAATCGAGCATTGAGTAGTGAGTATGAGTAAGTTAACCGTTCGAACTGGCAAAACGCTGTCACAGTTCAACTCGCACTCGCGTTTATTCGTGTTTTGGCTGGTAAACGTGTTCACTTCTCAACGTAAACCATTACAACTCGCATTCAGCAATTTTAATCTGCATACTTGTCGCTAGGTGGCGCTTCCTCGATGCCATAGAAATATGAGTTTACGTTAACGCGATCGAGTAGTTAAAAAACTCGCACTAAGCCCTCTGGTTAGTGCAGTAAAAAATAATATAATCTGTACGTGTTGTCGTTCTTTGTTCTTGATAAATCGGAAACGACAGAACTTAGTAATCTCAATTCGGACAGCGGCCGCCCGTGGCCGTCTGGAATAGTTATTTATGCACAGTTATTAGAATCTGTCCACAGACAACGGGGTGGAAAGTTTAGTTCGGGCCCAAAGGAGACGTAGTTCCAATAAAACGTTTTGTTTACGAGAGACCGCCGCCAGATGGCGTGGGGAAGTGCGAAATGTGTGCCCGAACAAATGCTGGCCGGTGGAGCTTGTTTACACCTACCAAATGCCCGTGTTTGTGACAAAGAATAAATTGAACACTAGGTTTGCTTAAACAAAGTGTAACTATAGGAAAAAGCTAGTGATCCTGCTCTTCCACTATAAAGGGAAATTTCCCGCCAGGCAGATCGTATGCCTGGGGACGGCCGGTCCGACTGTAGTCAGTCGGACGTTATGTTTCTGGTATGCCATGTAAAACACTTTGATTGCGCGATGCAGGAATGTTGGAGTTTGTAGTGTGGGGGCAGAAATGACATGTGCTCGACACAACGAAATTAAAAATCCCGAAACAAATTGGAAGATGTAGGTACTCGGAAGACTTCTACAAAAAAAAGTAATTAAAAACTATTTATATCGGTGAGTCATAGGGTATAAAACGGTAAAAATGATTTGAGGGTGGACCACCTACCGTCACTATAATAATTGATTGTACTCGCCACTTAAGTCTACCACTCTACCACTTCAGGCAATTGCAACTTTGCCGAAACGTCGGGAATTAGGGTAATTACGTTTTACATAATAACTTATCTCGATTAGACCCGTTTATTATATAACTCATCAAACAGCTGTATCATCATAAAGTTACCATCTACGGTATCAGCTTGTTTCCGTGTCAAGTTCTAATAAATTAATTTAAAGGATTTGTTGGGCCAACAATATTTCAATCGCACTTTGAAGACAAATAGAGGTAGATAGATTTAATATTCTTTGGTGTACAGTTGACAGCAGGTCAACTAATACAGTTTAGTTGCAAAATTGCCCGTTGCGTAACTGAGTAAAGTGCATGCATGTAAAGTTTTATTTGCTGCCAACTGTTCGCCAGGAATTACACAGATAGAGATAGGCTGTAAATAAGTTGATAAATCTATCAAAAAATTACGGTTCACTTCTTCATGTTCTTGTCATGCGATAACATTAATACAAACCACTGGTTAACCAAAACGAGTATAAATTAATTTATTTTTTTAGCTGAAGCTGTGCATATGTTTCGTGATACTGGCGCCATCTAGTGGAACGAATGAAGAGGATCTCCAAAATGGATACTTTGCTCTTACGATACATAAATGCACACTGTACAGTGTATCCGTTCTTAAATGGCAAAACGAGTAAACAAACCTCACTCGACCACAAAACACGAATTCTGGAAGCATCACTCGATGTAGGTTACCACATTTAGTTGTAGACACTAGTTAAGACACAGGGGCATCATATTTTACCGAAAACTGGCTGAATTTGTGATTAAAACTATGATTTTTGCCGAAATTCTAAATACACTGGTTTTCTGATCACAGGTTAGCAAAACTACACAGATTAGTTTGTAATTTTTTTTAGAGTTGGGATGCGGTTATATGAGGTGAATGAAAGAACGAATGAATGAAATTGCGCTGTTATGTTATTTAAGAAGTGCACATAGCACCGGAATAATAAAAATAACAAAATAGAGTAGGTATTGCGGTGGGTATTGAATAAAGAATTAAAGTTTGATTGATTTTTTTACTTAAACCTTGCATGTTAAGCGGGTGTTTCATTAGCGAGCCACCAGTTTTCTTTACCGCAGTTTTTATTTTCTGCTAGCCAACGGTATAGACCGCAACTACATCACCCCAAAATACGGCGATTTTTTTTTCAAATTTTACTCTGTGGGTTATACCGTTGATTCTTCGAGCATGCTTGAAATTCTGTCAGTTTTAAAGCGGTATACAAAACTGCCAGTGGATCAGCCGAGCCAGCGAGCAAGAAGTTTTTTTCACGTTGCTGTAGCCACGGTTGCCAGATGAGATTTTCTAAATATCTCCAAGTCATTATACTATTTTAATTTTTTTAATGCTCTAACCCGTGCTAAGGAATTTAAAAAAAAACCTACTTAGAGACAAAAAAAAATCATCCTGACTTTACTACAGCCAGATGTCGCTGCCTGTACGTAATACAGAAATTAGTGTAAAGAGGTTCGAAATTTCACTAATGCCAGTGAGTCGCCCATTAGCTCAGTTGGAAAGAGCGCTGGCACGGATAGCCAGAAGTCGTGGGTTCGAATCCCGGCATGGGTGGAATTTTTAGCCTCTAAATAGGTTTTTAAAATTGTCCTTAGCACGGGTTAGTGCATTAAAAATAAAAATAGTATAATCATGTGGGTACAGCGATATCATTCCGATGTAAAAGAAGAACCTAACTGCAAAGTAGGTAGTCGCGGCTGTAAGTGATGCAATCTACTTCAGCCAGATGTCGCTGCCTGTACGTAATACAGAGAATAGTGTAAAAAAAAACCTAAAAATAATATATTTTGCAGCACAAACCCCCATTTTAAATGGTCAAACATCTTTAATGTTCTACACGTTTTTCGACTCTACTTTTCCCCATAATGATCTTAAGAACTCTTTATTGAGGAGATAGCATTACCGCCAACATGTATTAGCGGAATTTTCTTTATAATTTTTTGTCCCAGTTTGTAGGTATATGGGTCGAGTTCAGTGTAGCAGATGGATTGCGATACTAATATTTCATAATTATTTAGATTATTTTGTGACTTAAACTTCATTCATTCCATTCATTCAATAATGAAATCCGTCATTCATTCAGTAATTTCAGCAACACTATGAAATGTCACAATTTATTAGTCAGCCATGTTTGTTTACTCGTTTTGCCATTTAAGAACGGATACACTGTACGTAGTTGTTACAGGGTTACAGCTCTCGCCGAAGCGATGTTTTCGTTGCATGCAGTTTTAGCTAGCGAACCCCTACTACCGAACTGAAAGACTTTTCACGTCAATATAGCTTGTTTGGCCGGTGTCAACGTGCCTAATTCAATACATACGCCACGTTACAGTTTGGTTAAATTATCAGGAAAATTAAGGTTCGCTTCGGCTCATGGAATCCTGTGAAATAATAATGACAACGGTCTTGGGTATGGCATTATTTTCATTCTATGTTGGGTATGGTTAGGCCTAATCTGTGCTCAAAATTATGCTAATGGCCATGTAGGTTTTTTTATTTATACCCACCTTCCACTGCAGGGCACAGTCCATCTCTCAGAGAGAGAAAGAGTATGGGCTTAATAATAATATAATAATAGATCGTTTATTTCAGGCCTTGCCCATATAAAAGTTAGTACATTTATCACAAATTAGTATTAGGTACCTATAGAAAACTTAACTAAAACATAACTAAAAGCACTTAAAATTAATATGAGGGGTGCGAGAGACAGCAACGGTTACCTACCTATCTTATGGCGGGCCTGGGGGCCACAATGTGCAACCCCACCCAGTGCTTCAGTATAGGACCGTCTACACGACTGGCAATGATCTTCAGGGGGATACTGGTGCTGCTCCGCACTCTACGCATTAGGGATGTCACTCTATTGCGCATTATGGCGTGGAAGCCATCCGTTCGAGCTTCTGCGAACATTCCCGACGCACTACAAAAACGTGGCAGCCCCAGTAGCACCCTAAAGCCAATGTTATTGTTAATGGAAATTAACATGTTTTCTTAGTAATTAAATTTATTCAGGCTTTATATCAAACAAGACTCCTAGCACCATCTAGAGAAACATAGTGAACCTATTTGTGGTGTGTACTAGACTTTATTCGACCGCTCATTAATATGTAAACCATACTTTAAGTTTTGATTGAACTATGTCAATTCTTTCACTCTTGAAAAAAATGGCTTCTCAAAAAAACGCTCTCTGGTTAATTTGTTGTAAAAATATAATAAGTATTCAAATAAAAGTTTGCAAGTGATTCGGAGTTTCTAAATCAATCGGGGCAGTCCTGGGTGGAGTTCCCGAGTTCATATCATCAACGCAGTCAGTGGTGACTGCATCCAGCTGGCGGCTGTTGACGGCGACGGCGCGCTGGTTGCTCAGCCAGGCTGAGCTGGTGGCCCATCTTCAAGGCGCCGGAGGCGGTGCCAATGTCAACCGAATTCATCAAAATCTAAAGAGGGTTCAATCCATCACATCACTTCAACATTTCTGGTGGTCATGAGGGGATCCAGAAGTAATATTACGAACAGTTATATTGGACGCGCAGGGCGCTGTAGGCCCTCTGCGTATAATTTACCCACAGGCTGCTGGTGTAAAAAGATTGGCAATATGCCTTAAATAACGTATTTTTTGCTTCTCGGGAGCATCGAGCAAACCTGCAGGCCAGCATATTACAACGAACCGCCAGCGCCCTGCGTTCCATCTCTAAGTCTAAATCATCAGACAGATCCTCCGTGACCCAGTGGCCCAGATATTTAAACTCTGTAACTCTCCTTAGCGGTGCACCACAAAGCAGAACTGGTGGTGATTTAGGACTTGGCCTTGCCTCTGAATACCATCAGCTTGCTCTTTTTGACGTTATATCTGAGCCCATGGGCGTAGGACTCACAAATAGCAATAAGCTTTTTCAAGCCAGTGACTGACGGGCTCAGCAGAACCATATCGTCAGCGTAACTTAAATTATTTATAAATTCACCGTCTACTGAGCAGCCGACACCTGCGCTGCTGAGCCCGCCGATCAGTCTGTTAATATAAAGATTAAATAGCTTGGGTGATGATATTCCCCCTTGCCTAACCCCACCCTCCATACGATACTCTTTAGACAACGAACCGCCCCATGGCAATTGATTTGTTTGGTTTCTATACCAGAAGGCAAACATACTAACCAGTCCGCGGGAAGATCTGTTTTGTTCTGTAGCTTATCCCACAATATATCGTAAGACACCAGGTCGAAGGCCTTCGATAGGTCCAGGAAGCACGCATATACAGGCGTTCTCCTATCCACATAGTACTGAACAGTGTGCTCCAGACACAATATTGCTGATTCGGTGGAGAGTCCTGGCCTAAAACCGAATTGTCCATCGTTCAAATTTAAGTGTTTAGTCAGATGACGGTCAAGCACACTGTCCAGCACCTTGGCTATTATTGTAGCCAATGATATCGGCCGGTAATTACTCCTGTCAGTGGCATCTCCTGTCCTATCTTTATTAATTGGTACCACTATAGTTTTCATTAGCTCCTTCGGTAAGTAGGAGTGCCTAATACAAAAAGTAAGTAGCATGGCCAGTACTCTGGGAAGGTGAACCCCTGCATGCTCAAGGTGCTCGACGCTGAGGCCGTCATGTCCCGGCGACTTGCCTCTGGTCATAAGTTTTATAATATGTGCAACGATTTTCGCCTCTACTTGAACCGGGCCATTAACTGTCCCCGCCGCGGGCACCCCCAGCGGCGCGCCCCCCGGACCCAGCGAAGACTCGACCTTAAAGTGTACTTGAAAGAGCTTACATATTTCTCCGGGGTCACTAATTCCATCAACAGTAACCGAGTCGCCCACTCTAGGGTTAAGCTTGTTCGTCGCCTTCCAGAACTGACTAAAATTCTTTGCTGAACGATGAGCTGCAATAATATCCATTTTAATTTGACATTCATTATCCTGACACCAATTTAGTTTTCATTTAAAGATCTATACTATTGTATTATTATTATTACATTACCCTTTTTTAGTTTCATCTTTTTAACTGTAAAAAGTCGCATCCATCAACGGTGTTTTAGTTACAAGCAGAACTTTAAATGCCGGCCGTTAAAATGGCCGTAACTACCATAATATGACGTCATTATGCGTCAGGCACCGATCCACTCCATCACAGGTCCAGAGAGCGGTGAAACTGGGTAATGGCGAAGCGGTTACGGATAATCCGCGGCTGCTGGGTCATATATTCAAATTTATGCAAAAAGCTGGTTGCTTCTACATGAAGCACGCAGAATACCGACTCGTGCGCTGCAGTTTATTGAACTACACTAAATTCATACTTTGTAGACTTTTAGTCCGGATCTACTTACGGGTGTTGTTATATCGGAAGAGTCCGACCCGGTTTCGCTCCGATTCGCAGAGCTTAATCATGGTGAGCAGAGACGGAGCTCGCGTCGTCGGTTGCTCGTCTCACATTGAGAAATGTCTCGTCCGTCTCTGCTCACAAAAAAGTTTATTGTGGAAAATTACATGCATGACAAGCAAAAAATCTCACAGCTAAATTAAATGAAAAAAAAAAACATATGCTATTCTTATCTTATCATGTTAATATGTGGGTTTATCAACTTGTTATCGAATTTCCATAGTAAGTGTTTTTAACACTGTTTATTATAAAACCGTATGATATCAACCCTTGCTAGGGCACGGGTCTTTTCCTGCATCGCACGAAGGTTAGGCCATACTCCACCACGGGGGCAAAGTCCAGGTTTGTGGAGAATTGTAAGACAGTGGCGAGCCTTACAATATCACATACCATCATAAGTTATGAAGCCGCCCATAAGGTCTCTGACATGACTTAATGACTGCCATTACATTACATTACATGACATCCTTCAACAACGGCTTACCGTGCCTTGTGAAGCAAGGAAGCTCTCGGAAAAAAACCACTAGCAGTAGTCACATTGTGGTCACTCATCCAGCACCTGACCACGCCTGTTTTTGCTTAACCTCGAAAAACTGTGAAACTGTAATGGGTAAAACATATAATTTGCAGGGTAAAAATTATTGTCTGTAGTAGGTAGTTCGTTAAAGGTAAATAAGTAAGTCGAAATCCAAAAGAAATAGACAGAAATAATTTTAAATTTTAAGTCAAAAATGTTAGGACAGAATGAAAGAAATATAAAAAATGATGTAAAGAGCTTCAAAAAGGTTTAATTTAACGTAGCACAGAAACTGCGGCTTAATGAACGTTACAAGAAATGGACGCCTATTTTATTAGGTGTCTATTTGAAAATCTAGATCAGGTTGGAGAAAAAATGTTCCAAAAAAAAGAAGAAAAAAAAATGGGTGATAGAAGAGCTGTGCATCGTTACAAGCTGGTCTTTTTTGTCTTCCTATTTTGTGTTGACGCCGGAAATATTCCATTTACGAGACCCATAGACGCCATTGTTGCGGTTGTTTACGGTTTTACACAACCTCAGTAAGAAATCCTACACCTACAGGGTGTTTCAGCCGGGTCTTGTGATACTTTCAGGCAGCAATTTCTACAGTGGGTAAGTTACTTAGAGGCTTAAAATTAATAATTTTAGATAGTAATTTTAAAAACCTACTTAGAGGCTAAAAATTCCACCCGTGCTGGGATTCGCGCTTGCGACCTCTGGCTATCCGTGCCAACGCTCTTTCCAACTGAGCTAATGGATGACTCACCGGCATCAGTGAAATTTCGAACCTCTTAACAATATTCTCTGTATTACATACAGGCAGCGACATCTGGCTGAAGTAATTTGTATCACTTACAGCCCCGAGAACCTACTTTGCAGTTAGGTTTTTACATCAGAATGATATCGCTGTACCCACATGATTATATTCTTTTTAATGCACTATACCCGTGCTAAGGACAATTTTAAAAATTATAATTATAATATTAATAGAGCGGAGAAAAGGCAATAGTAGGGGGGCAGTAGAACACCGGCTTCTCAACTGTGAGGCCGTGGGTTCCAATGACTTGCTTTTGTTAAGTTATGTACATTTGTGATACTAATAACAATACCACTCGCTAACCGTAAAGGAAAAATCCTGAGAAAACCTGCGTGTCTAACGTGTACAACTAGCTTAGCGCTCAAGCGCTAATGCTCAATTGCTAATCCGTATTATCTCTTTCTAAGCGAAGGCCTGTGCTCTGCAGTGGGACGTTCCAAACTAGGATACCCTGTGGTTAACCTTGCCCATGGTCACCAGACAAGGGCATCACACAATGCGCTACTTGACTCTTGACTCGTAATAACTCAAATTTGATGCGATAAATGAATATTTCCTGTAATTGTTTTTAACGTAAGAAACCGAAATATATTGACTTTGCTAAGTATGTAACTATGCAGGATGGCTGCAAAATTTGCAAGTTAAAAAAATATTTTCCGCTTTTAATTCGGAACGGTGAAACCGTTATCAGCCATCTTGAAAGCGTTTTTGGTTTGTAAACAAACATCTATAAGTCGTGCGTGCGTAGATTCTATTGTGATTTGACTTTAATGTTTTTGCAAAAACTTTTCTTGTGCATGATGATCAATTTCTTTAGTTCCTAATGATTTGGTTGGTAAGTACCTAGATCTTAAAAACAAATCAAATCAAGCATTATTACAGGTAAAACGGATTATTATAGGCCTTATCTCAAAGTGATCTGCATACGCCAGATTTTCAGTCGTATGTTTATTTCACTGGGTACACGAATCCACAACTTTCCGGGGGTCTTTATTGACGTGTTTTCTCCAACATCATTGCAATAATGATATATTTTGCATGTAAACTCGATGAACTCATGGTTGCATTGTTGTTATTTTACTATGCTTACAGATCACTCACAGAGTTTAAGACTAGGTTGAATGTCAAACTTTGTTTACAAGCCTTACAAGGACTTCAAACCATATACAATGATTTGAATAATTTGATAACTGACCGTGTATTTGGCTGTTTAGCAAAGTAAGGTTGTAAAATTTATTTTTTTATTGCTCCTCAAAAAATGTACTAAAATATTTTTTGGTCTAATGGAAGAGATATTTACCATTTAAGACTTACTTGAAAAGAGAGTCAAATAGCGGATTGAAAATACACCTAGAGTGAGGCCGTTTTACAACTGTACGGAGACCCCAATATGGGGTCTCCTATAATATAAAAATGAATCCCCGAATGTGTTGGTAAGCGCAATTCTCGAGAGTAGCTGAACCGATTTCGCTAATTCTTTTTTTAGAATATTCCTTGAAGTACGAGGATGGTTCTTATGGAGTAAAAAATAATAAAAAAAAATATTCCAATATTATTTTGGAATAACGCAAAAATGTGATGAGAATGAAACTCATATATAAGTTGTACGCAAGAAATCGGCCCTGAAACAATAGCTCTAGTGCGTATGCGCTGGAATGCGGGAACGTGAGCGTACGTCGCTCACGCCATTGTATTTGTCAATGCCAATTTTGTCTAATAAAGGTTAATTCTCACTTTTTTATTTGCAGTGTTTTAATCCCTATCTCTACTAATATTATATACTCGAAAGTTTGTAAGTATGAATGGATGTTTGTTACTCATTCTCGTTAAGTGTCATCATCACTAATATTATAAAGGCGAAAGTTTGTGAGTGTGTATGTTTGTTACTTCTCCACGTTTAAACGGCTGGAGCGTTTTTAATAAAATTTGTTAGCTGACACCCTTGATTAACACATAGGCTACGTTTTACTGGGGGAAAATATCTAATTCCCATGGGAAAATCTATGAAAAGGCGGATAACACAGCGGGGCACAGCTAGTATAGTTTATACATCCCACGGCAAAATATTTAAACAGCATTTAAAGCTGCTTCATGTTGTAATGCGTCTGCAGTAAACAATGGACATTGTCCTAAATATTGACGATAATTACAAATGATACGGCATTCTAAAGGTATAAGTTGATGTATTCTATCTATCTCAGTTAGTCTAATTCTACAATTAGAAATTTTTACTTTTCCGATATTTTTTGTGAATAACTGTATAACTTTCATTCAACCTTCTAATGTGCGTTTCACAGTGGGTAAACGAAGGTTTAATAATATATTTTCTTATGTAACCACCAAGATGTTGACATCGTATATTTCTTCTAACTTTGCACAAGTTGGTTTTTTTTCATGTTTGCTTGTTTTGATGACGTACCTACGGTGCATGACGTACGTCCGGTTTCTTAGATTTAGATTCATATTAATTTAAAAAAATAATTTAAGCAGTTCAAATTGAAATATTAGGTCCACGTGCTACAAATTACATAACTAAACCTAGCACCTGTATCCCAGAGAGGTAGACAGAGACCAGGGACTACCACTTGCCAAGATCTGACAGATTACATTCGCTTCATCAACGTTCATTAGTCGTTCCATGCACGCACGCCGGTTCCGAGTAGGTACTTTTAATCTTACCCTTAACTAAAATATCCAAAAATTAAAAGTTTCAATAATATTTATTAACCACTAGCTGATCCAGTTAACTTCGTACCGCCTAACAGTCTTAAGTTTTTTTTAATTTTTCTCTCCGTAAGAACATCCTCGTACTTCAAGGAATATTCTAAAAAAAGAATAAGCGAAATCGGTTCCGCTGCTCCGCTTAAACTCGTAGAGAGATAAGATGCTACATAGGTACAGGCCCTTTATTACAGAAATCATAAAAGGTAGATATTGTCACTTATAAACTACAAATTAATTTTTACTTTTAGGACAACGCCTGGAAGTTACTGGAAGAGAAACTTTCCTGATGAATATTATTTGACCCTAACACCTACGCACTTCGTATCGATTTTCCTCGCTTAGCTACTGGAGAGAACGCGTCGAAGACTTCTGTTTACACTTTCTTTAAACGACTTCTCCCAGTGAATTAAGATTGTGTCGCAAAGCCGGCTCAATCGACTTTCAATGCGATGGAAAAACGTTTGATTCGAAGCAGAAATGGGGTTCTGCCTGGATTAAGTTTGTTCCTAACGAATTAAGGCCTTAGCTTTTCGTAAGCGTATTCGCCATTTCATAGTTAGCCCTTGAATACAGTCAATTGATCCGTCACTTCACGCAATTATGTAGACGAGGTGCAGTATGTGTGACTGTCCCCTGACTACCGCTAGTGGCATTTTTTCTTCGCAAGGCACGTTAAGCCGTTGGTGCCGGCTGTCATGTAAGCAGGCAGGCGGCCATTACATGACAGCCGGCACCAACGGCTGTAAAGGAAAACATTGCCACAAATATGTAAAGGTAGATTAGCTATCGACTGCGCAGAGGTAAAAGACTAGACAAGGCGCAAACCGGGGGGTGGGAAGCAGCGCCACCTGCAGTACAATTCCACCAAACTGCCAACCCCAACCCGCATGCCCAGCGTGGGGATTATGGGCATTACCCCCCAATGGCACAACCTTGCGCCATGGCGCTCATTAGGAAAGGGCTATGTCCAGCAGTGGACTAATATAGCCTGAAGAAGAATAAGAAGAAGATCGTAGGAATAAATGATCTCTGGTCTCTATCGAGCCGATCGATTCGACAGGCGTACGTTTATGTATATGGACTATAAATTTATAATTTTCAGATTTTTAAGTAAGACTTCGCTTCTTGCCATATTTCATACATCTAGGTCAACAGGCATGTACCGTGCAGGTTTTGTACAGAAACTTATAGACTACCTGTTGATCAAGAATCAATTTTTTTTTACAAATGCTAAATCAAATAGAAGCGCTCGTGGCCTAGGCGAACCGAGTGATTGGAATCAATCACTTGGTTAAGCAACAACAGGCGCGGTCAGGTACAGGATGGGTGAGCGTCCCGTGACTACCGCTAGTGGCATTTTTCCGAGCGCTTCCGTGCTTCGCAAGGCACGTTAAGCCGTTGGTGCCGGCTGTCATATAATGGCAGTCGTTAAGCCATGTCAGAGGCCTTATGGGCGGCTTGATAACTTCTGACAGTAAGGCCCGCCACTGTCTTACAATCCTCCACCAACCCGGACTTGGCCCCCGTGGTGGAGTATGGCCTAACCTTTCTGCGATGCAGGAAGAGACCCGTGCCCCAGCAGTGGGGACATACAAGGGTTGATAAAGAAGAAATCAAATAGTAAAACAAGTGAACTGCGTATCGAGCCACGCAAAACATACGGTTTGGTAGGAGGGTTTTTTTACCTGCTTTACAGAACTAACAACTTCAACAAACAAATTTTTAATGGAATTTGTACGAAGGTTTTGTTTTACAAGTTGGTCGTCTATTACTATTTAACTTGTAAAGCTTACTAAACCTTAATAGTTTTCCTTTTAAGTTCATTATATGCGCTACTGCCTATCTAAAAGAAAAAAAATCTAGACATGCAGATGGATAGACAGACAGGTACGCAACCCAGAAAAGTTAGAAATTAGAAATACGGAGAGCTATAATTAATTTGATGCCTGTATGTAAACTGTTTACCTGAGATGCAATAATGTCTATCAAGTTGTGTGCTCATCCTGAGTTTATCATTAATCATATTAATTCAAGAAATAGCAACCCTTACAGACGATTTGACGTCCGTGCCCTTATTATCAATTAAATGGCCTTGATAATGTTAACAGAGTACCAGTTCCTTGTTTCCATTGACTACCTCAAAAAGCAAGACAGCCGCATTGGTTGCCAACCAGCGACAGGGACGGCACATGAAGAAGAAGAAATAAAAAAAAGCAACTTCCAGACATCTAGGCCAAAGCTGAATGAAACGAAATACAGTATTTTCAAGCAAATCAATCGAAAGTCGAAACAAAACAACCAATCGCACGCTCGAATGCTGCACCCGTTAGTTTTCTCTTCCTCTGCTCGAGATGTTTGTTACTCTCTAGTCCCTCTAGATGGACCAAATACTATCACATAGAACTTTAACTCAGCAATATTAGTTGCCTCGTTTGTTAGTAGTTAGCGTTTCGACTACTTTCGCATCGACGAACGAGTTAGGTGGAGTCGTTGCCATCTCTACTTAGAGTATGAGTTTAGTTGACGCTACATTTTATAAGTTTTTTTTTATTATTTAATAATTTATTTAGAGACTAAAAAATCCACCCATGCCGGGACTCGAACCCGCGACCTCTGGCTAACCATGCCTGCGCTCTCCCAACTGAGCTAATGGGCGACCACCGACATCAGTGAAATTTCGAACCTCATTACAATACTCTCTGTATTACGTACAGTCATTTGCATCACTTCAGCCAGATGTTGCCAGATGATCCTTAGCACGGGTTATTGCATTAAAAAGAATACAAGCAACATTTAATAGTTTTTACATTTGTCTACAACAGCCAAAGTAATGTTTTTGTTGTGTTGAGAACGCGTCGACGCGTTTGCCAGAGAACTAAAGTGATCGTCATAGCTCAACGGATTAGCAAATGAAGTGGCAGTGGGCGTGTCGTATCTGCCGCAGGACCGATAACAGTTGGGGTAGAGAGTGCACACTGCGAATCGGTAAACGTAGGGTACGATGCCCAGTGACCAGGGGGATAAGTTAAAAAAAATCAAATTAAAAATTATTTATTACAGTGGGAACAATTTAAAAAAACCTATTTAGAGGCTAAAAATTCCACCCATACCGGGAGTCGAACAGACAGAGAATATTGTAAAGAGGTTCGAAATTTTACTGATGCCGGTGAGTCGCCCATTAGCTCAGTAGGAAGAGCGCTGGCACGGATAGCCAGAGGTCGCGGGTTCGAATCCCGGCATGGGTGGAATTTTTAGCCTCTAAATAGGTTTTTAAAAATGTCCTTAGCACAGGTTAGTGCATTAAAAAAATATAGAGTGGTAACAATGATAGGGCCGAATCCTCCTTTTAAGGTTACACCTGTATTGGGAAGAATTCGCTCTTCCAGCTGATAGGTTGTACTAATTATAAACAAATTTTTACAAAGTTGACAGTTACACTTAAGTGGTAATTTTTATTCATTTATTTTAATTAGTGAATACACAAAAAGTATACAAATAGAAGGTATGTGGTTTTAGATTTTATATTTAAATTTAGTTAAGTTAAGATTAAGATGTATAATTTTTTAAGTAGGTTACAAAACTTAGGGGTTTAAGTCTCTAAAATGCATAGTTGTTCAATATAGTCATATTAGTCCGGTAATGGTCGTTTTTATCAGTAGTCTAGTAACCAATCGCATTGCAGTGGTATAGCCCGAGCTTCCTAACTCGGCGCCTCTTGCGATTTGATCTTCTTCGCGATAAATCAGTTTAATCGTAACCTGCAGATTAACAAGTAGGTAGACTTGGCAACGCAATGTACATCAATTAATAAATCGGTCCGTACTCGGCCACTGCTGGACACGCTACTTCCCGACGCACGCTGCTTTCCTTTGTCCTCAGCCATCCTCATCCATCCTCTGCCAGCAAACTACCTCAAGTCGTCGGTCAAGCGAATCGGTGAGCGTCCTACGCTGCGTTTGCTAGTTCGTGGTCTCCACTCGAGAAACTTTGCACCCCATCGATTATCGGTCTTTTGTAGGCCACTGCCACACAGCATTTTACATTGAATTTTCATAATTAACAATGAATTGTAGTTATTGGAATTGTAAAACACGGCACTTTACGATTACAGCACTTTACTATTCGTGGCTCGGCATAAGTCCTTTTGGATCCCCTTTCGACACGTGCGGTATCAGTCCCAGCCTGCGTCTGCCAGTTTGTCTCCACTCGATAACCTGTGTGTACAGATACAGTCAGATTTAGATAATCTGTGGGTACAGATACAGTCAGATACAGATAATGTGTGGGTACAGATACAGTCAGATACAGTGGGTACGTTATCAACCCTTGAATGTCCCCACTGCTGGGGCGCGGGCCTCTTCCTGCATCGCAGGAAGGTTAGGCCATACTCCACTATGGGGGCCAAGTCCGGGTTGGTGGAGGATTGTAAGACAGTGGCGGGCCTTACTGTCAGAAGTTATCAAGCCGCCCATAAGGCCTCTGACAGGGGTTAACGACTGCCATTATATGACAGCCGGCACTAACGGCTTAGCGTGCCTTGCGAAGCACGGAAGCGCTCGTAAAAAGGCCACTAGCGGTCGTCACGGGACGCTCACCCATCCCGTACCTGACCGCACCTGTTGTTGCTTAACCAAGTGATTGATTCCAATCACTCGGTTCGCCTAGGCCAAGAGCGCTTCGCAGTGGGTACAGGTACCAGCAAATTGGTGGGGTCACCAGCTTGCTGGACCGATATCAGGCAGATTACTGACTGTGGCTGGCTGAGGATGGGGGAGATCAGAATGGCTTGCCTTGAGGGAGGCCAGGCAGCCGTGCTATGATAGTTTTTCTCCCATCCAATCGGTTCCTAGTAGTTTGTTCCTTTTACGTCTGCTAAGTTAAGTAACGAAGCTGAAAAGTGTGAGTCGTGACGGAAACTCGCATGTCTCAAACGTTTCTCTGCGCTCTTCGCTAATGAAGGTGCCGATGTAGGTGAAATTTCTTCGGTTTTATTTTCTATTGTGAAGGCTACAGTCAAAAGAATTGTCGTATTCTTCTCGACTTGCATAATTTACTCATAATAACATATGAACTCATGTGTGGTATTTCTCGCACTCTATTTCATTGTTTGTAGTTCTAAAACTACTGTACTATTCTTCTAGATAGTACACCAGTATCATTGTCATAATAGTCAATGTAATAAATAAAATAAATAAAAACCCGTTTTATTGTTCTTCCGAAAACACATAATTACACATAATTTTAAAACCTTTTTAGAGGCTAAAAATTCCACCCATGCCGGGATGCGAACCCGCGACCTCTGGCTATCCGTGCCAGCGCTTTTTCCAACTGAGCTAATGGGCTGCCTGTACGTAATACAGAGAATAGTGTAAAGAGGTTCGAAAATTCACTGATGCCGGTGAGTCGTCCATTAGCTCAGTTGGAAAAAGCGCTGGCACAGACAGCCAGAATTCGCGGGTTCGAACCCGGCATAGGTGGAATTTTTAGCCTCTAAATAGGTTTTTAAAATTGTCCTTAGCTCGGGTAGTGCATTAAAAATAAAAATAGTATACACATAATTTGTACAAAGTTTAATATTTTGGTATTTTTTTGCATGCGTGTAATTTTAAAATTGAGTTGGGTAAAACTAATTGAGTTTAATTTTACATGAATGTAATATAATTAAATTAATAGATTATTTTTTTTATTACTTTCAATTAATAGTCAATGCAGGGAAAACGAAAGCGTAAATACGTTTTGGTAATTCTATTTTTGAATAGAAATGTATTGCCTGGGTAACCCTACACCTGCGGGTGGTGAGTAACGTCAGTTAAGGCTACTGATTGGATACATTGTGTTGCTTTGTAAAAAATACAATCAGGCAATAAAATTGGCTAACCCCTACCCAATTTTATTGCCTGATTGATTGACTCCTCTAATGATTTTTGCTATTCCAAGTACTAGAATAGTAAATACCAATAGTACATCCCGTATTAGTCTAATGCATGTCACCTCTTTCTGTTCTCGGCTATCCTCAGCCGCTGCTGATTGCTTCAGTAGTAAATGTATCTAAAATATAAATATTAATGGACATATTACACGGATCTCGTTAGAACCATATTAAGTACAACTAGATGACTTGTGTTACAGGTGTTCACTCGACGATATAGTTAATACAATAAATAAATAGATAACATCCAAGAGCCGAGACAAACTAGAAAAGTTCGTTTCCTAGTTTGACCCGGCCGGGGATCAAACCCGAGACCTTCGGTTTTACAGTCAGCATACCAAACCGCTGCGCCACCGAGGCCGTCGGTGTGGACCAAAACTTCTCGAGTGGAGACCACGAACTGGCAAACGCAGCGTAGGATTGAGGGGCACTCTACTCAATAATATATCTCTACTCAACAATAATAATAATATTCAGTCATATAAGTTGTATAAGTCAGACAAGTTGTTGACTGTATTGCCGTAGATATTTAAAGCCTTGAAAGAAAGAAGACTTAAATATTCTACGGACATTCTTATTGTACAAAAGTTAGTTATGACTTAACCTTTTCCACAAAGCAAAATGCAGAATACATTATCCCTCGTTATTTTTTACTTTGACAAAAACTTGGAAAGAAATTCGCAATGAACGATAGTAGAACGGATCCCTTAAATAGGTTTAAGTAACTAAATACACCTCACTTATAGCCACATACGAGCGCACATCGTGCTTTCCCCACAATGTGCGCTTGGGGTTTCCTGTGGGTTAGGCCGACTAATCCGTCAGAATGGTATAGCTGCTGGGCAAGCTTACTCCAGCTTACAGTCGACAGCACATCGATTTTTAAGAACTATCCGCACTACAGCTAGCGCGCGGCGACGTGCAGGCACAGCGATACAAACTATAATAAAACTTTCGAAATGTAATGAAATTGTAATGTAATGACGAGATGAGACGAGACGAGACGAGACGAGACGAGACGAGACGAGACGAGACGAGACGAGACGAGACGAGACGAGACGAGACGAGACGAGATAGCGGCCGGCACCTTGTGGCGTGCGAACCTTTCACGATGACGGGCTTTTTGGCACTTGTATATATTGAAGTCTTCACCTCTGTAAGTACCACTTTAACGATTATTTTAATAGTAAACTGACCTTCAAACTGAATAGACCTTCACGTTGTTGGTATGAAATGCAATAGGAATTGTCTGTCATAGATTGAACACATATTTTGAATACTTGTCACTTTGTGGGAGTGGAGCGACAGGACGTCAGCATCTTTCTGAGCTACGTACATATTTGTGATGTTATAGTAGCAATACCGCTCGCTAACGGGAAAACATCGTGAGAAAACCCTACTCTCTGGGGTGTTAACATACCTCAGCGCTTGCGTAGTGGCCCAACCTAGAGGCTAAGTACGGATATCTCAGGTCTGACTAACACTTACTTAACGTCACGGCACTTTACAATACACAAACATAATCTTGTAATCAACTTTTTGCGGTAGAAACGGTCCAAAGTTGAACATGGTAAGGAGTTATCGCTGAACTAATCATACATGACAAAGTAACTAGTCATTGTATTTTTGTAGGTATTATATTCGTATGTATATGAATACTTTCTTTATGTGCGAGTACATATGCTCGGCAATAATTTGATACTGAGAACTTCCGTATTTTTACGTAGTCGATTATAAAGGTCTAATTAGACCCTGTGTTTTCAACTTGGCCGTTTCAACGTTTCGCATTAACACAACGCGGAGCGTGATAACGTCTTAATTAAATAACGTTATTGCCCGGTTTCTTCGTTTACGGTTGTAATTACCGAGTTAATTGTCCTCGCAGTGACGCCTATAGCAGACAAACTTCGTCCTAAATGCTACGCTCGCATATATTTTGAATAGGTTCTTGTTCTTCTTCTTTTCGTGTCAGCGATTCAACCAGTTTATATTTTTCCTGCCCAATAGTTGGCTACTGCAATCGCAGCAGCGTTGGCCTCTGTTAGGTCCTCCAGAGTGCAGGTGTGAGGGCACAATGAGGATTGGAGCAGGTGCAACATGGATTGCGATGAGGCTCCACAATCACATTGCTCCTCCGTGTGTGCAATATAACCCCATCTGCTTAGGTTTTGTCTGCAACGACCTACTTGGGTCCGGAGTCAGTTGAGTGACTACCACGTAGGCCATTGCAGATCGGAATCCGTTGGGAGCCGCTCTTGGGGGTTTACAAAGCCTGTGGGTACGGGATGTTCCAATTTCCACTGCCGAATCGGCGGTTTATTTTACGTTACGTATGGTTTACAGACGCGGTCAGGTGAAGGATGGGTGCCCGTGCCGTGACATCCGCTGGTGGCATTTTTCCGAGCGCTTCCGTGCTTCGCAAGGCACGTTAAGCCGTTGGTGCCGGCTGTCATATAATGGCAGTCGTTAAGCCATGTCAGAGGCCTTATGGGCGGCTTGATAACTTCTGACTGTAAGGCCCGCCACTGTCTTACAGTCCTCCATCAACCCGGACTTGGCCCCCATGGCCTAACCTTTTGTATAGAGTTTTTCTCTTGTCTTTTCTTATATTGTGCAGCATGTACGAGCAAGCACATACATTTTCTTCTACTTACTTATTTTATTGACTAAAGCTATTTTGTGAACACAATTCAGTGACAATAAAACGATCTTACGCGACAGACGTGTCATTCCTTAAACATACCTAACATTACGAACATCCAACATAACAACACCTGTACGGCATAGCCCCTACATTATGACAATATTTTTGTCTGTGGTAGCTCAGTGGGTAGAACCATGGACTCGCAAGCGAGAGCCCCAGGTTCGATCCCGAGTGCGGGCATGTACCAATGACTTTGTTTAATTTCAAAGTTAAAAGAAAGAAAGAAAACATTTATTTAAATTGCCACAAATGCACAAACATAAAAAATACACAGTAATGGGGAAGATTAACATCAATTAGGAATTTAAAAACCTATTTAGAGGCTAAAAAATTTTTTTTAAATTTGTTCCTTAGCACGCGTTAGTGCATTAAAAATAAAAATAGTATAATCAATTAGGAAGTACAAAAAAACAGTAAAATCTTCTAACAAGCAAATCTTGTTCCCCGCTACCCGGTACAATTTACAATAATAATAATACAATACATATTTTACATAAGTTACGTACATTTGCGAATTTGTAGTCGCAATACCACACGCTAACGGTGAAGGAAAAACATCGTAAGGAAACCCACGGCTTGTTTGGCTCTGCACGTATTGACTAGTCTTTCCTGTGGGCTATGCCGACTAAGCTGCCAGGATGGTATAGGTGCTGGGCAAGCCTACATCATCTATAAAACCATGTCCCAGGCACTACAGCGTCGGAGTGGTCCCTTTACCCATCTAGTGTGAGTGAAGATGCCACTGGACGCTGTATAAATCATCACATTAAGTAGATGCAAAAAGGCCAATACAACAACTTTGTCTGTGGGAGCTTGAGGGGCTCAAGCCAAGATCCTTGTTAGTAAGCTGGGGTGGCGATTGAGGGGCCGTGGGCTTGACTACTGCGTTGGTGCGTATCTTAGCCAAAGGATCTCATTGGCAGCGTGGCAATGCTGCCAGCGTACTGGGTCCGTTGGTTCCGATATTTTCTGGAGTGGTCTGTTCGTTAAGAAATTTTTTTTATGCTAATATGTTTTAGTGTTTTAATCAAACTGGTAGTGATGCTGTTTGGTTCGGTACATGTTTGTTTTTCTAAGATAAAATTTTATAACAAACAAAATTTTGTTTATCTTAAACATTTTTTTATTTATTTATTTTTTTTACTTTCTACAAATACATACCATTACAGGCTTAGCCTAATGCGATATGTAGGTATGCTATTTATACTAGACAATAATATTTTAATTCTAATTTACCAAAAATTTCAATACATATAAGTGAATTGGAACAACCATTTTTTTTTTTACTTAAGTACAGATTCATGAGTACGTGGATCCAGGCGCTTGTTCATAATTAAGCCTATTTTAACCTATAATAAGTGTTCCTTATAAGTAACACAACACAAATATATTTTTATCTGTGACCCGGGCTTCGTTTGAGGCCTCTTTAGGTGATTTACTTTACTTTACTAATGTTCGGAGTGATTCGGGTGATTTACTTTACTCCACTACAGCGTCGGAGTGGTCCCTTCACCCATCTAGTGTGAGTGAAGATACCACTGGACGCTGTATAAATCATCTCATTAAGTAGATGCAAAAAGGCCAATATTATTATTACTAATGTTCCTATTTTTTCATCGCCGCATTTTTCAGGTCCTCTCAAAAGATGTAATATATATTTGTGGGTGGCAAAAAATAAAATAATTTTCTAGGAAACGGGAAAATTAAGTTAAAAGTACTTAAGTGCGTCGAGAAGTTTCCGCAACTAAAACGGTTAAATAACGAATTTACTATACTTCCGGGAAACAGTCAGTTAGAGGTCGGAGTGACTATTTCTCGGAAGTAATGTAAATTAGATATTAACATGTTTTAATAGCTGGCTTCGATGTCGAGGTCACTTATCAAAATTTAGGTATGTATTCGGTACCAGACGATGGACGTAAATGAATAAGGTGTTGATAAAAATGGTTCATAAAAATAGGGAAATATTTCATTTCGAAGCAGCGCTCGTGGCCTAGCCGAACCGAGTGATTAGAATCAATCACTTGAGTTCAGCAACAACAGGCACAAGTTATCAAGCCGCCCATAAGGCCTCTGACATGGCTTAACGACTGCCATTACATGACAATCGACACCAACGTGTTAAGGTGCCTTGCGAAGCACGGAAGCGATCTGCAAAATGCCACTAGCGGTAGACACGGGACGGTCACCCATTCTGCACCTGACCGCGCCTGTTGTTGCTTAACTTAAGTGATTGATTCCAATCACTCGGTTCGACTAAGCCACGAGCGCTTAATTATCTATTTAGTGGTTTTTATATGTATCCTATAAACGTCCCACTGCAGGGCACAGGCCTTTTTTCAGGGAGAGAGTATGGGCTTAATTACCACGCGTGCCCACCGCGGATTGGCAATTTCAAGCTCTGTGGTACTTGAACACCTCAGACACTCAGGTTTCCTCACGATGTTTTCCTTTACCGCTAGCGAGTGGTATTAAATAAACAAATATTCATGGACATATTACACAGATCTCGTTAGCCCTATACTAAGTACAACTAAATGACTTGTGTTATAGGTGCTAACTCGACGATAGATTTAATACAATAAATACATAGATAACATCCAAGACCCGAGGCAAACTAGAAAAGTTCGTTTCTTACTTTGACCCGGCCGGGGATCGAACCCGAGACCTTCGGTTTTACAGTCACCGGTTTTACTACTGTAACTTCACAAATGTACATAACTTAGAAAACAAAGTCATTGGTACATGCACGCACTGGGAATCGAACCTGGGTCTCGCGCTTTCATTTTTTCCCACTGGGCTACCACTGCTCATTTAGTGGTATAGATAATTTAAAAACGTACAACTAAACCAAGGTAAGCAGTTGCTACTGAGCGTCGACCCACATTGGATACTCGTCATAATAATATGTTATTAATATTATAATACATTAGTAAACCATTAATAATATATTCTCTTTTAATGAGTTACATTTAGCACACAACTTAGTTATTTACAACTAATCGGAGGATTGCGTAGTGGATTGTAATGTTTGTAATAACATAAAATTTACATACAAGCACATACATTGCTACTAGTCCCACACTAGGATGCCCTGTGTCGTGGGAACCAGAAAAAACGACTCCACAAACATGTAAACATCCAACACCTTTCTTTAGAGGCTGAAAATTCCACCCATGCCGGGACTCGAACCCGCGACCATTGGCTAACCGTGCCAGCGCTCTCCCAATTGAGCTAATAAGTGACGACCGGCAAATAGGTTCTTAAAATTGTCCTTAGCACGGGTTATTCCATTAAAAAGAATATAAACATGTAAACGTGTTCTTGAGTGGAGACCGCGACTCGGCAAACGTAGAGTAGGACGCCCTCCGACCAGGTGGGATGACGATCTGCGAAAAACTGCCGGCAGATGCTGGATGCGGCAAGCTGAAGACAGGGCGCTACACACAGGCGAAAATAGGACAAAAGTCGGACAAAACCTAAATGCTGTCAAAAATGCAATGAAAAGTATTGAAAACATAATTGGACTCTATGGTGAATGGGTTAGACACATGCTCACGTCCTAGATTTCTCAAATTCGATTCCCAGACGAACAGATACGAATATATATATATATATATTTTATATTTATATGTGTTCTCCATAGCTAATTTGATCGAAAATTGTTCTCTATATTTTCTCACATCTTTGTTTCGGCTCTCTCAAGCATCTTCACTTAATAAACCGATAGCTATTTCAGCGTTCTCAGTGATCCTGTAGCCATGGATTAATATTTTGTGAAGTGTTTGTGGGCATGTAATGGATGACCATTGATGTTTCCTGTGTGATTGAAGGAGTTTTGCCTTAAAATTCCATATCAACACTTTCAAGGAGCGCTTTATATCATCTGATAAGACGTTAACTCCTAGACTTAAAGTGAATATTTTGTTCAAGCGACGCTTTCGGACGCATCAAATTGCAGTTGCAATGGAAAATTCAATGTTTATTCTAACACAAAACAATGATAAGCAAGCAGAACTGTCCAAAAATATCCACTTAACGAATCCACTTAAACTTTAGCACTTAGCGAATTTTCAAAAGTGGCTTATTAATCACCCTGCGGTCATGATTGTTTTCAAACATACTAAATGTACCAAAACTATTAATAATGTACCAAAACTATTAATAATGAACATTATTATTTATACATAAATCACCATTATTTATGTACCAAAACTATTAATAATGAACAAAACATACCTCCCGGAATAGAATCCGTCACAAAAATTTAAATATTTACTAACAAAACTTTATAAAAAAAAAATATTTGAAGGCGTAATTGTTAACCGCTAAACACATCGTCTACTAATATACAAACTTTGGATTGACACTGTGACAAAAGGAAAAAATATATACCTTCCCTCAATTGCAATTAGCATCCGTGGTTAATCTGGCTAGCTGATAATGTCGGTTAGTATATATTTTGTGTTCTTATGTCTTTAAAGGTTTTATACTATTTTTATTTTTAATGCACTAACCCGTGCTAAGGACATTTTTTAAAAACCTATTTAAAGGCTAAAAATTCCACTCATGCCGGGATTCGAACCCACAACCTCTGGCTATCCGTGCCAGCGCTCTTCCAATTGAGCCAATGGGCGACTCACCGGCATCAGTGAAATCTCGAACCTCTTTACACTATTCTCTGTATTACGTACAGGCAGCGACATCTGGCTTAAGTAAATTGAATCACTTACAGCCCCGACTACCTACTATGCAGTTAGGTTTTTAGGTTTTGTCCGACTTTTCACCTGTGTGCGCTATGGCGCTCATTAGGGGAGGGCTATGTCCAGCAGTGGACTACATAATATAGCCTGAAGAAGAGAAGAAGAAGAAAAATAAACATGTAAACATCCAAGACCTGGGTTTTTTTTGTCCCAATGCAGGCTATATAGGAGAATACGTACCACTTTAGGGCACATGCCTTCTCTCGGAGAGAGAATACCACAGTCTACAACGCGTGCCCACACCGATTTCAAGCAATGAAGTACGAGTATGTACCATACAAGAGTTCCCAGGTTTGAATCTCGGCGGGGGACAAAAAAACCCAGGTCTTGGATATTTACATGTTTGTGATGTCGTTGTTTCTGGTTCCCACGACACAGGGTATCCTAATATGGGTCCAAAAGCAGTGTATGTGCCTGTATATAAATGTTATGTTAACTCAGACGTTTGCAGACAAGTTGCTGACGACCTGTTTACTAGTTTTAAATTCTTGCACATACTTACATACATATGAGGCAAACACAGTGCCATCGAGTAAAAAAAATAAGGCAACTGAACACTGGGATCCTCTTAAAAAGTTTATATTTACTGAGAAAATATGAAACGGCTACTTAGCCGTTTTTTGGGATAAAGGTTGTGGGTCAATCAATACGGTCACTGCGTTTCGTCGACTGCTGGTATGATTGTACGCCCCATTTACATTCCGTCGCTCACTGAACAGTGTGTGTGTGTACACTCAATCCAATTTTTTCACATTAAACTCTTCATTCCATCCACAGTTGCGTCAGTGTTTAGAGTTCAAAGAAACGTATTTCTTTATCTTTCACTTTACACAGAACATGTTTCTAAATTTAAGTCTAAAGTATACTTCTACCCAGATTTCAGCATGTTTATGTTTTTTTGTAGGACAATGAACTAATTCTTTAGCACTTAAAGTTATTGATGGCATTTTGATGGTATAGATTGATCACATACATGGTGTAGGTAGCAACTGATGTTTAAAATTACTTGAGAAAAAATGGTCAGAGTGGAGTTTTATTTCGGGCTGCCTTTTTCTCCACTACGCTACGGCCCGAAGGCAGCGGCTTACATTTTGCACTGTTCATTGACACTCAGCGAACAGAATGTAATTTTTTACGTCGAAATAAAAATGTATTTCAATTGATTTGATTTATACCTATACATGTTAGTCCGGAAGAATTTATCAAAATGGGATGATTTTGATAAATTCTTTCCAGCGCCAGTGCGTCTTCTCGGCCGCCCCTTAGTGAGGTCTGCACGTTACCTTCGCCTCTCTGAGAGAGAAACTTGCCACTGAGAGAGGCTCTCTCAGTGGCAAGTCTCGCCTACCTATTGGAATTCTGACCGCTTACATGTTGAGCATTACCCCCTATGATAGCCAACACAAAGATTGGCACAAGATTATGGGCATTACCCCCTATGATAGCACAACGTGGCGCTCTTTGGGGGAGGGCTACGTCCAGCAGTGGACTAGTATAGCCTGACGATGACGATGACATGTTGGGCCCAGTTCGACCTCAATTTGGCATTTTGAACACCCAAAAAAGTGGTAAACGACAGAAAATCTTGATCCGAAAGGTTGCGACCTTCCACTGCAATGTGACAACCATGTAATGGAGGCTACATGAAAGTCAGTACTTCATTCAACTTCCTGCCTACTTCTGATAAGGTGGAGTTAGTGTAAACATTTTGAACTAGTGACCGAATTATTTGACTCGCGCGCTTCATTTCACAACTACGGTCCCATCCTGTGGAAGAGATATTTTCCTCGATTATCGACAGTCGGGCGTCGAAACGATAATTGTTGACGGCTTTCGGCTGTGGGATCAAATTATTATGGTTATGATCTAAAAAAATTATAACTAATAAAAACTTTTTGCGATGTTGCCTACAAATGTCCCACTGCAGGGTACAGGCTTTCTCTCGGAGATAGAGAAGGAGGGATTAATTACCACTCGTGCCCACCGCACATTGGCATTTTCAAGCGGTGAGGTGTTTGAACACCTAAGAAACTTACATTTTCTCACGAAGTTTTCCTTCAGAAGTGTATGGCGGCTTTAACTTTCATTTTACATTGTACTTCGACATTCAACGTAAAAAAGTAATCATACTTATATAGCATAGAATACGATACAGAATAAAACAGCTACAGCTTAAAAAAACATTTTCGTGCTCATATCATTCTATTGAAAGGCTATGAGTGTATACTCTACCGCCGAAGTTTGCCACTTGCCACGATACTGTCAAACCAATCTCCGCTTCATTAACATCCATTAGATACTGCAGGCACGCACGCTTTTGGGTACAACTCTCTTATCTCGGTACTGCATTAAAAGGGGTAGACATAACATTAAAAACGCAGTCATAAACCCAGGTAAAACGCGAAACCTAGTTAGTGGGCGGACGTAGTATAAGTGGGCTTAAACATGTTTTATTCAGCGCCCCTAATTACCTTCACGAAACCCAACCCTTCAAAGCTCGTTTGTCTTGTACAAAATAATTTAGAGCAAATTATTTAACTGGAGAGACTAATTATTTCCCTTAATTAACAAGAAAACAAATACACGGCTGCCCCGAGTAGGCGCCTAGGGTACTGATGCTGTTTTATTGGACGTCTAAGTGCCGTGATAAAAATAAACCTTGTTCTTGCCTTACTAAACCACTTTTTTTGTACCTACAGGAACAGCGGGCTTACAGACCACCCGTCTGCTTTAGACTTTGAATGTTCAGAATACACCTAAGTAAAAAACCGGCCGAGTACGAATCAGACTGACTGTTATTGTATGTTATGGGTCAATTTTTAAATTGAGAACTACGCTAAGTAAATACTTAACTGCATTTTTGAATTGAGAATTACGCTAAGTAAATACTTAACTGCATTTTTGAATTGAGAATTACGCTAAGTAAATACTTAACTGCATTTTTGAATTGAGAATTACGCTAAGTAAATACTTAACTGCAGTGCTGTCTCTTCGAATTTCTCGGCAAAGAGCATGACAGTACGTTACTTAAGTATTTACTCAGTGAAATTTTCAATTCAGAAACTGGTCATATATGATATAAGTGCGGTAAGTGAAAAATTACAGCAGAGGCGATATTTATATTGTGATACGACGTTTTATGACATATTTGCGAGGAACTTAACGGCCTTGGTGGTGCAGCGGTTTGGCACGCTGACTGTAAAACCGAAGGTCTCGGGTTTGATCCCCGGCCGGGTCAAACTAGGAAACGAACTTCTCTAGTTTGTCTCGGGTCTTGGATGTTAACTATGTATTTATTGTATTAAATCTATCGTCGAGTTAGCACCTATAACACAAGTCATTTAGTTGTACTTAGTATAGGGCTAACGAGATCTGTGTAATATGTCCATGAATATTTATTTATTTATATTTATTAACTAAATAAAACTCGGACTTTCTTAAGCGAATAAATCTTTTACTTGTCCACAAATTAGCGATGCGTGCTCATCAGCGCTTTTTTAAGGCAAAGCCACAAAAACAGCCAGTATTACTAATAAAGTAAATTGATATTTTTGTGTTTTGTTACAACTATATTGGTGGACCTTATGGTCAAAATTAATGACTGTAAGGATTGAAAGGCAGTGTCGGGCCTTATTGTCAGAAGTTATCAAGCCGCTATAAAAGGCCTTTGACTCTGAATTAACTCTGTAATGGTACGTAATTTAATAAATAAACAAATTATTACCCCCCGTACTCCTGTCACCATCTGAAAATATGCTCCAACATTTCCAGCAAGAATTTTGAAGAGCATTCAGTTAGCCCATTCATCACTGTCCCCGTGCCGCAAACACGTTGGCAAGTCAAAAGAAACACATTGTGGGGAAGCAAAAAAGAGTATTTGATTAATTAACGCGTATTAGTCGGGGAGCACTGGGAAAGTAATGGAAAAGAATAGAAATAGAGAACCGCGGTGAATCCCCTCGAGATTATTAATTATTTTGTCTGGCTCGCTGGTCTGGCGGTTAAGCGTTCTTATACTGTTTGAAGGCCTGAATTCGATTCCCGGAAATGGCTACCGGGAATTTTTATAAAACCTTTACTCTCGATGATGGAATATAGTATTATTTACAGAGCTTTTGTAATTTAAAAGTAAACACCAAATCGTTACAGAACTAAGGCAACCCCTCACAACCATATCTTTAGCATTATCTTAGATATTATTAAATATATTTGTAGTAAAGTGTAAGAGATAGGAAACACTTGTTTATGTACAAATAGTATTTTTGTTGGATTTTCACTTGCTACTTCACCTTTTCACTATTGACAGCTTGTTGCTTTTTATAATTATACAAATTACTTTTTATGAAGCGCTCGTGGCCTAGGCGAACCGAGTGATTGGAATCAATCACTTGGTCAAGCAACAACAGGCGCGGTCAGGTACGGGATGGGTGAGCGTCCCGTGACTACCGCTAGTGGCATTTTTCCGAGCGCTTCCGTGCTTCGCAAGGCACGTTAAGCCGTTGGTGCCGGCTGTCATATAATGGCAGTCGTTAAGCCATGTCAGAGGCCTTGTGGGCGGCCTGCTAACTTCTGACAGTGAGGCCCGCCACTGTCTCACAATCCTCCACTAAACCGGACTTGGCCCCCGTGGTGGAGTATGGCCTAACCTTCCTGCGATGCAGGAAGAGACCCGTGCCCCAGCAGTGGGGACATATAAGGGTTGATAATGATAACTTTTTATCGTTTATTATATTTTTTGTCGAAGTTTCATGTTACTTTAAAATAACACACACAATGTTTGTCAAGACACATATTTCATTAATGCTATCTCAAGCACCTTTCTAATGTATACATTTTCTTAGATCTAACTGATAACTAGTAAACAATTAATGTACCTACCAGCTGAATCAATCCATTCTATGTAGTTCCAAATGGAATAGATAAATTTTCAACGCATACTCCGTGAAACCATTAATAATTACACTATGTAGCTATAAGCAAAAAATGAGAATTATGTATACATATGAACCATAGTAGCAGTTATGTAGTATAAAGAATAGATACTGATACGGAATTTATTTATTTATTTTATTTATTTATTTATTTCTACAAGTTTACATCTATCATTACAGGTTTATACCTAATGCGACAGATAAAACAACAATTTTAATCGGTGCTAAATAATTAGTGATAATAGCAATATAAAGGTTAATCCGCCGTCGAACGCATACAATAACAAAATATTAACAATAAACCCAACTATCTAGTTTTTATAGGACAGCACTTGTAATGCTATTCTTATGAATTCACTCAGAGCACCGCTAAAAATATCCATTCTGGCGCGCGGACTAACCTGCTGGCCCCGGCCAGCAGGTTAGTCCGCGCGCGCGGCACCAGTAGCAGCGGCGGCCGCCGCCGGCGCCTCACGTACTCATTTGGTACACACAGCGCCATTTTGCATAAAATTTCTGGATTGTGTATCCTTCCAGTAAACACTTTGTAAATATGTGACACTAAGGCGAGATCACGTCTTACCCTAAGTTCGTTGTACCCCACCATTCCTAGGGAATGGACTGTTTAAACAAGAAAACTAATGGAAAACGGGTAAAACGAAGTATAACAGCAAAAATATCACAAAAAATGGGCAATGAGATGATAACAAGAATAATATTACAGATAAAAATGAGTGACATGAAAGAGAACAGTGAATCAAACGAAAATCACAAAATCGTGAAATTAATCCAAGGAGTCTTGAACAGGTGCTATAAATTACTAAGGGCCAGTTTCTGAATTGCGAATTTCGCTAAGTAAATATTTAACTGTGCTATGCTGTCCCTTCGAATTTCTCAGAAAAGAGATAGATAGATAGAGAACACTTTATTGCACAACCAGAAAAATATTACAACCATGATTCTTAAATCTAACTAATGTTATACAATTGGCGTTCTTATCGCTAAGAGCGATCTCTTCCAGACAACCTTTGGATGGAGTGGATTGCATGAAGAATATGGTCGGTACGTGGTGCATGTACATAAATAATTAAATCGAAAATATATTGATAACAAACAGCAAGGGAGCGCGAGGATATAATTACTTATAATTACCTACGATATAATGTAAATACATATCCAATTAAATACATATAGGTAAGCAACATATACTTAAATAATAATATACATAAATACCTAAGAATAAATACTTATACAATTAAATACATATAAGCAACAGTTTTCCAGTTTATCCAGTGAGATAGTGGGATTTCACCAGTGCCTTAAAACCAGCCAAGGACTTTGCTTTTCTCACTTCCACGGCGCGTGGAAAAGAAAAGAGCGCGTCAGAATGTTACGTAGTAAAATTCTCAATTTTGAATCCGGTCGTAGGCTTCTTTGCTGAGTTATATTATTGCCAACCAAAATTCGGCGCAGTGCGAATAAAATGTATCGAACATTGTAATGTGACTAGGCGGAAAACGATTCAACGTCATAAGAATAAGCCATTAATTCACAAGGATCGGATATGGCCCTGACAGTTTATTGAGCTGATAGCATCTAGTAAACTGCATGGCCCTACAGTAGGACGGATAGTACAAAAATGCCCATAACGTTCCTAGATCGTGTCCAAAATACCACACGGCGCCTCAAAGCTGTAAGCTGCATGCTCCCGAATAGGTGGGTGAGACTTGCCACCGAGTGGGTACCACGCGGCAATAATCGTAAACGGGGGCGGCCGAGAAGGCCGGATGAACTCGACAAATTCTTGCCGGAGTGGTCAGAGGTGGCAAATAACCGAAAATCTTGGTCTGAAAGGGGGGAGGCCTTTGCCCTGCAGTCGTCGTGGTCGTCAGGCTATACTAGTCCACTGCTGGACATAGCCCTCCCCTAATGAGCGCCACGTTGTGCTATCATAGGGGGTAATGCCCATAGTCCTCACGCTGGGCATGCAGGTTGGGGATCGCAGATCGGTGGAATTGCGTGGTCTCTACAGTGGGACACCCATATTATGGAGGCTATATAAAAAAGTACCTAGTTAGTTAGACTTGAGATTTTCGCACTCATACCCATAGTTAGGCCATTGTACATAACAAGCGCGGAGGTATGTTAACACTCTAGATACTAGGGTTTCCTCACGATGTTTTCCATCGCCGTTAGCGAGACCTACAAACATGTGCATTAATTGAAAACAAAGCCGCCGCTGCCGCTACGCCGATGCTGGGCAAGCCATCTAAAACCATGTTCCAGGCACTACAGCATCCGAGTTGTCCCTTCACACATCTAGTGTGAGTGAAGATGCCAGTGAACGCTGTATAAATAATTTCATTACGTAGATGCAAAGGCTACGCCGGGATTCGAACCCACGATCTCTCGATTGAGAAGCCGACGTTCTACTGCTCCGCTACGACCGCTAATACACCGCTCATGCGCACTGACCATAACGTAACTGATAATAGAGCAGGTATATCAAAGATGAAGTGCTGCGGTCTGTACCAATCTGATTGTCCTAGTAGGTTTAAAATAGAAATATTACCTAAGTACCTTACTTACATTACTAAAAGAATATAAAGAGAAAGCCTAAAAATTAAACTACGTCCCTACATCATACCGTCCGCTTTATCCGAGCTATCTGGCCCAATCCCTTTGCGTGTAGGGTTACCATCTATCTAGATTTTCCCAGTAATGTCCAGACTAATATCCTTTCATTTGGACTTTGTCCGTCCTAGAGATGGGCTATCTATGAGAGAGGCTCCTCAGAAAGGAATTCCCATACAAGCGTAATTCGGTTTTTATTTACAAACGGTGCGCCGATCGCAATGAAACTTTTCCAACGCGTTAAGAGGATGCAACTAGAGGTTTTATCGTGATTAGAATTGGAAATAAAGTTGTCAAAAATAAATAATAGCAATGAGAATAGGTTCTGTAAAAAGTCTACCCGAGACCACGGCAACTGTAATGCTACCGAAACGTCGGGAAATAAGGTAATTACATTTTATAACATATTTGCTCGTAAAGTGGTTGTAATTACACCAATTTTAATATCGTAATGTATCTCATTACGTACTTGTGCGATAATGTAATGTAAAAGGCACGTGTTTTTTTTAAAATAAAGTTTTAAGATACTCCGTCTAAGAATAAACGATACTTTTAAAAATCTTAGCAGAGGTTTTATGTCAAGAAAGAGGTCAATATTTTATGAATAAAATTAACTTTGGGAAATAAAATATAACAAATAAACATTTAATTCTTTAATTTAATTAATTTTGAAAATAAATTACAACCATTTATCTGTAACAAAAACACAAAAATATTAATTTACTTTATTAGTAATACTGGCTGTTTTTGTACCTTTGCCTACAAAAAAAAGTTGATGCGCGCGCATCGCTTATTTGTGGACAAGTAAAAATAAATCCGCGCGCTTTTTCTTTTCGATGTATTGTTTTTATTTGAAAATGTCGTCAAGTAGTGATGATAACAAAGTCAGAGTTTTATTAATTTCCTCGTAAATATGTTATAAAACGTCGTATGACATACGTGCGCTTTGAAAATTACAGCCTCTGCTTCCTTATAGCCCTCGCCGATGGCTCGGGCTAGTAATATCGCCTCGGCTGTAATTTTCAACTTACCGCACTTATATTATAATTTACTATTACGTTACAAATAATCGTGATTAGACCCGTTTAATATATGACTATGCATGAGTATCGCAAATTATTAAGAAATGCTGTTCTGTAAAAAGTCTCAGCTATACAACGGTCAAACCTTGATTTGTGTCCTCTAAACGTATTGGCAAAGTTTCATCGCAATCCATGTCGTTTGTATCTAACTACGCTGTTATGGGGATTGCTCCTTGAGGAATATTCTTAAGCGAAATTTGACAAGACCATTCTCAATAGGTTGCCGATCAATTGGTGTGCCCCTAACTTTTTATCCGACCACGTTATCTCGTTGGAAATTCGGCATCCACGATCGTTCCCGCGTTGATAGACACCACTCTCGGGGAGCTGCGACGGTTTTCAGATTTTCGTCTTTATACAATTTTCAGGGCTTTTTTGTGTTTCCCTCCCCCCTCATATCTTTTTATGCGGATTTTGACCGGGCGCACGGTTCTTACCGTGAGACCGCCCCGCGTCAAATATTATATTTGACGCGGGGCGGTCCCCCGATGCGCTTATACCCTATTATAATTATGCTTTACAATAAACTTACTAAAATCTTGTAAAAGATTAAGTGCGAACAGTGGCCTATCCAATCGTCCTACTGTCAAAATTCCTACTAATTTGACAATTGGACGGCTGAATTTGCTCAGAATTTGGTGCGCGTAATACAGAGGATGGTGACCCTATTCTCATGTCACGTCTACACTCAGCGTTTATAATTTTTCGTGACGATAGCTGAAATTAATTCATGCAAATCAGGCAAGGAATTGTCTGGAATAGCCCTAATCTTGGGGCTGGTTTGTGCAGATAAGGTCAACCTTTTGCCCCAAGGAAAATATCAACCGTTGATGTAAGCTATTTAGCACGTTTTGATAAGATTCTTATGTTAATTTGGACCTTGTTGTTTTGATGCAACCAAAATATTCCAATATGAAATTACTTTTTTTAACAATATTTCGATTGAGCCAATACCATTGGCTCAATTGGTAGAGCGCTGGTACGGATAGCCAGAGGTTTCGGGTTCGAATCCCGGCATGGGTGAAATTTTCAGCCTATAAATAGGTTTTTAAATTTGTTCCTTAGCACTGGTTAGTGCATTAAAAATAAAAATAGTGTAATCATGTGGGTACAGTGATATCGTTCCGATGTTAAACCTAACTGCAAAGTAGGTAGTCAGGGCTGTAAGTAATGCAATTTGCTTAAGTCAGATGTCGCTGCCTGTACGTAATACAGAGAATATTGTAAAGAGGTTCGAAATTTCACTGATGCCGTGAGTCGCCCATTGGCTCAATTGGTAGAGCGCTGGTACGGATAGCCAGAGGTTTCGGGTTCGAATCCCGGCATGGGTGAAATTTTTAGCCTCTAAATAGGTTTTTAAATATTTCGATGTTTAGTATAAAAAGTACATTCCATTGAAACGTTCCCAGGATGGAGTTAAAGCTGACTTATAACAGGAAGTCCTCTCATAAACCAGCTTTGAATGCGTCTTAAGGGTATTTTAGTTGAATCGACTTTTTATAAATAAGACCGATTAATTTTAATCGGTCTTATTTATGGGAGAGAGGAGGAGAAATTTCATAAATACATAAATAACATAACATAAAATATACATACTGGCACATACATTGCTTCTGGCCCCACACTAGGATACCCTGTGTTGTGGGAACCAGAAACAACGACATCACAAACATGTAAACGTCCAAGACCTGGGGTTTTTTTTGCCCAGCCGGGGATCGAACCTGGCAATTTAATTTAAAATCAAGTTTTGATTTTGCTTAAATTGAAAACAAATCTAACAAAAATAAATTATTGCCTTCCTTCTACATATGTCAACGATATAAATAATTATAATAATAACTTCCATATCAACCCTTGTTCCTACTGCTGGGGCACGCATCTCTTCCTGCATCACAGGAAGGTTAGGCCATACTTCACCACGGGGGTCAAGTCCGGGTTGGTGGAGGATTGTAAGACAGTGGCGGGTCTGAAGTTGTCAAGCCGCTTATAAGGCCTCTGACATGGCTTAATTAACGTGCCTTGCGAAGCACGGAAGCGCTCGGAAAAATGCCACTAGCCGTAGTCACAGGACGGCGACCGATCCTGCGCCTGACCGCGCCTTTTGTTGCTGAACCCAAGTGATAGATTTCAATCCCACCGTTCAACTAGGTCACGAGCGCTTCAATACAATAATAATAAACAATACAAATAATAACTTTGTCCCATTTAGAAACAACATCGAATAGATTTGATCTCTTATAATAACAACGTATAAAGTAATTCTCTACATTTATTTTTCACAGTCGTTATAATATTAGATTACTTTAGTTTAAGTGCTCTTTGGTTTTGTAATCGTGTTTATATTTCTCTCATCTTACGTTAAGCTACATTGTTAATGTTATTGCTTGTTTGTTACCTGTTTTACACAACTATAAAAGAAGTAAAGTAAGAACGTATTATTAGTCTATAATATTTTTTTTAGTCTATTCTTCTCAAAATTGTAAGCACGGTCAAACCTCGATTTGTACCCCCGAAATATATTGAAAATTATCATTGTGAGCCGACATGCCGTTTGTATAAGAACCAAAGTAAGTTTGTATGGGAATAGCTCCTTAAGCAGCCGCCCATTATGAAGCGTAATAAACGCTGCCAAAGGTTTTTCTGTCACTTCAAGTATTTTTATATTGAAGTATATTTATGAACTAACTATTATCTTCTCTTTCATTTGATATCTCACCCGACTCGATAGTAAAGATAAATCATACCCCCCATCCCCCACTCGTTTAAACGTAACAACCATATTGATTTTGTTCGTATAAAATGTAACGATTCGGTTCACGTCATTCAACAAAATCGAAAGATACATATACAGAATTACGAAATCATAAACCGGCTCTTCTGTAGTCGGGTGAAAAGTGTATTTAAAGTTAATCGGCTTGGACCACTTCGAATACACCTGTTATGGCTTTAAATTTAGTTTCCCGTCCCAATATCTTATTTCAATTTAAACTCTCTGGGAGACAAAACCCCAAAGAACACAGATTGCGTACTTTCAATTAAAAGTTCCACGGAGTTAACCCGTTGGCTGCCGCTGCCGGTTCATTATAAGTAAATTAGATAGTAGTGCTAACAAGTTGTGCGGTAGATGCAATCCGTTTCCGAGCTAACTACCCGCTGTATAATTTGGTACCGAAGACTTGTGGCTAAGTACTACCATAGAGTGAGAAATAATAGACGGTCAGTTGTACGCACATTTCTAGATCTGAGGTTCTGTTATTTTATTATTATGTTTAAAGTAATCCAATCTAATGCACGTTTAGCATACACACTGTAACCCAAAAGAGTAGACAAAGACCACGGTTTGCCTTTTGCCAAGAACTTGACGAAGCTTTTTCGCGTCATCAAAATTAATTAGCTGCTGCATCCGTCGCCAGGTTATACTAGTCCACTGCTGGACATAGCCTTCCCCTAATGAGTGCCATCACGCCCTGTCTTCAGCATACCGCATCATCGCGGCCTGCAGTTTTTCGCAGATCGTCATCCCACCTTGTCGGCGGGCGTCCTATTAGCTACTGCATGCGCACAGGTTTCAGGTACTTTTCACCTTTCCCTGAGTTAATACTTAACGTATCTTTGTACACTCTGCACTGATACGATGCTGATATGATCCTCCTCATCGTGATCCGATGACGGCGACCTTATATTGTGTTGAAGGACTTCTGCAAGATGGGCGTGGATGTCGCTCGTGAAACCCAGCTTGTTTTTGAAAGTCTGAATACAACGACCACAGTATAGTTCGCCGCGATCGTTGTACGTTTATCTGTAGGGTTTCGGAAGAGCTTTGCGCTGTTGATGGTTGGAGTCCACACGGAGCGCGGAAGTTGGCGGAGAGCATCTCCGCTACAAGGATGTCTTAAAGAGACACTTGACCGCAAGTGGCATCGCGCCTGAAAGTCGGGAAGATATCGCACGGAAGCGCAGTGTGTTCTTTATTGCTGGACCGAGTGGAAGGGTTTAAGAAAGCCCGGCTCAAGACTCTGGACTCCAACCGTCAACAGCACTGATATAGAGATAAGATAAGATTCTTTATTGTACACCAACGCACATTTTATAAAACATGTAAAGATACAAAGTGCAATTGGGGGCCTTTTAATTTCTTCCAGACAACCTTATGACGGAAAGTTGCGGAAGGAAATAAGAGACGGGTAGTCGGTGCAAATATGAGAGAGGTTAGAGGTTAGTTCAGTAGATGTAAATCCACCGAATAGAACCGGAACAGGAACACCGAGTAGAGACAATTTAGGTCAAACAATAAACGTTAGTAAATAGTGCGTAAAAAATGCCTTTACATTGCTGCAACATAATTAATTAAACCACCAAACCTTACATTTTTATTTGACAGAAGATTTGAATTAAATTGTTAATGCTAGATAGAAATGTGTGCTGATTTTGCGGTTGGTAGACGGTGAGTGCGCCCTATGTTGCTTAACCTTCGTGATCGTTTAAGATCTCTCAGGCAGCTGTGGCTACAAGCGATTCACAGAATATTCCCAAACTGAGTAAATCATTCGCTTTCTCGTGCGTAATCAATCACTGTGGAAAGCAACAGCAGTCGTGGTCAGGTGTATGGGTGACCATTTCGTGACTACTGCTGGTTAGATTATTTCCGAGCAAAGAAGCGCATCGCAAGGCACGCTAAGCCGTTGGTGCCGGTTATCATGTAATTGCAGTCGTTAAGCCACGTCAGAGGCCCAATGGGAGGCTTGATAACTTCTGACAGTAAGACCCGCCACTGCCTTAGAATCGTACACCAACTCGGACTTGACCCCCAAGGTGGAGTATGGCCTAACATTCCTGCAATGCAGGAAGAGACTCGTGCCCCGGCAGTGGGGACATTCAAAGGGTTGATATCAAATTATTCGTCGATAAAATTAAATGTAATAAATAAAAAAAATCATGAATCGTATTGGAGGTGGACCTTCTATAATATTTTTTCTGCTGCTTAAATTAGAGAACTGCGGAATTCCGTTTGCTTAACGCGTACAAAACACGGTCTCATTAAAGGTTACTTCAACTGGTATTTGGTCAAGTTTTACTTATTTTGAGAAGTTACTCGTAGGTGCCACGAATGCTGTGGTGAGGATTGCATTAAAAACAAAATGTTGATTTATTATTCATTGTAAAGACAAATATATCATGATACTTAGTAATCGCTGGTAGCCCCGGCTGCCCGAGTGATCTTAAACTATCACGAAGGTTAAGCAACACAGGGCACGTTCACTGCATGCATGGGTAAACTGTCTATGACTAACCATAGTGGCATTTTTCCGAGCGGATCCATGCATTGCAAGGCACGAGAAGCAGTTGGTGTCGGCTGCCGTAGATATATGTAGATGGCAGTCGTTTAGCCATGTCGGAGGCCTTAGGGCGGCTTGAAAACTTCTGAAAGTAAGACCAGCCACTAGTCTTGCAAGCTTCCACCAATCCAGACTTGGCCCCCGTGGTGGAGTATGGCCTATAACTTCCTCAGGAAAGAGACCCATGCCCCTCGGTGGGGACATAATGGGTTGATGATGAATGAACTTAATAATATAGTTATTTGTAAATAATAATTAGATAAGATAGATACACAACAACCCTTTGTATGTCCCCACTGCTGGGGCACGGGTCGCTTTCTGCATCACAAGAAGGTTAAGCCTTACTCTACCAAGCCCGGGTTGATGGAATAATTATAAAGTATTTATAAAATATAAATCACATTATAAAAATAAGTATTATAATAAGAGTTAGTGCGCTGCGCCAAAACTGCTTTGCAGTTGTTCGAAAATTGTTGAATTTTTGAGATGTTTTACTAAACGTAAAAAAATGTGAATGTGGTGAACACTACATTGTTCCACACGTTCATGAGTTTATTTTTATAAGATAAATTATAGACATAATCGTCCTCTAAATACGCATTAAGATTTATCTATGGTTTAACAGCCTATTATCTTAATGAAGCTCACAAAAGCTATTTAATCGTTTATGGCCCGATACTGGAACACAGCCATCTTGTCCCAAGGTTATTAACTCTACGTTTTAAGCTATAAGTTTTTAAAAAACAATACTTATAATTTAAGTTTATCATATTCACTATTTGAAAATATTGTATTGAAATATCATATTGTACAAGTGGAAAAGATACACCTAATAAGATTTTTGTCAGGATCGTGGCAGGTTAAAAAGTCTGAAGTCAAAAAAATATTCATCAAATTGGTAAACATTTTGTTTTCATTGATGTTACGACCGCTAAAGCTGTTAGTTTCCCAATTAATAGATAAGGTGGAGGAGAAAGTAACAAACATTGTAACCAACAACAGATGCAGGAAAGAAACCCGTGCCCCAGCAGTGCGGACCCACAAATGGTTGATATCACTCATTTATGGTGTTTACTTTTCCCAAAGACGCGTTATAAAAGAAGTTATGTACGATTTTTTCAATTATTGGCGCTATTTACCACCGCATCTTAAGGCGATTGGGTTCGCTAACTAGCGCCAGCAATGATATAAAAATCATAACTTGTTTTATAAGACATTTTTTTTATCAAAAGGTAAACGTCAAAAATTTTAATATCTATGATAACTATTTTTAGCACATAATAATAATAATAACATAACATAGGATATTTTTAGAATAATATCCTATGACTTTAATCGATTTTCGCTAAAAAATTTCGTTTTTGGCGGAAATCGATTGTAGTCCTAGATAGTTGATCCTAGGTTCTAGACTGTCAACTTGTCACAGTTGTTAAGATTTCTCATGTTCTCTTTTTGATAAAAACGTATTATCATACAAGGTTATGATTTTTATTCCATCGGTGGTGGAAGTTAGCACCCCGAATCACCTTAAGTAGGTACTACCGGGCCTTTTTGCAACATGACGGGTGTCATGTTCGCGCTTCTTCGATTTCAACCCTGTATGTCCCCACTGCTGGGGCACGGGTCTCTTCCTGCATTGCAGGAAGGTTAGGCCATACTCCACCACGGGGGCCGTCCGGGTTGGTGGAGGATTGTAAGACAGTAGCAGGCCTTACTGTCAGAAGTTAGCAGGCCGCCCACAAGGCCTCTGACATGGCTTAACGACTGCCATTACATGACGTGCCTTGCGAAGCACGGAAGCGCTCGGATAAATGCCACTTGTGGTAGTCATAGGACGGTCACCCATCCTGCACCTGGCAGCGCCTGTTGTTTCTTATATAACTCGAGTGATTGGTTCCAATCACTCGATTCGACTAGGCCACGAGCACTTCTACGTTCGCGCTTCTTATTTGGAAGTAAATAAAAGTCGCCAACGCAGCGCTGCGCCAACAGGAGCTCACCGTGGTGCAGCGGATTGCTTCCTTCCGTAATGAAGTTCCCGAGCGTGACAAAGTAGACAGAGGGATTATTTAGACACCCGACCGACCCCTGGAAAAGTCCGCATCCTTGCTGAACGAAAAACGACCTAAACACGATTGGGGTAGGGCTAGTTTGGGCTTAAGACGACGGCAGAATTGTCTGGATTTTTCTAAGTACTTATATTGTGTGTCCAGTTCTTTTGTGATATAGTGCGAATAAAGTAATGTTATATAGGATTTACTGAAAGTGGTATAAATATATTGGCCATAATATACTATGGTTGTAATTCTTTTTTTCTTTCTGTGCTATAAAATGTTCTCTGTATATAACTTTGTCTGTCTTATTTTACTATATTAATAAGAATATTCTTATCTTATCTTCTTCTTATCTTAATTTAATATTATAGATGTGTAAGTTTGTGTGAATGTATGGATGATTGTTACTCAAAGACGCCAGAATGGGAACGGATCGGAATGGATTTCGGCACATGGATAGATTATAATCTGGAAAAGCATATAGGCTGCTTTTTATCCCGGACAGATACCTACACATTAAAATTTCTTCGCGAACGAATTCATGGGCAGCAGCTTCTTCTTCTTCTTCTTCAGGCTATATTAGTCCACTGCTGGACATAGCCATAGCGCAAGGTTTTGCCATCATTGGGGGGTAATGCCCATAATCACTACGCTGGGCATGCGGGTTGGGGATCGCAGTTTGGTGGATTTGTACTGCAGGGGGCGCTGCTGCCCACCCCCCGGTTTGTGTCCCTTAGTCGCCTTTTACGACACCCGCGGGAAGAATTTGGGTTGGTGCTATTTTCTAGGCCAATACCACACAGTCAGAAGGGCAGCAGCTAGTTAACAAATAATTGTCTTATTTACAAAAAAAACGCAACCCATTAAAACGCTGTATAAATTTATCTGTGGGGGAGATTTTACAAGGATAAAATGCATCCACAGATTAAATCTAAAGCGTTAGAATGATAGTCAGTGGTGGCCCGGTGGGTAGAACAATGGACTCGGAAGCGAGGGACCCAGGTTCAATCTCCAGTTACATGCCCGCATGATGAATGATAATCAATGATTTTGTTTAATTTCAAAGTTACGTACATTTGCGAATTAGTAGTAACAATACAACACGCTAACGGTGAAGGAAAACCACGTGAGGAATCCCGCGGCATGGTTGGATCAGCCTTTATTGACTAGTTTTTTTCTGTGGGCTTGGACGACCAGGCTTGTATAGGTGCTGGGCAAGCCTACACCATCTAAAAAAATGTCCTAGGCACTAAAGCGTCCGTGTCCCATTCAATTATCTAGTCTGTGTGAAGATGCCACTGGACGCTGTATAAAAAATACAAAGAGTTTGTTTTTATTTTGTTTATTTTCTATCTACAAATTACGCCGTGGTCCCGGTCATCTGGGACCACGGCACCTGAAAAAGTGCCGAAACGTTGGAAAATATAAAAATGTAATAAACGAGCATAAATCCGTATAAAAACCATTTTAATTATGTCTACTGCTCGTGTTAACCTTAGAAAATTACATTCGTATACAAAATGACATTGAATACAAAGTGATACAAAGCAACAGAATGCACAATTTAAAGACTAATTAAGAACACGATTCGACGAAGCGCTCGCGGCCTAGTCGAGGCGAGTGATTGGAGTCAAATCACTTTTTGTGTTTTTTATTTTATGACATTGAGCTAAAAATACATGAAGAATCCGAACAGCAGATCACGATTTAATACTTAAGCAATTCGTCATCCTCCGGCATTGATTTAAAACTTTAAGCACCTACTTAATTGGTTTTGGACAAGGACTATTCAAACTAAATTCTCGTCAGTCTCATCAGTTGAAATGCTTTCTGATGACTTAGTGAGAAATATGCCAATAGAGATTTAAATTCAGTATTTTAGCTAAACATTACAAGGTGTAGGGGAGTTTGTGAAGCAAATTGGCCCCGAGTGAAAGATGTAGGCGATGTATTAATCTGGCACGGATAGGCAGAGGTCGCGAGTTCGAATCCCGGCATGTGTGAAATTTTTGCCTCTAAAGAGGTTTAGAGGCAAAAAGATGTATTAATCCACTCACCTGGGCCGCAGCTGCAGCTGATCTGAGGTGCTGGCGATGTAGGTGCGCTGGCTAGGTTCTAATTATCTTTGAAAACGCGAACTTTTGATTTTTGGGGATTTTTACACTCGGGTTAGCGCGCTTCACGGTTGGCCATGGAAAAAAGTTTTTTTTAATTCGATCTCTCATCTCATCTTTTGGTATGTATAAAAAAGAAGAAAAGGAAATGAAAAAAAGCAATCCTTGTTTTGTGCTGTCTCACAAACGGACAAAATATTAAAATACGGAACACAAGGTATTTTTATGTAGCTTATTAACGTCGCACAGGCCTTCTCACACAGAGAGAGTATGGGCTTAAAAACCACGCGTGCCCCCCGCGGATTGGCTATTTTAAGCACCGAGGTATTTGAACTCCTTAGAAACTCAGGTTTCCTCACTATGTTTTCCTTCACGAGGTAGCGAGTGGTAATGCTACTATAATTTCTTATACATAACAAGTCATTGGTACATGTCCGCATTGGGAATCGAACCTGAGTCCCTACTTCTACAAGTTAATACTTTTTAATGTACAATAAAGAATATTTAATATTCTGCTTCTGACAAAAATAACATACAAAATTTGTTTTACAGTCTTGAAACGAATTGAATTGAATGAGAGTTTAAGTCTTTGACGGGTTGAGAGTGACTTTGTTATCGATACTCAAGAGAAGGTTTTTACGCTTAGCATTATTCCAATAACACACTCAGCGTTAACAAAATTGCCTACTTAGTGCCAAGACTTATAATCGAGATAAACTCTCTTTTGAACAAAACAAGCTTTTACTCGAAAGTGGAGTTCAATGGAAATCTTTCCAAATCTCTTTTATTATTCAGCGACCTTTCTCCGTCTAAAAAGGACAGACAGCCAAAACATAATACGATTGGCCAACTACTCTGCTATGAATTTGGAGGAATCAAATCAGACTGTCAAATACAGCTGGGCGCTATAGGTCTTTTAACAAGATGCGGACAATGTTTTCATTCGTAGTCTGAAACCTCATCAGCCGAAGATGCGAACGGGTGCCAGCTATCAGTCTTCTCGTGAACAAGATAACTGTAACGTCGTCCAAACGTCGAGGTAAAATAGCAATAAAATACTACACGATTAAGCCTCGAAAATATTCTTTCTGATTTAAGCCGCGTTTTCACGGTCTTGGTGCGCTCGGTCCGAGTGCGCCATCCGAGTAAACTAATGCTTCTGATTGGCTATTTTGGTGTTGTCACGAAAAACCGTCCAATCAGAGTGCTTAGTGCGAGTTTGACAGATCCAATCGAATAACTTTACTACCGCGTTAATCGAGCATTGAGTAGTGAGTATGAGTAAGTTAACCGTTCGAACTGGCAAAACGCTGTCACAGTACAACTCGCACTCGCGTTTATTCGTGTTTAGGCTAGTAAACGTGTTCACTTCTCACCGTGAACCATTACATCTCGCACTCAGCAATTTTATTTCCATACTTGTCGCTAGGTGGCGCTTCCTCGATGCCATAGAAATATGAGTTTACGTTAACGCGATCGAGTAGTTAAAAAACTCGCACTAAGCACTCAGGAGCATTAGTTTACTCGGTTGGCGCACTCGGTCCGAGCGTACTAAGACCGTGAGAACCTGGCTTTATAAGGCATTTTTAAACTTTTAACCGTGACATAAACTCACGCCTATACCTCAGAGGGGTGGGCAGAGCCCGGGCACTGCTACAGCAAAGTGATCTATCAGGATCTCTTTGCTTAATCAATATGCTTCACCAGTAGTCGTTGCATGCAAGCACGCCGGTTTTGGGTACTCTTTGGCTTTTTTGTGCTAATACAACCCCTATTTGTTTTCGTTTTCCCCATTATACAATAAATAATCTCCGTATTGATGAGTGATTATTTTCTGATACATTTAGGGATTTACACTTTATTTAAAACGTGCCTCTGCAAAGCACAAGCCTTCTTTCACAGACAGGGACAGATGAAGAGAAGAAATAATTAAGAAAATTAGGGTCCACCTACACAGCAACATCACGGCAAAACTTATACTATCGGTACAATATACACTCAAACTAAATCCAATCGCTTCGATCAATTAGCTAACAAGGTCGATGGGTACCACTCGAGGAGGCAGCGACATTTTAATCTAAAAGAGGAAATGTAAATCGCTGAAGAAAACAGCGTCTCTATGCATTCAGAATATTCCATCGGCATGACTTATTCATGTCCCCAAGGAGTCAGTCACTGACGGAGTGAGGAAAAGACGCGGATTAAGTAAAAATAGAGGGACCCCTTGAGTCGATTAATATTCCAAATACGATTGTTGTCATTTTTTAAGCTCGATTAAATTTATTTCAATGTAAAGAATTTACATTATTTTTGCTGAATAACATAACATAAAATTTACATACAGGCACATACGTTGCTTCTGGCCCCACACTAGGACACCCTGTGTCGTGGGAACCAGAAACAGCGACATCACAAACGTAAAGATCCAAGACCTAGGGTTTTTTTGTCCCTAGCCGGGGTTCGAACCCAGGACCTCTTGCATGGTAGGCAGATGCACTACCGCTGCGCTATTGAGTGTCAGTGTACAATGTAAAATGAAAGTGAAAGCCCCTGCCTTCCGGTCCTAGCGTATCAAAATTATTCTCAAACAATCCTCACAAACATGCCTATACTCTTTGCTCAGTGGCTAAAACCCGAATCCAATACTCCTGTCGAATAAGATGATCATATACCATTTAGATATCATCATCTGATACTTTTGATACATAATTTAAATACCGTGCTTGTGACACATCAAATTGTTAGTGTAGTTTGTTTTATGTATCACTGAGCTCCCTAATTCTTTTGACTGAACAAAATATGCTGCAGAGTTAAGCTCATATTGGGGACTCATATTGTAAAACAAGAGTTAGTTTTACAATATGAGTCCCCATTGTAATTTTGCATCGATTGTGATTGCTAGTAATACGGACTTTCCAGAAAACTTGTTCTAGGTTTTCTTCGGGAATCAGAAAAAACAACGAAGTAATCTTTTTGCAGATCGATTATGGACGTTGATAAGGTAGAATTTACATGATACTTTAATATCCAACGGCTTATTTTGCTGACCAAATAAAATTATTGAGCTGTCCAAAATAAATGTAACTGCTGAACATATTTAGTTTATTTGCTGATCACGTGTCGCAGCTCCAACAATTAATGGGTAGTTAAATAAATTTAAGGTGATGATTCTTGTTGACTAAATTGCTGTTTAGGTGACAATTTGATGATGAAGTGAAAATCTGTTACATAGACTGTTTAGAATAGAAGTTTGATTTTGGAACGCAGACTACTTGACAGAGTTGACAGTTCTCAGATGAGTCTGTGCACACTTAGACCCCTTGTTTATTGGTTGGAAAGTTGGAAAGCGTGTGGAGCGTTTGTTGGCCCAAATTAGTGTGGCAAATAGATTGCCGGGCTTGTATCTTCGTGTGAAGTGTGAGATACGTTCCGGGACGGATCCCGTGTTAATACTTTTGGTTTTGGGTGACGGATCCCACAAAATAGTGGACAAATATATTGTGGTGAAACGCGGTGTCGTGAAAGTGCACTGCAGGTACGTAGCTTTCTGGGGAAAGAGCTCTTGGGGGTAGACGGGGACGTCTAGGGATCCCCAAACCTCAGTGCACCCAAACCGGGCGGCGCCAGCTGCCGGGTCGAGAGGCGTCGACGCGGACAGAGTGAATTGTTTATTTTATTAGTTTTAAGTATTAGTATTTAAGTGGGTCCTTTACCCAACAAAGACAGTAGCTTTATTCTCGCATTGCACGATTTTGCAGAGAATCTTGAGCCAGCCTTCTGCAACACTTATTCATCTGAGCAAGGGACATCGGTCAGGTCGCGGCACACGCAGCGGCGCATGATTTAGTCAGGAAAAGTGTCCGACTTTGTGAAATGTTGCCTGAAGCGCGGACACTCCCTGAATACTAACGGCCATGTAAATGCTGTTTACTGGTTATTTATAACGCTAACTTTGCGCGTAGAGTTCGTAAGACGGCCGTTTGCGTGGCCCGTCCCGCGCTGAGTGGTGAAGTAAAACACTAAATTATATTTTTCGCAGTCAAGACTCGGCTTCCCTGAATTGTTGCAGTTAGTTGTTGGGAAAGCGATAAAAGGCGAAGGTGATAAGTTTTTTGAGATGTGTGAGGCTGTTGGTGCGACTTAACACGAGGCTGTTACGGGAATCTCATCTATATTAGACCCGTTACTGTGTTGTGTGCTTCATTAGCTCGCGGTATCACATCTGATTACCATACTAGAGGACGTGGATTCGATTCCCGCCTGGGAGGCGCTGTACATTTGTACAAATGGTCTAAGTCTGAGTGTTCTATGTTTTGTGACAACCTTGCTTGGTTACCATAGGGCAATGTGCCCTAGATTGGAAGCAGGACAAGTGATTGTGTTTTGCGAAAGATATTTATTTATATGTAAAAATAAGGAACCGCATTCAGCCAGACAGATGGTATTTGCTTTAGCATGAGCACTGATCATAGTTATTCGATAACATCAATCATCCCATTATATAACATAACGACATAACATTTACATACAGGCACATACATTGCTTCTGGCCCCACACTAGGACACCCTGTGTCGTGGGAACCAGAAACAGCGACATCACAAACGTAAAGATCCAAGACCTAGGGTTTTTTTGTCCCTAGCCGGGGTTCGAACCCAGGACCTCTTGCATGGTAGGCAGATGCACTACCGCTGCGCCATTGAGTGTCAGTGTACAATGTAAAATGAAAGTGAAAGCCCCTGCCTTCCGGTCCTAGCGTATCAAAATTATTCTCAAACAATCCTCACAAACATGCCTATACTCTTTGCTCAGTGGCTTAAACCCGAATCCAATACTCCTGTCGAATAAGATGATCATATACCATTTAGATATCATCATCTGATACTTTTGATACATAATTTAAATACCGTGCTTGTGACACATCAAATTGTTAGTGTAGTTTGTTTTATGTATCACTGAGCTCCCTAATTCTTTTGACTGAACAAAATATGCTGCAGAGTTAAGCTCATATTGGGGACTCATATTGTAAAACAAGAGTTAGTTTTACAATATGAGTCCCCATTGTAATTTTGCATCGATTGTGATTGCTAGTAATACGGACTTTCCAGAAAACTTGTTCTAGGTTTTCTTCGGGAATCAGAAAAAACAACGAAGTAATCTTTTTGCAGATCGATTATGGACGTTGATAAGGTAGAATTTACATGATACTTTAATATCCAACGGCTTATTTTGCTGACCAAATAAAATTATTGAGCTGTCCAAAATAAATGTAACTGCTGAACATATTTAGTTTATTTGCTGATCACGTGTCGCAGCTCCAACAATTAATGGGTAGTTAAATAAATTTAAGGTGATGATTCTTGTTGACTAAATTGCTGTTTAGGTGACAATTTGATGATGAAGTGAAAATCTGTTACATAGACTGTTTAGAATAGAAGTTTGATTTTGGAACGCAGACTACTTGACAGAGTTGACAGTTCTCAGATGAGTCTGTGCACACTTAGACCCCTTGTTTATTGGTTGGAAAGTTGGAAAGCGTGTGGAGCGTTTGTTGGCCCAAATTAGTGTGGCAAATAGATTGCCGGGCTTGTATCTTCGTGTGAAGTGTGAGATACGTTCCGGGACGGATCCCGTGTTAATACTTTTGGTTTTGGGTGACGGATCCCACAAAATAGTGGACAAATATACTGTGGTGAAACGCGGTGTCGTGAAAGTGCACTGCAGGTACGTAGCTTTCTGGGGAAAGAGCTCTTGGGGGTAGACGGGGACGTCTAGGGATCCCCAAACCTCAGTGCACCCACCCCGGGCGGCGCCAGCTGCCGGGTCGAGAGGCGTCGACGCGGACAGAGTGAATTGTTTATTTTATTAGTTTTAAGTATTAGTATTTAAGTGGGTCCTTTACCCAACAAAGACAGTAGCTTTATTCTCGCATTGCACGATTTTGCAGAGAATCTTGAGCCAGCCTTCTGCAACACTTATTCATCTGAGCAAGGGACATCGGTCAGGTCGCGGCACACGCAGCGGCGCATGATTTAGTCAGGAAAAGTGTCCGACTTTGTGAAATGTTGCCTGAAGCGCGGACACTCCCTGAATACTAACGGCCATGTAAATGCTGTTTACTGGTTATTTATAACGCTAACTTTGCGCGTAGAGTTCGTAAGACGGCCGTTTGCGTGGCCCGTCCCGCGCTGAGTGGTGAAGTAAAACACTAAATTATATTTTTCGCAGTCAAGACTCGGCTTCCCTGAATTGTTGCAGTTAGTTGTTGGGAAAGCGATAAAAGGCGAAGGTGATAAGTTTTTTGAGATGTGTGAGGCTGTTGGTGCGACTTAACACGAGGCTGTTACGGGAATCTCATCTATATTAGACCCGTTACTGTGTTGTGTGCTTCATTAGCTCGCGGTATCACATCTGATTACCATACTAGAGGACGTGGATTCGATTCCCGCCTGGGAGGCGCTGTACATTTGTACAAATGGTCTAAGTCTGAGTGTTCTATGTTTTGTGACAACCTTGCTTGGTTACCATAGGGCAATGTGCCCTAGATTGGAAGCAGGACAAGTGATTGTGTTTTGCGAAAGATATTTATTTATATGTAAAAATAAGGAACCGCATTCAGCCAGACAGATGGTATTTGCTTTAGCATGAGCACTGATCATAGTTATTCGATAACATCAATCATCCCATTATATAACATAACGACATAACATTTACATACAGGCACATACATTGCTTCTGGCCCCACACTAGGGTACCCTGTATCGTGGGAACCAGAAACAACGACATCACAAACATGTAAACATCCAAGACCTGGAGTTCTTTTTGTCTCCAGCCGGGATTCGAACCCGGGACCTCTTGCATGGTAGGCAGATGTACTACCGGTACGCCACAGAGGTAGTTTTGGTTGCTAAGTCTCTCGTAACGTAATATGGATGGAAACTTTAGTGTGCTGTCGATTGTACTAGGTATTTTACTGTTTGCTGTGACGCCTAGACAAATCTGTCTGATACAGATACTTTTCAGAACCCATATGGGTGCTATATAAATGCTTCACATGACATAGGTCATCATCAACCCATTATGTCCCCATCCAGGGGCACGGGTTTCTTCCCTAAGGAAGGTATAGGTCATACTCTACCACGGGGCCAAGTCCGGATTGGCGGAGGCTTGCAAGACTAGTGGCTGATCTTACTGTCAGAAGTTTTCAAGCCGCCCCAAGGCCTCTGACTTGGCTTAACGACTGCCATGTATCGACGGTAGCCAGCACCAACTGTTTAACGTGCCTTGCGAAGCACCGAACCGCTTGGAAAAATACCACTAGTGATAGTAATAGACGGTCACCCATCCATGCACTGAATTCGCCCTACGTTGCTTAACCTTCATGATCGTTTAAAATCACTCAGTCAACCGGAGCTACGAATGATTCACTAATATAGGTATCGTAGGAGAAATATCGCAGACGTACATTACCTCCAGGAAGCTCTGTAGCGAAGTAGATAAGTCCGCAGTTATAAATGAGCAAACGATATAAACCCAAGACAGACTGGCGGTGAGAACTAGAGTAACGCAATTGTCAAGTTAAAAGGTCCGCGCCACGTACCTGATTATGTTACCAACTTGGTCTTGCCAAGGTGGTGACTGTACCCTACTCGGAATATAAATTTCACCCTCTGACTACAGCAGAGCCAAAAATTTATGTGACAAAAATATAAAGATATATGATAACTACACATCATACGGGTGTCCCGGTGAACTTCGTACAGCCACAGAATCCGTTTATAAGATTCTTGTAGCCATGGCAACGCACAAAAAATAATAATTTAGAGTTTCGCTTGAAAAAAGGTTATAATGACAGTAAAATATCATCCCACGGGAACGCATTACCGGGATATCAATATTATACCACAATTCAGATCTTTCTCTACCTGTATGCTAAGTTTCATGTAACTGCGTTCAGCCGTTGTTGCGTTAGCGAGTAACAAATATCCAAACATCTTTACAAACGTTCACGTTTGTAATATTACTAGCTGTGCCCCGCGGTGTTACCCGCGACTTATCGAGTTTCCCATGGGAATATTTTCCTGCAGTAAAACGTAGACTTTGTGTTAATCCAGGGTGTTAGCTAACTCCATACCAAATTTTATTAAAATCGCTCTTGCCGTTTAGACGTGAAGAAGTAACAAACATTCACACTGACACTGATTACTACTACTATACGTAAAGTTTAATTAAAAACAAATAAATTCCAGTAAGTAAGTGATGCAATTTGCTTAAGCCAGATGTCGCTGCCTGTACGTAATACAGAGAATAGTGTAAAGAGGTTCGAAATTTCACTGATGCCGGTGAGTCGCCCATTGGCTCAATTGGTAGAGCGCTGGCACGGATAACCAGAGGTTGCGGGTTTTTAAATAAATTCCAGCCTAAGGACGCTGTTGTTTTTTCAAATTAATTCTGCTATTTGTAATCGTGCTCGATTCATTAATTAACTTTTTCTCATTGTAAACCTGCACCTTGACCCTTTAAATATAAAAGTTAGCCTGTCTTTTACGGTAAAAGAATGAAGAAATGTCAATATTCTACCAATCTGCAGATTAACCTTTCGCGGCTTGTTATTATTTCCATGTTTGTGATGTCCTTGCCTGAATGCCATAGAGTATGCTTGTTTGGGGCTAGGCCAGGTGATTTTGTTTATAGGAAGTTTTTTTTGTACAATATGTCGAAACATACTCGACTGCATGTAACGACTATAAGTAGTCACGACTACGAGCAGTCGTGACCTTCATCAGTCGTTGAGTTCCCAGGCCGGCCTTAGAAAAATTTGTTCATAACTTAGCATAGCCTTTATTAAATAACAAGAGCCCGAGTAGGGGCCGCGAGTAACTTATTGTAAGTCAGAATTATGTGTAGAATAAATTGAAAATTATTCCCGACGGAAAGCTGGCAGAGTTTAAGCTTTTGAACCAGTGTGATGTGTTAAGCGGAAATTCAACGTTCTCACTCACTTTAACTTGGGAGTCCTTTATGTAGTTCACGAGTTCATGTGTCCTTGTCATGTCAAGTTGGCGACGCAAGTGTTTGGAATAGCTCAGATTTATTTGAAACATTGTTTAGAAGATTATACTATTTTTAATGCACTAACCCGTGCTAAGGACAATTTTAAAAACCTATTTAGAGTTCGTATTCTGTACGTAATACAGAGAATAGTGTAAAGAGGTTCGAAATTTCACTGATGCCGGTGAGTCACCCATTAGCTCAGTTGGATAGAGCGCTGTTACGGATAGCCAGAGGTCACGGGTTCGAATCCCGGCATGGGTGGAATTTTTAGCCTCTAAATAGGTTTTAAAAATTGTTTAGAAGACCGTCATGTCACCGTGAGCCATAATCGATCGACTAAGAAATAAATGAATACCTGCTTAAATAAACAAAAACTAAAGGAGTGAGATAGGAACCCACGAATCCCTGTATGGTAATCGAACGTGACGCCGTTAAAAAGGCAGTCAAACTGAAACAGACTATAAATATGGCGCAGTAAAGTGAGTTATAGAATTCTACTGTCTACTACTGGTACCATCAGATTAGATCAGCTTAATCATAGCAAATGTATGTAGAGTTGTCATCCGAATAACATACACTTGAGTTTCAAGTCTATACAACATTTATAACCATTTATTTATGTATATTTACTTACTTATATATTATATGTACCTACTTATTGAGTACTTGTCAGCTTATCTAGTTTTAACTAAGTATCTCTTCCGTTTTGTTTCGAATGCCTACCATTTAATCTCTTGCACCATCTGTGGTTGACTGGTAGAAAATGCTTATAGCATTAAGTCCGCCACATTGCCATTGTATTTTTTTACTTATGTGCAATAAACGTATTAATAATAATAATAATAATAATAATAATAATAATAATAATAATAATAATAATAATAATAATAATAATAATAATAATAATAATAATAATAATAATAATAATAATAATAATAATAATAATAATAATAATAATAATAATAATAATAATAATAATAATAATAATAATAATAATAATAATAATAATAATAATAATAATAATAATAATAATAATAATAATAATAATAATAATAATAATAACCAGGTTAAAACTAATTTCATAGGATTTTTCTACTAAAAAAATGTAAATAAAAATTTGTGTCAACAAAAATCATACAAAGTAATTTCTTTTAAAAACTCTGTATACACGCGGAACGAACTCAGACATCACTAAAAGCGGGACCTATGCCAGTGTTTTCAACATCCTGAACTTAATAAGTACCTACCAAAATCATAAGGTACTGTAACGATACTTCTTTATAATAACAGGTCGGCGCGGCGCAGCCGTCTATATAGTCAAGTTTGAGTTATTTTAAAGGCAATCCTTACGTTTTGTTTAGGTGTAAGTGGATCCCTAGTTAGGCTAGGGATTCGATAAAAAGATATAGTAAAAAGTTACAATATAATATTTTAAATCATCATCATCACCAATCCATTATGTCCCCACCGAGGGGCACGGGTCTTTTCCCTAAGTATAGACCATACTCCACCACGGCCCCCTCCTCCGCGATGTCCGGATTGGTATATTTTAAAGCTTTTTCAATCGAAGCGCTCGCGGCCTAGCGAAACCAAGTGATTGGAATTAATCACTTGGGTTAAGCAACAACAGGCGCGGTCAGGTACTGGATGGGTGACCATCCCGTGACTAACGCTAGTGGAATTTTTTCCAAGCGCTTCCGTGCTTCACAGGGCACGTTAAGCCGTTGGTGCCGGCCGTCATGTAATGGCAGTCGTTAAGCCATGTCGGAGGCCTTATGGGCGGCTTGATAACTTCTGACAGTAAGGCCCGCCACTGTCTTACAATCCCCCACCAACCCAGTCTTGGCCCCCGTGGTGGAGTATGGCCTAACCTTCCTGCGATACAGGAAGAGACCAGTGCACTAACAATGGGGACATATAAAGGGTTGCTATGGAAAGCTGTTTCAGTACAGTACGCTGTGTAAAGTAGGCCACCAAATGGAAAATAAAGCGTTTTTCTCCGTTGCATAAGCATAGGCTTTTACAATACCTAGCCGCTCGCTCCGAGGGTTTTCTTTTGAAATCTCGCTTCAAAGAGCACGTAGAAACTGGGTTTTTAGGGCCCCCTACAGCCGTTTGGCAGCAATGGAACCTTTTAGTGGGGCATTCCTCTTAAAATGGACTATACTACGAGCTTTTAACAAATATACAATACGTACTCTAACGGTCGCGAGTGCTCGTGACTCATGCCTCGTGCGGACCAACTGAACGAATGCAATCAGCAATATGAAATGTAACATTACAGGTCAATGCTCCAGGTGAAAAAGCACTTTTATATGAATATTAGATGCGAATATTCTTTATCATACACCAGGAAAAAACAAACAAAAAAATGAATTACAAAGATACAGTACAATTGGCGGCCTTATTGCTTAGAGCAATTACTTCCAGATAACCTACGATGGAGAGTTGCTGAAGGAAAAGTGAGACGGGTAGTTGGTGCAAATATGAATATTGATATACATACTTATACTGAAAAATATTATACCTACATAAACCATAACATATAATACATAAAGCAATTTATTATAAACATACACAAAGTTACATTATTTACAATAAAATTCCACAAGAGGATTAAAAGAAAGACATACCTACGTTAAGAAAAACAATAACAAATCAAATAAAAAATAAATAAGAATTAGAGTGATAGATAAAAATCATAAACCTTGTTTTTAAAGATAGCTGGGGAAGATGAGCGCCGAGTTTCGGATTATTGAAACCGGCAGATCATTCCACAGCAGGGCGGCCCTAACAGCAAATGAGTTGCTTAAGAACCTCGTCGAATGACTTGGAATCTTCTGCATCAGGTTCTTTTCAGACCGAAGTGCCCAGCTGTGGGAGTCACTGAGGTAGATAAAGCGCTATTTAAGATATAAAGGGGTGGCGGGAATAGTAACATTGGCGCCCTTATTGCTTTCTCGTAGAATTTCTTAATGATTCGCTATGCTCATACTGTTATTAACACAAAGTTGTTATTAGGTTTAACTTAATAAATAGTCGTAACTAGAAACGTTTAAGAATACCCATGCTTGGAAAATTTCTTTTAGACAACCAATGATGGAGAGTTGCTGAAAGTAAAGTGAGATGGGTAGTGGAAGCAAATATATAATATGTAAGCTTCCGTAAAGCTGCGTTTTCACGATCAAAGTAGGCTCGGACATTGTGACCATCTTAGTAACTAAAAACTCGGGTGAAGTTACATATTAAACGGGCCAAATTGCGATTATTTATTAGGTAAAACGTAATTACCTTATTTCCCGACGTTTCGGCAGCGTTACAGTTGCCGTGGTCTTGGGTAGACTGAAGTGGCGAGTACAGTCAAATATTTTGGGTAGTCACTATTAATTTATCGCAGCCGGCCGACACACAACACTCACTACGTCAACGGACCGGTCCGGTGATAAAGCGCGTGACTTGTAATTACTTAGCACTGGATTCCACGTACTTGAAAGCTTGAAACCATCCTCTCTGTTGAAATTATTGTGTTTTTTAATTTCGATTGCTTCCCGAACGATTCTTCGGCAATACTGTTGATCGGTTGAGAGAACTTCGGGTGATAGTGTATACCCACCGTAATGAATTCTTATTTTTGCTTCAGTTTACAGGCTTTCTGATGCAAACGGTTGCTCATCGTGACAACAATTGCCGAAAAATTATTGCTACGATGAATAGAAGCGGTCTCAAATTCGAACTTCAACCGTAAAGACATAAAAAGAAAAGAGAAATAATAGTTTGCTCACGGCAATAAACGTTACTTTTTTCACGTAACCCAGGAGTTCCTGTTATGGGTGAAATTTTGTTTTTGCATCTTTGCGAGTAACTTACATGAATAAAAAAAACCAGCCAAGTGCGAGTTGAATCCGCGCATAAAGAGGGTTCCGTAAAAACTTGTAGGTAGGTACTTACATATTATAAATAGTTTAAGAATCGAAGCTCGCAGGTTTTACCGAGCTTTACCATCAAAAACTATGTTTTTCTTATTTAATTACAAATGTATATTTTTCAGATTATTTATTGTATTTGTAGTATAAGACAATATTACTTACCAAATTTCATACTTGCAGATCAATGGAAGGAAGCCTATGAAATTTTATTTCCTTGAGTGTCGTAATACACTTTTTGCGATAACGTGGACGCTTGATTTCACAACTTAAAAGGACTGTAGACTTGAGTATACAGTTTTAATTTCAACTCGATATCTTCTCGCTTTTCCGAGATAGAGGGTCTTGACAGACATTCAGACGGACAAACAGACAATAAAGTTACCCTATAAAGGTTCTGTTTTTCTTGTGAGATACGGAACCCTAAAACACAAATGATTCGGACTCATTATTGGATTGGAACCGGATAAACTTACTAGGCTTTTTGGCGGAAGAGTCCGAGCTTAGCGAATCAAAGCGAAATCTGGTCGGACTGAAATGAAATGAAAAGGTTTTATTAAAAGTAGCACAGAAATTGCGGCTTAGTGAACGTTACAATTCAAACTAGGTGTCCATTTCAAAATTTAGGCCATTGTGAAGAAAAAATGGAGAAAAAACTTCAGACTCATCCAACAAAAAGCATAGTAAGTTTGTCCGGCGACAAAATAATAGTTTATTTAAAATAGTTTTAAGTTTAGTTTCAGTGATAACTTTTCATTGATTTAATTTTATTTATTCATTTTTATGATGATAAAAGTACGATTGTAAATAAACATGAGGACTACCTACAATAAAATAAACTCCGGTTACTATCCAATAATGTGTAGAAGTTACGAAAGGTTTAGTTAAAAAAATGGTCCTCCGAATGGTCCAAATCTACTAAGATCGTGAAAACGTGGCTTATGCTTAAGTTAAGATAGCCGTCGGTGCGTGAGGGAGTCGCGTGTTTTGTGTGTAATCTAAGTTTTCCCATTGATTGGCTCGTAATGTAAGTGGGTACGGCCTATACAAACCGTAGCCAGTATTTGCACATCTAGATATCGTGAAAGGAAGCGCTTTTGTGCTGATAAATGTGCCCATTATGTGTACCTAACAATAGCTTTTGTAATCAAGGTAAAATTCGACAGTATCCGTAAGTAATAAGTAGGTATTGCAAGTGATGCCACCCATGCCAGATGTTGCTGCTTGTACGTAAAGTAGTGTAAAGAGGTTCGAAATTTCACTGATGCCGGTAAGTTGCCCATTATCTCAGTTGGAAGAGCGCTGACACGGTTAGCCAGAGGTCGCAGGTCCGAGTCCCGGCATGGGTGGAATTTTTAGCCTCTAAATAGGTTTTTATAAATACAATATTTACAAAAAATCGAGTTAGTACTTAACCCTCAGTGCGCAAGTTCTACTCGCACATGGCCGTTTTTAAATGGGTCACAAGTTGTTAATCATACTGTTCTATTTTGGGGAAGGTCCGACGAGAAATAAAACGTAGATTTCCAACGAAATCAAACTTCAATATTTTATTTAAACTTTCCAAGTTGTTGCCTTATTCGTAGCTACGAGCCGAATGCCAAAGCGTACACTGATACTTTATCCCCTCTGCCACCATTCTCCCACTCTATACAAAACTAAAAAGACAAACAGGAAACCAAAACAAGTCAAACGGATATCCGTTCTAATAATTCGGCTATGGACTTCGCCATTTCCGGCAGAATTTATAAATCAACTTATTGTTGAAATAATATTGATTACAAATACATTAAAAAAAATAAAATTGACCGAACTAATCACAACTTTGAAAAATAATTATTACACATTATACTTTGATAAAAGTCCATCCAACAACCTAAATTTTAATTATCAGATGATAAATAATATAAGTAGATTAATAACTAACAAGACACAGTTCATGTATGTAATCAACCTAACAGTTCGGCCATCCTGTTATAAGCGAGTCTCTTCGCTTACATTTAGAGAAAAATTTATTATTGTATAGTGCAAGTACATTTCACTTCTTGATTTTCATTGGTATTAAAACAAATATACAGTTATACATATACTTTTCCAAATTAATATAAGGTATATTAATATATAGGTATGCCGAACTACCTACGCAGTGAATCATTTTGACAATTAGCAGGTATTTAAATAAATCAACTTATACTACTTGATAAAATAAGAATCGGTGCACTTATTCACTACCACTAGAACACATGTTGCTTTGAACGTCTTCGTCGGATTCAAAATCTCGGTTATAATTCATCCATGCTTGAATTTTGTCAATTGACACAATAGCCTCATATTTCCTACCATTTTTACGCGTTAAAGGAGTATCTTCAACTAGAAACCTGTCATTAGGAAGCACTTTTACTATGCGATACGGCCCTTGGTATTTGACTACAAGTTTTTGAGATTTACCATCATGGGGGACTTGTCTTTCAACCCGTACTAGATCACCTTCTTTATAGAGTTTTGATGGTTTCCTATGTTTATTGAAGTTAACTGCATCTTTGGTTTGCTGGCGACGAATGTTATCGCTAGCACATTGCCTTACCAGAGGTAATTCTTCAACAGGTGTTCTGTTTAAAGTGTCGCTAATTACTGAACTCAATATCCCCTCTGATCTACTCGTTATATTAAACCCAAACAGTAATTCTGAAGGACTTTTTTGTGTCGTTTTGTGTTTAGTGGTGTTTATACCAACCTGTATGTCTGGAATATGATCGTCCCAAGACTTTTCATCACCGCCATGACCCGATGTTGACAAAGCGTCCAATATGGTCCTGTTAAATCGTTCTACTTGACCATTTGCCCGGGGCGTTGCGACTGCGTTAACGATGTGCCTGATGCCGTAAGTAATAACAAAATCTTTAAATGTCTTACTTGTGAAGCTGGACCCCTTGTCTGTGATGAGGCGTGTTGGAACACCAAAGTGTCTTACATGATCTTTCATAACACGTACAGATGTCAATGACTTGGTGTTCTTGACAGGGGGGGATATTGACAAACTTAGTGAAACCGTCAACAAGAACTAGTAGGTAGCAGTTCCCCTTTTTACTTCTCACGAAGGGGCCTAGATGGTCGGCATGCACTGTGTGAAAGGGTATACTCACTTTTTCGATTGGGTGCAGCTGACCTTCACGTTTACCACCTGGAGCCTTATGGTGAGCGCATTCTAGACAGGAAGCAACATATTTCTTAACAAAACGCCGCATCTTGGTAAACCAGTAATGTTCACGGATACGTTCAAAAGTCTTTTCAAACCCACAATGGCCCACGTCGTCATGGTTTCTTTTTAATATTTGCCACCGCACGCCTCTTGGAACCAGCCATTTTGTCGAGTCACCCACGATACGATATACGCAGTCGTTTTTAAGCTTATAATTTGTATGCACGTCTATGGTTTCAGCAGATCTGGGATCAGATAATATGTCTTTAATTTTCTTTACCTCACTATCAGCAGTTTGAACTGTTGTAATCCAGTCTCGATCTGTTTGATGTACCGGTAATATGTCCAAAACATGCGACTCACCTGATGGCAGGCCAACGGGGTTCCTGCTTAGTGCGTCAGCATGTGACATTCGAGCACCGGGTCGATACTCAATCGTGCAGTCGTACTCTTGTAATTGGACCCACCATCTAGCGACACGAGGTATTAAATCACGCTTTGTTAGAGTTGATCTAAGTGCGTTGCAGTCTGTGAAGATCTTGAACGGTACCCCTACAAGATACACTCTAAAACGATTCAACGATGCTATGACTGCTAGAGTTTCGAGTTCATAAGAGTGCATCTTACGTTCGTCGATGCTGGTTTTGCGACTGAAGAATGAAACCGGCTGCAGGACACCTTTTGAATTACGCTGTAGTAATATTCCTGCCAAACCCACTTTACTCGCATCCGTATGAAGTTCTATCTCAGCTTTGGGATCATAAAGAGCTAGAACCGGTCTAGTAGTTAGAATCTCTTTTACCCTCTGAAACGACTCCTCTTGAGAAGTGCCCCAAACCCAACAAGAGTCTTTTTTGAGTAGATCGGTTAAGGGTGTAGTAATCGTGGCGTAACCTTTAATAAAGCGTCTGAAAAACCCGGACAAACCAAGGAATTGGCGAAGCTCATGCTGGTTCCTTGGTGTTGGGAATCTGGACACAGCGTCAGTTTTTCGACTGCCCGGCCGAATCCCTTCCGAACTCACCTCAAACCCCAGAAAATCTATCGACTTGAAGAAGAAATGACATTTACTTAACTTCAAAGTTAATCCACCGTTCCTAAGGAGCTGTAACACTTCCTCTAACCTTTGCAAACCTTCAGCAAAATCCTTGGATGGTATCAGCACGTCGTCCATGTAGACTAGAGCGTATTTTACTTTAGCATTATTGAGTATTTTGTTGATGGCACGCTGGAAAACTGATGGAGCATTTACTAGACCAAAGGGCATGCGGTTATATTCATATTGCCCATCTGGAGTAACAAAGGCTGTGAGGCTGCGGCATTCTTCTGCAATAGGTATCTGGTAGTAACCAGATGCCAGGTCTAATGAAGTGAAAAGCACATTACCTGCTAATAAGTCCAGCTGGTCTTCAACCCTTGGCAAAGGATAATGATCCTTCTTAGTCTTCCGGTTCAGAGCGCGGTAGTCTATACACAAACGTTTCTCACCTGTTTTTTTCTGGACCAGCACGATTGGGCTAGCATACGGAGAAGAAGATTCCCTGATGATGTTGGTATCTGTCATCTCCTTAACCATATCTCTTACCAACGATCTTTCGGCGTGTGACATGCGGTATGGGCGGTAAACAACCGGTTCAGAATCGTCTAATTCTATTACCATTTCTGTGACATTCGTGAACCCGAGATCTTTGAGACCACTAGAAAAGCAATCATTATATTTTGTTAGCAAACTTTTTAACTTCTCACGGTCATCTTTAGTAAGTTCAGTGCTGCAATGGATCTCATCATCCATCGTAGAATCATCAAATGTTACACTACACGAGTTCAAAATATTATCGGATGGCAGCACGTGCTTTTGCAAAGCTCTCGTCAATAAAGTACCTTCCTTGATACAAATAGTGGCTGATGATACATTATATATCAAAAGCATGCCGCAGCCATCCGTAATATTGTAAATGCCCGGAAAAAGGTAATATTCTTTACCACTGCAGCCTCTCAAGGAGCCAAAAACACTAGCATAATAGTTTCCTTGAGTATCTGTTGTTACTGGGACAGCTCGCATCGTATTACTTGGAACATCACAAGAGTTTTTAGCAATCAGGGTCACTTTATTTTGAATTATTCTCTGAAATATGATTTCAGTTGGAGTTTTTGTGATCAAAACATCGGGTTTTTCAGTAAAAGAATGACCCAATAGGACGGGGTGGTTCAAAACATAATCCTCAACAACGTACAAATCTATTACTTCTTTTAAGCCTTGAACTTCTACATCCACTACTGTTACGCCTAGAGGGTAAACTAAGTTGGCTCCTATTCCTCGTAGTACAGGCAAATCATCCCTTGAAGCTATTTGCAAGCCTATAGTTTTAGCATCAGTCACCCTAATCAAGGAACATTGGCTCCCTAAATCAACATGGCAAGTGACAAGTGAATCATTGATCTTTATGTTGAGGATGTATTTAGCATTGGCATCAGTAGTATTATCAGTTGACACCTCTGCTACTTGTTTTTCATTTTTATCTTTAATTTGTGTTTGACTTTTATCTTGTTCGTTTGTGGGTTTATTTCTATTTCTGTAGCAATCATTTGCCTTGTGCCCTAATTTGTCACAAACTGTACATTTTATAAGCTGTTTAGTACACCTAAAGCTGGGGTGCCCGATCTCATCACAATTAAAACACCGTATGTTGTTGTTAACACTACCAGATCTGATCGCATTGGGCTTGCCAGGCGGAAACTTTCTTTCATTAGACTTTTCGTAACCTATCTCTCGACTTGGCCCTACTTTTACAGTTCTAAAATATTTTAGTACCTGTTCAGGCTCGCTAAATTGTGCTGCTTGAGCACCTACTTTAACAGCGCGATCTTCGACACCGTACAAAAGGCAATCCACAGCTTGCCTCCCAGATATTTTACAGCGATTAAGCAAATTCGTTTTCGCATAATAATAGTGCTCTAAGGATTCACCATATCTAACTTTTTTTGCCAACATCTCAGTCAACAGCTCTGCATAATCCTCACGGCAAGGGAAAGATTCAATTAGTTTTTTCTTCCATTCGGGCCAAGTAAACAATAACGTAGGCAGCCCTTGATACCATGTCTTAGCAACTCCACACAATTTAGGTAAGGAATAGTGAATGATTTCTTTGTCATCCCACCCATAAATTTGGGCGCATTCCTCCACTTTTGTCAACCACGTTAGTACAGTTTGCTGTTTGGACATGGGATCAAATTCTGGTATAACATTACTTGCATTAAAAGTGAGTTTTGGTTTATCAGAGCTTTTGACTTGATTTAAAATGGTCAAGAACTTATCTAGAATCTCAGATGTATCAGACTCTTTTCGGGGTACCTTTGATCTACCTCTCTTAGGTGGTGGCGGCGAATCCTGGGAAGACTCCGAAGTCGAAGGCTGGCGTCTCCTTTTCCTTCGAGTGTTTGTATCGATTTCCGTATGTCTCCTTTGTGTAGGCTTTCTCCCATCATCACTATCCGAGCTCTGTGATGCGTAACGTCGTCGAAGCCTGCTCGACCTTCGTGTATGTTCCGTGAGCCTAGATGCGGCTAGCTCAGACCTTGAGCTAGGCATCCTCCGAACCATAAAAACCGGACTAACGTCACGGCTCTGAACCTCTATCCTGGGCTCTCCTTTATCCTGCATCAGTCCTTCCCCTCGACTAGATGCTCGACCATCTTTTCCGTCACTCAACCCTCGACCTTGGGTTATCCTGTGACCACTTGACCCTTGACCAAGGGGATTGTCGTTATCCATGAGTTTATCTGAAACTTTTTAAAAAGCTTAGAAACTACAAATAAAACTAAAAATATCTCGATATAACATGTGAGATCAGCGAATATTTTTTTTTAACAAAATCCCTTGACATTATTAATAATTTGATTGAGAAATTAATACAGAAGCTATTACTTGACCCGGTCGTTAAACCAACCAAACTTTACTATAGCATGGTATCCACGCAAACTTGGCAACACTCTGATTAAAGCCGTTTGTGACAAACGAAAATTACGTAAATAAAACTCAACTTTTGTCTAGCTAATCAAGCGTGATAAACAATATTTGCTTAAAAAAAAAAAAAAGATCACACTTTAAATTCTAGTCTATGTTCAATAAAACGCGTCTTTTAGAATATTTTTAGACCAAAATATTCATTGGGTATCATTTACTTACGTTTTTCGAGCTGTGAGCGTGTGAAGATAGTTTTATTTAATCTCGTTCATCCCACTTCTGACCTTTTGGGGAAGGTCCGACGAGAAATAAAACGTAGATTTCCAACGAAATCAAACTTCAATATTTTATTTAAACTTTCCAAGTTGTTGCCTTATTCGTAGCTACGAGCCGAATGCCAAAGCGTACACTGATACTTTATCCCCTCTGCCACCATTCTCCCACTCTATACAAAACTAAAAAGACAAACAGGAAACCAAAACAAGTCAAACGGATATCCGTTCTAATAATTCGGCTATGGACTTCGCCATTTCCGGCAGAATTTATAAATCAACTTATTGTTGAAATAATATTGATTACAAATACATTAAAAAAAATAAAATTGACCGAACTAATCACAACTTTGAAAAATAATTATTACACATTATACTTTGATAAAAGTCCATCCAACAACCTAAATTTTAATTATCAGATGATAAATAATATAAGTAGATTAATAACTAACAAGACACAGTTCATGTATGTAATCAACCTAACATCTATTACACCATTTTTACATTAAGTGTTTTTTCGGAAGGAAGAAAATTACAAAACTTTATTTTAAATTCGACTTTTTATGGGCATACGAAAACGCTGTCGTCGGTGGTGTTTTTTCGTGACGTCACATAATTTATAAGGTAAGGCGGAGAGCAAAATCCTAGCGATTCGAGAACAGATTTTATGTTTCTAATCGTAGACAGCAGAACTACGAGTATGATAGATAGTACTAATATTGATTCTATAACATTGTGACTAACATCTTCGTTAACTAAAAATAAGTCTGTATGTATAAAATTATAAATATTTGTTTGATATGCTGCACTTATGTGCTTGACCTTTCTATTTCTATTTTTGTGTATTTTAATTATTTTTTATATTTTTTGCCATCAGATAAGAATAGCCCTATGATCAGTATGCCGCGTCTGTCATTGGTACTTCAATGAATACTGTGGTCTGCTGCACTGATCACTCATCACATCACTATTCTTCACTCTCCATCATCCTCATCATCTGGAGGAATTGCAGGTCAGTGACGATGATATCATGGAGGTCGGTGAAGTTCTTAAAAATACCAAATAGGCAATTGAAAATAAATCGTGTACGAAAGTACACGATTTATGAAGACAATTATTAAAAAAAAATTGTCCTATTTTCTTCATTAATACGGTTAGAAAAGACAGAGCATATATTATTTTATTTTCTAAGGTTAACACGAGCAGTAGACATAATTAAAACTGTTTTTATACGGATTTATGCTCGTTTATTACATTTTTACAATTTTCCTACGTTTCGGCACTTTTTCAGGTGCCGTGGTCCCGGATGACGTCATCCGGGACCACGGTACCTGAAAAAGTGCCGAAATGTAGGAAAATTGTAAAAATGTAATAAACGAGCATAAATCCGTATAAAAACAGTTTTAATTATATATTATTTTGTAAGTAGTGTGGATTTAAGAAAAGGATTAAACTACTCATTTCTTAAATAGTAGATTGGTTCTTCTGTTGGGTCTCAAATAATTAAAATTGAATTAGATTTGACACAGACACAAATCCTTATTTTCAAATATTCGAACCCAACTTTACTAAACAACAGTTTATTTGCAAATATGCACGTTCTGGAAATACATTTTCCTCTGAGTTCGCATCCTCGACTGATTTAAAAATAAACGATCCGTTCGATTTCCATCTAAACTTCAAATTCGCCTCTTTCCGTTTGGAATATTCTACAAGTTATGTAGGAATAAGGAAGATCCTTTCGTCAACGTGGTGCGATGTGAATGCCCGCGGATCGGCGAATTCAAACATAGCGCTGGTAAGTTACAAAAATGTGGAACTTGTGCTAAATTTAGCTTGGAATGTTATTGGTCCCATACTAAAAAAACTGTGCAGGAAAATTTTAAAAACCTATTTTAGGCTAAAAATTCCGCTGAAGGTGATGCAAATTACTACAGCCAGATGTCGCTGCCTGTAAATAATACAGAGAATATTGTAAAGAGATTCGAAGTTTCGCTGATGCCGGCACTTGCCCATTAGCTCAGTAGGGAGAGCACTAGTACGATTAGCCAGAGGTCGCGGGTTCGAGTCCCGGCATGGGCGGAATTTTTAGCCTCTAAGAGGTTTGTAAAATTGTCCTCAGCACGGGTTAGTCCAACAAAAAGAATATAATCATGTGGGTACAGCGATATCATTCCGATGTAAAACCTAACTGCAAAGTAAGTAGTCGGGGTTGCAATTTAGCCAGAGGTCGCGGGTTCGAGTCCCGGCATGGGCGGAATTTTTAACCTCTAAGAGGTTTGTAAAATTGTCCTCAGCACGGGTTAGTGCAACAAAAAAATATAATTATGGTGAAAACTGTAATCTATATCAAATGTAATTAACGGATTGGCGAATTCATGTGGAATTGATTTGATTCGACTTTGATTAGAATAACATTGGTCCTATACGGAAAAAAAGGCAGATAAAATTTGATTTAATCGAAATCAAAAATATTTAACAGATTGGCGAATTCAAGCGGAGCGCTGATGTAAGTTAGAAACATAAAAAACAGGCGCTACACTTACATTGGAGTGAAATTTGTCCCACACTGAAAACATATGCAATTTTTTTTATCTATATTAACAATCATTGACTTACACTATTTTTATTTTTAATGCACTAACCCGTGCTAAGGAACAAATTTAAAAACCTATTTAGAGGCTAAAAATTTCACCCATGCCGGGATTCGAACCCGCAACCTCTGGCTATTTTTAGCCTCTAAATAGGTTTTTAAATCCTTGACTTATTTGTGAACTCAAGCGGCTCGCTGATAGGTCAGACAAATGAGGAACTTGCGTTGACCCTTAACCAGGCATGGGGAGTATGAATTTTTCATTGGTTTTGGACTTTATTTCAAGTTGATAGGCTTCAATTTAATGTGGTCCTGTAATAGTAAATTTCATTTCAAGTGCGGAAAGGCTGTCATTGCAAAGAGTTACGACAAATGTCTACCCGAGCCGAGGCGCAGCCGAAGGCGAGGGTTGACAGTCGGAACAAGTTGCAATGACGGTTCCGCACGTGTACTGAATGACTGTTTTTAATACAGTTGCGAAAAACATAAGCAATTTAATTAAGAAAAATTATTTGGAAAATGGCGCCAACCGTAAAAAAATATAAGCAGAATTTTTTTTTCATACAGCCAACTCTTCAGTAGATTTTTTTATTGATATGAAATGAAAATGAAATTTAATGAGATGAAATGAAATGAAACCTAACTTAACTCATTCAATCAAATCATTAAATCTGATATTGAAACAAATTAGTAGCTCATAAAAACTTATATGATTTTTTTTTTGTAAAAACTTCATGGTTGGTTTTTCTTTTTTAATAGACATTATTTTGACAGTTAGGAAAGAAATCGCACGAGTGCGGGAAAGGTAAAAAAAAGCACGAGTGTGTAATAGCCCACATCCCGCACGCTATATGTCCCTGTAATACGCCACTTTTTGAGCAACTGTATTAAAATGTACATTGCCTGGTAAAGGGTTAAACTTAGATTGGGATGACATTGGTCCCATACTAAATTAAAAAAAAAAACAATTTTTTTAAAATACATTAAAAATAAAATAAATTAATTAAATTTTTCTCATGATCTTTCCTATAGTTTGTATCCTGCGAAATGTGTTTCACATTAGGCATTCTCACAAATTGACAATATCATTAATCATCATAAACCCATTACGTCCCCACCGAGAGGCACGGGTCTCTTCCCTGAGGAAGGTATAGGTACTCCACCTCCAGTCCGGATTGGTGGGGGCTTGCAAGACTAGTGGCTTGTCTTACTGTCAGAAATAATCAAGCCGCCCTAAGGCCTCTCACTTGGCTTAACGACTGCCACCTATCGACGGCAGCCGGCACTAACTGCTCGGAAAAATTTTACAAGCGTTAGTCATAGACGGTCATCCATCCATCCATGCACTGAACGCAACCTGTGTTGCTTAACCATCGTGATCGTTTAAGATCACTCAGATCGATTCATTGACAATTTAATCCTCAGAAATAAAAAAAAGTGTGTACTTTACTTAGTTACATTACCAGGAATGCCAAAATGCCAAAACAAATCTCGTTCTTTGGAGTATCACAATACATCGGAGTATCGTATACTATTTTCTCTCTATCGCTCTCACAGCACGAAATTAACTTTTTGAATGAGAACTAACAATGTTCCTAACAGTGTAAATAAAATAGAGGTTACGGTACATAAAAGTAATGACAGTATGTTTGCTCGTTTTATGTTAACAACCATGGACCGGTTTCCAACAGCTTTTAAAATCGAGTTTTATTATGATTTTTGTACTGCCCTGTAGGGCATAGAAGAGCAGCCCTTTTGATTTCATTTGATTCTTTGATTTGCAACAGATATGACACACTTTGAGTTTCGTTATCAACCCTTGTATGTCCCCACTGCTGAGGCACGGGTCTCTTCCTGCAGGAAAGTTAGGCCATACTCCACCACGGGGGCCATCCGGGTTGGTGGAGGATTGTAAGACAGTAGCAGGCCTTACTGTCAGAAGTTATCAAACCGCCCATAAGGCCTCTGACATGGCTTAACGACTGCCATTACATGACAGCCGGCACCCACGGCTTAACGTGCCTTGCAAAGCACGGAAGCGCTCGGATAAGTGCCACTAGTGGTAGTCATAGGACGAGTTTTAGTTTTGCGCTTCTAATAAGTAATTGTGGATTACACAATTACAAAGTTTTGGAACACACACAACACATTAAAAGTGGAGTTAACCGGCATTTAAAAGGTAAGCACGTAACGTTGTAGACCCATCTTCGCTTACCATCAGGCGTGACTGTGGTTAAGTGTAACCTATCCTACTTTAAAAATATGATAGCAGAATTTTCAAGAAAATGCAGCTTAAGTCTAGGCCATTAATCTTATTATAATAATAAGTAGACAAGATATTGACATACCTATTATTTGAGATAATTAATTTCAGAAACATTGGGAACGGCGAATCATTACACCCGCCCCTCTTTTGGGAAGATCAAGATATCTTGATACACCTAGTATAATTTGTAAAGTTGGCTGTTGGTGAGACTGGCTCTCCGGCCATAAAACTTCAGTCTACAACTTTTCGCAATGATGACGTCATTGTTTATTCTAAACTATCCACAGCGAGGTCCCTTTATATTTCTCCGACGGAGTTTTATGTCAATAATTAATTCAGTTCTCTATTTGGACGTAAATCTCTGGAGCCACTACTCTCGGAACTTGGTAGAGTCGAAAGCACATCGGCATTAAAATGCATGAACTCTATCTAGTTAGCTTACGGGCGACTTTGCAACCAAAATGTTAAAGCCGCTGTTGACTGTACATGTATTTTTTTATTGTAGGGGAAAGTAATGTTATAGTAATGTTTTTTGTTCTTGTTTTATTGTGCGCAAGTAAAGAGCTGCTTTTGAGTGTTTAAAAACTCTGACTATTTTCACTAACGGTGTCGTAAATGTAAAGTTATTACGATTTTGTCAAATGAAATGTTTTCTGAAAGCAACTATCAACAAACAAATTAGTCTGTCTATCAATCAGCAGCAAATGTTATTTTTGCATGCCACAAAATTGATCAAGTCTTTTAAAATTTTGTTCAGAAAACCGTGAGCTTGAAGCGTTATTGGCCTAGAGGGACCGAGTGATTGGAATCAATCAGTAGGTTTAAGCAACAACAGGCGGTCAGGTGCTGGATGGGTGACCATCCCATCTAGTGGCGTTTTTTCCGAGCGATTCTGTGCCTCGCAAGGCACGTTAAGCCGTTGGTGCCGGCCGTGTATGTAATAGCAGTAAGCTATGTCAGAGGCCTTATGGGCGGTTTGATAACTTCTGACAATAAGACCCGTCACTCCAACAACCCGGACATAGCCCCCGAGGTGGAGTATGGCCTAACCTTCCTGCGATGCCGTCCCCCAGCAGTCGATATCAACCCTTGTATGCACTCACTGCTGGGGCACGGGTCTCTTTCTGCATGGCAGGAAGGTTAGGCCACACTGCAGTATGGCTTTACCACTGTGGCCCCCAGCAATGAGGGCGTACAAAGGGATATCAAACTGTGAGTTTAGAATGAGTATATTTCTTATGAACTTAACTATTTAGCGCGTCAAAGCGAATTTCATTTGATTTCATTTCGTTACGTCGCTCGTGAAAGCTTCTCTACTTGAGTAACGTGTACGCGGCTAATCGTTGATGTGACCCAATAAACCGTTTTTAGCACGAATTCACATATAAATTTATAGATGGTGCTTACAGGTATGGCCATAGAAGAACCGGATTGCTAAGCTGTGCTAATCGTAATTTGAAAGACGTGTCCTTATTCTTGTATATGCATGTGTATAAGCGCCGTATGAAGAGCTTTGTGAAATTGTGCTGAAAACGGCTCATTAATTGATACCTGAAAGACAAAAACTAAAACGTCACTATCTTCGATGTGTTTTGTTTAAACGGCGGGTCCGGTGTTACTCCTTACCACCGAAAACTAAACATATTTCTTCTCGTAGACTTTTAGTCCGGATCTACTTACGGGTGTTGTTATATCGGAAGAGTCCGACCAGGTTTCGTTCCGATTCGCAGAGCTTAATCATGGTGAGCAGAGACGGAGCTCGCGTCGTCGGTTGCTCGTCTCACACTGCGGGCAAGCGCAACAACAACACCCGTAAGTATATCCGGACTAAAAGTCTACTATGTGTTGTGCTTACAAAAATTCAAAAATATTTCTTCTCGCTTGCATTCTGAACATATTATTATTTTATCACAAGCTGAACTCGCAAACGTCAGCCTACGAGTATGTCCCGATTCAGATACGAGTATTTGTATATCTGCGTGTTAAGTGTCAAGTAATTAATATTTTATGTGAATCCGAAAACTCAAAATGCATGATATGGTTCTCTTTTAGAAAATTACTATTTATGCATGTGGTATCCATCTGTAATTGGAGGCACATTAAGCAATGATTATAATAATCAGTGGTCGGAGTAGGTATATTGATTTTAGATACTTGCGTCATGATATCATAACATGGACATGCATTTCTTCCGGAATGTACCGGAGTTTCCAAAAATTTGGTAAACCGGACTCTCATGCGCTGTGATGATTGCTATAAAGTGATTTTTTTTACTGTTTCCAAGTTCTAAAACCTTCTTAAATAGTGAAAATAATTAAAACTTACCCGTACAAAAACAACTTCAAATGGGCCCAATCCAAGAGTAATAAATCGATGTCCGTAGTTATAAGCCAAATTCGTCGTTTTAAGTAGATTACAGAAGACAGTAAACAAGCCAGGGTCAAGTCAAGATATTCACAACACATAAAATAAGCGCACTCCACGAACCGAAATAAGTGAGTGAGCCACTTGGTCTGGATGTCGGTGCGAGCGCATTGTTTTCGAACAAACAGTCAATGAGTCATCCTGGATACTTGATTCTAATTGGTCAGATGCGTTGAGCATAGAGATAAGAGGACAAAAGACCCTGTTTGCTGGATGTCGTGTGTTGAAATGAATATTATTATTATATCATTTTATACATGCTTAGGCTTTTACTCCAACACTTTTACTACAACAAGGTTTTTACACACCAGTCATTTTTTACTATTAAATTCTGGTCATCTACGCCACTAGCAGCATAGCGTTGAGAGTATTGATACATTTTTAACTAGTTTCATGTAATAATTTCGATGCTTCGGTATTTTTATCATAATAATCCGGAAACTCGGAGGCGTATCCATATTAACATATACGTTTGATGTCAGTGACCTTAATTCAATATACCTACTCCGACCACTGATAGTAATACATAGCTAATTAATAATCTGTAAGTTAATGTAACCTCTGTTGATGGATCAATAAAGAAATCAGAAATCAAATCAAAGTAAATCCGTTCATTGCGTGATTAAATAACAAGCATCCCAACATCTTTCGCCTTTATAATATTAGTGTGACTATTTGTGACGTTGTGGACTGAAATAGGATGTAGTGACTAGAATTGAGAAAGGAATTTTGCGTTGGTTTGGACATGTGGAAAGGATGAAGGAAGAAAGATTGACATAACAAATTAATATTGCGAATGTGAGTAGAAAGGCTGGTAAGGGACGTCCCAAATGAAAATGAAAATGTTTATTTGTAACAATAAAATAAGTCTTGAGAGGGTTAAATAATCTGTTACTCAGAGTCCTAAGATTGGGAGTTAGCTTACTTACTAAGTGCAACTCTGATGTCTATGCTAGGTAAAATAACCTAATAATTAGCAAAGGGGAAGATAAAAAGTACCTGGAACCGGCGTGCGTGCATGCAACGACTTATGAACGTTGATGAAGCGAAGGTGATCTATCAGGATCGTGGCAAGTGGCAGTCCCTGGTCTCTGCCTACCCCTCTGGGATACAGGCGTGAGGTTAAGTATGTATGTGACTATTTGTCCCGGCAAAATTCGTACTGCTACAGAATCCGTTTATACGATCCTTGTTGCCATGGCAACGCAATAAATAAATATCGAAGAGTTTGGCTTAAAAAGGTTACGGTAACAATAAAATATTATACCACGGGAACGCATTAGCGGGACATCAAGTATTCTTTAACTCAATTCAGATTTTTGTCTGTCTGGTTTCGTTCAGCCGCTCTTGCTCGATTGAGTAACAAACATCAGTGGCGAGCACATGTTAACTTTGCGCGCGCACAATAAACTCTAACATCCCTGCATCGCGCCAGCAAAGTGTTTATTTTTTTACGTAGCCTATAAACGCTCGAGTAGTCGTAGTGATGCTATAGAAGTGCACTGACGATGTTTACACTAAGAGATGTTGGATAATGAAATAGGAATCTGAAATTTCGTAATGCTTTTAGTCAAATCATCTTTAATTTTCATATCTAAGATGTCAAAAGATTCTTCAGTTATTTTAAAGTAGTCCCAATATTTGTCTTAATAACTACGTAGATCTTTACAAGGATTCATATATTCTCCCTTCTCTTGTCGCTCTCTCCAAAGTGGATGCACGCTCCATTTCCTAGTAGTTGAAGATTCCTCAGATTCTTCGTCGTCCAGAGCGATTGCCGCTAATTCCAGGTCGTCAAAATTCAACACGATTGTAGACTAGTTACAACACTGATTTTGCTCGGACGAATATACTGCATACGGTGCAACGGCAATGGCGCGGTTGAGGCCCGTTTTTGTAATTGCAGTCACGGAACCGGCTCGGTGACCGTGCTACGGCCGACACTCGGCTCGGACCCGACACGGTCTAGCGTGAGTCATCCTTAAAGGTGGTGGAAATTTTACAATGGAAAGCTACAGATTCAATAAAATACCTCAAAGAGTGGTTTAGTGGAATCCTGTTTATTTTATAAATAAGTCCGTGTGTTCACGCAGAAGCAAAACCCAGGTCAAATATAAATAAAATCAGGAAATCTACATAACGGAGCAAAATATTTTCATTTTGCGTTCTCAGAAAGGGATATTTTAGTCACGATTTACGAGTAGCCCTTTTGTCAAGGGCCCTTATGACAGTCTGTGGAGCAGAAAATGGCTTTCAACGGCGAGAGGCGAAGAATAAAGATACTCTAACGTCCCTAAAAAGGATGTTTCCTTCATACCATACAAACGTTCCTTGGATGTACACTATTGATTACACCATTTTAATTTTTAATGCACTAACCCGTGCTAAGGAACAAATTTAAAAAAAACAAATTTTTAGCCTCTAAATAGGTTTTTAAATTTGTACACTATTGGTTGATAAAAATCTTCAGAACACGGAACAATATTCTTTATCTAATTACTTACTTAATTCCGGATTAATTTACTTATTTTTTTGTCAGAAAAATTACAGAGACGGTTAGATGTGCAATCGACACCGCGAGCTCCGTCTTTAATCCCCACTAGCTTTTGCCCGCGACTCCGTCCGCGTGGACTTTTTTTGCAACCCCGTTCACTCCCTTAAGGGTTAAATTTAGAAAAACGACAAAAAACGTGTTCAATCAATTGTGTTGAAAAGTATTTATATTAAGTTTCAAAAAAATTAGGCAACTTTCTTTATTATACTATTTTTATTTTTAATGCACTAACCCGTGCTAAGGACAATTTACAATCCTATTTAGAGGCTAAAAATTCCACCCATGCCGGGATTCGAACCCGTGACCTCTGGCTATCCGTGCCAGTGCTCTATCCAACTGAGCCAATGGGCGACTCACCGGCATCAGTGAAATTTCGAACCTCTACACTATTATCTGTATTACGTAGGCAGCGACATCTGGTTTAAGTAAATTGCATCATCGGGGCTGTAAGTGATGCAATTTACTAAAACCAGATGTCGCTGCCTGTACGTAATACAGAGAATAGTGTAAAGAGGTTCGAAATTTTAGTAAGTCGCCCATTGGCTCAGTTGGATAGAGCGCTGGCACGGATAGCCAGAGGTCGCGGGTTCAAATCCCGGCATGGGTGGAATTTTTAGCCTCTAAATAGGTTTTTAAAACTTTCTTTATACCTCCCATACAAATTTTGGAAACCCTTTTCGCCCCCTTAGGGGTTGAATTTTAAAAAATCCGGTGTTATTCCTTGCCTACATTATATATAGACCCTCTGCGCAAAATTTCAGCTTCCTAGGTGCAATGGCTTGGGCTGAGCGTTGATGAGTGAGTGAGTCAGTCAAGACTTTGAATTGTGTATATATAATAACTAGCTTTTGCCCGCGACTCCGTCCGCGTGAACTTTAGTTATTCAGCATGCTTCAATAAAAGGTGCAGACGATTTTTGTTCTGATCAATTATCTGACTGTGCGACAAATCATAGAAGAACAAAATAAATTTTGGAAGAGATTTAAGGAACAAAATTTTGCAACCCCCTTCACTCCCTTAAAGGTTAAATTAAAAAAAAAAACAGCGAAACACGCGTTCAATCAATTGTTTTGAAGAGTATTTATTTTCAGTTTCAACAAAATTGGACAACATTCTTTATACCTCCCATACAAATTTTGGCAACCCTTTTCGCCCCCTTAGTGGTTAAATTTAAAAAAAATCTGGTCTTATTTCTTGCCTACATTATTCAACCCTTTGTGCAAAATTTCAGCTTCCTAGGTCCAATTTTGGAAAAGATTCAAGGAAAAAAGTTTGCAACCCATTTCACTCCCTTTTAAGGGTTATATTTAGAAAATACGTCGAAACACTTGTTCAATCAATTGTGTTATTTTAAGTTTCAAGAAAATAAGACAACATTGTTTATACCTCCCATACAAATTTTAGCAACCCTTCCTTGCCTACATTATATATAGACCCTTTGTGCAAAATTTCAGCTTCCTAGGTCCAGTTTTGGAAAAGATTCAAAAAACCAAATTTCGCAACCCCTCAGACTCCCTTGAGGGTTAAATTTAGAAAATACGGCGAGATACGTCTTCAATCAATTGTGTTAAAGAGTATTTATTTTCAGTTTCAACAAAATTTGACAACATTATTTATGTTGTGGGTAGTCTTACCATGTCATACATTCCGGGGTACTTATAAATAAATCAGTTGCTTTGACGACGTTGGCCGTTTCACTGCATCTCCTCTGCTCCCTATACTACATGGTGTCAGGTGTGAGCTTACGTGCCTGTTTATACGATAAGAGTGTTTGACCTGTTTATGTGACAAGTAAAATGTCGATTTTTAGGGCTAGTAAACTATTTAGCCAGGTTTATACCGAACTTCGCAGAAGTGTCGGCACCCCTACGCGATCTGATGAAAAAAGACCGGGAATGGGTGTGGTACAGTACACACCAGAGCGCGTTTGATAAACTAAAACGGTGCGTAGTAGACGCGCCTGTGCTGCGATACTTCTCAGCAGACGAGCCGGTGACGCTGTCGGTGGACGCGAGTTCGCGCGGACTGAGCGCCTGTCTGCTGCAGGGTGGCCGGCCCGTGGCCTACGCCGCGCGCACACTCACGCCGGCAGAGTCACGCTGGGCTCAGATCGAGAAGGAACTATTGGCAGTAGTGTTTGGTTGCACAAGGTTCCACCAGTTTGTCTATGGACACGATCGCGTGACGGTAGAAAGTGATCATAAGCCACTTGAGGCTATATTAAAGAAATGTTTAAATGAGACTCCAGCAAGGTTACAAAGAATGTTATTATTACTACAAAAGTACACCATAAAATTAACTTACGTACCCGGTAAGTATATGTTCATTGCTGACGCTCTGTCACGTGCCGCGACAGAAGCGGGCGATGACTCACAAGTACATAATAAAGTGGAGGTGCATGTAAACGTTTTATGTGAAGCGTTAATTTCTCAAATAATAAACTCGTGTTAATACGGGAGGAGACAAAAAAAGATGAGTCACTGGTTGCTGTTGTAGGTTACTATTTAAACGGATGGCCACAAACAAAGCATTTAGTAAGAGGAGTAGCGAAGCCATACTGGCCAGTTAAAGATGAGCTGTATGAAAAAGAAGGAATAGTGTTTAGAAATGAAAGGGTCGTAATACCGATTTCTTTAAGAAAGGAAATTCTGAACAGAATTCATGAAGGACATTTAGGCATGGAAAAATGTAAAAGGCGAGCCAAAGAGGCAGTGTACTGGCCGGGCATGTCCACCGACATCGAAAACGTGGTAAGTGGCTGCGAGTGCTGCCTGCGCCGGCGCGCCGCCCAGCGCCGCGAGCCGCTCGCGCCGCCCGCCGCGCCGCCGCGTCCCTGGCACTCGCTGGCCACCGATATATTTGAGTTGCGGAATCGGTACTACCTACTCGTTGTTGATTATTTTACTAAATTTGTTGAGGTGGTTCAATTGGCCAATATGCATAGTGGAACTGTAATAGAACACATGAAAAGTATGTTTGCGAGGTTAGGTATACCTAGCAAGTTAATTTCAGATAATGCCGGTACCTATACATCTGCCGAGTTCAGGCATTTTACGCAGACTTGGGAGATTGAACATATCACTAGCTCCCCACTGTACCCCAGATCGAACGGTTTAGCAGAGAGAAACGTCCAAACTATAAAGCGCCTTTTAAGTAAAGCGTACGACGACGATCAAGATCCCTATTTGGCGCTTCTAAATTTTCGAAATACACCTATCACAGGCGAAACTTATTCGCCTGCGCAACTGCTCATGGGTAGGCGACTCAACGATAAGTTACCAGTGAGCGATAGTAAACTCGAGCCACAAAAGTGCGACCCCAAGTTAGTCAGTCAGGAACGCAACAGGCGCACCAACGAAATGAAAAAACAATATGATATAGGCACTCGCACCCTGCCGCCGCTGGAGGCGGGCGAGCGCGTGAACATACGCTGCGGCCGCGGCTGGCAGCCGGCGCGGGTGCTGCGGGCCGCCGCAGAGCCGCGCTCCTACTGGGTGCGTACCGACTCCGGCGGTCTGTTCCGGCGCAACAGGCAGCACCTGATGCGAGTACGCGGTACACCTACACCGAGTTATAGCTTTGTCGATGACAGGCCACGCGACACTGAACAAACGATAGAGCCCCAGGTAGGTATTACTGCTAGTGCGTCCCCGGCCGCGCCCCCACCACCACAATCGGGCACGTCTGGTTACATAACTAAGTCGGGCAGACGAGTCATACCCCCTAAAAAATTTCAGTGCACATAAAATTACATGATTAAAACGTGTATGATATTATCTATGTGTAGATAAGTATAATATAAGGTAGCATAATTTAAGATTAGGTATTGGTGGAGGGTAAATAAGCTAATCAATGTAGGGTGCTTAGTATTAGAAACGTACAATAGATAATTTGGTTTAAGAATGATAGTGATAAATTATGTATTTAGTTGCTATTTGTCCTAAAGCATTATTTAGAATTTGCTCATTTCAGGCCACAGGCCGCAGTGTTTATTTACTTTCAATGTTTACAAATAGAACTTATCCTTGATAAGGAAGATGTTGTGGGTAGTCTTACCATGTCATACATTCCGGGGTACTTTTAAATAAATCAGTTGCTTTGACGACGTTGGCCGTTTCACTGCATCTCCTCTGCTCCCTATACTACAATTTATACCTCCCATGCAAATTTTGGCAACTTTGCATGGGAGGGGTTAGATTTTAAAAAATCCGGTCTTATTCCTTGCCTACATTATACATAGACCCTTTGTGCAAAATTTCAGCTTCCTAGGTCCAATTATCGAAAAGATTCAATGAAAAAAGTTTGCAACCCCTTTCACTCCCTTAAGGGTTAAATTAAGAAAAAACGACGAGACACGTGTTCAATCAATTCTGTTAAAGAGTATTTATTTTCAGTTTCAACAAAATTTGACAACATTCTTTGTGCCTCCCATGCAAATTTTGGCAACCCTTTTTGCCCCCTTAGTGGTTAAATTTTAAAAAATCTGGTCTTATTTCTGACCTACATTATTCATAGACCCTTTGTGCAAAATTTCATCTTCCTAGGTCCAATTTTGGAAAAGATTCAAGGAAAAAAGTTTGCAACCCCTTTCACTTCCTTTTAAGGGTTAAATTTAGAAAATACGGCGAAACAGATGTTCAATCAATTGTGTTACTTTAAGTTTCAAGAAAATTAGACAACATTCTTTATACCCCCCATGCAAATTTTGGCAACCCTTACCGCCCCATTAGGGATTTGATTTCAAAAAATATGGTCTTACTCCTTGCCTACATTATATATAGACCCTCTGTGCAAAATTTCAGCTTCCTAGGTCCAGTTTTGGAAAAGATTCAAGGAACAAAATTTTGCAACCCCTTTCACTCCCTTAAGGGCTGAATTTAGAAAAAACGGCGAAACATGTCCTCAATCAATTGTGTTGAAGAACATCCATTTTAAGTTTCAAGAAAATTAGACAACATTTTTTATATCTCCCATACAAATTTTGGCAACCCTTATCACCCCCTTAGGGGCTGAATTTCAAAAAATCCGGTCTTATTCCTTGCCTACATTATACATAGACCCCCTGTGCAAAATTTCAGCTTCCTAGGTCCAACGGTTTGGGCTGGGCGTTGATGAGTGAGTCAGTCCGTCAGGACTTTGAATTTTATATGTATAGATAATATATACTCGTATAGAAGAAGATGATTAGAAGCGAAATGTAGTCGGAAATTTCCAATAAAAAACTTTCGTAAACACTACAAATGATTAACTTAGATCCGGAGTTACTTCATTGTTGGAAAAGTCCCACCAAGTGTCAATCTCATCCGCAGAGTTTACTCATGGTGAGTAGAGATGGAGCTTGCATCGTCACGTGATCATCTAAGTACCTAAATTTGATGACCTCTGTGGCGTAGCGGTAGCGCATCTGCCTACCATGCAAGAGGTCCCGGGTTCAAACCCCGGCTTGGGATTAAAAAAAACTCCCAGATCTTGGATGTTTAGATGTTCTTGATGTCATTGTTTCTGGTTCCAGTGTGGGGCTAGAAGCAATGTATGTGCCTGTATGAAAATGTTATGTTATGTTAAACTTAATCCGGAATTATGTTAATAATCTGTAGTGCTCATAAAAGTCTTACAGCGGCGGTAGCTTAGTGGGTAGAACGATGGACTCGCAAGCAAGAGACCCAGGTTCGATCTTCAGTGCGGGCATGTACCAATGATTTTATTTAATTTCAAAGTTACGTACATTTGCTAAGTGTCAGTGTAAGTGAAAATGCCACTAGACTCTGTATAAATCATCTCATTACGTAGATGCAGAGGTAATAAAATTCTTAGTTCATTTATTTTGTTATTTTCTAATCATAGATAATTAATTTGTATTACATCGCTACATGATTATTATCTTTTGAATGCACTAACCCGAGCTAAGGACAATTTTAAAAAACCAATTTAGAGGCTAAAAATTCCATAGATGCCGGGATTCGAACCCGCGACCTGTGGCTATCCGTGCCAGCGCTCTTCCAACTGAACAAATGGGTGACTCACCGGCATCAGGAAATTTCGAACCTCTTTGCAATACTCTCTGTATTACGTACAGCGAAATCTGGCTGATTCCATCAGGCGTGGGTGGAATTTTAGCCTCTAAATAGGTTTTTTAACATCGCTACATGTCGATGAAGCGATAGAATTATTTCCTACTATTCAAGCGACTCACCCTTTTAACACAAAATAAAACTCTTACTTCGAGCTACCAGAATGGACTCCTCTCGCGTTCTAGCTAGTGCAATTCGCGCCAAATCTAATTAAAACTGTTTTTACACGGATTTCACTCGTTTATTATATTTTTACAATTTTCCTACGTTTCGGCACTTTTACAGGTGCCGTGGTCTCGGATGACTGAGGTGACAGGCGTCTTTTTGAAAGCATTAACTGTTAGTTTACTACCCTCGGCAAAAATTACAAAAGTTAATTATGAAGTTACGTTCCAAAATAGATAAATCATTTTATATAAAGCCAAATTTTGCCAAATCTGTTCATTTCGAGAATATTTTCAATATTTTCGGATATTCTGATCTTTGGCCTATAGCTCTGGGATACGTGAGTTTATTTAATGTATTAAATAACACATACAAACAACACACCATTTTAACACTGACAAAAGCTTTCGCCGCACTACCTGTACTGTTTCCTCACTTGTTCTAGCTACGAGTAGTGCACTTTTGATTGTGACATAATCGTGCCTGAGAATATTGCCATTATTCTCGGGTACTCTGGTCTCTAGCCTGTTTGTCACGTGTGTTATAACACCTCAAATAACACACCATTTTAACACCAAAAAATGCTCGCTCGCTCTCTGGACTCCTCTCGCGCAATAGCTAATGCACTTTTGCTGTTGGGAAATTCGTGCCCAAGAACTGCCAATACTCTCGAATACTCTGGTCTGTACCCTTTCCTCCGTGATACCTGTATGCATATAATGTACTGAGCCGCATGGTAATACGAACAAAAGCTCGCTCCGCACTACCTGTACAGACTCCTCTGGCGTACTAGATACTGGACTTTTGATTTTGGCAAAATCGTTAAGCAATACCTCATTTTAACATCAACAAAATCTCGCTCCGCGCTACCTGTGCGGTCTCCTCTGCCGTACTAGCTAGTACACTTTTGATTTTGATATATTCGTCCTCGAGAATATTGCCAAAACTCTCGACTACTCAGCCCTCCTATTACGTAGCACTCCACTCTATCGAGTGACGCATTTAAACGACTCCTAGACGTCAAAAAATGTATGCATTTGACAGCCGGAGTTGCTTAAAGAAGTAAAAATCAACGTTACTCAACTCAATGGATACTTACGTAATAATGCCCCTGGTCTCTGGCCCTTTTCTCCGTGATACACGATTTTTTGTAATGTAATAAATAACAACCTAAGCAACACACTATTTTAAATTAACAAATGCTCTCGCTCCGCACTACCTGTGCGGATTCCTCTCGCGTACTAGCTAGTGCACTTTAGTTTTTGGAAAATTTGTGCTCGGGAATATTGCCAATACTCTCGGGCACAACAGCACGTCAACCTCAACATTCTTGTTACAAAGATGCTGTTATCTATAATGTGGCGAGAACATGTCAACTCTGCGCGCGCACTACAAACTTCAAGATTCCTGCGTCATGCAATCAAAGTGTTTTAAATGACATACAATAAATATGACGTCCGACTAACAACAGTTGGACCGGCCCGGCCGTCCCCAGGCATACGATCTGCCTGATGGGACATTTCCCTTTATAGTGGAAGAGCACGATCACCCGCTCTTCCCTATAAATACTTCCAAATTATGATATTAAACCCAGAGGGTTCTCGAACTATCTACCCTGTAAGGTACCAACGCTTGCGCGCGCTACTCTCCGCCTTACGCTATCTATTTTTGCCGCCGCGCATTTGTCATCCGCGCTATCGTAACAATAGCAATAATTTGTACAGCCATAGCACTAAACACACATAAAATTGATGTACGAGATAGGAAGGTGAGCATTACTCACCGCGAGGTCACTTTACCGCGACCGAAAACATCCAGAAGATTGGATTACCTGCTTTATTCGAGGACTAACGCAATGGGGAACTAAATTACTAGAAATTAAAGTTGCATTGCTTTAACACCACAGAATAAATAGAAAAACAAGATATTTATAAAAAATATTGTTTTTTGTTTAGCTATTGGGGTCCCAAAACAAATGCGAAAAATGAAACTGCAAAATAATGAAATCATTTAGACTACGTTTTTTCATTGCACTTTTAAAGTCTTCTAATAATGGTTTAGATGCATAAAAACATAGTTTTATGAAATAATTTGAATATTGATAAGCGCTTCATACATTACGAGGCGTTAAATTAAAGTTTAAACTACTGACGTTAATGTTTCTAAATAATTGCTAGAATGTACCCATAATTACTAACTACAGGTAGACATCAAAGCAGTTCGCGAAATGCAAAAAAATAATAAATCAATCTGACCCACGGACAGGAGCAGACGATACGACTGACATTAGGTGACCAAACCACACTTGAAAATGAACATACGAACCTACACACGTACACACACTTTTACATATTTAATAACTTCGAGGTCGCCCTGGTCTAGAGTCCAAACTTCTGTAACTTACGAACATCTTTATAGCCTCGTTCCACGGCACCAAAGACGACAAATAGTCCAGTGATAGTGGCGTGCTTTCCGCTCAGAATTTATTCGTAGCCCCACAATAACGTTGGAACTATTTTGAATATCAAACTGATAGCACTTGCATAGGGGCTGACGTTTTCCTCCACCCTGAAGAAACCCGCGGCTTGGTCGCCGCCGCACGTGTCTACTGTGCACTAGTCTATCCTGTGGGTTAACTTGTCAGGATGGTATAGATGCTGGGCAAGCCTATCTATCTATAATCAGCTCACATCAACCCACTGCTGGGCATAGACCGCCATTCCTCACGGTCCTGTGCTAACCTGATTCATCTCTGACCCGCAACCCTCACGAGCAAGCCTACAGTATCTAAAAAACAATGTCGCAGCCTCTGCAATGTCCGAGTGGTTCCTTCACCTACAGAGTGTAAGTGAAAGTGCCACTGGACGCTGTATAAATCATCTCATTACGTAGATGCAAGGTCAAAGAAGCTTGCAGTCGGCTCATCAACTGTTTGCTGTCGGCCTATGCCGAACCGATGCGGGGGATAGCGTGTTGCTGACTCAAACTTAACACCCTTCTTCTTCAGGCTATATTAGTCTACTGTTGGACATAGCCTTCCCATAATGAGCGCCATAGCGCAACGTTGTGCCATCATTGGGGGATAATGCCCATAATCCCCACGCTGAGCATCGCAGTTTGGTGGAATTGTACTGCAGGGGGCGCTGCTACCCATCCCTTGGTTTGTGTCCCTTAGTCGCCTTTTACAATATCCGCGGGAAGAATTTGGGATGGTGCTATTCTCTAGGCCGACACTGTGGTGTCGGCAGCAGCTTAACACTTAACACCCATTTTCTGAGTATTTCGTACCCGAAAAATTCTACAGTTGACTTTGAGGTATTACTAAATGTAAGCCGTCTGTCCGACCACCCAATTATACATTATTAATGTAAAACGCCTAAAAACGTCTATAAATCGGAGGGGTAGACAGATGCCATTGTTGGCCACTTGCCATGTCCCTGATAAACAACCGGACACGTGCGTGTTGGACCATGCATGCACCTATGATTTTTACTGAAATTTAAACATATATTTATGTACATGTTACGGCGAAAACCCGAAGCGCGGCTACTCCTAGTTTTAGCCGGTTAGAACTAGTTGTAGCTTGGTATTGCCTCTTGGTTAAATCTAGTATAAGCCGATTGTTTCCGGCAAAACTAGGTTTAGCTAGTATCATTCCGGCTAGAACTAGGTCCAACCAAACCCTAATGGCTGATACTAGGTTTAGCCAATATCATGCCGGCTACAACTAGATCCAACCAATACCTGGTACGCATTAAAAAACAACATTCGTGCTCTGTATTTGTGTCTAAATTGTACATTTGTCCTTTGTCATTAAGGCACAATGACTCCAATAAATTACAAAGCTTTTACTCAGCTTCAGTTCAGCTCAAAGCGATTCTGACCAGCTGCACTTAGGATGAGCAAATCGTTATCAAGTTACGGAGATAACTAGATAAGTTTTCTCGCTGTAGGTATTCAGGAGATCCTAACTAGCCGCAAGTTTGTTAACTATATATCCAGACGATAAAAGATGCAGCAGGTCAATTTAAAGAGCTCCGTGAGTGTTGAAGACTCCTTAGAGTAATTTTATGATTTAACGTATTTTTTCTTTTATTGCCTTTTCTCTGTCATGTCATTGTGTTATATTCATGCTGCCACTAAGATAAATAGTACTATTTTCACGATTACATTTAATTTTTACCACTTTCTTATTTGATTTTCTTGCACAGTTCTCTCCTCTGGGAACAATGAGTTTATGGAAATAAAACGTAACAAGAGGATATTATTCTCTTTCTCGAGACCGTTAAGTCACAATAGGTCTTCCTTTTCTCTCAATCATGTAAAAATACTTATCATGAGTATAAAAAAAAACTTCCCTACTTCAAAATTATGTCACTAATAATAGAAAAATAATATGAACGAATATCACCTTTAACTTCGATATAGGTATTGAAAACCAAAATTGTCAAGATAGTTCAGAGAATTAGCAAGATGAAGTGGCAGTGGGCTGGCCATATCTCGCGAAGAACCGACAACCGTAGGAGTAAACGTGTATTTGAGTGGAGACCGCGACTCGGCAAACGTAGTGTAGGACGCCCTCCAACCAGGTGGGATGACGATCTGCGAAAAACTGCTGGCAGATGCGCCAAGCTGAAGACCGAGCGCTATGGCGCTCATTAGGGGTGGGCTATGTCCAGCAGTGGACTATTATAGCTTGTTGATGATTGTAGAAGTACAGTTTGGAAGCGGTGCCAACTTACAAGACCAGCACGTGTATTTTGGGCACCGTCTGCAAAGTGATTGTGTTTTGAGGAAGTTGTTTATTTATTTAGGTATATGTTCTTTTTCCATTGGGGGTGCTGGTAACCTCATGGAGCTCCTTAAAAGACTTGCTTCAAAGGATTTCGTCTGCTCGCACTATAGGTGCTGTGTGGTGTCGGCCTAGAGAATAACACCAACCCAATTCTTCCCGTGGGTGTCGTAAAAGGCAACTAAGGGACAAACCGAGGGTGGGCAGCAGCGCTCCCTGCAGTACAATTCCACTGAACTGCGATCCCCAACCCGCATGCCCAGCGTGGGGATTATGGGCATTACCCCCTATGATAGCACAGCGTGGCGCTCTTTAGGGGAGGGCTATGTCCAGCAGTAGACTAGTATAGCCTGACGACGACGAAGCGCTATAGTGTTAATTTCTACAATCAATACCAAACAAATGTGACAACAAAAAAAAATCTATCGAGTTCAGTCATTGAAATTGGTGATCGAATAACGGGTTGGACTCGCACACCGCGGATTCCGCATAAATTCGTAGGTATTTTCGTAGTTTTTTCCGAGCTGTTCCTGAATTTCAAAGACTAAATTTTCTTATGTTTTAATTAAAAATTTATAGTTTTAAGTTTTTTTTTCCTATATTTGTAGTGTAAGACGGTATGTCGTAAGACGATACGAAAATTTCATACTTCTACATACCTACTTATTTTGATTCCTTTGAGTGTCGAAATTTACGTTAATATTTGAGGCATAAACGGCGGTTACTATTCTCAGTTAAGGTTTGATTTTTTCACAACTTCAAGGGACTTTAGACAGGTTTTACTTTCAACTTGATACCTCACCGCTTTTCCGAGATAAAGGGTCTTGACAGGCTGACGTACAAAAGCGGTCGGTCGAACGGTCAACGATAGAATATTCTTTATTCTACACAGAAATTGCAGGATAAGAAATTATATAAAAGAATAGTAAAATTGGCGGCCTAAGTGATCTTATGAGCCTTCCGTTATTCCTTTTGAACTCCTGACCCTTAAAAACAATCCATTGACTGAATTTTTTACGTGTGTTTTCGCTATGGATGGAGGAAAATCTTATGAGGAAACATGAATGGTAAATATTATGTTCACCTAGCTCAGTAGTTGAAACAATCGGTGTCCACGCATTGTGATTAAGCCCATACGCTGTCTCTCTTTATTTAAGAGAAGGTATGTACCTAACAGTGGGACGTGTAGAATAGGCTGCATTATTTTATTCTGGAGTGAATACATTACACCTACTTTGTATGAAAATTATTTTTTCAGTGTAAGTTTAGGTTACTCTAGGACCAAATATTGGTATACCATACTTTAATACGTAATTAAAATAATACGTGAAGCGCTTGTGGCCTAGGAATCAAACCAAAACTAACCCCTAGTGTTCTAAGACCGGATCTCACGTTTGCGACAGTTTGAAACCAAATTCCCGATTAAAATTTTTGTGTTTCTTAATTTCAACGGCTTCACGCACAATTCGGCTATAATAATGGCAATCGTTGGAAAGCACCGATGGTTTGTGCAATTCTATTCCATGTGTACAAGTCGCGAAAGTTTAAAATATGTTATAACAAACTAAGATCTCTTCAAAAATATCTGTTGTCTCCAAACGATCTAATACTTAATTTGTGTTAAGTTTAACTTAAAGAAACAGTATCTGCGCAATGAATAAAAACATTTTGGGTTACACGTTCGGGCGTATTTTGCTCTATCTCAGTCTTCATAAGCCACGGTTCGTGACGAAATAATAACACCTGTAAATCTTATAAACACTCTACTAACTTCGCTAATCCTTAACAACATTATGCAAAGTGCGCATAATGTTACACCTGGCCCTACCAAATATTATGTAATAAACACAGTTTTTTCCTATACAGTGGCAGCCCCTGGTCTTTCAGGTTAGTACAACCTACCCCTCTGAGATACAGGCGTGAGGTTATGTATGTTTTACCCTAGAATTAAATAAGCACAATAATACTGTTATTAGCCTCTATTTAGTAGTCTACAAAAAATAGCAGTAGAGACTCACGCAAATTAAATAGGCGTCTCTACCACGAAGATCGAATTGCGCGAGGTTGCACCAGGTAGTACCATTGGAATTTACCGTACCGTGCGTACAGTACTGTAGGTACCGTACTGTAGGTACCGGAAAGCGAGTGGTTACTAGACTACTAATAGTTTCAAATAAACATTACCGTACGGTACTTACCGTATCGTAACCGTATCGTATGACTAATAAACAACTATAAATTTTAGAGACTCGAACCGCAGATCAACCTTCATATAAACAAGTAGAAACCACGCGTTTAAAATCAATTGTGCTGTCGACTGTACCAGTACAGTCGAAAGCAGGTCAACTTTTATATTTTTGTTGCAAAGTCGCCCTTGATGTAAATGAGAAGTAACTAGTGTGCACTTATGTAAAGGTTGATATTGTGTCGACTGTACGCACCATATTCACGTAAGTTTTGTTGATGTAACTTAATCAGGACCGTAATCCTTGAGGTCGTTCGTGAGTGCTCATTTAAAGATACTGTCCGCATTACTTTGTGAGAGCACTTTGAAGTTCGCTGATTTAGTTGTATTAGTGGTCTCCTGGCAAATTTAAGGGTCAAAAGTAATTTAAAATTGTAAAGTTTTACCTCTAAGGGGAAAAACTTTATCTTATTTTTTTTTTGTAGAATTAGCTTTGATTTATTGTTTCATTCATTTTACTTTGTCAGGTCCCAGGTTCGAACCCCGAAAACCCCAGATGTCGGTTTTTCTGGTTCCCACGACACAGGGTATCTTAGTGTGAGGCAAGTAATGTATGTGCCTATATGTAAATGTTATGGTAAGTTATGTCAACGAATGAAAGTTTTACCGCGACATTGAGTTTTTAAACCTATTGAAGAGACTGCGAAAATAATATTCAACGTGATTTTGGAATCGTTAGGAATATTTTGAGGGAATGTTTTTTCGCTATGATAAATTGTATAATCTCATCCTACTAATATAATAAATGTAAAAGTTTGTGAAGATGTATGTTTGTTACTCAGTCACACAATAACGGCTGAACCGAATTACATGAAACTTAACACACAGATAGACAATAGACATACGGTACTTCATATTCCGGTAATGCGTTCCCGTGTGATTTTTTTTTTATTGTTACCGTACCTTGTTCAAGTGAGACTCTGATATTTATTTATTGCGTTGGCATGGTAACGAGAATCGTATAAACTGATTCTGTGGTACGAGGTTCGCTGGGAAGCTAGTTTTTCGTAATCATACAGCAGTCATTTTATAATGTTTTTAATTATACGAACGTGATATGCGGACGGCACAAGACATAGCTTGGGGCACCACAAGGGAGGCACAGCTTGCAAAACCACGACGATGTAAATACCTAGACGTGGTTCTTAAGTTTTGGTCCCAAACTGATTCTATTATGTTAAGTGTGAAATGCTGTATATCCTTTACAAATAATAAAAACTGGAACGACTTCAGGTGTTGTTTTATTTGTAGATTTAGTAGTATAGTAAAACAGAAAAAGTGGATAAAAACGGATAAGCAGGTAAAATAGTCAGATCTGGTCGAAGGGTAAAGTAGTAATCAAAGAGTATGTAACCACTACGGTAGTAATGATGAAAAATGAGGGAAATCGATAAATGTGTCACGTAATTTAAACTGCTCAAGATAGCAGCGCAGGTAGGAACCAGTGAAGGACACCATACCCTATCAAACACCAGGTGTGTACAAAGTCGATTGCAGTTGCGGTAGTTCTTGTATCGGACAAACTAAGCGGACCATTGCTGAAAGAGTCAAGGAACATATCGCAGCTGTCAAAAACCGCCAGGTGGAAAAGTCAGCGATAGCGGAACATCTTCTTGAATCAGGATCAAACCACTGGATAGAATTGCACAAACCATCGGTGCTTTCCAACGATCGCCATTATTATAGCCGAATTGTGCGTGAAGCGGTTGAAATTAAGAAACACAAAAATTTTAATCGGGAATGTGGTTTCAAACTGTCGCAAACGTGGGATCCGGTCATCAAGATGTGTTCGAGTGGAAAAAAGTCGCATGGCTTATCGTCCGACATTGTCAGTGTAGTGTGTCGCAACCCTAATAGTGCTTTGTGATAGCTGATTGAGGGTAGTCTGAAATATCATCAGCCGAATATGCGAACGGGTGCCAGCCATCAGTCTTCTCGTGACCACGATGACGTCGAGGTAAAATAGCAATAAATTACTGCGCGATTAAGCCCCGAAAATATTCTATGTGTACAAGTCGCGAAAGTAAAAAAAATATGTTGTAGGTAACTTAAATATTTGAAAATGATAGATATAGAAAAAGAAATAAAAATGGCGTAAAGAGGTTTGCACCGTTACAAGTGCATAAGAATTTCTGTGAGGTATATATTTTTTTATCTAGCCCATAATTGTCCCACTGCTGAGCACAGGTCTTCTCTCAAAGAGCGAGAGTATGGGCTTAATTAGCATGCGTGCCCACCGCGAATGGTCAATCTCGAACGCCGAGGTATTTGAACACCTCAGACACTCAGGTTTCCTCACCATGTTTTCCTTCACCGTTAGCGTGTTGTATTACTACTATTACTTAACAGATGTACTTACATAAGTTAGAAAACAAAGTAACAAATAATCGGTTTAATTTTTCGTGGTCACGATTCCAAGATATTGGTGACAATTATCTGTTGTTATAAGCAAACCCTGCCGCTGGTTTAATTTGTCACAACTTTAGATTCAAATCCTCTGATGAAAGTAATCAAAACGTATGAAGATACCGTATACTTAGTTGTCTATATTAACTCGAAAATAGTTCTCTGTTATAAGACGTTAAGCCTAGTCAGGGGCCTTAGGGCGGATTGAAAGCTTCTGACAGTAAGACCAGCCACTAGTCTTACAAGCCTCCACCAATCCGGACTTGGCCCCCGTGGTTGGCCTATGCCTTCCTCAGGGAAGAGACCAGTGCCCTTCGGTGCGGACATAGTGGGTTGAAGATGATGAATAAATCGAAAATAGGTGTCTACTTACGAAAAGGTCTGTATGGCGTTGGTAAATGAGTGTCGTATTTTAGAATATTTCTTCTAAAGATTATATCTAAATAAAATATCGTCTTCAGTAAGTTGGATATCGTGCGTTCGCGAAAAACGTCTAGCTTGTTATCCACGCAAGAAAATAATATAATACAAATCAAAGTTTGTAATAAGTTTTGTCTCATCATAATTCATGAAGTTGTATCCGCAGATGGATCTTCTACAACCAAAATAACTTTATTTGAATTAAAATAATGAAAACTCAAACTCAACGTGTGAGTTTGTGTTCTATTTTTGGTTTGGTACAACCTCAAAGTTTAATCGCGCGTACTGTCAGGGACTATACAAGGTGTACTAAAATAGGCATATCTATCGAAAAAGGGGACAATTTTGATGATTAAAACCCGTCATTTTCAGACCAATAATTGTATTTCGAATAATAAAATTAATATCGAAACATCGAAATGATTTCGATGACAAAATATTGACGTAAATTTTATTAAAGAAATTTATATAATTTGAAACTGTTTTAAACATGAAAACCACTTTATTGTTACTTGTAAGATTGGCGCGTAATAGGGGCGAACAGCTCAAGTATTCTTTATTGCATACTAGATATGCCCCGCGGTGTTACCCGCGGTTTATCGATTTTTCCATGGGAATAAGAATTAAGATTTCGCGCAGTAAAACGTAGCCTAAATGTTAATCGAGGGTGTTAGCTAACCCCGCACCAAATTTCATTGGAACCGCTCCAGCCGTTTAGACGTGAAGAAGTAACAAACATTTTTTACACTCAGACACTATTTCCCCTTTATATTATTAGTGTGATGTGATGATGTGGTGTTACTAGCTATCTTGTTAAACTTTGTACCGCCACAGAAACTTTTAAAACGATTTTTGTAACCATGGCAACGCAATACACAAATATCTTAGAGTTTTGCTTGAAAAATGGTTACGGTAACAAGAAAATATACCACAAGAACGGATTACCATGATATCTAGTATCCTATGTCTCCATTCAGACCCTTGACTGTCTATATGTCAACTTTCATTTAAATCCGTTTAGCCTGATTGAGTAACAAATATCTACACCAACTTTCACATTTATAATAAAAGTAACATATATCATCCAATTGGTTTGTTTTATTTGTATTTCCTTTCATCGGCTTTAAGGATGTGAGGTGAAATCAGATTTGACCAGTTTTAATATGCTATAGGATTTTTTCTTATTATGACCATAGGAAGTTAAACTCTTGTTATTATGCTGTGGGTACCAACAATAGCTTTAATATGTATAATCTGTGCAAAAACCTTAACTAAAAAAAAGACATATTTTTCGTTTTTGGCGCTAATTAGCGCCGGTTTGCCGCGTAATATTAACGAAATATTTCAAGCCAGAATCAAACTCAGTATACCTAGGATGTGAGTCAAGCATTCCACGAAGACCATCAAGCGTTGCACCGCCAAATTCATCACACTATCATGGATAAATTACTGAACACATTTAGACATAATTTAAAACATAAATCGACCAACAAAGTTAATATTTTTTGGTTCTTTCTATTGCTTAAATCTTTTTGGGATACACCCGTCCAGTAGATATTCTCTCTTTCTCCGGGAGATGGTCCAAAGTGGCCCAAAGTGGAGACATGTCTATGTAAGCGCCTGCTAAGTAAAAAGTGGGACCTCTAATGAAAAACTTCTGAAAAAAAACCAATACTAAGTGAATTTCCTTTTACTAAGTCCGGCGCGAAAGTAAATCAAATAAAGCAGCCTCAGGGCAATTTACACCCAATGCAACCCTTTCACTTGTAGGTTCTTGAAAAGGATCTAAAATTAACACGGTGAAATGTCTCGATAGAAAAGGTTTTCTCAATATTTCCTCCAAAGATTCAGTTAAACAGGAAGAGTTTCTCGGATGCGACAAGTATCGTAGATATGCCTCCTTACAATTCTTGGCTACCGAGTTAGATTATAACGAGTAGATGCATTGCATTATAATTTTTTTTTATGTAGCCTAGATTGTGTCCCACTGCTAGGCAAAGGCCTCCCCTTTTGTCTTCCACTCCTCCCTGTTCATGGCCACTTCCTGCCAGCCCGGTAGAAAGGTTGTGAGGTCGTCCCGCCATCTCCGCTTGGGTCGGCCACGTTTGCGATATCCGTCGCGCGGAACCCAGTCAGTGACGATTTTTGCCCACCTCTCTGGGCCCATATGGCTTAGATAGATAGAGAACACTTTATTGCACAACCAGAAAAATATAACAACCATGATTCTTAAATCTAAGTAATGTGACCGTAATTATGATAAAATAATAATACACGGATCATTTATATGTATGTCATGTTCTGAACAATTTACATATATAAACAGCCCTAGGCCAGTGCTATATATTTGTGCCTTTCGGAGTAGAGACTCTGGGGCCATGGAGTCTTCTGAAGCAGGTGGGACCGACCTAAGCACTTCGAAATTAGTTACATTGGTAAATTTGGGTCCCATCTGCTAAGCAGTTATTGCTCATTACTCGGGTTATTGGTAATTTTTATTATAGGTTTTTTACTAAAATTGTCAAAATCATGACATACGTATAAATGATCCGTGTTTTTTTTACTACAGAGTTAATACTCAGCAATGGAGGTTATGTTTTATTTTATTTCGGTTTTTTTCATTTGTTGACCTATGCTGATTTCATACACGGTACGAAATGTTGATATAGATATCAACCCTTTGTATGTCCCCACTGCTGGGGCATGGGTCTCTTCCTGCATCACATGAAGGTCGGGGCTTGCAAGACATAGTCATATAACCACGGGGGCCAAGTCCGGGTTGGTGGAGAATTGTAAGACAGTGGCGAGCCTTACTGTCAGGAGTTATCAAGCCGCCCATAAGGCCTCTGACATGGCTTAAAATTAAATGTTGACATGCATCCGTATAATTCAAACACGGATGAACTCATATGTATTTCATAACTTTAAAAAACATTTTGTCAAAAAATACACAAACAAACACATTGACCGCGGTTATGGGTCATACAAAACGTAAAACGCTGCGCCAAGTCGGCAACTCCCATCGGAACGTCAACGGCTGCCGTTGACACGCCGATGGCAGTCGCCGACGATTGTCGATTGCAGTTGACGCACGTCACGCACGTGCCGTTCCTATATACGCGAAATACACATGATCCTGACAACGAAGTGTTGGGCAATGCCAACCGTTGGTATTGTATTGGAGGTTTTACAATAACACCTCGACTGATCCAAGAAATCGAATAGAATGGTAGTTCCAATAAAAATAACGTCGCGTCGATACATAAAAGTTCTCGGAACGAGCATTACAAGTAGCTTCTCGCTTCGTAGCCATTGGCTGATGTAATATAAATAATAATTGTGTTAGGGTACCGTATTGAAAGAGTAACCAACGGGTACCAACTTAGATATGTTTGTCTTTCTCGTCTTTAAGAGTATTGATCTAATCTAATCTTTCTCGACAAAATGACGATAGCTGGGAATACTGATGTGCCGTCCTGGAAAATTTTGCGAATATTATTAAATCCTTTATCGGATCAGTAGCAATTGTACAATTTATTTTATTCTAGTCAATCAACAGGTGACGTGGAAAAGGTTCTCTATCTATCTACTTTTCTACCTACCTCCTTATTTTAGTACCGTAGCCTAAGGATGACGCTATCATAGTGGCTACATTGTCCAGTGACGTTGGGGGTAGTGCCAAACAATGAAATAATATTACACAGCATAACATAATCTCTCGCCTGTACCCCAGAAGTATCCCTCTAGACACTGATACTTACTACGATCCTGACAGGTCACCTTTGCTACACCAATGTTCATTCGTTTCATGCACCTGCATGAAATAATATTTTAACGTAATCATCTTTTAAAATTAAACAATATTACCAAAGTTCCCTTATTTCATGTCCTATAGGTGGAATTTTTAGCCTCTAAATAGGTTTTTAAAATATTTACTTAACTTAGAAAACAATGTATTTGTTGCATGCCGAGATTCGGACCCACGAACTCTCGTACATAAGGCCGGCGTTCTATCGCTGCTCTACCGCCGCACCAATAAAGTATAATAAAACTAAATTGATTGCAGTTACGGGTATGCACCTTCGACTTATTAAACAATTGCGTCGCCGAAATGATTCTTTACCGATTCGTATTATATTTAGTTAGCCTACTCTCTCTAACATGTACATTGTTTAATAGTTTGCTAGCATCTGCATTCACTTTTATGAAGTGTGCGTGTGACTTAAATAAAGACAAATAGATTTATTTGTCAATCATGTGTACAGAATAATGAAATTAAATATATATATAAGTTCAACATGTTTTAGCACTACCATATAATGGTTAATATTAGCATAATATGAGAACATAATTATCCGAATAAAAAGCTTTAGCTCATGTTTCACAATGTTCAAATAAAGTTCCAGATAAGCTATCCGGATCCAGGGCTGCCGGTTGTTCTAAATTTAAATAAATATTCCTATATTAAACAAGATGAGTGTTGGTTATGACGGGATATGCACCAAAGTGATTAAATTTGTCGCAAAACATATATCTAATCATTTAAGCTACATCATAAATCTGTGTGTAAGAGAGGACATATTTCCTGATGGCTTAAAAACATCTATTATAAAACCGCAATTTAAAAATAACGATAGGGAAGATATGAACTTCTACAAAGCTAAAGCACTAATTCCTATCTTTTCTAAAGTATTTGAGAAGCTTATATATAATAGACTCTACGAGTATTTTGAAAAATACGATCTACTAATACTGGAACAAAAGGGATTTCGCAAGCACATGACAATTATTATGGCTATCTATGACTTTTTTTTTTTTAAATTATGACAAATGTAGATAATAAGAGAATGACATCAGCAATTTTTGTAGACTTAACACAAGCATTTGATTACGTTAATTATGACATTTTACTTGATAAACTAAACTCTTATGGTATACGCGGTAATGTTTTAAATTTAATAAAATCATACTTAGGAAATAGAACGCAAATGAAAATAACAAGGATAAATAAATTGACAAAAACGGAAGTAACGTATCGATCTAGTGAACGTAGACTTGTGTACGGAGTACCACAAGTAGCGTATTAGGACCGCTACTTTTTATTATTTATATAAATGACCTGCCTAAATGTATAAACTACCCCATGAGCCTTTTTGCCGACGATAGTGCTGTAGTTATTGAAGATAAGTTATGTAAAGTTATATGTAAATGACATCAATACGGCTTTAGATAACGGAATTACTTGGCTTCTACATAATAACCTGAAAATTAACTTGAGTAAAACAGTTAATATACAGTTTAGTCAAAAGAATAAGATATTGGAAAATCTAACATTTCAATATGAAGGCAAATGCATCAAACATTCTGAGACAACAAAGTGCCTAGGGCTAATAATCGATAGTAAACTTACATGGAAGCTACAAATTGAAGATTTAGCGAAACGAGTGAGTAGCTCCGCATATGCTCTTTACAAACTCTTTCATAGTGTCAACCCAGAAACCGTACGACTAGCCTATCATGGTAACAGATAGCTGCAAGCCTTTCTTTAAAAATCTCCGAGTAGGTAATAACTTTACCATCCTTATATATATACGAGATAGCAATTTTCGTTAAAACAAACCAAGGTCGATTTGAACGTGCATGCGATGTAAATGGATGTAATCAACGAGATAACACACGACTTTGTCTAAATTTGGCTCACACGGCACTTATGAGCAAAAGTGTATTTTGTATGGCGCCAAAAGTATTTAATAAAATACATTGTCAATCAAACATCTAAAATTAAGTATATTTAAGAAAAAGCTCAAGAATCTACTAATAGACAAATGTTATTATACAATCAATGAATTTCTTGCTGAAAAATTGTAAATTTACTGTAACTTTTTTTTTTTTTTTTACAAACAAAAAACTTTATTGTTATAAAAGTGTACAAAAATAGTGCCTGGTCCCCAAACTAGAGTACTCTGTATTATGGGTAACCAGACTTCCGCTCAGAAAGTGACAGTGTAGCTTAGACATACGTAGTTTCGATAGAAAACAAAAATAATAATAATAATAAAAGTAACAGAATTAATTTTTTTTACTTTGAAACAAAAATTTGGTTATTAATGTAAACATCATATTAATTATAATACACTGCATAAACTAACCTATAATAATATACTACATAAACTAAGACAAATATATGTCGATAGTATCATAAAATGTACTACGTAATATAAGCAGAGTGGGTGTGGTTTAATATATATTATATGTTTTAATTATTATTTATTTTAAGTGAATGTTACAAGACGCTCGGTGCTATCATAAGAGAGTTTCAGTAGCCAGTCGTTTAGTGTTTTTTTGAATTTGTTTTTTAGAAAGGTGAAAAAATTTAGTTCTTTGTTCAATTTGGTGTAAATCTTGGGTGCTAAAAAAATATAGAAACGTCGTGCAAAGGAAGTTCTTGGAGTTACAGCAATTTTCCATATTTCAGTTCTAGTGGATCTATTTGGTAAGCTTTTTGTAAATAAAGATGTTTTGTGGAATTTAATCAAAATAGCCTGCAAAAAAAGTTGACGAACTGTTAAAACTTTAGTGTCTTGGTATAGTTGGACAGTTGGGTAGCGATAGGGTTTGTGAAAAGCAACCTTAAGAATCGCTCTCTGAGCCCTTTCGACTTTAATAAGGGAAGTTTTGGCTGTGCCTCCCCAAGCTGATATACAGTAGGTTAAAGTTGATTGGCATAGTGCAAAATAGATAGTTTTGGTAACCTGATTATTAGCTACTAATCGAAGTTTCTTAAAAATGTGCATTAATTTTCGTATTCTGTTAGTTAATTGATTTATATGAGGTACCCAGCTTAGTTTTTCATCTATTATTATGCCTTAATATTTAATGTTACTTGTTTTGTCAAGGCTTTTGCATGTGCAGCTGTTATTTAAAGAGCCACAATTGTGTAGCGTCAATTTAAAGTTTTCTGGAGGGGTAGAGACTTTAGTAATATTAAAACAGACATATTTCGTTTTTGCAATGTTCAAGGTTAGCAGATTTTTTTGCAGCCAACTTGTTACTGGAATTAATCCCGTTTCTGCTTTCAATTTTACATCTTGCCACGTGTTGCCAGTATAAAAAATAACAGTGTCATCTGCATATGACAGTATTTGAGCCGACGCCGTTCTCAGGTAACTATATCATTTTGACATTTAATGTATTCTGTATTCACATTACCCTTATCAATTACTGTAACAAATTTGACATTAATGTATTATTTATTATTTGAGACGCACATTGCAATAAATAAATAAATAAATAAGATTGAGCTTAATTTTTACGACCTACTTAAGATGTACCTGCATAAGATATAGACTACTTACTGTTATTATTTTAATTAAGATAAGCTCAACATTTGTATGCCGAAATGGCAAAACACGAAGATCTTTATTATATTGTACCATCTGCATGTTTGTAATACTCGTGTTTATACAAATAAATCGAATTGAATTGAATTAAATTGAATTGAATTGCGTGTGTTCGTTTATGACGTCAAATTTAAAACGGCAGCCCTGGTTGCGGATAGCTTATCCGGAACTTTATCTGCAGATTGTGATAATCTAATACTCAGTTAAAGTTCATTCAAATATATTCAGCCGATACAATGTGAATGCGTGATAAACATGTTAACATTCAAAACTTGATAAATATACACAATTAAATGACAATGAGGAGTATAGCCTAACCTTGCCCCGTGCCCCAGCGGTGGGGACATACAAGGGTTGATATAGATAGATAGAAATGATAATGAAGTTCCGGTTTTGTTCTTCTGTGAAACAAATGCGCTTGACTGAAGCCCAATATGGTTTTATTGACACTGAGGAAGGCTGAATTATTCTGAGCTCGCTGCATCCGACACTACAGCCCATTCTTGGAGTAGTGCGAATAAATGTGCGGCGTCGAACGCGAGACGTCGGAGGCGACTGTTTGTGAACGAGATTGACTCACTGGCGCAATATGTTGGACAGTGGGATAGAAACATACATAGTTGCACGCCTTGCATCCTGCCAGGGGAGCACAAGGTCAAATTAATTTTTTTATCCCATTATCGGGTAGCGGAAACTCGCTTTACGCTGTGAAATAAAGCCAGATAGCGATAGCTGATAATGGAAAACTGTTAACATGACGTTGTGCTCACCTAGCTGGTCTCTTGTACCATAATTTTACCCTATTGTTTACCCTACTCTTTTGGGTCGCATGAAAGGAGCCTCCCTAAACGACGTACTCAATAAGCCCGTACGTCTGGCACACCCTAGGCAACGAGTTCCTTACGCTGATTAGCAAATCGTTTCACCACGACTTGAAATCGACACGCTAAGAAGACCCCATTGGTTTTTCTACTTACATCCGTTCGATATGCCGAGACAATGCAGGAGATCTATTTTTGAATCACTCGTATGAAATTGTATCGTCGAATGCGACGTAAGTCACACTCGTCTTCTAAGTCGCATGATCTCGTTTTTCCGTATTTTTGAATCCAAATATCCATTAATATATATTCTTCAAAATTCATTTTCTACACTGAAGATCGCAATATTTACAATCTTCAACAGTTAGGTATCAGGAGCAAATTCACATTTATCGCTAGGTAGGTATCTGTGCGCAGCACAATACAAATTAACACAAATTTTGACAATTAATCTATCGATCGACATACGAGACGAGTGTTAAGGACCATTCGTTGCAGTCGATTGATTCAAAAATACGGAATTTCGTATGTCGAACGTCAATCAGTAGAAATCGAGCGCTCGACGCGAGACGAGTGATTCAAAAATAGAGCTCCAGAGTTACTTGGTTAGTTGCCACGAGGATCGCACTCTATTGACATAGTCTCCGACCGATGTGCAAGGTTAAAAAGAGGTTACTTGTTCTTAATCTTTTGTAACATAAATGCGCTTGACTGAAACTCAAAATGGCTTTATTGACACATAGAGAGGCTGAATTATTTTGATCTTGGTGTATCCGACACCGGTCGCAAGAGGCGACTGCTTGTTAATGGGATTGAGTTACGGGTGGGATATGTGGAATAGTGCCTGCTGCCTTGAAGGTACCTAAGAGTAAAACACACTCAGACGTCAAGTATTTTTTAACTGAGTAGTGACGGATATTACCGATGGCATGCATAATCAGTATGTAGATACATATTGATTAGACAGATGTCTAAAAGTAAATATTTTCAGTCGTATAAATACTGAGTAGGAATAACATCTCTGAGCCGCAACCTTAGGTACCTTAGGTAAACCTTAGGTAGGTTAGGTAGCGACTTTGAAATTTTATTTCCACTTATGTCCGCTCATCCGCTCAAAAATAAGAAGTTAGTTGGCGAGTTGCCAAGAGTAAGACAGGGCATAAATAAAGGGCATCTTTTGAAGATATTGTTATAAGCAATAAGGCCGCCAATTGTACCTCCTGTTTAGTTACTGTGTTGTCGATGTAAAAATTTTTCTGGTGTGTGATGACTCATCGGATCGGATGGTCATCCGAGACCACGGTACCTGTAAACGTGCTGAAACGTCGAAAAACTGTAAAAATATAATAAACAAGTGAAATCCGTATAAAAACAGTTTTAATTATGTCTAGTGCTCATGTTAACCTTACAAAAATAGTCCGTGCCGAGCAAAATTTTACACACGCGTCCCCGTTCTTGTAAGGGCATGTTGTGCACGCCTATCAGTGCTATCTATGATGTGCTCTATGAATTTGTGCTGAAAACGGCTCATTATGGTGTCACAATACTGTCCTGCTTTTTTCCATTTGTGGTCGGGAAGCGCACAGTGCGCAATCATACATCAGTCTCGCCGCAGGCACGTTCCTGCAGCGTGATTGCCGCACTGCCCACCCCGCACTCTGTGGCATGCGTTGGTAAAGCTTGGCGCATACCGCACTCCCGCTTAGCCACTCGTGAACTGTACTCGTGATATTTGGAAAATAGCAGGCACAAAGCTAGGAACTAACCTCTAGGCTCTCCAGTTGACGACCTCTGTTTTATGCAGCAGAATTCCGAGACAAGTCTTTGTGTTGTGTATTAATAATGATATTGACGACCTCTGTGGTGCAGCGGTAGCGCGTCTGCCTCCCATGCAAGAGGTCCCGGGTTCAAATCCCGGCTGGGAACAAAAAAAAAGTCCAGGTCCATGTTTACATGTTTGTGAGGTCGTTGTTTCTGGTTCCCACAACACAGGGTATCCTAGTGTGGGGCCAGAAGCAATGTATGTGCTTGTATGTAAATGTTATGTTATGTTTTCTTATTGCTGTTTTGCAAAGGAAGAAACACAAAGAGATATGGCGGAGGAGGGACGGAGTTTAAATGGAAATACAGGGAGGTGTAAAAGATGTAGACGGGGTGGTTAGGAGGGAGACGGGAAGAGGTGAGGGGTAAAGGACGAGAGAAGATAGAAAGAGTGACAGCGATAGAGAAAGCCGGAGAAAGTGTGTGTATGAGGAAGAGGGAAAGAATATTCTTGTACACAGCAATAAAATAAACATAAATGGAGACTTACAACGAAAGAGACAAAAAAGAAGAAAAGCGCGAAATAAACAGTAATATATCACTATATAAGCTTTCACAATATCGCCAAAAAGACAGCAACAGCAATTTTAACGTTATCTTCAATCAACATAACAAAAAATGTAACACGAGACCCAGTTCAGTGCACTAGAGAATAAACCCTCCGATATCACTCGGGTGTCTGATGGGTATCAGGAAGACGAATGTACATAAAAGTGTGCAGATTTTATCAGTCGCGTTCGTAGGTCACGTCTGAATGTGTGTTTGCAGCTTAACGAATGCATTTTGCGAATAAAAAACTAACATTACGTTAGTGGTAGTGGAGCGGTAGAACGCAGGCCTTTCGATCGGGAGGTCATTGGTTCGAATCTCGGCATATACCTACCAATGACATCATTTTCTAAGTTACGCATATTTGTGAAGTTATAGTAGCACTCGTTAACTGTGAAAGAAAACATCGTAAGGAAACCCTAGTGTCTGAAGTGTTGACATACCTCGGCGCCTGCTACGTACAATGGCCCAACTGTGATGAGGCTAAGTTGTGCGGAAATCTCAGGTCTGAAGAAGAAGAAATACATTTATTTAGGTCTGTCTAACTATAACATACATACATACATACATACATACATACATACATATATACATACATACATACATACATACATACATACATACATACATACATACATACATACATACATACATACATACATACATACATACATACATACATACATACATACATACATACATACATACATACATACATACATACATACATACATACATACATACATACATACATACATACATACATACATACATACATAAATACATAAACTCACGCGTGTATCTCGGAGAGGTAGTACCTTTGCTTCATCAACGTTGCATGCTCACACGCCGGTTTCGGGTAATTTTTATCTTGCCATTTGCTAATAAAGAAAGAGAAAGAAACACATTTATTGAAGCAAAGGTTACACAAAACATTAGAAATGGGTACTGAATATTTAATACATTGTGACACCACAAAACAAAGTACTTAACAAAACATTTACAAACAATGTAAAAACTTATTTAGAGGCTAAAAATTCCACCCATGCCGGGATTCGAACCCGCGACCTCTGGCTATCCGTGCCAGCGCTCTTTCCAACTGAGCTAATGGGCGACTCACATGTACGCAATACAGAGAATATTGTAAAGAGGTTCGAAATTTCACTGATCCCGGTGAGTCGCCCATTAGCTCAGTTGGAAAGAGCGCTGGCACGGATAGCCAGAGGTCGCGGGTTCTAATCCCGGCATGGGTGGAATTTTAGCCTCTAAATAGGTTTTTAAATTGTCCTTAGCAGGGGTTAGTGCATTAAAAATAATAATTATAATTTACAAACAATGGTCACGATGTGTCTCTGCTGCTGCAATGGGTACGTAATGGGTTCCCGACATTCGATGTGGCGTACCATCGCCTTGACGACCGTTCGGCGCACCGTTTTCGCTGTCGCGGCGTTAGATGTAACAACTTTCGAATCCAGGCAGCTGAATCAGCATACTGCTGAGGGTACTATCCCTCAGCTAATACATCTGGTTTCACGAATATGACCTCAGTGATAAGGACAATAGGTACCCTGCTGCGTAAAAAGGGTTAAAAACCTAAATTGGCTCAAAAACGATTCTGGTTGAAAGCATTCAAGTACTTTCATCTTTCTCTTACGTCCAGTGCTCTGAAAAATCTAGAGACCATTTCTGTCTTTGGCAATATAAATTAAAAAGCATCGCTCTATATTTTTTTAAACATAAATTGCAAACTGCCAGGCCGTCGAGTTTCATAAAACTCGACGCTCTCTCTTTGTAACACTCAGAAATTTCTAGGCTGTCTTTTGAAATTTTCTTTCATTTTTTTTTTTGAAATAAGTCCGCCTTTGCACGTAATTTTTATCACAAACCTATTATTTAAGTTCCCTTTTTAATAAGATTTTTATTGTGCAATAAAGTGAAACAAACAAAACTACAATTTGTAGTTTATTATGACAATTCTTGGTACATTGAGTTGCAAAGTCGATTTCTCTGTGAGTTTATCGACTTTGCAATGTACACAGTTACATATTATACGGGTCTAATCGCGATTATTTATTAGGTGACACGTAATTACCTTATTTCGCGACGGTCCCGTTGCGTCGGCCAGCTGCGAAAAACTAAAAATGACTACACACAATAATTGACTGTACTCGCCACTTCAGTCTACCCGTGACCACGGCAACTGTAATGTTGTCGAATTGTCGGGAAATAAAGTAATTACGTTTTACCTTAAAAATAATCACAGTTACCCCGTTTAATCTATGTATGAGTATAGCTAGTCATTAAAAAATACTTTTGCAATGTACATCATAATTCGATGTACAAAAGTATATCTAGCGGTACTCATACATAGTGCCTGTTTCATAGGTTTACAATTCATGGTAAGCCATGAATTTAAGACCTATGAAACAGGCCCTAGGTGCGAATTTAATTGAAATCTTTCTCGTTAAATCTTTTGCAGCTGGAAAGCAAGCTGTAGCTCTCTATTTTAAAACGTGTCAAATACATTCACTTAATTATGTATGCTCGATGTAATGTAAGTGTTAATCAATTTTATTTAGAGAATTATGTACCTATGTTTTTTTTAATATTAATTATTATTATTCTTATTTTTTCTAATAAGTTATCCATGGATTATGCAGCGAGTAGTATTACATTACATTTGCATTACATTACAGTACATTTGTCATGTAATGTAATGTAAATTAAGTGTTTAATGAAGTCTGATTTGTGCAACTGTTTTTAGTCCCAAATAAATAATAGTAGATTGTTAACCAATAGCTGTTTGACATCAAATGCATACGAGGTATTTGGCGCCCGAGCGCAGCGAGGGCGCTAATTAGCCCGAGTATGCAATTGATGCTTACACCCGAGGTAAACACTCTGCTTTACACGATTGTGAGGTAAGTAAAAAACAAGAAAGCAGGTTGACTTTTTTTTTTGACTTGACATTTTTCTCAAAACATTTGAGAAAGAACTCCAAAACACGAAAAAAAAATTACTTTCGCGCCTAGCTAGTCGACTGACTTTTTTACTCTTCACGATTTTATGGCACGCAAGCGCGTCAAATCGTGCTGGCCAGTTTGATTTTTAAATCGATTTCAATTAACATACGATGTGACTGCGAAACAAATATTTTGATATTTAAAATAAAATCTTCATAAATTCTGATATAAATTGCCTCGATTCCGATTCGAGTAAATAATCGATACCGAGAAAAAAAAATATTAACTTTTAAAAAATATTCTTCTTGCAGTATGAATATGACAGTTTTTTTTTCAAATTCCAAAACCTATGCTGTAATGATATCCATACACCCCGACATTCAGGGAAGTAAGTGACTACTTACAGAGCAAGAGATATGTAAAATAAAATAAAGTTAAGTGAAGCGAAGCGAGACGAGACGAGACGAGACGAGACGAGACGAGACGAGACGAGATGAGACGAGACGAGACGAGACGAGACGAGACGAGACGAGACGAGACGAGACGAAATAAAATAAAATCTATTGATCTGTTAAAATTCCATTTGTTTTTGAATTTCAATTAGATTTAAAGGGTATCTCGCTAGTAGCCACTTAGAAAAGATTATGGATTAGGTTTCGTGAAAGGTAAATAATAGTCTCGGGCATAATAATTGAATTAAATGTTAAGATAATTGAGGTATTACATTCAAGAGAATTAGGTAAATTTCTCTATGTTTTGCCCATAGGGCATACAAATTTTGGTACAGAAAATGATCGACCAATTGACCGCTTTGTTCGTCTAGAAATGTCATCATCATAATCATCAACCTATTATGTCCCCACTGAGGGGCACGGGTCTATTCCCTGAGGAAGGTATAGGTCATACTACACAACGGGGCCCAAGTCCAGACTGGAGGAGGCTTACCAGACTAGTGGCTGGTCTTACTGTCAGAATTTTTCAAACCGCCCCAAGGCTCTGACTTGGCTTTACAACTGCCGATCTAACGTCGGAAGCCGGCACCAACTGCTTAACGTGCCTTTAAAATCGTGAATCCGCTTGGAAACATGCCATTAGCGTTAGTCATAGACGGTCAGCCATGCACTAAACGCGCCCTATGTTGCTTAACCTTCGTGATCGTTTAAGATCACTCAGGCAGCCGGGGCTACTAGCGATACTAGAAGTTTACCTAATGGTAATATCGGGGGTCGTAGCTTCGACTACTGCAGCGGGCCACCCTACTTTGTAAAGAAATTCCGATCGGCCTCGATCTAGATCTTCTCTATTCTAAGATGACCTTGTCTGGCTACTATAGCATTACATGTAGTTCCACCGACCTAGTTCCTAGTTCCACTGACCTACCACCTACTACTTTTTCTTTATTTTCTATTTAGTTCGTGTCCATTCAATTCAATTCAATTTATTACGGATACTTAACTAATAGTAAAAAGGTCTTAAGTAGGTATTAGTCATACAAAATACAAGTGTTATTTTACCGAGCACGGCATGGCATCGTTAGTTGTTTAATCACGGTCGGTTCACGGACTAATTTCGTCAGGAATGGTATCAATGTTATGCTAAACTATAATGCAATCAATAAAGTAAACAAATAAATAACAAAAAAAGTAATAAAATAAAATTTACGCATTTATGTAATTTAAGCCCGTTCCATTTTGTGGCCACATTAAATATAATGTCGATTGTTGAAATGAATTCATCTAAATTCCTTCAGTCGTTCACTTAAACCGAATTCCAAATTGAACTGGTTACTTTTCCTTTAGTTCCTCTGTCGGAACTATCTCGTAACTAGGAACTTACGGATCTTAACAGGCATGTAAAGTAATCTTACCGGTTCTGCACTGTGGAACGATGCAGAACCGACTCGATTATCCTCTGCCTCGAGGGATAGCCTGGTGTTGATAGCATTTAGCAGTTAGTCCGCGCGCAAACATGCCTCCTTGGGATTGCCTAACCGCAAATTCCCTCAGAGCCCCCACTTATTGATCCCGTATCTCAGGGCCTTAATTGTAGCGAGACAATCTTAATTGTAGCGAGACAATTTTCACTGGCATTATCTTCATTGTTATGCGATGCTTTTGTTCTGCTAGGCGAGCGCTGCTTGGCTGAGGTCTCTAGAATTTTATTTCGTCTCAAAATTGAAATTTCTCCAAGATGGAAAATGCCTTTGTCTAATTCTTAACTGCTTCGTTAGTCTAGTGACGCAGCACTGGATTTCTAATACAGAGTGCTGAGTGTGAGTTTGACAGATCCAATCGAATAACTTTACTACCGCGTTAATCGAGCATTGAGTAGTGAGTATGAGTAAGTTAACCGTTCGAATTGGCAAAATGCTGTCACAGTACAACTCGCACTCGCGTTTATTTGTGTTTTGGCTGGTAAACGTGTTCACTTCTCAACGTAAACCATTACAACTCGCACTCAGCAATTTTAATTTCCATACTTGTCGCTAGGTGGCGCTTCCTCGATGCCATAGAAATATGAGTTTACGTTAACGCGATCGAGTAGTTAAAAAACTCGCACTAAGCACTCAGGGATCGTGAGTATTATGGCCACCGTACTTTATTTTGGACAAATAGCGTCAGCCTTGTTTTGCCTGGTTACCGTAGCACAGGGTATTTAATATCTTATTGTAAATATGTTTCTTGCACTTAGGGTATCCTAGTTTGCGACCAAGACAAAAGATTAATACAATCTTTTGTGGTATTTTTTTTGTATTTTTTCCTTAGCCTAGCATCCAGACTAAAGTTTAGTGATGTACAGCCTCAATATTGGTATTTTTCTTGTTTTATGCAGCAGAATTCCGCGACAAGTCTTTGTGTTGTGTATTAATAATGATATTGACGACCTCTGTGGCGCAGTGGTAGCGTATCTGCCTGCCATGCGAGAGGTCCCGTGTTTGAACCCCGGCTGGGGACAAAAAAACCCCAGGTCTTGGATGTTTACATGTTTGTTATGTCGCTGTTTCTGATTCCCATGATACAAAGTATCCTAGTGTGGGGACAGAAGCAATGTATAATATGTCTATATGTAAATGTTATGTTATTTTTATACAAAAATTATAATTGAGAAGTTCGTTGATTAAACTTTTAGTAACAATAGCACACACTAACCGTGAAGGAAAACATCGCGAGGAAATTGTAGACTTTTAGTCCGGATCTACTTACGGGTGTTGTTATATCGGAAGAGTCCGACTAGGTTTCGCTCCGATTCGCAGAGCAGTCTCACACTGCGGGCAAGTGCCCTCAGTGTGAGACGAGCCACCGACGACGCGAGCTCCGTCTCTGCTCACCGTGATTAAGCTCTGCGAATCGGAGCGAAACCGGGTCGGTCTCTTCCGATATAATAACACCCGTAAGTACCTAGATCCGGACTAAAAGTCTACAATGTGTTGTGCTTACGAAAGTTTTAGTTCAAAAATCGCGAGGAAAGCTGAGTGTTGGAGTATCTGAGGTGTTCACGTACATCAGGGTTTGCGATTCCGCGATGGGCACGCGTGGTAATTAAGCCCATACTCTCTCTGTTACGCTTTATTGCACAAAAATTAAGAAACAGAAAAAACTTAAATAACTCTCTCTCTCTCTCTCAGAGAAACCCTGTGCCTTGCAGCGGGACAATAAAGGCTACAAAAAATATGCTCTTTCCATGCCATCGTACGTGAGTCATCGTCCTTTGTCAAGCAGTAGCCTCCTAGTGACAAAAATACACTCATTGAAACAGGGGCAGCCGGGTCTTCGCGATCTTAGTACACTTAGACCGAGTTACCTATTTTAGCTTCGAAATTGCTACACGTATAGTCTACAACGGTCACCTTAGGTTGTCTGGAAGAAATCGCTTTTAGTGATAAGGCCGCCTTCTGCACTCTTAGGTTAAGAAATATCTGTGTAATTTCCACTTTTATGTACAATAAAGTGATCTCTGTCTTTATCTGTCTGTCTGTCTGTCTGTCTGTCTGTCTGTCTGTCTGTCTGTCTGTCTGTCTGTCTGTCTGTCTGTCTGTCTGTCTGTCTGTCTGTCTGTCTGTCTGTCTGTCTGTCTGTCTGTCTGTCTGTCTGTCTGTCTGTCTGTCTGTCTGTCTGTCTGTCTGTCTGTCTGTCTGTCTGTCTGTCTGTCTGTCTGTCTGTCTGTCTGTCTGTCTGTCTGTCTGTCTGTCTGTCTGTCTGTCTGTCTGTCTGTCTGTCTGTCTGTCTGTCTGTCTGTCTGTCTGTCTGTCTGTCTGTCTGTCTGTCTGTCTGTCTGTCTGTCTGTCTGTCTGTCTGTCTGTCTGTCTGTCTGTCTGTCTGTCTGTCTGTCTGTCTGTCTGTCTGTCTGTCTGTCTGTCTGTCTGTCTGTCTGTCTGTCTGTCTGTCTGTCTGTCTGTCTGTCTGTCTGTCTGTCTGTCTGTCTGTCTGTCTGTCTGTCTGTCTGTCTGTCTGTCTGTCTGTCTGTCTGTCTGTCTGTCTGTCTGTCTGTCTGTCTGTCTGTCTGTCTGTCTGTCTGTCTGTCTGTCTGTCTGTCTGTCTGTCTGTCTGTCTGTCTGTCTGTCTGTCTGTCTGTCTGTCTGTCTGTCTGTCTGTCTGTCTGTCTGTCTGTCTGTCTGTCTGTCTGTCTGTCTGTCTGTCTGTCTGTCTGTCTGTCTGTCTGTCTGTCTGTCTGTCTGTCTGTCTGTCTGTCTGTCTGTCTGTCTGTCTGTCTGTCTGTCTGTCTGTCTGTCTGTCTGTCTGTCTGTCTGTCTGTCTGTCTGTCTGTCTGTCTGTCTGTCTGTCTGTCTGTCTGTCTGTCTGTCTGTCTGTCTGTCTGTCTGTCTGTCTGTCTGTCTGTCTGTCTGTCTGTCTGTCTGTCTGTCTGTCTGTCTGTCTGTCTGTCTGTCTGTCTGTCTGTCTGTCTGTCTGTCTGTCTGTCTGTCTGTCTGTCTGTCTGTCTGTCTGTCTGTCTGTCTGTCTGTCTGTCTGTCTGTCTGTCTGTCTGTCTGTCTGTCTGTCTGTCTGTCTGTCTGTCTGTCTGTCTGTCTGTCTGTCTGTCTGTCTGTCTGTCTGTCTGTCTGTCTGTCTGTCTGTCTGTCTGTCTGTCTGTCTGTCTGTCTGTCTGTCTGTCTGTCTGTCTGTCTGTCTGTCTGTCTGTCTGTCTGTCTGTCTGTCTGTCTGTCTGTCTGTCTGTCTGTCTGTCTGTCTGTCTGTCTGTCTGTCTGTCTGTCTGTCTGTCTGTCTGTCTGTCTGTCTGTCTGTCTGTCTGTCTGTCTGTCTGTCTGTCTGTCTGTCTGTCTGTCTGTCTGTCTGTCTGTCTGTCTGTCTGTCTGTCTGTCTGTCTGTCTGTCTGTCTGTCTGTCTGTCTGTCTGTCTGTCTGTCTGTCTGTCTGTCTGTCTGTCTGTCTGTCTGTCTGTCTGTCTGTCTGTCTGTCTGTCTGTCTGTCTGTCTGTCTGTCTGTCTGTCTGTCTGTCTGTCTGTCTGTCTGTCTGTCTGTCTGTCTGTCTGTCTGTCTGTCTGTCTGTCTGTCTGTCTGTCTGTCTGTCTGTCTGTCTGTCTGTCTGTCTGTCTGTCTGTCTGTCTGTCTGTCTGTCTGTCTGTCTGTCTGTCTGTCTGTCTGTCTGTCTGTCTGTCTGTCTGTCTGTCTGTCTGTCTGTCTGTCTGTCTGTCTGTCTGTCTGTCTGTCTGTCTGTCTGTCTGTCTGTCTGTCTGTCTGTCTGTCTGTCTGTCTGTCTGTCTGTCTGTCTGTCTGTCTGTCTGTCTGTCTGTCTGTCTGTCTGTCTGTCTGTCTGTCTGTCTGTCTGTCTGTCTGTCTGTCTGTCTGTCTGTCTGTCTGTCTGTCTGTCTGTCTGTCTGTCTGTCTGTCTGTCTGTCTGTCTGTCTGTCTGTCTGTCTGTCTGTCTGTCTGTCTGTCTGTCTGTCTGTCTGTCTGTCTGTCTGTCTGTCTGTCTGTCTGTCTGTCTGTCTGTCTGTCTGTCTGTCTGTCTGTCTGTCTGTCTGTCTGTCTGTCTGTCTGTCTGTCTGTCTGTTTAGTCTTGTCACTCTGATAAAAACAGCCATTCACTGGAACCGCGCTCTACTCGACTTAACTCCTAAGATGAATTTGAAAACAAAATGACGCCAAGAATAGGAACCCCAGCGTTTCCTAAAGAAAAAGGTAATGCAGTGAAATAATGATGTATGTAAAGTATTATGAAGCTGATGAAGTGTTGTGAAACGTATGGTTTCTATTGCCTTGACCAAACTATTCTTTCTCATTTCTTTTTAAACGTTTACTGTCGATAAACACATTTGATTCCCTTCTTTTATTTGTAGCAGTAATTTTTTCGTCATTTTTGTCATGTCACCGTTAGCAACAAAACGTTTTCAGACCGAAGCAAAAATCTGAATTCACCAAGATGTATATAATTATGGCGCCGCCAAGTGGTTAAGTCAGCTATCGAACTAATTGCCTAGGCCGCTCATGAGGCGGCGGCATCCAATTACAAGGCTAGTCTTTTTATTATAATAAAGCGCCATCTAAAATCTTTAGTGACTTGGCTGATCGAAATTTAGCCTTCTAATAGAAGGCCGAATGAATAGTCGCCGTATAGTTTCAATTTAGTTTAGTCCTAATTGCAAAATGGCGTCAATGTAACAGCTGATTACGTCACCTCGGAAAATGCAACTGAACTTTGTGTGAGGCCAACGTTAGAAACAATTGCAACGTTAGAAAATATTTTGTTTAATTTGATTACTTTGACGTTTGTACAACGTTAGGTCTATGATGCAATGGTAAACATGCTGGTATAAATTCAATACAACGTGATTTGTAAACAAAAATTGAAGCCGTTCCTGTCGCTTTTATTTTATTTCGAGTAGGTACAAAGTAGAGGAAGAATCTACTACAGCAAACGTCCGTCTGGTACTAACCACATGGTTAGCCAGCCACCGTTAGCAAGGTTATAAACCTTGTCGCCCAATCACAAGACTGAATAAACTTCAACCCTTGAATTGGATGCCACCGCCTAATGAACGTCCTAGGTGGTTAGTTTTACGGCTAGTTTTACCAGTTAGCTGCGACATAATTATACAAAACAATCTTACAGTTTTTAGTTACTAAGATGAGTCATGCTGTCCGAGCTTACTAAGATCGTAGAAACGCAGCTTGAGTACTCGTATTAGCTCGTATTCACCTCTAGAGGAACCTAAAGAGTAAGGGCCATAGATTTGATGAAGAGGTCACGTCGCTATTTTACTACTGAAGAACCCGGACATACTGACTTGACTCGACTATGTACTTGTGGTCAGTGTCTTTAGCAAATAAGTGACAATGTAAGGATGATATAAGTGTCTTGCTCTGTACATAAATAAGTGACAGTGTAAGGATCAAATAAGCGTCTGCAGCCTGTTAGCTTTTAGACTATATCTCGGCTACTATGAGATAGAATCGGATATATTCGTGTAATAGAAATATTGGAACTAATATTACACATAATTTACGTAACTTTTCAAAATAGTGAAGAAAAGTTATATACAATGCAGGAATTAGAAGTATAGTCCGTTAGCTTTTAGAAAATACCTCGGCTACTATCGGACTTCGAAAGTAAACTTTGTTTTCAAATTTAAATATTGACGTTGATTAAGCGAAGCTGATCTGTCAGGATCGAGGCAACTGGCAGTCCTTGGTCTCTGCCTACCCCTCTGGGATAAAGGCGTGAGTTTATGCTATGGTTTTATTTGTTTTTATTATTAAATAAGAAGTAACGCCACGCAAGCGAAAACGCAGGCACAGCTAGTTCTTAATATCAATGCAATAAGCAGGTTATTGGCATGTAAATATTATTTACATGCCAATAACCTGCTCTTGCTCATGCCAAGACCCTTATTTCTATGAAGTTACGTTTAAAACAAAGAAAGTTCGAATCTCGACTCTATTACAGCTGTCAAATAACCCTTTCGCGGACAACGGCAAAATAATTACTAAAATATTTTTTGCCGAGGGTAGTAAACTGACAGTTAATGCTTTCAAAAAGAGCCTGTCACCTCAGTCATCCGAGACCACGGCACCTGGAAAAGTGGCAAAATGTCGGAAAAATGTAATAAACGAGTAAAATCCGTATAATAAAAGTTTTGATTAAAATATGATCTTTTTTTCAAAACTATTTGTCAATTAACAGGTAGTTAGAGTGCTTTGATTTTCGCTCTCAGCACCGCTCGCAAACTCTAGGATTTATGCAAATTCAATCGAAAAATTTTACTGACTTCCACTATTCCTCCTTCTTCGTTAGTCTTTTTTTGAAGTCGATTTATCTAATTTTGCATTTTCAGCTTATGCAAGTTATCATTTGGGGATATTGACCCAAAGACCCCAGGGTAAAGGTGAAAATATTATTAATATTAAGCATTGATAATCCTACTATAATAAGGCCGCCAATTGTAGTGTACTATGTTATTATTTAAGTCTCTTATGTAATTCTTGGTGAACATGGGATAAAGAATATTCTGTCTATTTCTATATAATATTGCATATGTCAATGTTTTTCAAGTAGTTTAGATGATTGTTAGTACTCAATTAGACAATAATGGCTGATTGGAATTACATGAATTATGTACAGATAGACGAAGCTCTGAATTGAGACAAAGTTTACTTGATATCCCGCCAACGCGGTCTGAACTAATCCTGCGCAGACGAAGTCGCGGGCACCAGCTAATTTACCATATTGGCATTAGCAAGAAGTTCGTGTACCCATGAAAGGGTTAATTCGATCGTGAGCTCACATCACCATTCACATCACACTCACTTGTGCGTGACGTTTAATTCGTATTCAGAAGCAAAATACGCACAAGTCACAAGTGATGTTGCCATGGGTTATCTATTAGGGATGGAACACCAATGTTTGTCAGTCGAAAAGTCAAATTATTATTTTGTTCAGCTTAATTAGCCAAACGCTGCCAAATATTTCTTACAAATAAATCGTTCTGCTTCATTTTTTTAAAGTCTAGGCCTTTTCTAGTTTTCGAGTCTACGTCTTGTGGATAAAATATGTTATATTGTTGACCAAAGAGTACCCACCGGTGAAGCTTTCTTCTTAACCGAGACATTGGCTTAAATTTATCACACTTATGTATGATTAATCAATTGTATAGGCAGTACAAAATGCTTGAAATACGTTGTAACAAATTTCACATTGTGTATCATATAACCTTCCCTGCTTAAAAAATCACGAAAATTTATTCCAGTTTGAAGCTCAATCAGCTATTTGAAGGCTCCTGACACCAACATACTCAGGTGCTCCATCAGAGGTAATGATCGCTATTGAGATATGTGCGGAAATGTGATTGGGACAATATGGCACGGTTAGCTCTACATTGATTTTGCACGATGTACATAAAGGGGATCTGAGAAAACCACAAAATCTACAACGGTTGTTTCTTTATTTGGACACTTCTCTGGAGATGGGATCACAAATCCCAGACCAATATTCGTCTACCTAAGGACGAAATCAAAAACCTTGGCCAAGAATTTGAAACCTTTTATGAAGAAGGGATATTTAAAAAAAACATAAGGTTAGTACTCATAGTAACGAAGAACCTTGCCTCAGCAAACGTGATTTGGTACATTAATTCTTGGCCCTGCCATCAAAATGACATCTTGCAATCAAGATGAAACTAGTAGAAATACTAGTTTCCTATTGATATTAAAGTAATAACATTCTTAGACTGTTCTACAATTTTTTTTATTTTAATTATGAGTCCTTGATGTTGTATTGGTAAACACATTATTATTTATTTATTATTTATGGTAACACTATATGCCAATGAGAAAATTCAAATTTGAGCACAACCTCTATGATCTGAGGGCACAACCCTGTATTTTAGGACCACCACCAACATGATACATTTTTGTTATTTATTTGGTCAAAGTAGTTTGTGATATAAGTGACATCTACAAAACAACATTTAAAATCATTACCATTATTTTATTATGCTAATGCATAGAAATATTTAATTTATTAAGTGCCAATTACTCTTTACTTGCTACTAGATTGAATTGTAAGCCAAGGTCGATAACACTATCAGGCATCAAAAGTTATAATTCATTCTAGTAAAAGAACTAGTTTTAGTATAACTAAATAAACTAATTTAAAAACGTCTCTTTAAATATGAAACTATAAAATTATAACTTACTATTTGACCTCCGAAAACATCTTGACGACATCTGTGGCGTAGCGGTAGCGCAACTGCCTACCATGCAAAAGGTCTCGGGTTCGAATCCCGGCATGGGTGAAATTTTTAGCCTCTAACTAGGTTTTTAAACACTTATAAAAAGAACGAATCCTTAGAGCTAAACAAAAATACGTTCCGTTTTTTTTATTTCGAACTTAAAATGGGAGCTTGAAATTAAGTTTAAAAGTTGATTTGATATTACATATTCCATTCCCAACACATAAGTATTTTTTTATTTCGAACTTAAAATGGGAGCTTGAAATCAAGTTTAAAAGTTGATTTGATATTACATATTCCATTCCCAACACATAAGTATTATAATTACACGTATTGAACACCTACGATGATTAATAATTACACTAATATTAAAACAATCCATTTGTTGCGCTTCCAAACAATCCAAGTGCATTAGCCACAATTCGGAACGCGCGAAGTGAGTGATACAGACAGGCAATATTAAAAATTCTTCGTTAACGTGCGCGCGTGCTCAAAGAAATGTAGGTTAGGTACGCTTAATTTTGTGAAAAAGATGGTGGTACAGTGTATTGAGTGATTGTAAGAAAAATTGGCTCACACCTAGACGCTGTGAAGTATATTGACCAGTCCAAGGGAGCGAAGAATACGATCGGCTACTGCTACTACCAGATCACGGATGATATTTATATTGAAGATTTAGTGCTCAAAGGGTGATTTTCAAGACTAGTATGTACCTATGAGTTTTTTTCTAAATACATGGCATACTGTTGGTACGAAGTTGTCGGTGCGCGTCTCCGACTCGCATTTGGTCGGTTTTTTATGATTTTCATAACGTAATTTGATTTAATACAATTAAAATATGGTTTAGTACTATTTACTTAAATTTTGTTTTATTTTAAAGCCCTCGTCTCTCAATCGGGAAGATAAGTAGGAATGCGTATGTCAATATAAGGTTGTGATAGAAATGTGACGTCTTTAGAACTTCATAAGGGCTGGTACTTAAGTATTTCTCAACGTCTTACTGACGTTTTGTGATACTACATAAGACGTACGATGCACGGCATACATATGACGTCACTTGCACGTCATATGGTGTCGTATCTCCGACGTCTTCAACTGACGTCGTAAGGCTGTGAAAAATTCACGTCATCTGAGGGTTAACCCGACGTCGTAAAATGACGTCTTTTACGTCGAAGAGGACTGTATATGGACGTCAAAATGACGTAGAAATGCTACCTGGGCGTAATACAGAGAATGATGTAAAGAGGTTCGAAATTTCACTGATGCCGGTGAGTCGCCCATTAGCTCAGTTGGAAAGAGCGCTGGCACGGGTAGCTAGAGGTCGCGGGTTCGAATCCCGGCATGGGTGGAATTTTTAGCCTCTAAATAGGTTTTTAATTATTCATGTTTATAAAATTACTCAAGATCTGTGACTTTGAGTACACAAAGTTTATCCAGATTGAATATATTTATTTATATTCTTTTTAAGGCACTGTGCTAAGGACAATTTAATAAAACTATTTATTTAGAGGCTTAAAATTCCACCCATGCCAGGACCACTGGCTAACCGTGCCAGCGCCCTCCTGATAAACTGAGCTTATTATTCCGGTATTTACACTATTTCATTCGGTACGATAGCAGTTATGACTACCATACCTCAGCTCCCTTAGCGCTGTATGCCGCTCACACCGGGTACCGGCAGAATACCAGCGCTGAAGTTCTTCCTGAACTTTCAGCACATGATGAGTCGGAGCCCATTCACATTTGCCACACCTAGGTTGATCACTCCCAGTCCATTACATTGCCTAGGTACACTACAGTACCGTGTATGACGTATCTTCTGAGTTTTTTTGCTTTTTATGTATGCTACTGTTTTATGATTGCTTTGGACTGGTATTTGGTTTTGTATTGCTATGCATTGTATACGTGTGTGTCTTATGTGAATAAATGTTTTATCTATCTATCTAAAGTACAAAGTACTGCCGGAGGTCGTGGTTTTGTTTGGATGTACATTTGAACAAATACATAGCCTCAGTATCAGTGTATTTACATCTTTGTCACCTAGCTGGTTTACCTAAACCTACTTCGTAACATCACAAACATAAGGCCACGCCGCTCGTGGCCTAGGCGAACCGAATGATTGGAATCAATCACTTGACTTAAGCAACAACAGTCGCAGTCAGGTGCTGGATGGGTGACCGTATCGTGACTACTGCTTGTGATATTTTTTCCGAGCGCTTCCGTGCTTCGCAAGGCATGCGAAGCCGATAGCGCCTTCTGTCGCGCAATGGAAGTCGTTAAGCCATGTCAGAGGCTTCAGTTAGTTTATCCTGTTTTCTCCGCACTCAGCCTCATAGTTGGGCCATTGTGAGATCACTCCAGCCAGCCAATCTTTTTTCAGAAAGCCAGCAGTGCACCCAGGTCACTGCTGGCCTCCCGAAGGATCCCAGCTTTCCTATTATCGATGTTCGTTGCACTTCCACGCTCCCTCAGTGAATGAACACGTCGCGGGTAGTTAGTCTTCCTTGAGGCATAGTCGACATAACGGGATGTCGGTCAGTCCCATAGCGTGGAGGTGTTTATTCAGTGTTCAATGGCTCGTCATAAGTGCCATGGCTTTGCGCAGATCGCTGCATGTGAGGCGTTTCGATATTGTTGGTAGGGCCTCTCTGGCTTGTTTGCATTTCGTTTCTGTTTTCCATAGTTCAGCATGATGGGTTTCTGTTTGCAATCTTAATGTCGGAGGCCTTATGGACAGCTTGATAACTTAAGGCCGCCTCTGTCTTATAATCCTCCACTAACCCAGGCTTGGCCCCGTGGTAGAGTGTGACCTAACCTTAAGAGACCCGTGCTCCAGCGTGTGGACATACAAAGGGTTGATATCAAAAAAGGGCACCTCTGTATCCCAGAGGGGTGAGCAGATGCAGGGACTGCCAGTTGCTATTATACGATCCTGGTTAATTACTATCACTTCATCGCCATTTATTAGTCGTTGCATGCGAGACGGTTTTGGGTACGTTTTATCCTGCCCTTTGCTGACACGTCCCCTATTCGACCAAATACGGGTCGAAGTATGTTCGCCTGGAGCGTTTCTTACCAGTCATTCCACTCACATTCGCCATTCCACCCACATTATATTTATTCTTTCTTACTTCATAATAATTAATGTTCTTAAAATATACAGTATATGATATACATCCCACTGTAGAGCACAGGTCTTCTTTCAGAAAGAATATAGGCTTGATCACCACGCGTGCCCACCTCAGATATGCGAACAGCGAGTTATATGAACATATCAGCCAGTCAGGTTTCTTTACGATGTTATCATTCACAATTAGCGAGTGGTATTTCTACTTTAACTTCACAAATGTGCCTGAGATACATAACATTACTATAATAATACTAGTTTCAACAAAAAATAATGAGTTATCTTCTACATTATGGGATTCGATCGTGAGTTCACCTAAAGGAGAGTAACTTTTGATTTTGACAGATGTAATCGAATTCATGTGCGAGTTCATGATCGAAGTGAGCTGCGAATCGAACCTTCAGAATACCAATTTCATTGACATTTGTAGTTCTCTTCACCGCCGTAGCGCCAGTGTAGAATTAAGTCTTGATTTAAAAGCAAACTATTCGTTTGTGTGTGTGAAGTGTGACCAGATGCTGGCCGGAAAGTATTGACAAAGTTTGGAAAAACTGGGTCTAACCATGACGGAGTAAAAATATGAAAAAAATACGTTCTATGCGTAAGTACGTTCATATAACACTTTCTGTTTAACATTACATCGAGTGTAAATTACTGTGTCAATGTTTTTATCTGTAAATAGAAAAAAAAACAAATAAAGAAACGGTAGTCTACTTGAAAACACACTCAGTGTTTTAACGGTGGGATATTAGTAGCTTGTCGATCACACGCAAAATACTAAAGATAATATGCTTTTGGATTTTTCCAAAGCTGTCGAAACTGTCTCTGTTCCCATTCTGCTGGATAAACTAGAAACCATTGGAATCGGAGAGTTGCCCTTTCAAGGCAATGTAAATGAGCGACAAGTTAGGATTGGTGACTACACGTATGATATAGGCGTATGGCGTGCTCCCCAGAATTAAGTGTTATGTCTTGAAAGAGCTTACGGAGCTGTGATAAAAGTAATACTTAGTGGTTCAGTCAGATACTCGATTACACTTTTATATTGAGAGTTGATTGATTTCCTCACAAAATTATTAAACAGAAACAACACATCTATGACCTACGTTCCCCTAGTACTTAAGAATCGACAGAGTATACCAAACGTTAGCCCATAGAACCAAACTTTCCCGGTGTCATTTTTATGTAGTAGGTTCATACACTTTTAATAAATAAAAAAACGTAAAGCCCAAACAACAAAATAGTTCCTTCGTCTTAACTATTAAATAACGGAAAATCTACTAAAACCCATACAGTAAAAACTAGCCCACAAATAAAGTTATCGTACCTCATCTTTCTCTTCTCATTTGTTTCAATTTATTTTTCCTATAGAGACATACATAGCACGAACACTCCCCGTTCACACAAACACAATACACATACGAAATTACCCCACCCTCGCCCCCCCCCCCTCTTTCCCTCATGCTCGCTACTTTACACACGTTTACTTACCGTCCATTACACTGCACCTATCGATTTTTTGCTAAGGTTAAAATAAGATAAGAATATTGTTAATTTTATTCATTTATAATTTCTAATTATGTACAACTTATTGTGTAACCTTATTTAATAAATGCATGTCCTAATTATACAGTGTATATTTGAAATCTAATGGTAGTTGGCGTTGACGTCTGAGATACAGTGTTTAACATTAGTTCAGATTTCATCGTTTTTTTTTGTAATGCACGCACTAGTAGGCTCGATATTATTGTGTAAGGAATGTATTGCCTATATTTTTAAAGAATAAAAATTACTGAATTACTGAACTACCTGTAAGCAAATAAATCAGTAATCGTGGCATTTTTATTTTACTCGTATGGTAACCCCACGAGAATTGCTTCTTATGCCAGCGACTTGGATACACTGTATACTGCCAATGATATAATCTTTTTTATACATTTCAATAGATTTAGGCTAGTAAATACTTAGACTGTACAATTTTAGACAACGCAACATGTTTGTAAGATTTTTTTATAGCATCGTTTTGCCAAAACATGCGAAACAAATTATAGCCTACGACTTCGACTGAAGTAATATTAGTGTCAACCCCTATGCAAGGAATGTCATATTTTCGGGTTCTGAAGGTCAAATTAAGGTGAGTGTGAGGTGAACGACGAGGTGACCGACGAAGTGACCGACGAAGTGACCATCGAAGTGATTGACGATCTTACTGAATCGACATGCTGACCATCCAATTTGTTGTGTTAAAGTTGTACTGCTGATACATGATGCTGCCCGATCCTAAGGGGAAACACGGCCGTGAGCCTACAGCACAAAACTACGCTAAAACAGCTGTTAATGGCATTATTACAACGTAATCTCATGACAATGTAATGGAAAGCGTTAGGCCATGTCAGAAACCTTATGGGCGGGTTGATAGCTTCTGACAATAAGGCCCACCACTGTCTTAAATTCCTCCACCAACCCGGACTTGTCCCCCGTGGTTATGTATGACCTAAACTTCCTGCGATGCAATAAGAGATCTTTGCCGCAGCAGTAAGGACTTACAAGGGTTGATATATATATAGAATCTCAGGACCGAGTTCCAAAGTTCGTAGAGGTGGGTCCTAAAAATCACCATTAACGTAATTTAGAGATTGATCTGGTGAAAAAACCATTTGTAAAATAAACTGACATAAAAAAATAACAAACTACCCGACTATTGGGCATTTAACACTAAGCCGGCGGGACAGAAATTCAGCGATGTAACTTACTGCAAAGCACTTAAGTTGGTCCTGGCCTGCTTACAAGATAATGTTCAGCAGTCGGGTTATGGCAACAACTGCTAAAAAAATAACCATGGTTATTTTTTTATATCAGTTTCTTATTTTGTGCTTTTAGTGATTAAATTTTTTACGTCAATTTCGTGTGGCTATGACACTTGCGCAAATACGAGGAATCGATTGAGATATTTTTTCAAAATCTGACCTTTGGTTATGGAGTTATGAGAGACATAGAATTGGACATATTTACATAATACATAGTGGAGGATTGTAAGACAGTAGCGGGCCTTACTGTCAGAAGTTATCAAGCCGCCCATAAGGCCTCTGACATGGCTTAACGACCCATGCAGGAGAGACCCGCGTCCCAGCAGTGGGGACCTACAAGGGTTGTTAACGAACATAATACATAGTTACTTACGAGCAAAAAAAAACATTACTGTATCTTTGTAATTATATTTTGTTTGTTTTTTCCTGGTGTACAATAAAGAATATTCTTATCTTATCATATTACTATACTTTTGGGCTTCGCCGCAGTCAGGTAAAATAGACATGATGTTGTTTTTCATTGGTGGCGCTAGTGAAACAAAGGGAGCCCCTTAACGCCTTATCGCGTATTGGGTTAGGATTGATGATACTATGCATGTTGTACAAAATCTGTGTCAAAGAATCGTCACAAAACCCGGCAATGGATGGTTAATATACGCCAACTACGCAAATACGAGAGGCAATGTGAGGCACCGGCTGTAGAAACGTACACCCTCTCATAAACCGCAGTTTGGTAAAATGAATTGAGTAAAGTATGAGCATAAGATGCACTAAAATAGCTGATCCACCTTTTGATTATGGTGACTACGTCAACCTTACGTTAAGGTTAAACTGAATAGAGTGCAGGCACGTGTCACCATTCCAGGAATACAACCTTTATAGTATCAATTTGATTTCGCCCCTGAGTCTTAAAATAAAATGTCAATTAGCTACTTGTATCGCTGCAATAAATAAATGAATAAATAATACTAGGTCTATGTATACCTAGGGCAGATAACGATCTATTTCTGTTCGCGCAGCGGACCGCTTGAAGGAAACTCGAGAACAGAAATAGGACTTTCTCCCGAGTGGTGATACATAGTGCTTTCTGCCTGCGAGAAAAACAAAGGTCACTTAAATTGCATTAAATTTCTTAGATACAGGCGTGAGGTCATATAATGTAAGTTTCTTAAAACAATTAAAAGTATAGTATACAATTTTATTATCAAGTTAGTCAAAAAACTAAGTAAACAACTTTCCGCGGATGTTTTTTTCGTAGTGCAGAAAAAGGTTGCTAGCAATGAAAGGAGTTTCAATGAAAATGAATTACAAAAAAATCCTACCTCTTTTTCTAATTATTTGATATAAAACCTTTTTGATTTTTGATGTTTGTATTTTTTTAGTTCGCTCCTTAAAAAGACAAAAGATTGCTAGCAGGGCAGGAATGGATTTTTAAATTTCACATAACTTTTCCTGTCGCACATTTCTAGGGGACTAATGACAAACTTAGACACTTTCTGAGTGGGTGTAGTATAAATAAATTTTCCTTTTCTTCTTCATTATCCTATAGGGAGCGGTCTACAAAAGAGTGGCCAGTGAAACCACTTATTTGACTATACCCTGCTCTAGCCGACATGATAAATTATGTAATTTGCAAGCGACTCCTGCTCTCGGCATGCGAAAAAACGAATCCGCACAAGACTGGCAGCTGAAATGTAGTGAGCGGCTGAAAAAGTGAGTTGATTTGCTTTGGTAGCTTTTTGTCCCGACGGTAGAATTATATTCTACGAGAAGTTCAACCCTTGACCTTGTTATACATTTAGTACGATGTTTAAGACCACTTGTACCGCTTTCCCTAATAAATTATTAGATTATTGTATTTAGGCATATTTTCACAAATTCATTTATTCACTCGTGCAATCATTCATTCATGCATCGTTTGTTCGTTCGTTCAGTCGTTCTCTCACTCACTTCTTCATGTAAAGGTCGATTTTACTGGAGACTTAAGCGACACAGTCGAAGACGACTCTTAGCAAAATCTTACTATTTAAATTTCTACCCTGGCAAAATCCAAGCTGTAGAATGTCTGTTCGCTTCATGGGAAATATACATACCTACTAAATGAGTAGCTGTCGAATCTCAAAAGTTTTCGTTTACAATCGAAGTTGGATCAAAACAACCTATCGCTATTTGATTTATTGACATTCTTGGTCGTTATCAGGTTTACTTGCCCAACTAAACGAGAACTTAACAATGTACTGACGTAAACATAAATTATTATTGGCAAGACGCGTCTCCAAAGTTTGATGCCAGATGTAACGAGGTGCTGTTGAAGATAACGATATATTGCTTAACGTGTAAGCCGTATATTTAATTTCACTTAGCTTCGGTCTTTTCTAAGGTTAACACGAGCGGTAGACATAATTAAAACTGTTTTTATACGGATTTATGCTCGTTTATTACATTTTTTACAATTTTCCAACGTTTCGGCACTTTTTCAGGTGCCGTGGTCCCGGATGACTGAGGTGACAGGTGTCTTTTAGAAATCATTAACGGTTAGTTTACTACCCTCGGCAAAAATTACTAAAGTTAATTATGAAGTTACGTTCCAAAATAGACAAACCAATTATTATTTATATAAAGTCAACAATATTGATTATTATTAATTGAAGTTAAAATTAATTTATAAACTAACTACTTTATATGAACTTAAAGATACTGATTATTAATTGAAATTAAATTTATTTTTATTATTTATTCTACAGTCACACTTCTAACAAGGGCACTGCACTTAAGCACTGGTTCCCATGCTACCGGTATGTTCCAACCACGATCTCTATAAAAAAAAAGTTGAAAAAGTGCCGAAACGTTGGAAAATTGTAAAAAATTTAATAAACGAGCATAAATCCGTATAACAGTTTTAATTAGCTTCGGTCTTCATGTAAACCAATCGTTGATAGAAACAGTTAAAATGCGGGAAGCAATAGTATATATGAAGTTGTTTGGTCGCCTTAAGTCATACATTTAAATAAAATATGACATAAAAAGTAAAGGTTAGATAAGATAAGAATATTCTTTATTGTGCTCCAAAGTGCTCGAGTAATATGAAAATGATTAAATTAACAAACAAATTAGACATGATTTATTTAAATGACCACATATTTACTCTTGATATTTCTGTACGAATATGTATTTATTTCATTTTCATATCGACCTCTAATAAAAACTTAACGTTAGTATATTTAAAAAATGTTTATATCCAGACCAAAGCTGAATGAAACGAAATATGCTATGCATCTATTGCAAATACTAAAAACATAGTAACGTTGGCAATGGTACTTCTTATCTATACGAGTCCCTCCTCTCCCGTATTGTTTATCACTTTCTGAGAGAAGCTGCTTCATTGTTCCATTGTTTAATTTTAACAAAGATAATTTACTGAAAACATCCTGACACTGATACTTATTTAGGGTATCTAAGTAAGACCACTTGAGTCCTTTTTAAAAAAATTGTACACGTATTATTACATACAATTTTTTTAATTTTTTTTCCGTGTAAGTAATGAAAAGATTGCAAATCACCTTACAAGTATTGTATGGAATCAGGCGTTACTTTGCGGAAATCCATAATAGCATTAAAATGTTAAAATTACTTTGCTAAATTCCGCCAAAAATCCCACAAGCACCGTGCGGTTAGTTAATGCACTTTTTCCAGCAGAATTAAGACACGAACACACCACCACCGACATCAACACTTGTGTGAGAAAATGTGTATTTTCTCACATAAGTATTGTGATTTGTGCACGGAGTTTCGCCGCGAAGATAGGCTACATAAGCCATCTTCGAACGCACCAGCGCCAAATATCTGATTAGGGGTCAAAGTGGTCGCCATGGCCGAAATCGGTCGGAGCAATCATCATTGTGATTTTTGGCGGAATACAAGTTTTAAAAGGATATCATCATGGTTGTTTTATTTATAAATAATTAAGAACTAAAGAAAACGCAATTTGTGTTTTCTTTCGTCCAAGTAATACCTACCTAGTTTTATTTTAGACTGAACATAAATTTTCCAGACTCTAGTCCAAGTTTTAATCTGGAATCTTTATTTCACTACCCACGATTAACGATTGAATCAAAACCGAGTCTTTTCTTTTTACTTATTCTTTTTACTCGTCTTTGAGGTAGTTATTAAGGTGTTAAACGTTTTTATAACTTCCTACTTACTGTTGTTTAGTTTTGTAAGAAAACACAGGCGAAGAATAAAATACTTATACTAGAAAATGATTTTATTACTTTTTAACTTGGACTTTAGGCATGCGTGCATGTAACGACTTATGAACGTTGATAAATCGAAGGTGATCTGTTAAGATTGTGTCAAGTGGCAGTCCCTGGTCTCTGCCAACCCCTCTGGAATACCGGCGTGAGGTTATGTAATGTTACGTTACATAAGGCGAAGGTAAGGTTGCGGCCTCTGGAACACCGTTTTAAGGTCGCTTGCCTCTCCGTCTTCTACAGGATGTATTTTGGGGAGTGTGCACAGGGACCACATGAACTTATCCCATTTCTTCCATCGGACCACCAGACGGTCGGCTCGAATGTACGCTTTTGTCGTCGAAATTCCGCGAATCCGCACCGAGCTATTCGCGTATTCTTTTATAATAAGAACTTCAAAGTTGTGGAAGACGCTGCCATCGTCTGTCTTACCGAAGACATAATTATAACCTGGGTGCCTTTAAAAGTAGAGCTAACCGGCATTTAACAGGTAAGCACGTAACATCGTAGACTCCGTCTTCGCTTACCATCAGGCGTGACTTGGGCGTATCCTGACCTACTAAAAAAAAGGTACCATCTGTTGTATAGTTTGAGTGATTCGGCACAATATTATTATTCTTACGTACATACATACAGACACAAATTTCATGTATGTATGTAAGAATCGCCTATACCCGGTAGGGCAAGCCAAGACCCCTGTGGTTGCCGCTGGCCATGGTATTGCGCTCGTGGCCTGTGGTCTAGTCGACTCGAGTGATTGGAATCAATCACTTGAGTTAAGCAACAACAGGCCCGGTCAGGTGCAGGATGGGTGATTACCGCTGGAGGCACTTTCCCGATCGCTTCCGTGCTTCGCAAGGCACGTTAATCCGTTGGTGCCGACTTTTATATATTGGCAGTCGTTAAGCCGTGTCAGAGGCCTTATGGGCGGCTTGATAACTTCTGACAGTAAGGCCCGCCACTGTCTTACAATCCTCCGCCAACCCGGACTTGGCCCCCGTGATGGAGTATGGCCTACCTGCGATGCAGAAAGAGACCCGTGCCCCAACAGTGGGGACATACAAGGGTTGATAACTATGGTCTTGATAAACTTTTTTTAGATGTAGATAATCTTTATTTGGTACTACAGATATTGAATACTAGGTTCAGCTTAATATAAAACTAATGTTTATAAAGTACCAAAAGGGTTTCCGCTCAGCTTTATGCCGTGGCAGGACTACGGCACTGATTTTCAGCGGATGCCTGAGAACTTATTGCTAAAACTGAAATAAAACTGTTTGTTCTATAACACAAAATATAACACAATGATGGTACAGCCAAATCGCTATGGCGCTCATTAGGGGAGGGCTGTGTCCAGCAGTGGACTGCATAATATAGCCTGAAGAAGAAGAACAACACAAATTAGCCGATACATACACGTACGCGGTCTCAAAATAAATAGAATTTAAAAAGTGGTAAGGCAATATTGGTAAGGCAAGTTTGCTCTCTAGAATTTTTCGTACAGATTTTTCGATGGAAATAAATTCCAAAGTAGCACATTTTATGAACTAAAATTTTTGTAAGCACATTTTACTTTCATTTTTGGCTTCTTTTTCCAGGCCATTATAACCTGTGGTTATTTACACAAGTAATGTATATATTTCACTAGCTGACCCAGCGAACTTCGTACCGCCTAACAGTCGATTCTTTAATTTTTTTTTTCTATCCGTAAGAACCATCCTCGTCCTTCAAGGAATATTCTAAAAAAAGAATTAGTGAAATCGGTTCAGCTCTCGAGATTTGCGCTTACCAACACATTAAGCGATTCATTTTTAAATTATATATATAAGATTTAAAAAGTTTGTTTCTTCCGTTTATGTCACGTTTTTTATCTTGATCATTTAAATTACGATGAGAACCTACTTTCCGTGATCTATCGCTGTCTTAGCTTTCCAACAACTATTAATTTGTATAAAATAAAAACTGAACATTATTCTACATAGTTACTAATTTACGCTTGACTTTCGTGCACTTCGCCTCATAGTTGGGCCTTTGTACGTAGTATGCGTTGAAGTATGTTAACACTAAGACACTATGGTTTCCTTACGATGCTTTCCTTCACCGCTAACGAGTGGTATTGCTATTGTAACTTCACAAATGTTCGTAACTTAGAAAACCAGGACTAGTCATTGATGCATGCCGGGATATGAACCCACGACCTTGAGAAGCCGGCGGTCTACGCTCCGCTCCCTCCTCTGATATTGTCTTACATATTGATGATATAGAGTTGGAAAAACCTGTGATTAAACTTGAGTCTAAGAAATTTATTCAAATGAAACCCTTTTATCCTGTCTTCCACCGCTTGGAGTTTTGTTGAATTTAATTTAGGTACTTTAAAATAGAAAGGGGAACAGGGAAATTAATGAAAAGTTAAGGGGTTTTAAGCCAACCGAACGTAGACACGATTATCTTAGGTTCTACAGTCAGACAGTACAGGAACCTTTACATAAAACTTGTGCCTGTGTCTCACGATGTGTCACAGAAGAGGGGTGCAGAGAACAGGGACTGCCACTTGCCACGATCCTGACAAATGGATTGAATCTCGGTTGTACCACCGACGACAACCAAAGACACGAACCAAACTTTGTTTTCTAATTTCCGTACTTTTATGAGTTTATTGTAGCAATACAACTCTCTACCAGTGAAGAAACACATTGTGAGGAAACGCGTTTTTGAGGAACATCTCAGCCATGCTATACTTGCGATATCTATAAAGTGTTAAAACTAAAAGGCAGACGCGTGCCATAATTATCTTATTGAATGATCAAATGAACTAACGTGAAGTTCGACGTTCATTATTTTGCCTTCGTTTGAGATCACACAAAAAACAGAAATACCTACCTAAATGTCTTAATATTAAGACTTAAAGTATAGTACATAAGTATACAAAAGAGCATAAATACATAAAAATATCTAGATACAATTGACAGCAAGTCAACCTTTATATCTTTGTTGCAAAGCCGTCCATAACATTACTAAGTAGAGTGCATGCGAGTAAAAGTTAACATAACATTGAAATGCAGGCACATACTTTGCTTCTGGCCCCACACTAGGATACCCTGTGTCGTGGAAACCAGAAACAGCGACATCACAAACATGTAAACATCCAAGACCTAATAATAGTGTCGCATGTACAAAATAGTTCATTTTTATTTCATGAGATAATAAGACAACAGAGAATTAAAACTAAAAACGAACATTATTGCATTCTCAACATTTAGTGAGAGGAATAAACAATACATTATTGATTCACATCGGATACCTTATATGAAACATTCACGACGTTGGCTATAAATTCCAACACAAATCAGATAACGTTTTTTGTCGATTCTAAAAAAAAGTAGTTCCTCGACTTACCGCTTTCTTGTTCTTGGGGTTCTGATTTTGTAAACAAATGTGCGAATGAAGGGAATGTTTCATTTAAGGTATCCGATGTGAATCAATAATTCACATCGGATACCTTAAATGAAACATTCACGACGTTGGCTATAAATTCCAACACAAATCAGATAACGTTTTTTGTCGATTCTAAAAAAAAGTAGTTCCTCGACTTACCGCTTTCTTGTTCTTGGGGTTCTGATTTTGTAAACAAATGTGCGAATGAAGGGAATGCTGGCGGTAGAGGCTCTCTCAAATGCCATGAAGGAAATTCTTCTTTGAGGACAAGACAAGCCCTTCTTTTATCAAAAATGCGTCTAACAACAGTCGATCAAAAATATCTCGTTGGTTCTATTACATTAGTCACTTATAAAGCAATAGTATAGTACCTTGTGTCCCTCATTCTAGAAAATACCAATCAGAGCCTTCTGTTAGTATTTATTTGTATAACTTCTTAGCAACGTCAATTTCAGAGATCTACTACTCAGTCGAATAAATAGGGCTTAGGTGGTCACAAAAGCGTCGCGTTGATTATAAGAGGATTAAACTAATCGTCTATAAGGAAACTTTATAATGGTGAAGATTCTAAAAGCGTGGCATTAAAGCAGCTTACATGGGCTGTGAATGGGTAGAGGTTTAAACGACTTGTGAAATCTTCTGTAAATAATTCATTGAACGCTGCGTCATTCTTTTCACTCTGTAATAGCGTGTTAATACTATATTTAACTTGATTCAGCTATTGCCTGTGGTCTAAACAACATAAAGTTTGAATTAATATTAAAATTATAATATTAAAGTGGGTGTAGTGACTAGAATTGAGAAAGGAATGTGGCGTTGATTTGGAAATGTGGAGAGGACGACGGAAGAAAGATTGATGAAACAAATATATATTGCGAATGTGAGTCGAAGGGCCGGTAAGGGACATCCCAGGCGGACATGCTTCGACCAAATAGGAGATGTATTAGCGAAGGGGAAGATAAAAAGTATCCGGAACCTGCGTGCATGCAACGACTTTTTAATCTTGATGAATCGAAGGTGACCTGTCAGGATCGTGGCAAGTGGCAGTCTTTGGCCTCGGCCTACCACTCTCCGATACAGGCGTGAGGTTATGTGATGTAAATAAAATGAAGACATTCTAAACCAAAAATACAATCTATCCTAGCAACAAAGACTATAACTACATACATATCTTGTAGGGAAAACTAACAAGAATCATGACCACAAAATAAAAATGTTTGATTGATCGCATTTTGTTTCAGTCGGGAGACGCGACCGGTTGCGTAATAATGCTGTTAGTGCACGTGATCCGCCTACAGAAGCAGCGAGGGTGGCATTTTGAGTTAAAACTTTTTTAACAGATCGTGTGACGCGAACCAGTCTCGCAGCAATAAATATCGCAGCTTGATTCGAAGAGATTAAGAGAGCTATACCGTGCACAGATTTTTGAAGACAAGTAAAACCATAAAAAAATCGTATTCACTCGTAGTCCTTTAACCTCAGTTTGAGATTTTAATTATTTTCTATCTCTAGTTTTACATATATTATTTAGTGTCTTTAGGGGCCTTACATATATTAAGTTTGGTCATTATAACATTAGCGCGCTGACGTAGCAACAGGCTTGTCAAATTTGCCGAAGCAAAGGTTCGCCAGTGGAGACCACGAACTGACAAACGCGTAGTACATCCGCCGGCTCGCCGGACCGACGATCTTTGACAGATTGCCGGCTGTGGCTGGATGAGGATGGCTGGGGATAGAATGAAGTGGCGTGCCTTGCGGGAGGCCTAAGTCCAGCATGGACGATTTCAGGCTAATTGACCGATATTTTGTTATTCTTTAAATGATTCATAGCGACCAGTGAAATGATACCAAATAAAGAATTTCTTTTCTGACGATTTTTGATGCAAGATGAGTGACAATCCCGTGACTACCGCTAGTGGCATTTTTCGAGCGCTTCCGTGCTTCGCAAGGCACGTTTAGCCGTTGGCAAGTCGTTAAGCCAGAGGCCTTATTGGTGGCGTGATGACTTCTGACAGTAAGGACCGCTACTGTCTTACAATCCTCCACCAACCCGGAGTTGACCCCGTGGTGCAGTATCGCCTAAACGGTTAGGCGATACTGCACCACGGGGGCCCAGGACGTCCCAGGACGGCCTGGGACGCAGGAAAAGAACCGTGCTCCAGTAGTGGGTGTGGCGAGCACATGTCAAGTCTGGGCGCGCACTACAAACTCAAACATTCCTGCATCAAAGTGTTTCAATGACATACCATAAATATAACGCCCGACTCACAATAGTTGGACCGGCCGTGCCCCAGGCATACGATGTGCCTGGCGGGAAATTTCCCTTTATACTGGAAGAGCACGATCACCCGCTCTTCCCTATAGGGGACATACAAGGGTTGATATCGAAACGAATTCTTAACGATTTCAACTTCCAGAATATCACCCCTGGCACTTCCACCCTAAGGCGGCGTTTGTCGAATTCCGCGCAACTTTTGCACCGTCTAGAATTTCTTCCAAATTGTTTCCCCTCTAAGTTTCGGAAAGTTATTTATTTGTTTTTCCGCAAAGAATAAATTGATGAGAGACCATTGATCAAGTTTCTGTGTAAATAGTTTCGACTAAACAGGAACTAAGGAGTTAGTATTTCAGGATTATGGTGAGTGGCAAACCTGGATACGTGAAGTAACATGAGAATAATGCCGTAAATATACATATATAAACTATTTTGAAGTTTTTCGTTCTTTCATTAACGCGTAGTATAAAGTCGATGAGTATTTTGTATGCAGCTTATACACGCTTCACTGCAGGACATACGCTTTCTTACAGAGGGAGAACACCTATGGGCTTAATGACCGCGCGTGCCCAGCACAGATTGGCAATTACAATCGCTGAGCAATGTGAACACACACTTGTGTAAGTACCTTGGCATATAAGTACTATAGTGAAAACAAAATTTGATTACGATGGAAGCTAAATAAATTGATAATATTGTAACGAGAGGCAGGAGAAGTGATAGAGAAGAGGCGAGGTGGCGCTATTGGCGGGCGAGGTGATGGAGAGGAGGTGAGGAGAGGAGTGGGGAGGAGAAGTATTATTTAAAAAAAATAACGAAATGACAGAAAAAAGAAGATATGGCGGGGTTTTGCTTTTGTGTTACCAAATTGAGTGAACCTTTTTTTGATTATTAGAAGTGGAATAAAACAGTTGATTTGCAGTCTAGATGTTTTATTTTTAGGTCTCATTATAATATGATTAAATTTTTTATTGTACAAGTTACAGAACATGTTCTGTGGTACAAGTAAACAATTGTACAATAAGCGGGCTCAATACTAATAGAATTTTATTCTAGCCAACCAACAGGATGTTAGAAAAAATATGTTTAAATATGTTTTGTTCAGTATTTGGTTCGGATTTAATCTAAGATTTCATTCGTTATGGAAAAAAAAATATTTTGAACCATTTCTCACAACCGGAGTGTGTGTGTATATTAATAATTCATTTTCTCCGTATATTAATAATTCATTAATAATAAATAATTCATTAATCATTTATATTAATAATTCATTTTCTCCGTACACACTTGTGTACGGAGAAAATGAATTATTAATATAAAGTAAAAAAAATAATCAGCAAAAAATAATAAAAGGCATTTGTAACGTGAAAGAGAAACTAAATTAAGATAATATAAGAATATTCTTTTTTGTACATCAGAGCACATATTATAAAACATGTAAAGATACAAAATACAATTGGCGGCCTTGTTGTGTAAATTAAAGCTTTAAATCAGGTATTCTATTTTCGTGGACACGAAAGTTCACGAAGATTCAAAGGTTCCACAATTTCATTTTATGTGGCACCATTTAGTATAGTTATGCCAATTTGAATCAGTCACTTTATTTATTACAAAGTTAGTAAAGATGGATTGATATTTAATTAACAAAGAAGTCAACGTAAGTAACCCTTTATAACACTAAAATATTCAAAAATGTATAAGCAATGTAAGTAATCGATCATTAATCATCATATTTGAAATTTAAATACTCAACGAACTCATGCGCTATTTCTTCATCTTCACAATCTGAATAAATGAGATGGTTGAACGAAGACTCATTTTGAGTTGTCAAGCTGGATAAGTCATTTTCACTTTAAGCGACCTTAAATTGGTGGACTGATCGAACCGTGAGATTAACCGACACCCGATTAACGTGGACATTTCGGGTTTCGGAATTTGCATTCTGTTTGCTGAATGTCAATGTAAGCCGCTGCTTTCGGGCCGTAGTGTAATGGATAAAAAGGCCACGGGAAATAAAAAGTCGACTCTGGCCATCTTTTCTCAAGTCGTTTTAAACCTCACCACCTATACGAATGTTAAGATTTCGCGATTTCCATCAAAAACTTTAAATGCCAAAGCATCAGTTAATTGTCTAACAAATGTAAGGAAAACGTAAGTGCTGCGGCCAGACACACGAAGAGCACTCGTACACGAGAATAACTCAGAGGTTACGCATCATCAGTCCCAACCATTTTAGTGGGAGAAATATGACCCGGCCACCACGCCAGCTTTTGAACGACCGTCAGCAAATCTGCAGATTAAGTTTTTGTCAGTCTGAAATATAAAGAAAGTTTAATACACTGTGCCATCACTTTCTATCTCAATTTTTGTCCTCTAAACGCACTAGCAAAGTTTCATTGTGATCATGTCGGCATGTCGTTTGTAAATAAAAATCAAACGTAGTTTCCATGGGAATTGCTCTTTGAGGGTGTCTTTTAAGCTAGGTGACCGTTGAGGTTAAGGCTAGGTCTTAGTATCATTTGATTATCATGATTGTTATGAATAGTACAGATCAATTATTAGATGGGTTCATTCGATGGTAGCAGAAAAAAAAAACTAAAATCACATTTCGAACCCGCAACTCAAGCAAACATTTTTACAAAGACGCACACACACATGCTACATACAACCATATCGATCGCCAAAGCCTTAAATATTACATAATTTTGTGCATTAAGGCTTTTCGCGAAGCACGCTGATTCGATCACACAATTTAAAATTTTTAGCGAATGTCATAATATGAGTATATACTTTTACCTATCAAACCCTCAGATCGCCTTATCGCCTTTATACATAAGATTTTAATCACAATCTTTGAAAATAAAAGTTGGTTCTGAAATTAAAATCATTGGAATCAAATTTTCTCAATCATAAACTTAGTAGAGGATACGAACACTACAAAAACAACAAATAACTTCAAACCTTCAGAGTTCAGACCACATTTAAAAAAGTATACTCTCATCAGCCATTTGACGCCCACTGCAGGACATAGGTCTCCTTCATGGTTTTCCAGTCATTTGCCGTCTGTATCATCCAGTCACTCCCCGATGCCATTAATAATAATAATATAGCCCTTTTTATTCCGAGTTCCCTACAACATTCACATTTCAAAGTACTAAATATTTCAGTTATGATTAGTATGTCTCGCAAATTGGCGTGTCTATTCTCCTCCAGCACTCTCCACTGAACTCTATCCTTTGCTACTCTGGTCCAGGTTGGTCCCAAGGTTAGGCGTATGTCTTACCATCTTGTCCTCTCTTGGATACCATAATATCACTTGTTAGAGCCCTGATCCCATTGTATTACGAAATGTTAAATTGTGCGAGCAAGCTTGCTTCACGTAAGAACAGCCTAAGGACGGCCACATAAATTTTTAATGTCCAAGATAGCTATATACGTATTTATTGGTGTTTCTCATTAATCTACATTAATGAGAAACACCAATAAATACGTATATAGCTATATAGCTATATTCAAATAAACAGCCTAAGGACGGCCACATAAATTTTTAATGTCCAAGATAGCTATATACGTATTTATTGGTGTTTCTCATTAATGTAGGCAGAGCATTACAGAAAAGTTTTCCCCAAAACCGGCTTTCGCTATGGATTGATACACCTTACAACTTATAATGAGATTCGAGTCCATTGCGGACGTGAATTTTCCCTCTAAAATTGACTTAGCGGAAGTTAGCTTCGGTCTGTCCCAGGTTAATCAGATTGGGAGCGAAAAATCCTTAGAAAAGCCAACGTTATTCTGCAAAATGGAGGTTCCGTACCTTTGTTCGTACTACCGATAGACCGTTGCGAAAATAACTGCACACTTTCCTAGTAAATTGAACAAATTTGATATTTGCAAAGGCTCCCGAAAGGCGAAATTTGTCCGTGAATATGTTATTGCGTCTGTACTAGGTCTGTGCTGTGAACTAAGTTGCTCTACCCCCGACCAGGGCCTCGATTCTGTTAGTGCATTACATTACAATGACAGATAGATGGACAAGTTACGTGGCGTGTTTTGTATACCATTGGCGGCTAGATGATGTGGTACGTGTGCGGGCTTAAATGTAAAGCAGCAATGAAATGAAAGCGCCATGTTCATGCAGTTGTCATTGTACTACAATGCATTAGCAGAATCTAGGGCCTGAAAATCGGTTTTACGGAAGTACAGTAAAAGTGACAACCCGAAAAGATGTTCTAAGGACAAAGATGTCGGGAGCAGTGTATTTCCTTTGATTACATGTACTGATGACCAGGAAACCTCAAGATCCGCGACTGGCGTCAAACATCTGCGCGGGTGCGCCGCGCGTTCGCCGGAGACGAGCAACCGACGTTGCGTGCTCCGCCTCCACTCACCATCTGCGAATCAGAGCGAAACCTGGTCGGACTCTTCCGACAAAAAAATAAGTAAGTGAATCCGGAGCTAAGCTATTAATGATAGATTCAGCATCATGCGGTTTGCACACGCAGAAACGTCCGATTTAACTACATGCTCCGCATCAATCCAGAAAACGAGACCGTCCTAACGAATTCACAGCTTTAAAGTATCACTGCTATGCTCAAAGAGCGGCACTTACGGTGGCCCAGGGAGGTTCTCTTCAGCATGATAGCACAAGCAAAAAGGTGAGTTGGACGACTTCCCTGCGTTTTAAGGATTACGCTAAATTGACTTTGCTAAGTATGGAGTATGGCAGCATAAGGATTTTGTCCATTTTGGGCCATACGTGGGCAGAATGTTAGAGAAAAATCGAAATAACCCCTGATTATAATTAATTTCAAAACGAATATTTTTGCTTATCTCGTTGTATAAATCGACATTTTAAACAGTTACAAACTAATAAGAATTTTATCTGACATCCAGTCTTTATTCTGTCAATCAGCCTTGATTTTTATTTCGGTGTTACAAATTGCAAAGAAAATAATTTGGAGTTTCTAATGCAACGCGTTTTAGTATTATTTGGGTAAAAAATAATGCACACTAATGCAACAGCATTACAATACTTGCTAGATATTATGTCGTATTCAATTATTGGTGTGCTCAGTTTTGGCATCCCATAAGCGATTAGTGGGTGGAGTTAGCGGAAGATCGCGACGAGTGGCGGTGTCTTTTCAGTAAATGAGTGGTTCGCCTGGTTCCTGTCTTAATCTGGTCAAGGCTCAGACTTTAACCAGCCAGACAGACCAGCAGGCGCCGGCCGCCTACATAATGCCAAGTATTCCGCCGAGAAGTCCTCTGTCGAATAGGACTTTTTAGTTACGAACGTGCTCCATAAACGCTGCTTAAACCATTTGTAATACATGTACAAGCCGTTGATATATCTTTCAAGGTATATCAATGGCAACATATAATTATCAGTGTTTTCAAGGACATATAAATCTTATTGTTTATTCAATGCTCTGTTCGAGATGAAATCTCCATGCTTATATTTATCTCTATAGCCTTTGATTGTTCTTCAAAGTAATTGTTTGTTTTGTACTAATCGTATTCTGTATTCCAAACTTAGTCATATAGGTTTGTTAGCGAAACACTAGAATTCAATTGCCACTTGTGTAAATTACATTTCAACTGTGAAGTTACGTGCACTCTATTTCTATTGAACTTTTATCCTCGACAGCGTGCGCCTCTACCTAAATATATAACCTCAGGCCTGTATCCCAGAGGGGTAGGCAGAAACCAGGGACTGCCACTTGCCACGATCCTGACAGATCACTTTAGTTTCATCATCATTCATAAGTCGTTGCATGCACGCACGCCGGTTCCGGGTACTTTTTATCTTTCCCTTTGCTAATATATTCCCTATTTGGTCGATGTATGTCCGCCTGGGACGTCCCTTACCAGCCCTCCCACTCACATTCGCAATATGTATTTGTTTTGTCAATATTTCTTCCTTCATCCTCTCCACATGTCCAAACCAACGCAACATTCCTTTCTCAATTCTAGTCACTACTTCCTCTTTCAGACTATTGCGTATCCTGTCATTCAAAGTAACACTACACATACTTCTCAAGGACCTCATTTCTACTGCATTAAGTCTACTTTCTTGCTTCTTTTGCCACACCCAGGTCTCGCTACCATACATAAGCCTCTATCTTATGCATGAAAAATAAACAAAGCATCGCGCCAACTCGCTTTCATGCAGCGGGCCAGAGCGAGATGGCGGGAGTCTCCTCGGATAAAATCTATATGCAAAGAAAATGTCAGCGTTAAGGTCAGGCAGAGCTGAAAGTCGGATATTGGTGTTTCACGGTCCAGGAATAACAAATTACTTCGTTTTCCTCCACTGTTTGTCTAGCGATTTTTTCTAGACCCCACTCAGGGCACTATTATTCTACTCTTCGTGTTCATTTTGTACGTTGGCCAGAAAAGTACCCACTCTACTTTACTCAAATGAATACCAAAATTAAATATACCAAATGCAAGAATGATGGTGTACCAACAAGAGTCGAACTCCCAAAACAATTATGGTAATAATATCGACATACTTTCACAACTTGTATTGAATAATCACACTTCACACTAATATTATAAAGGCGTAAGTTTGTGAGTGTGTATGTTTGTTACTTCTTCAGGTCTAAACGGCTGGAGCGATTTTAAGAAAATTTGGTATGAAGTTAGCTGACAACCTAGATTAATACAGGCTACATTTTACTGCGGGTAAAATATCTTATCCCCATGGGAAAATCGATAAACCGCGGGAAACACCTAGTACCGCACAGCTAGTACCTATCTTTTAATTTCAGTTGTATATCGACACCATACAATCACTTTTCTTGGTCCCAAATTGCGAAGTCCTGTGTTGTGGTAACCAGGCTAGGACATCCTTGGAAGTTCACACAGACTGAAGCCATTTCGGACTGCGATTCACTCCGAGTGGCTGTTGCTTTGCGCTTAGGTTGTGAAGTCTGTCAACCGCACCGTTGTGTCTGTGGCGTGGAGGTGGACGCTCAGGGCCGCCACGAGCTGCATTGTGTCCGTAGTGCAGGTAGAATCTCTCGGCACCATAGCATAAATGATATTGTTCGACGGGTTCTGGTTTCGGCAAATATCCCTTCTGTCCTTGAGCCTCCGGGCTTATGCCGGAACGATGGGAAACGTCCGGACGGCCTTATTCTGGTTCCGTGGGAGAAGGGTCGAAGTTTGTTGTGGGATGCGACTTGTGTGTGCACGTTCGCGCCCTCGCATGTCGTATCTACTGCCGCTGCTGCTGGTGCCGCGGCTGAACTGGCTGCGAGGCATAAGACGCAGAAGTATAGCCAGCTTATTAATTCCTACATATTTGTGCCGCTGGCTATAGAAACTTCTGGTGTATGGGGAGCGCAGGGCAGCGCTTTTATTAGGGAGCTGGGACGCCGATTGAGGGACCGTGGCATGGACGTTCGCTCTGGGGCATATCTGAGCCAAAGGATTTCCCTTGCTGTGCAGCGCAGTAACGCGGCCAGTATTATGGGGACTTTTGGTTCGGATGTGGCTCGGAGCGATTTATTTGCATAGAGTTTTTTTTTGTTTGTTTCAATTATTATTTTATTATTATTGTTATTGCCTTGACAGCCATTCATACAAAATTAAATGTATGGCGGACCCCAGTGGGAATTGAACCCACGGCCTGTGAGTAATACAGCCAGACCTGAAGTGTCTGGGTGTACTTCCATATTCATGATATCCGTCTGTATCAATTTTCATGTTTGTGATGTACTAGTTTGGGACTAGGACAAGAGATTGTGATAAGTGGAAGTTATTTATTTGTTTGTTTGTTTGTTTGTTTGTTTGTTTGTTTGTTTGTTTGTTTGTTTGTTTGTTTGTTTGTTTGTTTGTTTGTTTGTTTGTTTGTTTGTTTGTTTGTTTGTTTGTTTGTTTGTTTGTTTGTTTGTTTGTTTGTTTGTTTGTTTGTTTGTTTGTTTGTTTGTTTGTTTGTTTGTTTGTTTGTTTGTTTGTTTGTTTGTTTGTTTGTTTGTTTGTTTGTTTGTTTGTTTGTTTGTTTGTTTGTTTGTTTGTGTTTGTTTGTTTGTTTGTTTGTTTGTTTGTTTGTTTGTTTGTTTGTTTGTTTGTTTGTTTGTTTGTTTGTTTGTTTGTTTGTTTGTTTGTTCGTTCGTTCGTTCGTTCGTTCGTTCGTTCGTTCGTTCGTTCGTTCGTTCGTTCGTTCGTTCGTTCGTTCGTTCGTTCGTTCGTTCGTTCGTTCGTTCGTTCGTTCGTTCGTTCGTTCGTTCGTTCGTTCGTTCGTTCGTTCGTTCGTTCGTTCGTTCGTTCGTTCGTTCGTTCGTTCGTTCGTTAGTTCGTTCGTTCGTTCGTTCGTTCGTTCGTTCGTTCGTTCATTCATTCATGTATTTATTTAAAAAATCATGTCTCAGGTATTGCAGCATTAGAGTGGTCCGTTCACTTAATTAGTACAAGTGGTCATCTCATTACGTAGATGAAAAGGTCAGAGTTTTTAACTACTTGTGTGTGTTACTGTAAATTCTGTATAATTGTACATTCTGTTGGTGCCCCTTAATAAATAAAATATATCACAGTCGATAGCATAATATTAATTAAAATTCTAAGCATGATTTATTAAAAACATAAATAAACGAAATAAATGTGACACCATAAACATTGTTAACTGAAATTATGTTTATTTTTCTGTGTAAATGTTGTACGCGGCGATAGGCCAGTCGGTAGATCAATGGACTTGAAAGCGATTAACTCAGGTTCGATTCTCAGTGCGGGCATATATTTTAACTTAGTTTTTTTAAGTAACGTTACGTAACATTTACATACAGGCACATATTACATTGCTTCTGGCCCCACACTAGGATACCCTGTGTCGTGGGAACCAGAAACAACGACATCACAAACATGTAAAAATCCAAGACCTGGGGTTTTTTTTTTGTTCCCAGCCGGTATTCGAACCCGGGACCTCTTGCATGTTATATACATTTGTGAATTTATACTAGCAATCGTTATCGTTATCAACCCTTGTATGTCCCCACTGCTGGGGCACGGGTCTCTTCCTCATACTAGCAATACCACTCGCTAATCTTGAAGGAAAACATCGTGAGGAAACCCGCGAGTCTGAGGTGTTCAAATGCTCACCGCTTGAAATTGCCAATTCTCGTTGGGCACGCGTGGTAATTAAACCCATGCTCCCTTATAGAAGGCCTGTGCCCTGCAGTGGGAAGTTTATATATAGTTTATAACCTATATATAAACTTCCCACTGCAGGGCAGGGATACACGCCCGCACTGAGAATCGAACTTGAGTTAATGGCTTCCGAGTCCATTGTTCTACCGACTACGCTACCGCCGCTTAAAACATTTATAGGTACACAAGATTAAACGTAATTTGAGCTAACAATGTTGTCACCTCAGACGACTTTTTTGTCTCGAATCATGGATCAGTGAGCTTGTGCTGAGTAATTCTGACATAATGAATGTCTTGTTCAATAGCCCGAGGGACCCTAATGCCGCCCGCCACAAAGTTTCCTAAAAAGATACAAAGAATCTAAATGTTGCTCCGGCCTCTATTTCGTTTTATCTTTCAGCGCTCGTCGTGCAGACAAGTTGGGATGCCTTTTAAAGTGCCCATTTTTGTCTTAAGTTCCGAAGCGCTGGGACGGTTAGCCATAGGTAGCGGGGTCGAGTCCCGGCATGGGTGGAAGCTTTAGCGTCTAAATAGGGTTTTAAAAATATTTAGAAAGGCTAAAATATCTAATGAGCGACTTACCGGCATCAGTGAGATATCGAACCTCTTTACAATACTCTGTGTATTACGTACAGGCAGCTGGCTGAAGTAATTTGCATAACTTGTAGCCCCGAGTACCTTCTAGGTGCCAATGGTATAAATAAACACGTCACGTGACTCTTCTTTGTATCTGTAATTGTTGTTTATATTCATTTTGTTGCAATAACCCGTGCTGAGGACCATTTTAAAACCTATTTAGGGGCTAAAAATTCCGCCCGTGCCGGGAATCGAACCCACGACCTCTGGCTAACCGTACCAGCGCTCTCCCAATTGAGCTAATGGGCAAGTGCCAGCATCAGCGAAATTTCGAACCTCTTTACCATATTATTATTGCCTGTAATTATTATTATTGTTGTAAATAATACAGAGAATATTGTATAGAGGTTCAAAATTTCGCTGATGCTGGCACTTGCCCATCAGTGAAATGCGAGTGCCAGCATCAGCGAAATTTTGAACCTCTTTACAGTATTATAATTGCCTGTAAATAATACGAAGAATATTGTAGAGGTGCGCTGGCACTTGCCAATCAGCGAAATGCGAGTTCCGGCATGGGCGGAATTTTCAGCCTCTAAATAGGTTTGTACCTAATTGTTGTGTAATACACTAACAGAAAAAAGGTCCAGATGTTTTTCATCAGGATTCAACTGCCTCATTGGTGTAGCGGTATCACGTCTGATAAGTACGCCAGAGGTCTTGGTTGGTTGGTTGACTCTATAAAAAATCCTCGGATGCATATGCATCCGAAAACTAGTAGTGCTATTTCAACATTCTTAACGGGTTTCTTCTGCATAGCAGGAAGGTTAGGCCACACTCCACCACGGGGGCCAAGTCCGGGATGGTGGAGGATTGTAAGACTGTGACAGGTCTTACTGTCAGAAGTAAAAGTAATTCATCATCAGTCGTTAAGCCATTTCAGAGACCTTATGGGCGGCTCTAAAACTTCTGACAGTAAGGCCCACCACTGTCTAACAATCCTCCACCAACCCGGACTTGGCCCCCGTGGTTAAGTATGGCCTAAACTTCCTGCGATGCAGGAAGAGATCCCTGCCCCAGCAGTAAGGACTTACAAGGGTGTAGAATCTCAAACCGTGTTCCAAGGTTCTTGAAGGTGGGCCCTAAAAATCACCATTAACGTAATTTAGAGATTGATCTGGTGAAAAAACCATTCGTAAAATAAACTGACATGAAAAATAACTAATTACCCGACAACCCGGACTTGGCCCGCGTTGTGGAGTATGGCCAATATTAAGGCAAATGTGAGTAACTAATGAGAAAAGGCGTTGGAAAAAGGACCCTAATAAGAGCGAATGGCCTGCAAAACAAATTGTAACACCGCAGTAACAAATGTAATGAAACGTTACGTTATCGGCAACGGCCGCCCAATACATTCGAATTTAGAAATCCCCATTTACACGCAACTCCTTGTAATTCTTCGTCGCTTTACATTCCTTAAGTTGACATCAACAAATGCTTAGTGAGATGGTTAGGTATTTATGAAACGAGTCTAATTGCGAATATTTTTGGGTAAATGTAATTACCTTAATTTCCGAAAAACGTCGATTGATCGATCGTAGTCAAGGTTCGAACAGTCTAATATATGAGACTGTATAAGCATCGCGAGTGACTATTGAAAACAGCTTAGATAGATAGTTGAATTCTTTAATTGTCCTTTGAGCACTTTAAATAAAACAAAAATATATATTATACAATTGAGTAAGCGTATAGTGCGTGTGTCAAATGCAAAAGAGCTATAACTTAGCATGAGATAGAGAGCCTTCCTTCAGTACCCTAAGCGGAGGTGCAAGGCTCGAAATAGTTTACGCATAATCCCAAGTGTACAAACGATTCACCGCCAATTTCTGAAATCAGAACTTTACTAGCCTTGAAATAAGATTTCTATGCAACACCTAATTCAAAGTATTAGCGTCGGCAAGTGCTGCGTTTAGACTCATCGCCCTCCCTGTTGCGGCAGCAAGCATATTGTACCTCAACCACAAAACCTCAGTAAGGTCACGCACTACACCACCGCCATTCATTCTCCTAAAAACCTGACCGAGGAAATTAATACCATCGCCAATTCAATTCCGACTGGAAGCCTTTACAATTTAATTATACGGCGAACATTTGATTCTGTGAGTCATTCCACGGCTAACTTTGGCACTCTCTATACCTTTCTAATTTGCCAGGCAATATGGTACCGGGAGAGGTGTCTAGATTAATTGGCACGAGTTAATTGAATCCGTTTGAAACCGAAATGTAAGAATTGAAAAGATCGCCGTTAGGTTAATTCAAGGGTTTGTGGGAGCCACCTAAAGATGCCTTCACCCTTCAATTAACTTACTAAGGTTACTTACTAATTTTCTAGGCGCTTACTTTAATAAATTTTCGCTTGGCCGAAATTTATTGAACCGTTTCAGATATTCTTACTAATGAAACTCTCTAATCAGAGACAGTAAGGTTTTTTCATTAAAATCATAACTTCAAAGCTCTTGCTAAGTAAAAACGTGCGTACTTAACTGAATAATGAGAGAAAATTGGGGAGTTCACATCACAAGTCTGTTGGCTCGAGGAAAAATAGCTTAAGACCGGATCCTTGCTTGAAATTAAATCTTGCATGTCTAAAACGGCGGTGCGATACGCACAAATTACAGTATAAAATAAATTACTCTGCGACTTCATTAACAAGAACGTTTTTAGGCGCAAAATTTACGGTATTACCCCGGAATGTTTCAAGAAAAGCCCCTCTCATACTTCACTTTAAATGGTTTTGTTTACTTATTTAAACTAAACACTTCAGACGTTCAGAATGGCCCTTAAGTCATTGCAATTTTGCTAGCTACACGTTAAATTTAAATAACAAACCCTGAGTTGTTTGTGCTCATTAACAATGGAAAGCTAGCAAAAATATTTTATTTGAATTTGGAGAGGCTATGCTAAAGGTTGTGATAAAGATTTTGCTCTACAATTAATACTTTAATAATCGGTTTAAAGTAAACTATGGCGTCACAAGTTGGTAGTGATAGTTATAGAGGTAATATATGAGAAATAATATTTCAATTACATATCTCGTGAAATAATGTTTTAAGGCCGATTTCTGGATTTAGAATTTGACTAAGTTAACGAATTAGGAGATTATTTACTTAGCGAAATTTTTAATTCAGAAACTGACCCTCTTTGTGTCTACGCCCTTATTAACAAAGATAAGAATTCGATGAAAAAACAAATTTTGATAGGTTTTTTATTATTAGAGTAGAGATTTTTTGTAGTTTTGGAGATCCGTAAGATCCAATTTTTTTTTTAAGTTTTTCTAAATCCTATAAGGTTTATAGTTTTGAAACCTGTTACACCTTGGACATAGCCCTCCCCTAAAGAGCGCCACGTTGTGCTATCATAGGGGGTAATGCCCATAATCCCGCTGGGCATGCGGGTTGGGGATCGCAGTTCGGTGGGTACTGCAGGGGGCGCTACTGCCCCCCCCCCGGTTTACACATTGAATAAATAAAACAAATTCTAAAACTCTGATGTAAACAAAACTTTATTTCGTTCATTTTAAAACCTTAATTTTAGTATACTTTACCACTATATTAATACACTAATTAGACGAGAAGTTTCAATAGATTTTTAATTATGTAGGTAATGAAAATGTTGGTCTATCGGAATAATTAAACGACTGATATTTTATATTTAAGTAGTCATTACGTTATTTACAAAAAGGACTTTATATACACTGTACAAATATACTTCTTGGAATGTTGCATGTCTAAACGCGATACGATTTTCAAGTATTGTATTGAAGCAATGAGTTTCTCAAAACGTATAACAAGGAGGCTGCGCAGGTGATGAGAGCCGTGAGATCGAGGGATGTTTGTGAACAGCCTTGCTGCATGGCCGCGGGGTGTTCGCCTGGAAACAGAAAATACTTCGCTTTCATCACCATCATAATCACCGGGAGCCAGTCCACTGGTGGACATAGGCGTCTCCCAAGACACGCCACTGAGCCCGATCTTCGGCTCTCCTCTTCCAGTCACTGCCTGCTGCTTTGCTAATATCGTCGCTCCACCTGGTCATAGGGCGTCCTACGCTACGTTTGCCGATTGGCAGTCTCCGCTCATGAACCAGTCTACCCTAACAGTTATCAGTCCTGCGGCAGATACGACCCGCCCACTGCCACTTCAGTTTGCTAATCCGTTGAGCTATGTCGATCACTTTACTTTTTTTAAGTGTAAATTCTGTGTACAATGAAACAAACTCAACACCACTAGGCCACTAGGTAACAACAGGGCAAACACTCCTTCCGAAAAACGAAGTTTACTTTAAGTTAATGCAACCTTTGATTGATGTTGATGTTACCTTTGATTAAGCTACGCAAATTTTATAAGAACAAAATTTGGTTATATATTATATATTTTTTAAATTTTACCAATAAAAATTAAAGAAGTGAACCGGGTTTATATCGTGGAGTGCTTACGTCTTACTTCAAAAAGTTTTACAATGTCGAAAAAAATGTGTAATCAGCTGCTCTGTTCTAATTAACATAACATTTACATACAAGCACATACATTGCTTCTAGCCCCACATTAGGATACCCTGTGTCGTGGGAACCAGAAACAACGACATCACAAACATGTAAAAATCCAAGAGCTGGGCTATTCTTTTTTTGTCCCCAGCCGGGATTTGAATTGGTATTTTAAAATAAATGTGGCCTATTAGGTGCAACCCTGGTGCAACGTTGTACCTATACACTAACAGCCTTACTAATAAACTTGGTATAAGTATTGTATAACTATGCAGTGTTTTGTCTCTTTTTTTCCAACTGAAAATTACACAACGTTGTACCTATACACTAACAACCTTACTAATAAACTTGGTGTAAGTATTGTATAACTATGCAGTGTTTTGTCTCTTTTCTTCCAACTGAAAATTACATTCAAATGACGTGAACAAAACACTGTGTTACTATACCAGGCTTATACGGTGTTTATTAGTAAGAGCCTAAGAAAATTCATGGATTGATAATATGAGAGCGATATAAATAGCCCTAAGGGTTCTTTACCTTTGACCTTCTGCTTGATTGTACTTTTAGGGCCGGCCTGTCTAAGGCATTTATATAAGGCGGTTTCATCTTCCCCACATTTCTTTCAGAGCTTCGCTTTCGTTTGCGAAAAAATAAGAGCAAAAAGTACAGAAGTTTTCAAAGGTCAAAGAATGTGGCAACGCCGCGTTTGCTGTTTTATACGTTTGCTAGGTCGCCAATACGTCAATGAATTTTGTAGACCAAGTAAAAATACAAATGAGAGTTGCCACACAAGTTGACACAACACAGCGATTTGTCTACCGAGAGATTTAGGATCTGTTCGTGACTTGCTTTTATAGTGATAGTGGGCGTACGTAATTTATGTGAATAAATAATAACTTCCTGACAACCAATCACTCGAGCTGGTCCCAAACAATTTCGTCTGGTTACCATATCACAGGCTGTCCCAGTTATATAATAAACGGGTTCAATCGCGATTATTTATTAGGCAAAACATAATTCCGACGATTCGGCAGCGTTGCAGTTGTCGTGGTCACGGGTATACTGATAATCGCGCTTAGACCCGTTAAGTATATGAGTATCGGGAATTATTAAGAAAAACAATATCGTGTCATACAGCAACCAAACAAGGACATCACAAACATGGGAAATTCCGAGACAAAGGTCATCATCATATCAAGCATATTAAAACATAGGGCCCCTCGTGGGCATCGACTCCACGACCTGACCATGACGCAGAAAGTTCTATCCTCAAAAAGTCCCCTAGACGCAAATTAAATTTACGAATAAACTTTACGGCAAATAAGTTTAAAGCACATATACAGTAAAGTTATAGCGGTTTTATTGCCATTAGTTATTTCTAATGTATACATTTAAATGTCTTCTTCTTCTTCGGGCTTTATTAGTCCACTGCTGGACATAGCCCTCGCCTAATGAGTGCAAGGTTGTGCGATCATTGGGGGGTAGTGCCCATAATCCCCAGGCTGGGCATGCGGGTTGGGGATCGCAGTTTGGTGAAATTGTACTGCAGGGGGCGCTGCTGCCCACCCCCCGGTTTGTATCCCTTAGTCGCCTTTTACGAAACCCGCGGGAAGAATTTGGGTTGGTGCTATTCTCTAGGCCAACACCACACAGCCGTTTAACTGTAAAGGTCAGTTAGTGACAATGTGTATCATGGACGACGTTGCATACAATGATTTATAGGACCAATCATGTCTTGGTCAATATAACGTCATTATCTCATAGTCCAGTCAAAAGAACCTAAAAAAAAGTTTATAAAATTCCCAAAAAAATCTGGATTTTTGTTCAGGTTTTATATTCAATTCAATTTATTTATTTTAGACAATTATTAGTCCATATTTACATTTTGATGAATTAGGATAAAACCAAATTCATGATCAATGGCCACATTGATAAAAGACCGGTCGTCGTAGGAGGGCTATGTCCAGCAGTGGACTAGTATAGCCTGACGACGCTTTACATTTTAAATTATAATATTTGTGTTAGTAATAGTTATATACGCCATTACAAGTGATATATCAGTAGTTCTAACCGTTTGTTGTTGATATTCGATCTCGGATGAAAATAACGCATTTGGTACATTTTGCGTCAAGGGGACGTCTTATGAACAGTACGCAAAGTTTATAGTGATAGTGGCTATACCTGACAAAACATGAACTCTCGTGGCGGCAGGTGGCGCATTGTTAGGGCCGCAAGTGTAAACACCGGCGTCCGCTCCCCTCGCTCGCTGCACCAGCAGCCTACTCGTACTCCTGAGACCCTTTTCGGTCACCAGTGAGATGCCGCCGCGCGCCGAATCGAAATTTATTACCTGAGGACAAAAGAGTTAATTAGACCTTACTGCTGTCTAATATCAAGCATCTAAGGCCAAAATCTGATTGTTGAGAAAACTGCTGTAAGATAGATAGATACAGAATACTTTATTGCACAGCCAGAAAAAAATACTATATTGTAAAAATACACAATTGACGATGATTTTTTCGATCGGTTTGGGTCATGGTGACGCATTTTTAAAAACCTATTTAGAGGCTAAAAATTCCACCCATGCCGGGATTCGAACCCGCGACCTCTGGCTATCCGTGCCAGCGCTCTTTCCAACTGATTAGCTCAGTTGGAAAGAGTGCCACTCACGAAGAGAGCGACTCACCGGCATCAGGCGATTAATAGGTAGTTTTATACACCTCTTTGTACATAGATACTCTTTCTTGTAATGCTGTTTTTGAAAATATAATTTAGTTGTCACAAAAACCGAATGGCTAACCCGTGCATTGAGCATTTTTGTAAAAACAAAGGCGCTCACCGTTTTCCTAAATGATGTAAATTTTGACATATTATATGACAATTTTAAAAACCTATTTAGAGGCTAAAAATTCCACCCATGCCGGGATTCGAACCCGCGACCTCTGGCTTTACATGCCAGCGCTCTTTCCAACTGAGCTAATGGGTGACTCACCGGCATCAGTGAAATTTCGAACCTCTGTACAATATTCTCTGTACTTATTACGTACATTTAAAAAAAGGTTAGTTTAGTGCATTTAAAAAAATATATATAATCACTATCAAGCATCTAAGGCAAAAATCTGATTGTTGAGAAAACTGCTATAAGACAGACAGATACAGAACACTTTATTGCACAACCAGAAAAAAATACTATCTTATAAAAATACACAATTCACGATGATTTTTTCGATCGGTTTGGGTCATGGTGACGGCTACGGCTGAGAAGAGCGTAGGCCATATGATGATACATGACTGAAATAGCCTATCGCGGCTATAAATATGCGTTTGCATCGACTGCATGTAAGTTATAAGTCGGACTGAGTCGGAATAGTAGATTGCTTAACGAGGGTAGAAACAATCAATTCCCGAGGTATTTAGACTATAGTCTGAGTAGGAATTGATTCTTTTACCCGTGTTTAACACTCTACTTTTCATTTCGAATATGAGGAAAATAAATACTAATTTGTAATATTCAAATCTTAACATAAAAGATTATTATATTTATTTGAATCTTAGAGTATATACTACTTCATATAGAGCGGACCTCCCGAGCAAAATTTGTGTCGCACTTTTCAATAAGCAGTGTTGCCAACAGTGATATTTAAGCGCACGACATAAAACGCTTCAACTGAATTTGTATCGTACTATTTTTACTTTTTAATGCACTAACCCGTGCTAAGGGCAAATTTAAAAACCTATTTAGAGGCTAAAAATTTCACCCATGCCGGGATGTCGCCCATTGGCTCAATTGGAAGAGCGCTGGCACGGATAGCCAGAGGTTGCGGGTTCGAATCCCGGCATGGGTGAAATTTTTAGCCTCTAAAGAGGTTTTGAATTTGTATCGCTTTAGTGGATTCAAAAAATGTATTCACTGTTTTAATACTTCCACGCCTAAGTAAAATTTCAAATTATGTTATTGAACTCGACAGAAATATTGAGATTTTTTATTTTAGCAGATATTTGTACCAGTCGACTAATCTCTACATGGTAACACTGACCTTGATAGCAGTCAATAGACTCTAAGCCAGTGTTACAGAAGCCTCACTCTCTTCAATTCTTTATATACGTTGACAAGCTCTGACAAATTTTGCCGATAAAATGAAAAGAAAATTTATATTACATACGTACAGGTTGTAACACAATAGCTAACTATATAAAAAGTGTCTAAGTACCTCGGGTATTGGTTCTTTCTACCCTCGTTAAGCAATCTACTATTAAGTTCGCCTGTGAGCAAATGCTTTTATTGTGCAATATATTCTCAATAAATATACCTGAGGACAAAAGAGTTTATTAGACCTGACTGCTGTCCACTATCTATAAAGCATCTAAGGCCAAAATCTGATTGTTGAGAAAACTGCTGTAAATCTGCTATAGATAGATACACTTTGTTGCACAACCAAAAAAAAAATACAATGATGATTTTTTCAATCTTAGTAATATGCAATTGGCAGTCTTATTGCTAAGAGCGAACTCTTCCAGAAAACCTTTGCATGAGGAGCATGGGAATCGATGTCTCGGATTATCTACATCTCGTTATCCAAAACATATCTTGTATGGGAAATCGTCTCTTCGACTTAAGTATTAGAACTTCCATCAAGATAAGTATATAACAGTATAGCCGTTTTTGAGAGATTAAATTCACAAAGAGTGTGGCTTGACTGCTAACTTACTATGTTGTATAATAAAGTACGCCCTTGTACCAAATGCGATGTCTTTTGTTCAATAGAGTTTTAATAAGAATAATGTCTTTTTATCCTGGCTTAATAAGGCTTTTGATCCCCGTCCTGGTGAAACAGGACCGCAGATATTTGCACACTGTAACTAGTTGAGCATACGAAATTGAAATTAACTCCGTTTAGAGGTCGATTTCGCCGGGCTGTGGACACAGAGGTTAATAAATTACTCTTAACGCCGGACATGTTTACGTAGGTATATTAGGGAAGCCCGTTGCTGCAAATGGTGGTTCGACTACTGTATTATTACCAGAGGTGTTAGGTAATGTGTAAGGCACGTTATTAACTATTCAATATGACGTCTGCGGGTTCGACACAGTTTCCATTGGTTCTTGACATAGAAATCGTAATACGTTATGTCTTTGGGTGAGTGTCTCTCACTTTTCCTGTGTTAGGAAGATGATTTACAAAGTTAATCGTCAACTTTGTAAATTTTCATTATTATACCTAGTATTATTTGCAGTAGTCCACTATTGATGATTTTTTCGATCGGGTTGGGTCACGGCGACTGTTACGGCTGAGAAGAGCGTAGGCCAAATGCTCTTACATGACTGAAAAGCATATCATGGCTATAAACGTGCGGTTGCACCGACTCATCATCATCAGACCATTTTGTCCCTACCGTGGGACACGGGTCTCTTCCCTGTGGAAGGTATAGGTCATACTCCACCACGTCCGGATTGGTGGAGGATTGCAAGACCAGTGGCTGGTCTTACTGTCAAAAAATATTCAAGCCGCCCTAACGCCTCTAACTTGGCTTAACGACTGCCATCTATCGACGTCAGCCGGTACCAACACTAAACGTGCCTTGAGAATCACGGAACCGCTCGGAAAAATGCCACTAGCGTTAGTCATAGATGGTCGTCCATCCATGCACTGAACGCGCCCTATGTTGCTGAACCTTCGTGATCGTTTAAGATCACTCAGGCAGCTGGAGCTACGAGTGCACCTTACATGCACCGACTGCATGTAAGTTATAAGTTAGAAGAAAATAATATTAAGTTCGCCTGTGAGCAAATGCTTTTATTGTACAATACATTCTCAGTCAGTCTATCTTTGTGTTCTGTCCTTTAAATGTTTATATTATGTAAATTATTTATGTATTTATATATAATATTCATTTTTATTTATGTAAATTATTTGTATGTAATAAAATTATCTGTTGATAATTTTATTTATTCACACTGTTATTTAGGCATGTATTTATATAGGTACCTCTGAAATTATAATGTTCTATGTTTTTTGAACATCTGCTGACTTCTCCAATGTATTAGTCCAGTCCATCCAAAGGTTGTCTGGAAGAGATCACTTTTAGTGAGAAGGCCGCCGTATGTACTTTTAGGTTATGAAATGTCTGTGTAATTTCCATTTTTATGTACAATAAAGTGTTCTCTATCTATCTATCTTTGAAGTAGACTATTTCCTTAACGCGTTCTCCGTAGCTGTATCTTCTTGTACAGTCTTAAATGCAGAAGCGCTCTGCCTAGTAACAGTGCTTAAGCACCAGTTCATTCTCTGGACAATTGTGATGGCTCCGCCACAACCGCGGGAAACTTGCGGTGTACTCATAGGGATGCGGACGTTGGAGCCCCTGCGGGCGAAGGTGTGTAAATGTAAGAACGAGTGGGCAAGCAAGCAAATGAATTTATAGAGTGTGTGAAAGGAGGAAGGAGGCTCCCCTAATGGCGTAATCACTGAGCCCGTACCCAGGGCGAGTCAGTACACCGATTGGCCAATCCTTTCACCACTATGGCAACATCGACGCGGTAGTAGAATGAATCAATTAATATATTGATACATTATTTTTCTTCTTGCCATAGCGCAGCGGTAGAACGGCCTCACATTAGGGAGGTCGTGGATTCGAATCCCCCCATGTACCCCATGAGTTTTTTTATAAGTTACGACCTTTTGTGTAGTTATAGTAGCAATACCTCTCGCTAAGTGTGAAGGAAAACATCGTGGCAAAATCCTAGTGTTTGAGGTGTTACTTTCCTCATCATACGTCAGCTTTCTAGGTATCTACAATGACCCAACTATGAGGCCGAGAGAGGAAATCTAAGGACTCACTAACTACTGGTGTACGAGAATAATAAAAACTTATCTATCGATCTAAGTGTCGAAGTCAGGTCTGATTGGAATTAGTCTCATAGTACTTAAATGAGGGTTTGATAGAAAATATAAAAATTACACAGATAAAGTATCATTTATGGAAGACTTGAAAGCTAGGTAAAAAACTTAGAGGAAATAGAATTATCAATCAAACGGTGCCATTAAATATATATACAACCTGAAAACCGCGCAATAAACATTTTACAAAAAAAATTGAGCATTAAACGAAAACAATTAAAAGATCCCAGAATAAAATATATCGGTTAGAGTTTTTCATTTACCTTACAACACTTTTGTTCTATGCCTTTAATTATTTTCTTGTTCAATTTACCACCTAGCTTATAAACTGTAGGTAAAATAGCTAAAGCAGAGTTGGGCTTCCATGAATTATAGTGACTTTTATCCAGAATAGGACTCCAACCTTTACGACTATCCATCGCAGTCTTCTTAGCAGTACCGTAACGCTTCGCTACCAACTACTTAAGATCTTCCAAAATGGAGTTGGCAAACTGCCTTAGGTGGTTTAAGGTGCTTGCTAAAGGCTTCGTAAATTGCCCGCCTAACGAAAGCTTCTAGACGCGAGTACCAACAAAAGTAAGTAACACTTGTAATGGAACCGTGACAATAAATAAGTGCGTATTTATCGGTGTCCTTTGTCGCGGTAACATATTTATTTGTAAAAGGCTTTTACGCCAGACGGAATCCCGTTATTGTGTGAGAATTTCAAACAAAACGAAGGCTTATACGTATTATAAGAGCACTATTGAAATGTGATCCGTTCTCCCCGAGACCGCCTTATAAAGATGTCTCGCTGCTGAAAATGTGTAAATACGTTTATTACGCACTTTGTGTGGAATTTCTAAAGCGTATTTTGTATAGATTCTAGGGTTAACTGAGATATTGACCTTATCTGAATTGAAAAGAAAGCTTCAAAGTTCACACAGCAGTCTATACACATTGTGAAATGATATTTGTATGTTGCCAGTGTTTTCCACGATTTGAAATAAATCTCTTATATGAAGCGCTCGTGGCGTAGTCGAACCGAGTGAACGGCATCAATCACTTGAGTAAAGCAACAACAGGCGCGGTCAGGTGCAGGATGGGTGACCGTCCCGTGACTACCGCTAGTGGCATTTTTCTGAGCGCTTCCAAGTTTCGCAAGGCACCAAGCGTTAATCCTATGGTACCAGCTTGCATGCAATGTCAGTCGTTAAGCCATTTCAGAGGCCTCATGGGCGGCTTGATAACTTCTGATAGTAATAATAATAAGAAATATTTATTATTATTATTTTATTATTATTAATACTTTATTGCACCATAAAATTGCACAATGCGGCGAACTTAATGCCATAAGCATTTTCTACCAGTCAACCGCAGGAGGTAGAACGAAAACTTGGCAGGCGTGCAAAAAAAAAAAAGACAACCTTCCACATTATTATATACTTACACATATAATACACTGAACGTATATATTAAAATAATAGTATATAAATTATATATATACTCATCGCATTACATACAAATATATATATACATAAACATCACTATAAAATACATTATGATATGTACACACTGTAAGAGACAAGGAATACCATATAAATTACCATACATATGAAATCTAAATATAATGAATAGGGAGGACATACATCGGAAAGACTCTTCACATAAGGAGTGGCTAAGGGAGTTTGGGGTAGCACTTCTCGAGGAAGTGTTCCCGGGCAAGAGCTTTGAAAGAATTTCGAGATGGGGCTTTACGGATATTATCAGGCAGGGCGTTCCAGAGACGAACGGCTGAGACGCAGAAAGAGCTAGAGATGAAACCAGTATGGTGAGAGGGTGTATAAAGAAGAAGATTTTGGGAGGAACGGAGTTCTCTGCTATGTGTGCAAGATAAAAAAGCAAATTGAGTCTTAAGATATTGAGGAGTGTTGGGGTCGTTGAGGATAGAGTAGAGAGTGCAGAGAATTCGAAGGTTTCTACGATCTCGAATAGGAAGCCACTTCAACCTGGCGCGGAAATCAGACACATGGTCGTATTTCCGCAAACCAAAAATAAAGCGGATGCAGGTGTTCTGCAGACGATTGAGTTTGTTCAGGAATTCCTGCGAGAGATCGAGATAGCAGATATCGGCGTAGTCTAGGATGGGTAGGAGAAGGGAATTCACGAGAGTAATTTTGGTATTAATAGGAAGAAAGTTCTTCAAACGAAGTAAAGAATGGAGCGAGGCATAGAATTTCTGGGATACTGCCTTCACCTGAGCATCCCAGCAAAGTTTCCGGTCGATGACGAGGCCGAGATCGGTGAAAGGACCGTAGGATGAAGGCGGCAGAGCTCGTCCAACTCCAAAGCCGTAGATATCTTCTGTGGGTCCTTCCCCGGAACTTTTACAAACACAGCGCCGTCTTTAGACCAAACTGAGGTTATTCCAAAGTGCTCTCGTGCTGTCATGAATAATGATTGGCGGGTCCTAGTCAGGAACTCGCGGATCACGATGCCGGTGGACTTAAGTGACCTCTTTTGGCGCCAGATAACATTCTTCTGGGGCACGCTGTTAAATCGGACCAGAATGGGGCGAGGTCTCCGACTTCCACGCGTTCCAAGCCTGTGAGCTGACTGAATCGAAGCGGGCTCGAGACTGCTAAGGCCAAGCTTCTCACGGATGATTTGAACCAGCATTGATTCCACATCCTCAGAGTCCTTCTCCTCAATGCCGCAGAAAAGAAGAGCGTTTCGACGATTATAGCTATCGAGATCGTCTAGTTGTGTAGCCAAATATGTCACCTGAGAACGCAGCAGGCCCAAAATACTCACCACTGAGTCTTTAAAATTCTGGAACTCGCGGACAAGACCATCCAAGTCCAGTGTCTGTTGTGAGGTCGGAGATGTAAGTCGCTTCTCAAAGGCTTCCATCCGGGCTGACAGGGAGGACTCAATGGATTTCTGCGTGTCCAGGACTTCATTTAGTGTCGACATAGTGTAGTGCTGAGATGTTGAGTGACCGTGTCTTCTATGTAGATTGTGTTGAGAGTAAACACCAGCAGGTATGCTTGATAACAATTATTAGCCAATAAGTAGCATATAAGTCACTGAGAAACTGCAAATTTCTTTGATTTGATGAATAAAATGATTTAAATATCAAAGGAGCAAGATTATTGCAATGTTAACTTTTTGCATCCTACCGCCCAAAAAAAAGCTTACTAAATATTTATGGACATATTACACAGATCTCGTTAGCCCTATACTAAGTGCAACTAAATGACTTGTGTTATAGGTGCTAACTTGATGATAGATTTAATACAATAAATACATAGATAACATCCAAGACCCGAGACAAACTAGAAAAGTTCGTTTCCTAGTTTGACCCGGCCGGGGATCGAACCCGAGACCTTCGGTTTTGCGGTCAGCGTGCCAAACCACTGCGCCACCGAGGCTGAAGGCCCGCCACTGTCTTACAATCCTCTGCTAACCCAGTCTTGCCCCCCCCTGGTGGAGTATGGCCTAACCTTTCTGCGATGCAGGAAAAGACTCGTGCCCCTGCAGTAGGGACTTACAAGGGTTGATATCGATATGAAAATAGGAAAAAAGATAGGACGACATAATAAATCCTTTATTGTTGAGTTGGGACTGCGTTTATTTTCATCGCTTTGCTCAGAAAATTTATGATCATCTATGCAATATTACTAAAAAGAGCATTAGGCGCAAGTCATACAATTAGAATGTGGAACAGAACTTATGCGTACTTATGCGTGTCAGCAGCACCTTAATAGTACACCATGGTCCTCTTAAGGTGCTGCTGACAGCCAAATGAGAAATACTTACTAACTTAACCATAACCTTCGCTGTAAAACAAAAAAATAAATGATCTTCTATGTTTGAAAATATTTGACAACAACGTTGTGGCATCCTGTTAAGGCACCGATAACAGGCATTGAGACCCAAAATTGTACCTTACTTAATTATTTTTAGTTAAACCGACTGTAAATCGATGTGAAACAGAAAAAAAAAATTTGAGAAGAATAGTTATAGAAACATCGACGTTGTCTCGGAGACATATTATTATTTAAATGTATTAACATATATATTAAAAAAAAAAGTAACCACCATATAGCAATCACATTCAATTTGTTCATTTCAATTTCCATATTATGATGTCCTTGAATGGTTACCATAGCTATCCTAGATGGGGGTCAGGACAATGATTGCGCTGCGTGAAAGTAATTAATATTATTGTGTAGCGATAAGATTAATGATCCATCAAATTATACTCTATTATACTAGTTATTAGATGTTTTCAACTAAAGAAATAGCTTCTTAGTAATTCCTTCCAATTTTAATTCCTTTTAATTCCTTTTAATTTTAAGGGCTTGGTTTATTTTCAAACCTCACTACGCATATCTCCAAATTGTGAGTGAACCCAAACCTGCTTGCCGGTAAATCATGTCACAGTACAAGTTTCGTGTGTATTGTGACGTCAGAGCCACACTAAAGTGCAGGAAGTAAAGCCAAGAAAACTGCAGAGAGAAACTGCCAAAGCCACAGATGAATTCCCTCTAAGCTTCTTGTTCAACCTCTTAAAGGATTTCTTGTAGAAACTTGTGCTATTTAAGCTTTGCTATTCAACTACGAACACTATTCTCGGTTGCCGTTACTGACGTAAATAGCTTGAGATTCAGACTAAAAGTTGTTAGCAGTTCAAGTTGACAGCTGACCAATTTTGGTTTTCATTGAAAGTGTCGCCAATTTTTATTTTATTTATTAAACCATATTATATTTACCTACAGATTAAGTGGATGCGGACCTCCTAAAACTATAACTGGTTGGTCTCGAGGTCTGTGTCTTCATATCCCAAATTACTCTTACATAGGCACATAAAATGTCAGAGGCCTTATGGGCGGCTTGAAAACTTCTGACAGTCAGGCCCGCCACTGTCTTACAATCCTCCACCAACTCGGACTTGGCCTCCGTGGTGGAGTATGGCCCAACCTTCCTGCGATGCAGGAAGGGACCCGTGCCCCTGCAGTGTGGACATACAGGGTTGATATTGAGGTAATAATTACATAACGCTGAGCATTGAAACATTTCATTACTAAGACACTATGTAGCCATAAGCGAGTTAGTCTGCCAAAGAAAAGGAGCAGGTAGAGGGTGTTTAATCTTCCCACATTCGTCATGATAACACAAACCGCTCTCTGTGTAATATCTGGGAATATCTGTAAAAAAGGAATGTCGCACTTCGTCCATGTTCTAGTCATTAAAACTAACAAACAGTTAATTCATCATAGTAGATATATGACGTTTAATGTAGAACTAGCGCAAAAGCCAAATGTATTTAATGAAAAATGTCACATGCAATCAAAAGAATACCTTAAGCTATACAAATCCAAAAGCGCAAAAGCATATTTTAATCTCATTGGATATGTCATGTCAAACGATAATTGTATTGAACTGACAATATGTATTTCAAACTTACGTAAGTATTGTAGGCAACTTTATAGAGGGTTATTATTCTAAGTATTAATACTTTTATTAATACATACACGTACTTTTTAAAAGTAGTATGTAATAGTAGTACATTTCAAACATTTGTTGTTTTTCATGTAGACCATAATCTTCCCACTATAGGGGATAGGCATTCCCTCAGCCAGAGAGTATGGGCTTTATTAATCTATAGTTAGTGATACTTCAATTATACTTCAATTATATTATACGAGTTAACTTCGAAAGAAATTGGCAGAGTTTCATTGCGATGTTATTACGTTAGTAAATAGAAACCAAACTACGTTTGTTATAATTGCTCTTGACTCTTAAAATTAAAAAATAGATTTATTCTGAAAAACTTTCAATTGAAGTTTTTTTTCCACTTCTTACCACTCACTAAGGCTAAGCGCGCACGGGTTACTTTTGTCACCGTGACTGTTTCGTCACTCCGTAGATATGTATGGAGATGCGCGAAATGTCACCCAGTTGTCACGTCGTAACATACGCGCATCTCCATACATATCCACGGTCTTGATAAGATTGACGAAACAGTCACGGTGACAAAAGAAACCCGTGCGCGCGTAGCCTAAGAGTGCAGGAACCCATAGTGACGAAACCTGAGTATCTGAGGTGTTCAGACGTTTGAAATTGCCAATCCGTGGTGATCAAGCGATTATGCCCATGCTTTCTGAGAGAAGACCTGTTTCCTACATTGGGCCGAATGTGGGCTACATGAAAAAGGTACTAGTCCGTAGCCTTTCACTAATTCGCTCATTAGTACAGATGTCAAAAAACAATATTGTTTGTGTTGTGGCGTAAGGGATTAATTAAGGTTTAGTTCATAAAGAGATTGGTGGTTGATATTTGGTTAGTTCAGGATTAGCAATATTGTCATATCTGCGTATAAATTGAGGATAATTAAAATGGAACTCATTTGGGCTAAGCCTAATTAATTGGGCGCCATCGCCCATGGCGACTTTTTGTGGCGCATCAGTAACGATACAATCACAATATAATCGCGAAGTTATTGCTGGTTATACACTATGTAACCTCGATACTGTATCGTTCACTGTGAACTTTGAAGCTGTATCTAGCGAAAGCTAGACTTTTAAAAGGTTACGATGCTTTACAAAAGTGGGTAGGGGGTTCGAATAACGCGTTACGTAAGTTTTTTTTCATTTATTTTTAGAGAATTATTACACTACCACTTTGGCAACCTTGTGCATTTATGTTTTAAGGGGAATTTCCTCATCTATATTGTACGTAACGTTTAAGGAAGGCGAGGAGTGCGCGAAGACGCCATGCAACATCGACTTAGTGATTGTGCATTAGTGACTACCATGACAACATTACATAAAGTGACAATTTGTGCGTACTAAATTCAGCCACTAGAAGTCCTCTGCTGGACATAGGCCTCCTCCATAGATTTCAGAAAGACCGGTGAGGCGGTCTTACCTCCATCCTGCGGCTGCTCGTTCTACGCTGCGCTTGCCGATAAATAGTCTCTATTCAAGAACTTTTCGTTTCCATCGGCCATCAGTGCTACTTGCTATGTACCCCGCCCTCTGCCACTTCAACGTACTAATTCGCTGGGCTGTGTCGATTACTTTCGTTCGTCTATGGATCTCATCATTTCTGTTTCGGACTCGTTGAGAAATTCCGAGCATAGCCCTTTCCATAGCTAGTAGGGTAGTATATTATTGGTTTCTCCATCAACTTGTCTGACATATTCATCCAATCGAAAAACCGTAATACCTCATGATGATAATCAATCTTTCTCTCAGATGTCACCTGAACAGTCTGTAATCGATGAGGAATCGATACCATGCAACTGTATCGCCACAAAAAGTCGACGTGCAGACGATGGTCTACTATATTAACCCCTACAAAACGGAGTGCAGTCGAGAGCCAATAAGCCGATAGATTTTGTTAATCGCCTGTAACATAACGGCAAATAGCAGTTTTTGTATGTGAAAGTGGATGTAATAAGAGAGTTCGTACAAAGGTCATAGGCGGAAAGGTCAAAGATCTCGCAAATATGGAAATACTAGTACCATTGACCTTTGTATAAAATATGAAAGCCTGTTGTGGGAATCGAACCCATGGCCTCTATTTTAGTAGTCAAGCTTGTAAGCCACTAGACCAATGAAGGATTTTGCGGTGTATTCATTCGGAAACCGTCCATGAAGATGAACGAAAGGTATATTAATCGTGGAATTCTTTTCAGGAAATAGTTAATAACTTTGGCGAGTTTTCAATTAAACGTGATTTCAATTAAAGTGACAGCTGTAAGCTCATTGAATAAAATTTCCATTTGGTTTTCTATTGTGTTAATTTCATCCTTTAATTACCTTTACCAAATATTTTACTAAATTAACAACCAGTCCCGCGTTTTTAGTTTTTACCCCTTTAATGATGCTACTTGTACTGTAGGTTGTTTAAATAAAAATGTTACAACTTACGAGCATTAGAGACGGCAAAAGAGAAATGCACTCAAGAACTGTGTTTGCGTCTCTTTTCGTGATGTTACTGTGGTAACCATATACTTCAAAATGTTACTATGGTAACCATTCAATCAAGTATTAGGAGTTTGAATGAGCGTTTTTCCATTAGCCGGCCCGGCACCGGCACGGCATGCACCGGCGGCGTGACCGTGTACTGGCACCGCCGGGACTCCGATTTTAAACTGCGCCGGTGAAAAACTTTAAAAAAAAACTTCCTCCTACCCGCCCGCGCACTTATACACGCGGCTACAATTCATTTACAAAACACATGCATATTTGCCGGGCTGGCACCGACTGGGAAGCTTGCTATCCCGGTGACGGCGACGGCACTGGCAGGACTCAACGCCGTGCCGGCACCGGCGTCGGTAAGTGCAAAATCCATACACGCGAGCCATACACTTTCATACATTTTGCTTCCGGCCGGAAAAATGGAAAAAAGCCTAATTTCACTAGAAGCTGTCGTAATTTAATATGTAAAATGGCCCTAGCTTTCTTAGCCTCGGCGTACTCTTCACAGAACATCATCCATAACTTTCTTTATACACACCCAATGTAAATGACTAAGTAGAAATCTGATAAACCTTAAAATACACGGTGCAAAGTTTTTCATAATTTTTGGACATTTACTTTTCTTATCGTAGTACAAATTACTGAAATTCTTTTAAAACTGATTATGATGATATCAACCCTTTGTATATCTCCACTGCTGTGGCACGGGTCTCTTCCGGGTACGTTTTAAAACGATTTATAAGAATTTGAATTACAGGGTCGGACCTGGACTACAATAGCCACAGACCAATCGCGATGGAGGACCCATGAAGAGGCACAAAGAGTATATAACCACTACGAAGAGGCATACGTCCAACAGACAAGCAAATGCTGACGAAGAAGAAGAAGAACAGAATTTGAGTAATTTGTACCTCTAAGGGCGTGTAGACCTTTTTTCCGAATTTGTAATGAAATGAAAAAGTTTTATTCAAAGTAGCGCAGAAGCTGCGGCTCAATGAATGTTACAATTCAAACTAAGTGTCAATTTTAAAATCTAGATCATTTTAGAGAAAAAATGGACAAAAAAACTCCAAACTTCACAAAGTTTGGAGTTTTTTTGTCCATTTTTCATAGTCCCTAATTAACACAGTTTACACAATAATAATTATTTTGAAACGTACAACTCATGCAATGTACTGGCTTTAATCTAAAGATGGAGTCATCTAAATAATCCTTTATGCTATAGTAGCCTTTTTGGTACAAAGTGTACTCAACAAATTTTTCTAACCACGTTTCAGGCAAGCTTAATATATCTTCAAAAACCCCGGGTCTAGGATGTTTACATGTTTGCGATGTCGCTGTTTCTGGTTCCCACGACACAGGGTATCCTACTGTGGGGCCAGAAGCAATTCTTGTGTCTGCATGTAAATATAAAAAAATGTCCCAACTTACTTGTTCCTTGTGAGTCCACGTGATCGACGTGGGAGGCTCCGGGGTGTGACGTACGATGCACGTCAAGTTTATCGTAGAGCCAGTTTGGATAAACAGCTCTGCGCCGCCGGAGATTGTCGTCTCCGGTTCTGCGGACAACGGAAGGAGGTTAACAACTTGCGCAGGACGAGTAAAGTAAATATTTTCATTTGCATATTCACCCGTCACATATCTGGGTAGAGTGTACTGATTTACATTTTGATGTAGACTGAAGGTTGCTAGAATACAAGCTTAGTTCAAAGGAGTGCCTCGACCGGCAATCCAGGTAACAAATCAAGTTTTGATCGTATAATATGTATATGCATACGTCGACCAAATAGGGGATGTATTAGCAAAGCGAAAGATAAAAAGTACCCGAAACCGGCGTGCGCGCTTGCAACGACTTATGAACGTTGATGAAGCGAATATGATTTGTCAGGGTCATGGCAAGTGGCATTCCCTGGTCTCTGCCTACCCCTCTGGGATACAAGCGTAAGGCTATGTTATATTATATTTATGAAGAATACTAATTAACTAATAAATCAAAAAGCATTATCAGCCTTGTCGTAATTTATTTGTTCTTCTTCTTCGTCGTTTCCTCATGGCTGAGAGACGTGATTAAGGGCAGCTTTCGCCACCTCAATTTATTAAGTATGGACAAAATCTTAAAGCTCCACACTAACTTATAACAGGTTAATAAAAAAAAAAACTATTTACTATAACTATACAAATAAAATATATAAAAAGGCACCAATTACTACTGCTTATACAGAAGAGCCATTATGAAAACAGTGCGTTTTGTGAGCATACAGTTAATATTTACATTTCATAAGGCATCACTTAGGCCTTATTAGGTTTTTGCATCGATATAACAAAACATCTTTAGTCTTCAACGCTGACAACATTGCTTAACTAATATCGTATGTAGGTACTAGCATTGGTGGTATTAGTTTCGTATGTTATATTGCAATGTTATGAAGCCTTGTATGTCCCCACTGCTGGGGCACGGGTCTTTTCCTGCATCGCAGGAAGGTTAGGCCACACTCCACCCCGTGGTGGAGTGTGGCCCCGTACCCGAACTTGGCCCCGTGGCCAAGTTCGGGTTGTGGATTGTAAGACAGTGGCAGACCTTACTGTCAGAAGTTATGAAGCCGCCCATAAGGCCTCTGACATAGCTTAACGACTGCCATTAGTTTCGTATGAGTTACAGCAATATTGTCCCATGATGTTAAGGTAGATGGCGTGGCCAACCGGTGTCCTGTCTTGTATGACCTATCTCAGCTATGGCTCCACCGGCGGAGTGCAGTAAGTTACACTTATACTCACCCACAATGCAGACTGCACCGGTAGAATACGGTGAACTGCACCAATACTGACCCACGATATTGAGGTAGACGGCGTGGCCGACCGGCGGGGTGGTGGAGATCTGGCACTCGTACTGGCCTGAGTCGCGGCGCTGCGGGCTGCGGATGCGCAGCGCCCACTCCTCGCTGCGCGGCTTGTGCTGCGCCTCGAAGCGCTGGTCCGAGGTGTAAGTATAACGACCCACTGTCAGCAGGTGGATATCGCGGTGCCGCACCCATGATACCTGTAGACAGACAAATGCTTCGAGACTGCTTTGTTGGTCCAACAGTAACGCGTTGGACTCAGTATGGGCAGAGGTATTTTAATGTATACCAATGCCCTTGGTCTAGGTTTTTTTTCCATTTTGCGTGGTCCTCATCTGTTTCAAAAAGAATGCACTGTGATGTGGCCACAGGGTAGTCTTCTTTGGGACCAGGACAAAAGATTGGAATGTATAGGCTTGTATGTAAATGCTATTTTATTATGTCATAATAGTTATAATAGGCTTGCACTTGGCTTTGGTATAATATGATTGTGTAGACCAGATAGAGCCGGAGATGTTATGGTCATGTTCGGCAATACTATTTGCTTGTCGTAAAACATTGCGAGGAAACCTGAATTTTCACTAAATGCGCCTAATCACGCGTGGTGATTAGGACGTTTAGTTTTAATCTCTTAAGCTATTTATGATCGAAAGAAAGGAAGGGACGTACTGAATTTAAAATTATAATAAAATTATGTTGTGTTATTTTTGCATGAAGGTTTAATAAATTTATTGTCAACTTTGATTACGATTATAATAATATTGGCCTTTTTGCATCTACTTAATGAGATGATTTATACAGCGTCCAGTGGTATCTTCACTCACACTAGATGGGTGAAGGGACCACTCCGACGCTGTAGTGCCTGGGACATGGTTTTATAGATGGTGTAGGCTTGCCCGGCACCTATACCATCCTGACAGCTTAGTCGGCCTAGCCCACAGGAAAGACTAGTCAATACGTGCGGAGCCAACCAAGCCGCGGGTTTCCTCACGATGTTTTCCTTCACCGTTAGCGTGTGGTATTGCGACTACAAATTCGCAAATGTACGTTACTTTGAAATTAAACAAAGTCATTGGTACATGCCCGCACTCGGGATCGAACCTGGGGCTCTCGCTTGCCAGTCTATGGTTCTACCCACTGAGCTACCACCGCTTCGATTACGATTAAACTCATAACAACTATATACCTATAGCATTTCATCAAAATAACATACACTTTTAATCATACTAAGCGCGTAAGCTTAGGATTAGGGAGTAGGTGAAAGTATAGTATTCCTTTATTTTCTTGTGTATTTCTTTCTTTGTGTGTAATATTGTCATCAGACATTTATTTATTTCGCAAACAAAATACTCGTAGGTTGATACCTACGAGTATTTTGTTTGCGAAATAAATAAATGTCTGATTATAGGTATCAACCTACGAGTATTTTGTTTGCGAAGTAAATAATAGAAATACGAACAAGTTTGTACCGCTTTTGAACCACTTCAGTTTCGTTTTCAGGGTAATTAACTCACTGAGTAATAAGTAGAAGATTCATTCTTCTTTTTCTTCAGGCTATATTAGTACACTGCTGGACATAGCCTTCCCCTAATGAGCGCCATAGCGCCCTGTCTTCAGCTTGCCGCATCCAGCATCTGCCGGCAGTTTTTCGGAGATCGTCATCCCACCTGGTCGGAGGGCCTCCTACACCGTAGAGCTGCGTAGAAGATTTTGCATTTTGAGAGCTTTGTCTTGAAGCAAGAATTTTTTGTCTACGCTCGCTAGCAAGAAGAAGTTCCAATAGCAGAATTTTACTTTGTAAGTACCAAAATTAATATTCAAAAATTTATTATAAGATTGTCGCAGCGACAGAGGACGATCGTCGATCATGGCTTGGCTTTGGTAAAGGAATTAGTTTGTGAAAAGAATCGGTTTCTATTAAAGCTTTTCAAGACTAGAGTACCTATTGAGACCCGATAAAATTTGTGAATTTACAGTAATACATAATTTAAATGTCTCAATAAAGTATTGAGATGTTTATTACGTAATTACGAATTTAAACGGGTTTGGATGAGATTTTAGCACGCCTATGGATATTTTCTACCTAAGAATCCTACAACTAATTGCAGAGCGGTGACCATCTTTCAGGGAGATAGTATTGGCTTATTTGCCACATGTAAGTATGAGAACGGCATTCTCACGTGCCCTCAGTGTGCACGGAGTTTCGCCGCGAAGATAAGCTACATAAGCCATCCTTGAGCGCACCAGCGCCATATATCTGATTAGAGGTCAAAGTGGTCGCCATGGCCGAAATCGCTCGGAGCAATCATCATCATCATTTGCCACGTTTATGCACCGAGAATTGGCAATTTCAAGCGCATAGCGCTTGAAATTTTAAACCACATTAAAAATATATATTTTTTTTAATTCACTTGCGAAACTAAGGGTTTATCATAATATTTTTCTTCACTTCTAACTACTGTTATTGCTACAATAAATACATGAATGTAAGCATACAAAAATAAAGTCATTGGCAAATTATACCGGAATGGAACCCAATTTTCGAAGATCCGACATGACGTTGGCAAATCTTGATTAGTTTAAAGTATAATCTGGTACATTTAACTTAATCTATAATACAAAAATTAAACGTTGGTAAGCGCAAATCTCGAGAGCAGCTGAACCGATTTCGCTAATTCTTATTTTAGAATATTTCTTGACGTACGAAGATGGGATACGTTTGCATGAGAGTTGCTCCTCGAGAGAGCGCCTTTGGAGTCGGCCTGAATAATAATAACTTCCAAAATCAATTGTCCTGCACTCAAACAAGGATGCAAAAGTTATGTGCTATAGTAACAAAGCAAGGACAAACATGGAAATACACCCAGATTTAGAAGATGGGTACAAATGTACGGCGGATCCCATTGGCCATCGAACCATCGGCCTCCGGAAAGGTAATTGGAGTCACGACTGCACCAGATTAACGAGGCAGTTAAGGATATCATCTTCTCTAATAATACTTTTTGGTTTTGCAAAGTACGAACGCTGGCTAAAACGGGTACGCCCTTAATAAAACCATTAATGGAATGTCTTATGAAAACGGCAAAATCGCCTCGGCGTCACTCGGCACTTTACTGTGTTACTTTGTAACAACACTTGGAAAATCGTGTTGACGCGGGGTCGAACTTTTAACTACTAGAGTGAACAACAAACAACAGTAAAATAAACTGAACTCAACGCGCGGAGGCCGAAGTTAACGACAGAAAAACGTGCGAGGGCTACTCTGAAGCACAGTCAGACAATTTTAAAGTGTACAAATGGCTTGCCAGCGACAGGACACAAGAATTGTACAAACGACAGCAGAGCAGCAGATTAACATATTCGTTGCCAAGTCGCCTCTAACGTAACCGAGTGGAGTCCATGTGTTGTGTGTCAAGGTTGATGTGCTATCGACTGAACTGGGCTTAGATCCTGCTAATGCATTGTAATACAATGACAATTGCATGAACATGGCGATTCCATTTTGTTGCTGCTACAAGTCTACGCGTCCACATATATCGAACATCCTAGGCGCCATCTGTCATGGTACTGTAATGCACTAACAGATCCGAGACCCTGTTGTGGAACGATATGGAGAAAGTATACCGGGAGTTGCAAAAAGATTGCTTGAAACTTTTGTGGTCCATTCTAGACATCAATACAAACAATTATTGTTATTAAGTTATTGACATTATTATATTTTGACATTACAATTATTAAGTGATCAAGCATCAATTTTGGATGTTCGACATTTAGAATGTTATCTACATAGGTAAAATTATTTTTTAAGGCTCATATAAAATTATGACCGTTCCAAGGTTTAGTAATAAGCAAAGCTTAAAAGTGTACGCCGAAATGGAAATATTCACGTTGGAACTCATTACAATGTAACATCTGCATCTATCATGTTTTACAGGAGTTTACTTAAATAATTTGATTGACTTTATTTTTGATTTTTGAGACAAAATCAGAAACATCGAAAAAAATGCTTCAAGCGCTTAGGGGCGCTAACTAGCATTACCAATGAAATAAAAATCATAGCTTGTTTTTTGGCGACCTCTGTGGCGTAGCGGTAGCGCGTCTGCCTACCATGCAAGATGTCCCGGGTTCGAATCCCGGCTGGAAACAAAAACAAAAAGTCCAGGTCTTGGATGTTTACATGTTTGTGATGTCGTTGTTTCTGGTTCCCACGACACAGGGTATCCTAGTGTGGGGCCAGAAGCAATGTATGTGCCTGTATGTAAATGTTATGTTATGTTATAATACGTTTTTATCTAAAAGCGAACATGAGAAATCTTAACAACTGTGATTACTATTATTAGAACCTGCAGTCTAGAACCTAGAATCAGCAATCTAGAACTATAATCAAATTCCGCCAAAAAAGCCCGTTTTTAGCGGAAATCGATTAAAGTCCAAGGATAATTTTATACTACATTCTAGGCCGTATGTTCTGAAAATAGTTATCACAGATATTAGTATGTTTAATGTATACTTTTTGGAAAAAACTTATTATAAAACAAGATAACATTTACATACAAGCACATACATTGCTTCTGTTATGGTTTTTATTCTATTGGTGGCGCTACTTAGCGCCCCTAAGCGCCTTCATAGACACCATGAATTTTGGGAGGTATGAAACTCATGGAGAAATGAACGTGCGTCAACAATTATGGCTGTCAATACGCTAGTTTATTTTTCTAAAAAAGGCATTTTCCAAATACACTTTAACACTAACTCGAATCTCATAGAATCATTAGTAGCCAGCCAGAGTGCGTGCCGCAGGTCCAAACAAAAAAAAACAAAACAGTTTTTTCAAAGATTGAGTTACACGAGCAAATATTATATAGACAAACAAGCAATTGTCATTATGACAAGAAAAATAAGACAGTGGAAAACAAAAATCGCAGAACACAACTGTGTTTATAAAATATACATAAATATATGTGTAAAATGTACATTTTTATACCAAACATTGTTATATAATATTATAAAAGTATACATCTGTATATATATAAATTGAATTTATATTTATGATAAGAATGTAGTTTGAGTTTAACGAGTTATTTTGAGAACAGCCTCTGTTTCATAATAGTTCTTTGGTTCATAATGTTCCGATATACGGAGAGGCAGTACCAACTGATAGCTGGCATATTTATTGAAAAAAGTTTTTTTTTTTTTTTAATTATAAATAATGTGTAAAGACTGGCCTTTTTTTAAAAAAAATCTAGCCTGCACCGTATTGTGGGGTTTTGTTGGATTGGTCGTTCGAAAATATTAATCGGCAAAGTTAAGGTGACAGGCGACCAAGTATAAAATAAAACCTGAGTACAAATTCCTTTCAAAATTACTTTGATAACGTTGTTAGTTTTGTAAAGCAGGTAAAAACCCCCTTCTTCTACGGAACTCTACAGTGCTCAACACGCGCTTGGCTGATTTTTTCCACTTCCTTTTTGTTCTGTTAGGTGCTTATTGTAAAAGGTCCCGGACAAAAAAATTGAAAGCTTTCAAGTAGCGGCCAGTTTTATTTCTCCATCCCTCTCGGTTTCATTTAGAATTCCGTGAAACGATGCGTGATGCGGCATTTTCTTCGGCTACGTGTTATCAATGAGAGAGCTTAAGAACCCACTTTGGAGGTAAAGCGATTCCCATCTCCGGCGCTAATCATAAATATGAAACCGCCGAATGGTCGTAACACGCCAGCGTATTTTATGTTCAACACTAACAAATAATGTTACAGTTTATTTGGCTCTTCTCAGAGTACCTATAAAGTTTTGCAAATGTAATCAAAACTTTGTGGCGAAGGAGCTGCTTAGGCATTCCTTGTGTGATTTTGTTTCGAAGCAAAGATTTCCGAAACAAGAGGAGTGTAATAATAGTTCCAAGTTATTAAAAACAAACAAAACAATTGACTGACTTGAAAGGCAAGAATAAAGATTGAGTGTCGTTTATTTTTATTTTTCCTTTTATCTTTTCTGTTCTCGAATCCGACGGTGAGATTTCAATCAAGGGCCTTTTTTAATTATCCCAATGATCGATAGCCTTGACAAGGCGTTGACCAATATTCGGTAAGTTTTAATGACAAAATTTGTAAGGAAATTAAAAATACTTCATGATTGGAAATTTCCATCCACATTTAACGCCAAATACTAATCCCAGGTATTGTAATTTTTCCTAAATCCGAACTGGCTTTGTGATTGTTGTCTATTTAGTTCTGTTGATCAGTCCCTATCGACTTCATATAGTGTTATTTTGTATGGGTTGTGTTACCTTGAATACGTAATCGTTTGATTAGAGAACGTTGTAGACTAAAAAGGTGACTAGAAATTAGAAAGGAACATCGCGCTGGTGTGGATATGTGGAAAGGATAAAAGAACAAAAATTTACAAAACAAATATATCGAGAAAATGTGGGTGGAAGGCCCGGAAAGTTTATCCCAGGCAGCCATACATTGACCAAATAGGGGATGTATTTGCAAAGAGTTAGATAAAATGTACCCAAAACCGGCGTGCGTGGATACAACGACTAATGATAATGAACGTTGATGAAGCGAAGGTGATCTGTTAGGATCGTGGCAAGTGGCACCCCTTTGGGAGACAGGATTGAGTTTATATTATGTTATAATGATATTTTTCATCGCCAAATGGTTCAATGTTTCAACATAATTACAAAATGGTAGCAATAACTTTAAAATGCAGCGGTGTTTTTTTTTTCAATTGGACATGCAATGAAACTTCTGCAATGTAGGATATGATACCACTACAGTTGAGAGGGAGATATCGGCTCAAAATTAAGGGTGTGAAAATTAAAAACAAGCAAGTTTGAACAACGATAGACGACGATAATTTAATGGTTTTGATTATTTAAAAAAAGTATGACCAAATACAAAAGTTCCTCAAATTCCTTTCTTATGTAATCTACAGGGCTAATATGCGTCCACACTGCATCGCACAGTCCTTTTCTCAGAGAGAGAGATACTTACTACGCGATTCCACCGAAGATTGGAAATTTCAAACGCCGAGGTATGTGAACACCTCGAACTCTCAGGTTTCCTCACTATGTTTTCCTTCATCCCAGTTTGTGGTATTGCTACTATAACCACGTGCAAAAATGTTTAGAATAACAACACTGCTAACTGATTATTAAACCAATTAATTCCAATCTAAGTTTAACGCAAAATCATCATTACATGTCGCTTGCTCTAATATTTTTAAAAGTAGTAACAAAAGTTGAATTACAGATAAACAACAAGTTAGAAATAGAAAACGCAAACAAGTTATTTTGTACTGTTCACTCACCGTCCTATTCTGCAGATTCTTCACTCTACACAGCAGCCTGACCGGATGTCCGACCAGCCCAGTTATGTTGGTCGGCGTGCTGACGTCAAAGTATGGCGCGTCCGCCGTGTGGGGCCATTCCTGGAGGAACTCCGACCTGAACCGGCGCGAGGCGATGTCGGGTGTGGAACTGTCGATGGGCGCTTCCGTGTCGGATCCGGCTGTGGAGTTGTATTGGGAATCAAAGCCATGCCTCAAGCTGCAACCCACGCAAACCTTTATAGGGAAAAGCGGGTGTATGTCAATATTGGCAATGCTGGTCTTGCTTTGAGACTGATTATATGTGGGGTGCTGCGAGGAAGGTTGACATTATACCACACGCTCTCTCACAGACACACAAACACACACGCACATACAATTAAAAGCCTCATCAATTTCATTCATTTCCATCTATCCATCTCTATCGCAGGTTGTCTGGAAGAAATTGCTCTAAGCAATAAATCCGCCAAATGTACTGTATCTTTGTAATTATTTTATGTTTGTGTTTTCCTGGTGTACAATAAAGAATATTCTTATCTTATTTTTATACTATCACGTCGGGGTCACTACTATAAGGAAGAGCGGGTGATCGGGCTCTTCCACTAGTTTCTTACGCCTAGGACGACCGGTCCGACTGTTGTTCCTCAGACGTTATATTTATGGTGTTATATGAAAACTTTGCTTGCGCGATGCAGGTATATTAGAGTTTACATAACATAACAAATACATACAGGCACATACATTGCTTCTGGCCCCACGCTAGGATACCCTGTGCAACTTATAGATGACATGTGATCGCCACACCTTGCTTGGTTTTAATTTACAAACCACGTGCCGGATTGCGACGATACTTTACAAATACGTTTAGAAGACACACATTAAGGTATGAATGTGCTTAAAATTGCAAATAAACTAATCGAAAAGAAATTGGAGCCCCATCAAAAGTTTTTATCAAAGGAGCGTTGTTACAAGGTTACAAGGCGTTAATTTCCTTTTTATTCATCTATTCTCAATTCTATGCACGTAAAACTTTGATATATGTTATTTTTAACATATTGGTATTATTTAATTGAGATCGCCAAATATGATTTGTAAATTGTAATCAAACTGCGTTTGTATGGGAATGATTACGCTCGCATCGTTTGAGTAATCCTTAATTTTATTTTATATATCTACGACATGGTCAACATTTTTGATACTGATTAATTTAATAAACGACAAAATGACATCCGAATATATTTAGCTATGAATGTCTAACCGTGAAAAGTAACACTTAATAGTATGATATAAAAAGCTCTAAAAGAAATAAGAATCATTCAGGTTTTGGCTGACGCTTAAGGATTTAAACCTCGAAGTAGGAATTTCTTCAAGATAACAAGCTCCGCTGTCAACTGCCATGATTGCAGGAAACACAGCGAGAGCCTGCAAAGTAATACGAGTCGAACTCGCTCACAGAGGATTCCGTACTATCATAAACATAATAAAATGAATTAATCAGCCAGTACTCGCCTACTTCTAGACATAGGCCTTTCTCAGTTCGAGACTCTTATTGGGGGTCTGAGTTATACTTGACCGGTTGTTACTAATTGCATGTTACAAAGCTTACCGCGGGCGGAACCCTAAAACAAATACCCATATACAGTACAATGTGGCTTAAAACGTCCTAATTGGTCAGGAATGATAAGAACAAGAATGATAAGAATGATAAGAACGGGAGGCTAAAACGATCATTCATGTGAGTTTTAATTAGGACACAACGTCAGGGAACCGGACCGTAGAGCAGGCACCGCTAGAAGGTGATCTGTGCGCGCAAATAATACGCAGCATTGTTTGAGCTGCCAATTAGAGAGTTGCTTTTGTTCCGAAATCAATACAGGTCGTGGTGTTTCGTGACGAAACGCTCGTGGCTTAGCCGAACCGAGTGATTGGAATCAATCACTTGAGTCAAGCAACAACAGGCGCGGTCAGGTGCAGGATGGGTGACCGTCCGGTGACTACCGGCATTTTTTCTGAGCGCTTCTGTGCTTCGCAAGGCACGTTAGTAAATTAGTGCCAGCTGCCATGTAATGGCAGTCGTTAAGCCATGTCAGAGGCCTTATGGGCGGCTTGATAACTTTTGACAGTAAGGCCCGCCACTCTCTTACAATCCTCCACCAACCCGGACATGGCCCCCGTGGTGGAGTATGGCCTAACCTTCCTCCGATGCAGGAAGAGACCCGTGCCTCAGCAGTGGGGACATACATGTGTTGATATCGATATCGATGCGATCGTGTTTCGTGAAACTCACGGCATATCAGATAATTTCGCCATGTTGGCAAATTAGGTATGTTTGTTTTTTTTTCTTTACGTCTGTACATAAACATGCCATAGAGGATCATTGATAAATAAAAAAAAGTTAAATGTTTTGTGCCCAATAAAGTATTATGTAAAAAATATTTAAGTTTATTTTATCTCCGAACAAAACTATGCTTTACGTATCTGAGGTAGATACAAAGAGTACCACGCATTATGTTGGGATGTTACAATTTTTGAATTCTTGTGTTTCTCTACTTACGAGGGCTGCTACTTATGTATGCGTAATAGAAAAAATAAAAAAATGTATATGGCTAAATATGCTTTTATTGTTTTTCAAAGTATTCTCCACTATGATCGATGCACTTTTGCATTCGATGAAACCAATTTGTAAAACACTTTTTCCACTCTGAGTGAGGTATCTCCAAAACTTGCTGTTTGAATGCATCTACGGCATCTTCACAGGTCGCAAATCGTTGACCACGTAATTTATTCTTTACATTTGGGATTAAATAGAAATCATTGGGAGCCAAATCAGGGCTGTACGGTGGATGACCCATCATTTCTATTTTTGACCATCCAAAAATGTAGTTGTTTCCTGAGATGTATGACAGCTGGCATTGTCATGGTGAAGCATGATTCTGCGTCGCTGGTTGTTATGGCGCATTTTTTCAAATACTTCCGGCAAACAAATGTGTACCACTCCGAATTAACCGTTCTGCGATTCTCCAGTGGTATTGTAGCCACATGGCTATTAATACCAAAAAAGCAGGCCACCATTTGCTTTACAGTGCTTTTTGCACGAGCCACTTTCGTAGGGTTCGGCTCATTTTGAAACACCCAAACTGTTGATTGTTGTTTAGTTTCGGGATCGTTCGCGTAGATCCAGGATTCGTCACCTGTAGATATTATAAACAGATTTTGAGTCGCCTCCGTTGAATTTTTTAAGGTTTTTTTGCACCATTCGACGCGAGCATCTTTTTGATCCTGAGTTAAGTTGTGCGGGATCCAACGCCAACAAATTTTTTTTACTGACAAATGTTCATGTAATAGTCTATGAATGCTCGTCATACATATGCCCAGAATAGCCTCTATCTCGCGATACGTAACATGGCAGTCTTGCATTATTAGTTTTCGCACAGCTTCAATATTTTGTAGCACAACCACCGATTTCGGGCGACCTTCTTTAACTTCGTCCGTGAGCTTACTGCGCCCGCGATTAAACTCACTAAACCAGTGATACACAGTTGTTTTTGATGGAGCTTCACCACCAAAAGTCGAATTTAATTGATCTACGCACTGTTGTTGCATTAAACCACGTCGAAAATCGTAATAAATCATAGCACGAATATTTTCACGAGTGAGTTCTATTTTTTCAGCGATATGACATTTTAAACCCAACAAAAACAAAACACTCACGTATATAAGAGAAAAATACTAGCGGCCAGTATTTAAAAAAAGAACGAACTTGACCATGGAGGTCAGACATTGCGTTTAAAATTATTGGAATCCCAGATTTCGCATACATAAGTAGCAGCCTATGTATGCTGTTTTGTTTTTGTACATTACTAGTGCACATTTGCAAATGTACATTTAAGTATTTAAGTGCTTGATATTTTGTAATCACGTCTTGGATTATGACACAAAAAGCGCTTTTAAAGCCTATGCGGATCCTAAAGTTTTTCTTTAAACTTTTGTCTTTTCTTTGAGAGTTTTATACTCAGTAAAAGTTGCTGTAACATCCTGAATAAATGACAATACGAACAAAATGGTATATAAATATGGCATATTGTGACAGCGAACAGGCTTAATAGATCTGTGGATCGGAATAAAGAAAAACAGAATTTCAGTTCTGTCAAGGGATTGACTGACACATTGAAGCGGCAGTGAAAAGAAATCGACTCGTTTATAATAACTACAATATGTTGTATTACTACAGTGGTGACATCTATAACTGCAATATTGACAAAGTAACTTAAAAGCTGACACAGTTCTTGTGAAACAGCGGGCGTGCAGCCCCGTCTGAACTGAAAATAACCTTATTTTCCAACGTTTATTCCTCGAGGGAAGTCGGTTTGATTAAATAACAGAAGTGCAACGACATTTGTAATGGTTCATTTATTTTACGCCTTCAGTTTCTCGGAGAAACTTCGATGTTTTCTGTCGATGGATCATATTTGAAAGGGATTCATCCGAAAAGAAAGTAATAACAATATTCGCTTTGAGTCAAGAGTTTGAAGAGTTTTCAGAACTGAAGTATTATTTTACTACTACTGAATACAGACAGGAGTAGGTTTTAAATGCGTTTACAATTTTTTCTCTGGGAATTTTTAGATGAAATATTTAATTTATTTTTATTTTACGTGGTTCTAAACATTACTCTATAATTATAATGTTTGTAGTCTATAATTACAATCTATAATTATAATATAGTTAAAATGTTGATGAAGCGAACGTGATCTGCTAGGATCGTAGCAAGTGCCGTGCCTGGTCTGTGTCTAACCCTCTGGGAGACAAGCGTGAAGTTTTCTTATGTTACAAGAATCTGGTTCAGTTTTCAGTGCATCCTGCTACCGGAGTATTTAAGGGGCTCCAATTAGGAGAAAGAAAATGTGGTTAGTCCATTCCCTGCAACTTATCCCGACGGACGCAAATAATGAGAAAAAATGCTTGTACTTTAATACTACAGTAACTCGCACAACAGGCTGACGCAGAAGCGGTGGATTAAGCCAGGTGAATTAAGTTTACGAAGCGCAGTGTTTAGGAAAATTGCGGGAAATTTTGTGCACGGAAAATAATTGAAATATGTCACGAGAAATTGACATTGAATACAAACAGTAAGGGTGTAACAACAAAAGTGAGTGAAAATGTGCAAATTAATAAGAAATAAGAGCACATGGACACGAATCCAAATCCGAAATAAACTAAAATAATGGACGGACGACAAAAGAAACGAATGGGCGGGAAAATTTTCAATGAATAAAAAAACAAAAGCGCGCGACGAATTCGAAAAAAGAAGAAAAAGTTTCGAGACCAAAGAGGTTTGCGGCTTGTCTGACGGACAAGCCTGCTTTACCAAATAGACTAAGTTTTTTCTATCTATTCTGAAGTTAGTCCCACCAACATGTGTCCGTATTGGTTCAGTGTTGAACAAATGCCTCTCACGATAAAATTCATGTCGCTTCTTTCTGTTTTCGGCCATCTTCATCCAGCTGTAATGCTGCGATAGACAATCTTCATCAAACCAGCAAAAGCAGAGTAGACAGATCAATAAGATCTAGGTGAGGATGGTAGTCTGAAGTTACAGCAATACTTTATAACTTTGATACTTACCCATGAATAATAATAACCCTACATTCTATTCATAACAACTTAAAAGTACATATTAAATTTTTCTAATACAATGGTACCAAAATGCCATACATGATTAAACATTAAGGTTTCGTACCCTAATCAGGCTTAACTCTTTCATGCGATGACGTAATTATGTCAAAGAAGGGTAGGCGCCATCTCGGCTTGTCTATTTTGTACGTAAAACATGGTATTTTTTTCTCGTCTTCTTTTCCTGTCTTCAGCTTGCCCCATTTTTATTTTATTAAATTATTGTAATAATAAAATTATTTGATGGGTAGTTCTGCGAACTAATCAAAAACTTTACCAAAAAATTCATACTCATTACCTTGTCTATAAAATAGCATAATAAAAATGTGAGTATTGTGTTATTAATATAACCAAATATAGATAGATAGAAAAGGTAACATAAAAAATATTTATGTATTTTACTTATTTATTAAGAAAGTCTATTGTTCGCTTTTGAGGCACTGGTCTAATCTCAGTGATAGAACAGAGTATGGGCTGCATGCTCACCGAAGCTTTGCGATTTCTCCATCTTTCATAATATAAGGAAAAGTAATTGAAGTAATAACCAAATACTCAATAACTAAATTAACGACATCTTTTACAGAAACACGGTTCCACGAATCTACTCTAGAGGCATTTTATTTAATCTATGGTTAAGTCTTTTCCTCGTAAAATCCTTACTACAGACTACTTTAGTCAGTGTTTTTTGAAGGGACTGTTAGTTAAGGAATAGGCATGTAAAACAGATTTTCAAATCCTCTTCCATTTTCTTCTTTGGTGTCGAAAGCGCCGCCCTCCTCTCAGACATCTCGCTCCCAAAACCGCGCCACTGCTAGCGCGCCGGGTGATGCCTCTATGAGATCCCGCAAACTGGAGCTTCAGGGCAGACACAAAGATGCATTGTTGTTTGTGCAGCTCTACATCGGCACATGATGTCAGCGGCTTCGTGGCAGGATCTCCCATCTTTTCAGGTTATCTCTAGATTGAGCAACACCAGCGCGCAGACGGTTCAGCGATCTCCATACTCTCCACTGATCCTCTTACATAATATGGGGACGTTTTTTTTTACATAAAAATCTATACGTCAGTAATAAAGTAAAGTTTAAAGAATATTAAAGGCATTTTTCTTAGTTTCATTTTTTAATTAATTTATATCTGTGTAAATCTGATGGCGTCGAATCTGACCTCACGTCCAGTTTAACAAATATCGTAATCACTAGTATAATAATAATAATAATAATGGCCTTTTTGCATCTACTTAATGAGATGATTCATACAGCGTTCAGTGGCATTTTCACCCACACCAAATGGGCGAAGGGACCACTCCGACGCTGTAGTCACAACCAAATCACGGGTGAAGTTTACCAATGTTAACCTAAGCGTGACGTCAGCAGTGTGATGGGTGTTTCAGTCAAAATGGCTGAAAGCAGTATTATAATCTATAAATTTATTGAAAATATAGGTAATCTATTTTATTTATAATCATAAATCAGTGTTACAATTAATACTTTTAATTTATGTACTTTCCCTAATATTTTAAATCTTTGATTATTTGATACTGTCGTGACGCCTATGGTGTTTTATAAATAAGGAGATAAATCTATTAAGTTTGTTATTCATTAATTTCTTTTTTAATTTTTTTTACTTTTTCTCTTTGCCAAAAGCCTTTTTTTCTATCGTCGTCGTCGTCGTCGTCAGGATATACTAGTGTGTACGACGACCACTGCTGGACACAACCCTCCCCTAAAGAGTGCCACGTTGTGCTATCATAGGGGGTAGTGCCCATAATCCCCACGTTGGGCATGCGGGTTGGGGATCGCAGTTCGGTGGAATTGTACTGCAGGGGCGCTGCTGCCCACCCCCCGGTTTGTGTCCCTTAGTCACATTTTACGATACCCGCGGGAAGAATTGGGTTGGTGCTATTCTCTAGGCCGACACCACACAGCAAATATAATGTTTTCTATGTAGGAAATATAATAAAAACATTATATTTCCTACAGATACATAATTTCACTCCAATCTTACCTACTGTTCCCAAGTTCCCCATTACCTTTCAGCTTTAATGAGGAAAGGCTGAATGGCAATGGGGCTTATAGTGAAAACCCTTTGCTTTTTCGTGTTTTCTACGAAAAACCTTTGAGGTACTTACAGTAGATGCCCAAAAACACCACGTAAGTGAAGCCCAAAAACATCGGCTTATGAAATTCCATATTTCCTCACATTTCCACAGTTTTGGAGAATTTTATTTATGCCCAAAGCGCCGTTATTTTAATAATCGCAAGTTTTTCTTGCGTTTCTTTTATCACAGAATGAAAAACAATAAAAGAACCGTTTCTTTAGTTATGTCATCTGCATGCACTTTTGTATACAGATGTGGAATGCAATAAATTATTGAGTATTGAGAATCCTATAAACTAAGGCGACGAACTTTGCCGCGAGAGTTAGTACCAATTTATATATATATATATATAGTCGCCTTAGTTTAATATATATATATATATATATATGGATTTTTGCGGCCCTGTAGGGCATGCAACATTATAAACCATACGAGGCCGTATAAATTAAGCCTATTACATTTTAATTGGAATCAATCAGCAACAGGCGTGGTCAGGTGCGGGATGGGTGACCGTCCCGTGACTAACGCTAGTGGCATCTTTTCCGAGCGCTTCCGTGCTTCGCAAGGCTTGCTAAGCCGTTGGTGCCGGCTGTCATGTAATGGCAGTCGTTAAGCTATGTCAGAGGCCTTATAGGCGGCTTGATAACTTCTGACAGTAAGACCTGCCACTGTCTTACAATCCTCCACCAACCCGGTCTTGGCTCCCGTGGTGGAGTATAGCCCAACCTTTCTGCGATGCAGGAAGAGACCCGGGCCCCAGCAGTAAGGACATACAAAGGGTTGATATCGACTAATTAGGTGACATTTAGGGAATGGTATCATAAAGCTAAAATAAAGATGGGCAGGGCATTTGGTTAGGGGACCGGTGCTAGTGGGCTATAGTAACCATTGGTGGCCAAGAACTGGGCCTAGATTCTGCCAATGCAATGTGGTACAATGACAACAGCAGGAACATGGTGATTCAATTTCGTTACCGCTTCAAGTTTAGGCGCACATACATCGAACCTTCTAGACATCAATGGTATGAAAAAAACATCCCACGGGACCAGATCACGTATCCGTCATGGCACTACAATGCACTAACAGAATCGAGGCCCAGGAAGAGCGTAAATAAGAAAAGCTGACCCCACCACCATGTGGGACTAAAGCTGGGAAAAGATAGAGATAGAGAGAATCGAAGCCCAGGTCGACGGTCAGTGGTCAGAACACCAGTCTGGTAGACCGACGATATCGTGAAACGGCTGGGAAACATTGGACGGGACTAGCAAAAGACCGGCTGGGTTGTCCTAAAAGATATTGTATGGAATGGAATCAGATATTTTGATGAATTCGTGTCTTGGTTATGCTTGAAAAAGTGGGAGGAAGGGCGGTGCATTAACTAACCGCATGGTACTTTTGGGATTTTTGGCGGAATCCAGCAAAGTAATTTTCACATTTTAATGTCCTAAAAGAGACAAGGGCCAACAAAGTCATGTATTCAATTTACTTTATACCTATTTACTGTCTGATCCTAGTGTTTTGTTTTGGTTTAATTTTCCATTTTTATATTCTAAAAATGTAGTTACAGTGCCTAATAAATTTATAATATTCATTAATTTCTTTTTCTTACAACAAGGGCACTTCTTTAAATCAAATTATACACGTCGTTGCTAATCGCAGTATGGACCCTTAAAATTAGCGTTGCAATTAGTTGGTCGAATTTTGGGGACTCATGACTTTAGGACATTGTTTGTTTTGGTGTTATTTGTATTTTTGCCGCCACCTAGTTAAATTTTGGCTAATATTGTGTTTTCTATTGACTGTTGTGTGACATTATTTTTTTCAGTATTGTGTCGTCAAATAAATATTTCTTTCTTTCAATTAGCTCTGTACTGACTAGATAGCTGGTTTCTTGACTGAGGGTTTCGCTAGGTAAATGCTTAAGTAACAGTCTGTCACTCTCCTTGCTGAGAAATTCGAACTACAGTTGGCTATTTGCTTGACGGGATTCATGGCTCGGAAACTGGCTGTAAAGCGACTAAGCTGTATCGCGCTCCATCTCTAAACAGCTGTTAGCTGCATTTACGTATTTAACTTTAAATTAGCGACACAAATCAAAATTGTAAGATCCCCTGCGGACATATACAATTTATATTCACTGTGCTTGTTTCGGCCATGTAACATTAATTTGAAAAGAAAGACAATAAATAAACTATCTCTCTCTCTCTCTAGATAATAGACAGGTAGAGAACACTCAGATATTTCTTAACCTAAGGAGTACAGACGGCGACTTTGTTACTAAAAGAGATCTCATCCAGGCAACCTGATTAGAAATATGGTGCAACACGGCCCTACAAAGTAAGTTGCAACTTCTGATTGTGCTGTTCTGTGGCCACAACCTCTACGGCGCCTGCTCCAAACAAATCCTCGGCTTACGTATTTTTGCCGGCTTCATTCATGCTCAGCCAAGCGTTGGGGAATAATACGTACACAGTCGGTCGTAAGCAGGACGAGACCCCAAGACATTTGAAGCAGTTTCTCTGGGTTCCGCACCCCAAGGGCACTTGTTAGCTGCCAGAGGTACCCATCAGATACCCCTAACCATTACTTCCGTTAGGCGCCCCATCGGACATTCCTAATCGTTCTTACCGTTGGTTACCACATGTGTACCGATTGGACATCCCTATCGCGCCACACATAATTCCATAATATGGCTACGGAGTTGGTCTCTGTGTTCATCTGTCTGTTCATGTCTGTTCATCGGTAATCGATTGATATCTATATCAGACCTCGTATGTCCTCACTGCTGGGGCACAGATCTCTTCCTGCACCGCAGGAAGGTTAGGCCATACTTCACCACGGGGGCCAAGTCTGGGCTGGTGGAGGAGGACAGTGGCGGGCCTTACTGTGAGAAGTTATCAAGCCGCCCATAAGGTCTCCGACATGGCTTAACGACTGTCATTACATGACAGCCGCCACTAACGGCTTAACGTGCCTTGTGAAGCACGAAAACGCTCGGAAAAATGCCACTAGCGGTAGTCAGGGGACGGTCACCCATCCTGCACCTGACCGCGCCTGTTGTTGCTTAACTCAAGCGATGGATTCCAATTACTCGGTTCGACCAGGTCACGAGCGCGGCATAGATAGTACTATTATAAAGTAAGTTATACATGAATCAAAAAGATTTTCCTCAATTCTATCCAAATAAAGCTGTTGTTTCTTAAAATAACCAAAAACCCCACTGCTGAGCATTAACTAAGCGGGACCCAAATTCAACAATGTAACTACGTACTTACATTTCAGTTAATATTTTGTATTTTAGTGAAGTTTTTATTTAATTTATGTTGATTTCATTTAGCCTATGATACTCGCGCAAACACGACTAATCGTTTAAGATGTTATTTGTCAAAATATGACCATTGGTTAGTTATAAGCCAATACAGGAGCGGACATACGTACATACATACATACATACATACATACATACATACATACATACATACATACATACATACATACATACATACATACATACATACATACATACATACATACATACATACATACATACATACATACATACATACATACATACATACATACATACATACATACATACATACATACATACATACATACATACATACATACATACATACATACATACATACATACATACATACATACACACGAGCCAAACACAATACCCTCATTTTGTGCTCCGCCACAGTCGGGTTATAATCCGCTCATTGACCTTTTTCATATATTCCGAGACACAGCTCCGATAAATTTAAAGATAAAGCATGATTCTGTATTTTCTGCATCAGAACCTTTGATATCCTTTGATGTTGCTATTATTATCTATGCTTTGGACTGCACCTTTCAAAATTCTAAATAATATTCCAGTAAACTCACCCATCGACTTAAAATACCGTTTGGATTTTTTAGCTTATCTAAAGAGTATTATTAAGATTACTTTTCTAGTAATCTTAATAATACTCTTTAGATAAGCTATCTGAATGATACCTAATATTAGGTATCATAATACAAACACTTTTGCACTTTTGCAAGTACCGTGGTCCCGGAAGACTTAGGTGACAGGCGTCTTTTTGAAACCATTAACTGTTATTAACTGAAATAGGATGTAGTGACTAGAATTGAGAAAGGAATGTTGCGTTGGTTTGGACATGTGGAGAGGATGAAGGAAGAAAGATTGACGAAACAAATATATATTGTGAATGTGAGTGGAAGGGCTGGTAAGGGACGTCCCAGACGGACTTATATCGACCAAATAGGGGATGTATTAGCAAAGGGAAAGATAAAAAGTACCCGGAATCGGCGTGCGTGCATGCAACGACTTATGAACGTTGATGAAGCGAAGGTGATCTGTCAGGATCATGGCAAGTGGCAGCTCCTGGTCTCTGCCTAACCCTCTGGGATACAGGCGTGAGGTTTCGCACCGCAGTCTGTGACGCTCGTGGGGTAGCACATGGCACTGACTGAAAATCAGCGCTGAAGGCTAGTCCATCAGCATATTGCTGAGTCAGTTGCCATTTATAGCAGCAGGGACACGCCGTGACCTTTTTTTTGACCTGGAGTTTTTTTTTACCAGCTGGGGTTTGAACCCGGGACTTATTGCATGGTAGCATGGTAGGCAGATGCGTCTCAAAATGTCAACATCGGATTTGTTCTTCAGTACTATGGTTTCCACCTTCAGTGAACAGTATCTACCTATTTATATTATATAAAAGTATTTTACACCTTAAAGGTGCTAAATGGAATATCAAGGTCCCATGATATTTTTCGTATGCCTATGACGCCCGTTTCTCCTTTGGATCTATAAAAGCCTTTATCCCTTGAATCACAATAAGTACTACTTGAAGTTTATACATGCATCTTCTTCTTCTTCAGGCTATATTATGTAGTCCACTGCTGGACATAGCTCTCGCCTAATGAGTGCCATAGCGCCCTGTCTTCAGCTTGCCGCATCCAGCATCTGCCGGCAGTTTTTCGCAGATCGTCATCCCACCTGGTCGGTGGGCGTCCTACACTACATACATACATAACAACTATATAATAATAAAAACCGGCCAAGGGTAAGTCACACTTCCATTGTATGTTACTTGTGGCGAGCACATGTCAACTCTGCACGCGCACTACAAACTCCAACATTCCTGCATCGCGCAATCAAAGTGTTTCAATGACATACATAAATATAACGTCCGACTAACAATAGTTGGACCGGCCGTCCCCAGGCATACGATCTGCCTGGCGGGAAATTTCCGCTCTTCCCTATATACTGAAATAGTTACCGATTTGTTATACAAGAGTGCAAAGTTGCTTTCTAACCGCGCGTTCAATTTTGATGACCGAGCAAGCGAAGGATTCAAAATTAGAATCCTGAGCGTTAGCGAGAGAATCAAAAGAGCACGAGGTGAAAAATCTTTGCACTCGAGTGCAACACGTAACTTTACAATCACAAAATAGGCACACTTCTATTTCAGTTTAGGTATTAATTACTACAATATGACGGGTAAGTATTACAGAATAATCTTTAAATTATAACAAAATAATACTAAGGTATAATTAAGAAAATTTTAAAGTAACGTTGCTACAGTTATTTAAATTGAGTGTAATATTTTTTTAATTCACAAACTTAGTGCACACGATGTTCTAAATTCAATTTACTTTATCCTCTAGAGAATAAAAACGGCTTTTCCACTCAGATATTGAAGATTAAAAATATTCTTTCCGAGATGGTCGGATGAAAAAATTTTAGTTATATATTGAACGGATCTAATCACGTTGAAAAAAATCCCATTTTTACTAGGATAAAATTATTTTATGTGTGGAACCCTCGGCACGTGGCTCGCATTTTGTTCAGTTGTTTCAACTGTGGTTCAGTTTTGTAGTAAGAAGTGCTCAGCGTGGGTAAAGTACAAAACAAAAAATATTTAAAAAAATAAAAGAACCCGACTGCAGTGATAAATCAACTGAAAGGGAAAAATAAGATAATTTTATTTTCAAATGCTAATGTCGAATCAGAAGAGTTCATGCTGCTTTACTTGAGGGACCAAATAATATAACTTTATAAGCATTATTTGCTCAAACTGTTGCATTTATTATTTTATATAAAATGATGCAGTCGGGACCCATTAGAGGACTTTAAACAAACAGTAATGGGTCCCGACTGCAACATTTTATATAAAATAATAAATGCAACAGTTTGAGCAAATAATGCTTATAAAGTTATATTATTTGGTCCCTCAAGTAAAGCAGCATGAACTCTTCTGATTCGACATTAGCATTTGAAAATAAAATTATCTTATTTTTCCCTTTCAGTTGATTTATCACTGCAGTCGGGTTCTTTTATTTTTTTAAATATTTTTTTTTATTTTTGACCTTTTAGTGACTCAGTAAAACTATAAAATTTAAAGGTCCATCTGTTCTGCTTACATGCTTTAAATCGTTATATTATTTTATTTCCTGAATGAATGTTAGTTTATTGCTTTATTTTCTTTTGTTCGACATTGGATATGTCGCGGCAAATCATAAATATTTTTACTGATATACTTGTTTGATATAGTCATAGGTACCACCTGCCTGCATTAAAAATTTATGTCGTACGATATTTTTAGCTAGTATAATGAATATGGTCTAATAGTGTTATACGATCTAGAATATTTGCAAAGGAAACGACAGATTTTTTTCTTTATTATCCTTACATAAATTGTCTGTTTTTTATGTAGCCTAAAAACGCTCCACTGCACCTAGTTATTTAATGTTAACGATTGTAGGTGGGTACTGGAATAGTCACGAATTATGTCCTCGACCTGAACGGCGCTCAGCTTTCGACATCTCCAGAGTAGAATTCTTCGTGCTTGCATTGCTGGGCCCAGTCTTCGGTCTCGCTAATTACTTAGAATAAGGACTTGTGAATGGGAACATAAATGGTCTGAGCCTTCAGCCGCGGCCTGTACAAAGGCGCGACAGGTTTCCTCCTAACAGCAACTTTAAGTAAGTGTCGCGGCTTTCGACCGACTATTCCGAGACTATTCTCTCCATTTGGCATCAGCGTAAATAGAGCTCAGCATTTGGAATCGCCATGGGAGTATTCCTCTAGCCCGCTTCACAGCCTTTGGCCGTGCCGCGACCTGTATTGAGCTGAGCTCGGCCTTCAACCTCGTCGCGGCAAGTTTCCTCGCACCCGCATGATGGGGCACGGCCTTCGGCCTGGCGTAGTTACTTAGAGTTGTGGCATGGGCGTGGAGACATACAAAATCTTGGTTTTCTGAATGCCAAAATATTACCGGAATTAAAATGAAACTACAACAAATTCATCTTGAGGTGGCCCCTTAAAGCATTAAAATTTTTACTGAATATTTAGGTAGGCAATAGATAAGCAATCTTTGGTCTCACAAGTGAACAGGAAACCTAACACAAAATCATAATCTTATTTTCGGAGGAAACGAGATAAAATTCGTTAAGATGAATAGAGCTACAATTTTTTTTATTTCATGTTTCCTACGATACGAGGTCACGGAGGATCCGTCTTCGGTTACCAGTGAGAGCGTTCAAATATTTTTTTTACCTTTTATTGTTTCTTCTTTGAACCCAGCTTGTCTGACTATGACCGCACAGGGGAAAAGGAGTTACATGCTACACTTTATATATTTTGTTTAGTTAGTTTTGGTCTAAGTGTCAGTAGGAAATTAATATCAGAGTTAAGAAATTAATTATTTTGACCCCCTATAAGGTTGATATTTCTTAAATTAATGAGATAAACGAATGGCGTAGAAAGAAATAAACACTTTATAGGCATTATTTCTTTTAGCACTTATACCGTTTCTATAAACGGTTTGTTTACATGTAGAGCGAAGCTTATATTATGTAAATTTATACATGTAATAGAATAAATATATGCCAGCGCCATCTAGTGGCTAAAAGTGGTACTGTAGGACAGGGTTTCAGCAGACAAGAAGAGAAACGTTGTTTCAGCACGACAGCACGTACTCAGGGATCTATTTATTGAAGCAATATGAAACTAAGGATTACAGTAACTGTACTACTCGTAGTACGAGTAGTACAGTACTACGTACTACGTACGTAGTAAGAGTACGAGTCTCGTACCACAGCGCGGAAGCGAGGTATATTACCTACGTCACTAGTCGTCCCAATATTGGTGGACAGTCAGTATTGGTCGAAGTGATTCGCAAGCGCTCAAATACTAACCAATTTCTAATTAATCATAAAAATGTTTTTTTTTGGCCCTATAAAGGGCACCCTCCGGAGGACACGGGGGAGGGAGGTGGTGAATGCTCATGCATAATAGCACGGACCCGGCCGTGCTGCCAATGTGGGACTCACAAGAAGTGCGCCTACCCACTAAACACCACCTTGGGACTGGTTTTGGTCCTAGAGACCCCTAAACCCACATCGGGAGCGACCCCCCTTGAGGCCGAGGAGGGCGCACAGCGGAGCTCCCTAGCGGAGCGTCCGCTTAGAAGAGTTTATATTACAAAACTGCTATGAAAGAGCAGTGCCCCCCCTAGGGGGGACACTGGCAGAGAAGGGGGGTGCGTCTGACTGGGACCGAGCCTCTAAGAGGTGGTTCAGGTCAGACGACAATTTGTCGGGCGGGTCAACGAGTACGTTCCTGGGCCTGCGCACCAGGTAACGTGGGTCCGTCGTGGGCGGAGAGTAAGCCGCTGCTTCGCGGATCAGGGGGTTGGGATGTTCTTCAGCAGTGCTGAAGAACGTCTCTGAGAGGGACCTAATAAATTGCTGACCTAATAAATTGCTGGCCTAATAAATTGCTGGCCTAATAAATTGCTGGCCTAATAAATTGCTGACCTAATAAATTGCTGAATAAAAATGGTGTTTGTTTAATAATATTATCTAGGACCTTCGGACAAAACCATACCGCAATTTAGAACACAAACAGTGCCATCTGTGGTTGGGTAGAGGAACTAATACAGTACTTTACACTACTTTAATTACTTAGAAGTGAATATTATTTATGTTGCGTTTGTTCTCTATTAATGCTTATTTTATGTAATCTACGACACCCGCAAAATTCTTTTTTAAATACTTTACACGTGTTAGGCGTAGTTAAACAAAATTTTATTTTTTAATTAAATGAATGATCTAGAAGGATCAAACCACTTTAGAGGAATTATTTCTTTCCGTATTTGTACCGATTCTATAAATGGTTTGTTTACATGTAGACCAAAGCCGAAATTATGTATATACATGTATTAGAATAAATAAAATATAGCAGCGCCATCTAGTAGCTAAAGGTGGTACTTTAATTGCTTAGAAGTAAATCTAATTTTTTGTTCCGTTGGTTCTCTATTAATGCTGATTTTATGTAACCTACGTCATCCGCAAAATTCTGTTTTGAATATTTCATACCTGTTAGGGGTAGTTTTAATAAAATTAGTATTCGAATTCAATAAACTAAATATAACAGCGCCATCTAGTGGCTCCTAGCTGTACTTTAACGAAGCTTCTTAACGAATTTTATTTTTCGTCACGGTCCTGATCGCATAATTATGATTTTTTATAGCCTATGACACCCGCGCAAGGATGCCGAATCGAATGACACCTTGTTTAACAAAATCTGACCACTGGTTAAGGAGTTATGAGGGAACATAGAATCGGACATACTTACATACATACATACATACATACATACATACATACATACATACATACATACATACATACATACATACATACATACATACATACATACATACATACATACATACATACATACATACATACATACATACATACATACATACATACATACATACATACATACATACATACATACATACATACATACATACATACATACATACATACATACGAACTAAACACATTACCCTCCTTTTGGGCTTCGCCGCAGTCGGGTAAAAAACTACTGGCGTTGATGCAATCTTAGGACCAATTGCTTTAGCCCGAGTTAGCTCATCCAACTCGAGTTAACGGGTTAAATCGATAATTTCCTATACAAAATGATGCCTTTAACCTGTTTACTCGAGTTAAATTAGATAACCCGGGCTGACGCTAGTGGGCCTTAGTAATAAGGCCGCCAATTGTACTATATTTCTATATAATTTCTGTTACTCTCATTTCTGTGTACAATGAAGAATATTCTACCGATCTATCTGTCTATATACACGGAACTACACGACATCGCTATTATTGAATCTTAAAACCAACCAATTTACGCGCTAATTTCAACGAATTTAACGATAAATCACAGCAAACTTTTAGTGGTTGTCTCGCCTTTTACACCCTGCCGATTCTGATCGCTAGCAATAAGAGCCCCATGCAGCGGTAAAGTAAATAAAGGGCTCCATATTATAGGTACGTACCGATGACAAAGAGGAAGCCATGCAGAAGAGATAGCCGTAAAGCGAAGTTCGCTGGGTTCAGCGCTCGCTCCATCACCCCGCAGCGCTGGATCGCTGAAAAATGTCCTTTGTCTTAGCACTAATGCGTTGAATCCTCGTACAGACACGTAGCTAGGATTTAATTGAGGAGGGGACAAAATTTCCTCGTCGTTCGTAAATCGTTATGAAGACGTATTTTATGTAGCCTATATGGGGCACAGGCGTTCTCTTAAATAAAGTGTATGGGCTTAATTAAAACGCGTGCCCACCGTGGATTGGCAACTTAGCAGAAAGGTTTGCTCAGGTTTTCTCACGAGTTTTTCCTTCACGGTTAGAAGTTATCAATACCACAAATGTACGTAGTTACAAAAATAAACTCACGACCTTCCGAATGTTAGGCCGTTGTTCTACTACTGCACTACCATCGCTTTTTACAATTATATACTACGTACTCATATTTAAATATTTCTGGTATGAAATGTGACATTGGCATTATTTAGTAGATGGTAGTTAAATGGTCCCAAAAATAAACTACCAAGACATCTAGAAAAATCAGCGGTAAGAAAATTAAGCAATCAGCAATTTCGGTTAGCACCGTACTGTACACTTTGTGTAAATATACACCTTTGTTAATATTTTGTATTGATTTTTTCTTGGTGTACAATAATAATCTCGCTTCTTGAACCGCTCGTAGCCCCTTTATTAAGTTGTTGTTAGTTGTTGTGTTGTTCCGTGTACAATAAAGAATATTCTTATCTTATTTTATCTTATCTAGCTTAACTTTTATTTCTTTGCGAGAATTTCTCGTTTGAAAAATTCTGAAATATCAAACTATGTTGTAACAAGACACTTTAACCGACTTCATAAAAGGAGGAGGATATGAATTTGACCCGCGTTTTACTTATTAATAACCTACTGTCTATTACTGATAAAAGATAGGACCTGAATTAAACAATGCAATTTATTTATTTGACTTTTATTCTTCTTTTTATTCCCGAAATTTATTTATTTATGGCTCCAATGGCCCAGTTACAAAATGAACTCAAAAACTAAAAATTAAAAAAAAACTAAATTTCAGCTTAATCTATCGCACTGAGTAAGAAATAATTTATTTGCCTAACCACAGGTGCAAAATTATGCTATCAATTTTCTGAGACAGAAAATGCCTTCCGCTGTAACTGTTGCGGTTATATTTCAGTTTTTTTTACATGTGTGCGTGTGGTTGGCTCAAAACTATATAAATTCTCTGTCTCTCTTTTTCTTTTCTTTTTTTAATTTTTTACCCTCCGTACACTAACAGTGTGTTAATCTGCTGTAAAAAGCTGTTAGTTGGCATATAACAAACATAAAACAAAAAACAACTGACACCTGTTAACAGAATATTGATTGCGCCTTGATTATGTAACTTTTCACGTATACATCTGTGTGCAAAAGTGGAATATTTACATACCTCTGCCATATAGATATGTATCACTCGTAGTGGATACCTTGTTGCAGTGGATATTTGATGTGTGATAGTGATATTGAGCCACATCATTGTACGACAAAGTCCAGCTCATATTTCGTTCTTTCACATATATGTATACATGAAAAGTTGCATAATCATGGCGCATATAGTTGGTGTACGAGAAGCATGGATTTAATATGCTGAAATGATGAAGCAAGGACCCCTCTTTAATACACGACCCGCCCGCGCCCCCGGGCCTTATGCATTCGCTATGAGTCTACATAAAAGCCGTGTGAATGTAAAGTCTGATGGATTCCCCTCTTATAGTCGGCCTGCTTTTTCAGAGGAGCGTTGTTCTCCACATTTCATAATGACGAACGCCATGTATTTGAGTTTTCTAACTAAAGTTAGTTTGTTGAATATTTATTTCATATTTTTTTCAGCTGTGGAACCGAATATATAACTTCTAATTTTCATACGTTATTTTTGTTGGTTGATATTATAGAATCTCAGTTGCAGTCCAACGCTTGAGCTATAAGCACCTATCCCCCATTAGACTATACTATTTTATTAATATATATCCAACATCTGTGTAATTACCCAATGAATGAGAAATATGGAATTGTTAGGAAAGAATTGTAGAATTTTATTTAACTATGGAATGTATTGATTTGTAAAAATAATGGTCCTATTCGTAGGAATAGTGGAAAGAAACTTAGCGAACTAAAAAATGTCATACAAGCGCACAGACTTACAAACTCTAAAGCAATTGAGGAGTATTTTTTGTATCATACTCTACAACTAAATCATACTATATGCATGGGTAGTACGTTGTTGCTGTTTTGTCGTGCTAAAAGGACAAAAATTTACAACTAATGTACTTCTTAGCGTGTCGATGCATGCCATCGTGGTGGAAATATTTGCCAATCAGCGTCAGCGTCTCGCTGATTATTACCCAGGGTGCGTCAGACGTACGGGTTCAGTGAGTACGTCGTTCGGGAGTCTCCTTTCATGCAATTAATGTACTGGAAAGTCACGACTTTTGACGTTAAAACGGGCGAATCGCATCGTCGTATTTTTTAATCTTTGCATGTCGCATTGAAGATTGGGGTTTTGTTGTGAAAAATACCAAGTTTCAGAAGTTGCGATAGTTACACATTGTGGCCGATTTGCTCTTACGTGTTCGTTGGAAACTCAACGCGACAGTACGGATTTCTGGTAAGTTTTTGCCGGGCATTATACGAATTTTTCATATCATCAATCTCACCCGAACGAGTTTGGAAGAAGTACCTGCAGGTGCGTTCAGTCTCTTACATTTTAAAATATTATTATTTTAATTCTTTATTGCACTAATTACATGAGTAAATGTACAAGAGCGTGCTTACTGCAAGAAGCATTCTCTCCCAGCAAACCAAATATACTCTGGAAACAAGGCAAAAAGCCGCATTCATTAGTCTTCACATTTACCGCCTGTAATTGCATTTTTTCGTATGGAAAAAAATCTCAGGCATACTTAATATTCAGAACTCAAATCAAAAATCAAACTTTTTTTAAATCAATCAAAAATGTGTGTCAACAAATTAAGGAATGTAAAATTTTATCAGCTGTTTTCGGGTCGAGTTTATAGTGGAGGAAGAAAGAGCGAAAAAACTCCACTCTGTCCATATTTTGTATAATTTTCACTATACGTTTTCGTTATTCGTTAACAACCCTTGTATGTCCCCACTGCTGGGGCACGGGTCTCTTCCTGCATCGCAGGAAGGTTAGGCTATACTCCACCACGGAGGCCAAGTCCGGGTTAGTGGAGGATTGTAAGACAGTAGCGGGCCTTACTGTCAGAAGTTATCAAGCCGCCCATAAAGCCTCTGACATAGCCTAACGACTGCCATTACATGACAGCCGGCGTCAACGGCTTACGAAGCGCTCGGAAAAATGCCACTAGCGGTAGTCATGGGACGGTCACCCATCCTGCACCTGACCGCGGCTGTTGTTGCTTAACTCAAGTGATTGATTCCAATCACTTGGGTCGGCTAGGCCACGAGCGCTTCAGTATACATTATAACAAAATCCCTAGGGGGCAATCAACAACACGCAATAATAAACATTAGTTAAATTAAATAATAGACGCAGTAAAAATCCCGTCTACAATTACGAGACGAGGCATCCGTAGCACACAAACCTACACAACATACCTATAACTCTGACAACATCAAAACAGAAATGTCAACACGTATTCTGTGTTCCCGATTCACTCATTTGAGGAAGGACACGTTCAAAGTGAGCAGTAAATACGAATGGAATTCCAATTAGAGGGTTTTAATCTGGGTGGTTGCCGATCCGCGCACCGTAAGGGATAGGAGACAAAGTAGGTAAATAAAACGAACAAAATGGATGGTCTTAATTAATTCTTATTTGCCAAATCATTAGTATTGGACGTGGCTTCCGATAGCTACAGTTGTGAGGTTTAAAGCGTTTTATAAATAATAAAACTGGAGTTTTATTTATAATATGTTTTATTTATTTTATTTATTATATAAACAATAAGGCTGCCAATTGTGCTGTATCTTTGTAATAATTTTTTATTTGTTTTTTCCTGGCGTATAATAACGAATATTCTTATCTTTTCTTATCTTGAACAGAAAACGTGATGAAAAATAGAATAAGCAGGTAAAGTCGTGGCCTAGTCGAACCAAGTGATTGGAATCACTTACTTGAGTTAAGCAAAAACAGGCGCGGTCAGGTATCCTGCACCTGACCGCGCCTGTTCTGGGTGACAGAACAAACAGAAAAAACAGTGATTTTCATTTAAAAATTTAATTTAGTTTCTCTACATAATCTTTCGAGTTTTTTGTGCTTGGACCTTGGAGCTTGGTGTAGTGTTTCCATGTCATCTATTCAGGTGAAATTCTGGAGTTCCAAATTATATATACACGGCCTAAATGCTTCCGACTTAATACATTTTTCGAACCACATTTCAATTTAATACATTTTTTTAAATGCGGTTCAATAAATGTATTAGATACACTTTGTGCCAAAAGTGCTATATAACATAAAGGATTATTTAGATGACAACGATGTCTGGAATTAAAGCCAGCACAATGCGTGACTTCTATGTTTTATAATAATTATGTAAACACTGTTAATAAAGGACTTTGGAAAAACTAAGTACAAAGTATTTTTGTCCATTTTTTCTCTAAACTGACCTAGACTTTGAAATGGACACCAAGTTTGACATGTAACGTTCATTAAGCCGCAGTTTCTGCGCTACTTTGAATGAAACCTTTTCATTTAATTTCATGGTTAAAACATAATATGAGGCAAATCGTACACCTAGTCAGTAGAGCTTAATCATGGTGAGTAGAGAAGTAGATCGCGTTGGTTCGGTTGCTCCCCAAAATTTAATTTTTTTAGCATACGTTTTTTACAGTCTTAAAAGAAACTAGATACATAATAAAACGAACCATATTTTTTATTTTCGGAAATTCGATGATTTTCGTTCATAATTTTCTGTTTTAATTTCGTCTTATTCTAAAAGAACGTAAACTCAAAATGACGTCACACATACGGCTTAATAATAGTAACACCCTTGCCGACTTTTTAAAAACCATTGGAATTAAGGAAAGGAAAAGGAATTACTCCGACATGACATTTGAATGATATTGAAAATGACATCTGTCATAACATTTTTAATACTAAGCAACGGTACCTCCTAATTCCACCGTATGTGTGACGTCATCACACAATTTTTGGTTTTTATTTATTTTCTCTAAAATTAGGCAACAATAAAATTTCTACTTATATATTTTTTTCGTAATCATGATAGCAAAATTAAGAAACAGTATTTTTAGTTTTGGGCGTTGTAAAATATGAAATGTTGTCAATTAAGTAAATTAATCTGGGTGCAGATCAATAGAGTGGAAACTTGTTTTCGGCTGCCCGTCCACTACACTACGGCCCGAAGGCAGCGGCTTACATTTTGCATTGTACATGCGTAATGCTCGTGAACGAGTGCTGTTCGTGTGTCTGGCCCTTGTTTTACCTACTATTATGAGACATTTGACTAGGTAATGCTTTGGCATTTAGGGTTGTTAATGGCAATCATGAAATCTTAGTACACGTATCGTCGTCGTCAGGCTATACTAGTCCACTGCTGGACATAGCCTTCCTCTAAAGAGCGCCACGTTGTGTTATCATAGGGGGTACTGCCCATAATCCCCACGCTGGGCATGCGGGTTGGGGATCGCAGTTCAGTGGAATTGTACTGCAGGGGGCGCTGCTCTCCTCCACCCGGTTTGTGTCCCTTAGTCGCCTTTTACGACACCCGCGGGAAGAATTGAGTACACGTAGGTATAGGAAATGGCAACTGATGTATTTGGTTTAAGATGAGACCACTCTGACCATCTTGAGAAAAGATGGTCAGAGTGGAGTTTTTTTTCCGCTGCCTTTTTCTCTACTACAATACGACCCGAAGACCGCGGCTTACATTTTACATTGTACATTAAAATTCAGCAAACAGAATGTAAATTCTTTAAGTTAAAATAAATTGATTTGAATTTGAATACATTGACATTCAGCACACAGAATGTAAATTCTTTACGTTTAAATTTAAAAAATATATCTTTTATTAACTTCACCACGTCCTAGCATGTTTCGTCGACTCGTGACACATGTGTGTGAGATCCGTTTTGTACTTATTGTGTACGAAGTCTGTAAGCCGGCGATAAAAAGACAGTCCTTTATGACGGCTGTAAACAAAATTGCCCTTTGATGCTCATGTCACGAACGTCGCCGGTGAACTGGCTTTCTACATGGAAGGTACACACGGCATTAGATATAAGTGCTATGAATATATTGAAACTGACGTTAAAAACAGTTGAATTACCGAAATAAACAGCCGACGCTTGAAAGGCAATCCTTCCTAAGCGACACTTTTTCCGAAAATGAGTTATATACATCATTGGAATCGCAAAAATTTTCTGCGTTGTTTGGTCTGGGTTTCTTGTCTCTACGATGAGTTTTAGTGTCGCTTAGGAAACAGGATGATTCGCAAAAAAAGGACATTTTGTGCTTACTAACCGACGAAAAATTGGGCATTATTAATTGGTCTGGTGGTTAAACAATTTGAATTCAAATTTTTTTCTATTAGTCGTTTGTTCCATGTTTAAATTTTTAAATTACTGTATTTAGTAATTTTTACTTAGAATAGAATTTTCCTTCTTCGCAGGCATCATGCAGCCGCGATATTTCTCCGGACGCATCACGTAAACCTAACTGTGACTTACCTTCAACATCAGGTGGTGACATGCCTTTCATTGACGAGCCTGAATGTGCTTCCCAAGTATTTTGCAGCCACAACATTTCTCCGGACGCATCACGTAAACCTAGCTGTGACTTACTTTCAAAATCAGGCGGAGACATGCCTTTCATTGACGAGCCTGAAAGAGCTTCGCAAGCATCTGGCAGCCGCAACATATCCCCAGATGCATCAATTACACCAGGATGTGATGTAGGTACCCTTAACATCAGCTGGTACAAATAAAGAGTTGGGTATTCCAAATTCAACGAAAAATAAGGTGGGTAAACGGAAGTGCAAAAAAAACCTACAATACATTGATTATATCTCGGATCAGGAGGACTTTTCTACAATTTACGGTGATATAGATGATTCGGATAATTGGTCAGAGTCAAGTTTACGTAGCGAGGACACGGATGCGGATGCAACATGTAAAAAAAGAAAAAAGAAGAAATCCAAAATAAAAGTTATAACCAAAAATAATGAATCTACGGCTCAAGATGCAACTGTCGGTGATTTTGGGGAGAAGGAAAAAAAATTAATGAGAGAAAAGAAAGATTGCAAAAGAAAAGAGTGGGTGAACAGTATGTTACAAAAAAGGGTGTAACAGTGCCGGCTAAAAAAGTACTGCCCAATCCATGTCTTGGAAAAAAATGTGGGAATGATTGTGGATCTTTGCCAGAAGAGAGACGGCAAAGTATTTTTCAACATTTCTGGCAACTTGATTCAGCTCGTCGCCGAGATTGGCTAGTGTCTACATCTCAAAAAACAGCCGTTTTTTTTTGTGCAATGGCGTTAAGGAGTCAAGATTAGTTTTTTTGTATAACAGAAGAATGTTTGTTTATGTTCTCTACTGCTTTTAGTAAGCAAGATAAATATTGCATGTTTTTGTTAATGTTACATTGAGACTAATTTACTTTTATTTAGGATTTTAAGAAGTGAAGATTAGTTTTTACATAACAGAACAATGTTTGATTATGATCTCAACTGCTTTTAGTGAGCAATATAAATATTGCATGTTTTCGTTGATGTCACATTGAGACTAAATAACTTTTATTTTGTATTTTAAGTTTAAACTTTAAAATTTTCAACAAAAAACATGATGATGGACACCATGATACTCCTTATTGAAAATTTTATTAATTTTATTGTGAAAGTAATAAAATTAATAAAGTATACCTACTTAATAAAGTAGGTATACTTCCTAACACATATTGTGGATTTCCCTGACTAGGAACTTTCTAAGGGTCATGAAAATCCTACAGATGGCATTGCCATGGCCAATTAAAATAATTCCGGTATTTCATTATTTTTTCAAATTCTAACGATATCTTATTCAATCAAATTGATTCAGCTGTTGAAATATTATGTAGGAAAATATAATTATACTATTTTTATTTTTAATGCACTAACCCGTGCTAAGGACAATTTTAAAAACCTATTTACTTTATTTTATACGGATAGACAGAGGTCGCGGGTTCTAATCCCGGCATGGGTGGAATTTTTAGCCTCTAAATATGTTTTTAAAATTGTCCTTAGCACTGGTTAGTGCATTAAAAATAAAAATAGTATAATCATGTGGGTACAGCGATATCATTCCGATGTAAAAACCTAACTGCAAAGTAGGTAGTCAGGGCTGTAAGTGATGCAATCTACTTCAGCCAGATGTCGCTGCCTGTACGTAATACAGAGAATAGTGTAAAGAGGTTCGAAATTTCACTGATGCCGGTGAGTCGCCCATTAGCTCTGTTGGATAGAGCGCTGGCACGGATAGCCAGAGGTCGCATGTTCGAATCCCGGCATGGGTGGAATTTTTAGCCTCTAAATAGGTTTTTAAAATTGTCCTTAGCACGGGTTAGTGCATTAAAAATAAAAATAGTATAATCATGTGGGTACAGCCACATCATTCCGATGTAAAAACCTAACTGCAAAGTAGGTAGTCGGGGCTGTTAGTGATGCAATCTACTTCAGCCAGATGTCGCTGCCTGTACGTAATACAGAGAATAGTTTAAAGAGGTTCGAAATTTCACTGATGCCGGTGAGTCGCCCATTAGCTCTGTTGGATAGAGCGCTGGCACGGATAGCCAGAGGTCGCGGGTTCGAATCCCGGCATGGGTGGAATTTTTAGCCTCTAAATAGGTTTTTAAAATATAATTACATAAATTTGGAACTTAACAATGGCTGATCCGATTTAATTGAATGAGGTATCATTAGAAACAGAAGAAAAAAAAAATTCTTTGATAGTCTGAGAAGAACTGTAGCGAACCGCGCCTATGGCAACGCTATTTGTAGGTTTTGGTAAACTCCGCTTAAAAAGTCTGTAACTATTACTTACAATGAGACTGATTTGTAAGTAAGCAAATTTTATAATTGTTACTCTTCTGAACTGTGAAACAAGGTGTAAAATTGTAAACGGGTTTAGAATAGTTGTGTTTTGATAATAATTAAACTATTAAAAATTATTATGCTCATAAGAGATAAGTACCAATATAATGTTGATTAATTCATGTTGAGTTTAATTTAAAATCACTGAAATTACTTAGACACCTATTTCAAAATGGTGGTTAGTTTTGCAGGCAATTTATACGGACAATCAGTTAAGTAATATTTCCTGTATGAATAAATAAAATTTTTGCAACATATGAGTTTTTCACGAGTTTAATATAACTTCATTTCGTTCCTTACATGATTCTTCCTGTTTTCGTTTTCATGAAGTGCGGTATTTATGTTAAATATGCCTGTTTAAAAAAAAACACTTTGATGATTTAGATAAATTTACTTGATTAAAAAAATGTGTATTTTTTAACTAACCGACAATATTGCATTAAATACAAATGTTAACACAGTGATTTTAATGTCATAAAAAAGCTGAAAAATCAAGGATTTTTGCAATGTAACCGTTATTCTATTAGGATGTCAAATACATTTTATACGATTTAAAAGAAAAAAAAAAGAACTTTAAATTGCTCTGGTGGAAAGTTGCTTCAGTGTCGCTTAGTAAAGATTGCTTTTCAAGCGTCTTAATTACATTAAAATTAAATGCAATGTAATACAAAAATTTTCTCTAACTCTTTCACTGTCCGAGCTGCGCAACTTCGGAACAAGCTTCCTGACTATATTCACGAGAGTCCATCCGTATATGCTTTCAAGAAGACGTTAAAAGAGCACTACCTTTCTAACATCACATAGTTAATAGGTTTATGTATGTATAAGTATATATTTATATGTAAGTGTATTATCGTATTACTACCCTTCCTCCCGCTATCTTAATTTAAACACCCAATGCTAAGGTTGGCTGGATGAGATCTCTGTTAGAGATAAGTTCGCCTTTGAAACAAATTTCATGTAATGATATTTCGAATTTACTATTTTCAGTAAAGAACATGAGTAATGTAGGTGCTAGGTGAAAATTGCCATAGTTTTCCAGTCACGAGCTATATATTAACATCGTAGATGAAAATAGCGGTGGTAGCGAAGCGGTAGAATGCGGCTCACATTCGGAAGGGCAAGTGTTTGAATCTTGGCATGCACTTTGGATTTCGTTTTCGAAGTTATGTAGATTTGTAGAGGAATCCCATACTCTCTCTCTCTCTCTCTCTCTCTCTCTCTGAGAGAAGGCTGGTGGGAGACGTATAAAGGCTACATAAAAAAAGATAGTATGAAAGAAAGATAGTATGGGCACCACCGAATGGCAATTTCAATTTACCGAATACCCGGTTAACCTAAGGTTAGCTGGAAGAAAATACTCATTAGTAATAATCTCATGGCTGAGTGGTGTCGGCCTGGAGAATAGCACCAACCCAAATTCTTCCCGCGGGTGTCGTAAAAGGCGACTAAGGGACACAAACCGGAGGGTGGGCAGCAGCGCCCCTGCAGTACAATTCCACTAAACTACGATCCCCAACCCGCATGCCCGGCGTGGGGATTATGGGCATTACCCCCTAATGATGGCACAACCTTGCGCTCATTGGGGGAGGGCTATGTCCAGCAGTGGACTAATATAGTCTGAAGAAGATTAATCTCAAAGTCGTACAAATATCTTATTGTGCAAGAAAGATTTCTTTAATCTTGTTAGATTAGAGAATTCTTTATTGCAGAATAAGATACCGGTTTCAGACACCCAGGTTTCCTCACGATGTTTTCCTTCTCGGTTAGCTAGTGGTTTTGGTGGAAAATGAAATACGAAAATTAAAAACACAATAAACCGGAATTATGGTCCCATTTGGAGTACCCATCGCACCTTCATCAAAGTCAATACTAAATGAGTATAATTAGGTTAGGTTTCGACGCGTTCAAAGTTTACCAGTGTTTAGGTGTTCACTTTGATTAATTGCCTAAACGGGCATTCTCAGTTACTAACGACCAAGCTTCCAAGAATAATTAGATAGCCTTGGGTAATCTGCATTGAACTTAGTTTAATCTGATATCATAGAAAAGAAGTACATTTAATTTTATTATAAAAACAAGACTCATCACGGATCAAAATAAATAGTTCGTTATCAACCCTTGTATGTCCCCACTGCTGGGGCACGGATCTCTTCCTGCATCGCAAGAAGGTTAGGCCATACTACACCACGGGGACCAAGTCCGGGTTGGCGGAGGATTGTAAGACAGTGGCGGGTCTTACTGTCAGAAGCTATCAAGTCGCCCATAGGCCTCTGACATGGCTTAATGACTGTCATTACATGACAGCCGACACCAACGGCTTAACGTGCCATGCGAAGCACGGAAGTGCTCGGAAAAATGCCACTAGCGGTAGTCACGGGACGGTAACCCATCCAACACCTGACTACGCCTGTTGTTGCTTAACTCAAGTGATTGATTCCAATCACTCGGTTCGGCTAGGCCACAAGCGCTTCAATAAATAAATAGTTAATTGACATAATATGAGCAACAACTGAAATAAACGAAATACACAATAGAAGAAACATAAAAAAACATAGATTTAGTCTGTAATTTACAGTACAGTTTCTAGTGAATCCCACTAAAGATAAAGATAAAAGATAAAGATAAAGAAAAATTTATTTCGGGTTTGTACACAATCACACAATTAATTACATAAAAATATTAAATACGCCTTTACAATTACTGTTGAGAAATGTTTACATAAACTTATTCACTAAACCCGAAAATGGACATAGCTCAGCTGGATGCCGTCTGGAGTAGACTCCAGAGGGCGCTGATTTTCAGCTATCCCCATGCCACTGACTGGTGCTTATCTATCATATATCAATTATATTTTTAGCTTTTACATGAGACAAAACAGTACATTGGTGGCGCATAAATATATTTGGAAACACAAGTTGCTAAGTTATAACACAAACCGTATCACTATAAGACACTTAGTTTGTTATTTCAGCGATTAGGTTGCTAGTGGCTATGTAAGGTGTCCATGTAATGTCTAGGGCATCGTAGGTGACCAAACTCCTTCTGTTGCTTTAATAACATTTGTCTATATTTAAATTTAAACGGCTTAACGATTTTATATCGTTATCATAACGTTTGGCTAAACTACGAAACCCAACGTAAGGATCGCTGTTCCAGATTTAAATTCCAAGCTCAAGTTTCGTCAAAGGATCTGCTTTACCCAATTCAGATCAAGATCCTTGATTTTAATTGCTGTACGGAGAAATTTAGGAGCAAGGCCCCAACATTGTTTTAGATTGTGCCCTGGCAATTTATCTTGTGTGTGACCTCATGTTAGGTAGTTTCAGCTGACACTTCGAGGCTTTGTCCTTTTCAAAAGGACCTAGACGAAGATAAGATTTAGAAGAGTAAAAAGGAAAAGAAAGTTACTTGAAATCACCAAAGCTTAAAAGGAAGTTTTTTTTGAAATGAAATGAAATGAAATGAAATGAAAAGGTTTTATTCAAAGTAGCGCAGAAACTGCGGCTTAATGAACGTTACAATTCAAACTATGGTGTCCATTTCAAAATCTAGATCATTTTGGAGAAATAATGGAGAAAAAAACTACAAACTTAGTCCATAATTAACAGAGTTTACATGCTTATTTAAAAACATAGAACTCATGCATTGAACTGGCTTTAATTCCACACATCATCCTTGTCATTTAAACAATCCTTTATGCTATAGTAGCCCTTTTAGCACAAAGTGTACTTTACACATTTTTTGAACCGCGTTTCAGGCAAACTTAATACATCTTCAGGGATTTTATTATAGAAGCGTTTTTTTTTATTTTATTTCTATGTAGCCTATATATGCCCCACTGCATTGCACAGACCTGCTTTTACAAAAGGAGAATGGGCTTAATTACTACGCATGCCCACCGCGGATTAGCAATTTGAAGCGCTGAGGTTTTTGAACAACACAGACACACATTTTCTCACGATGTTTTCCTTAACCGCCAGTTCTGCTACTATAATTCCACAAATATACTTAACTTAGAAAACAAAGTCATAAGATTTGAACACACAAAATAAAAAAAGGTATGAGAGAAAGTCGTACGGTCTCTTTTTATAAAAACTCGATTTCTCTACAGCATTAGTTAGAGTCAATTTTTAAAAACCTATGAGGCTAAAAAGTATTTAAAAAATTGTCCTTAGCACGGGTTACTGCATTAAAAATTATATGATAGTTAGAGTCAGTTTATTTGGTTACGTTTTCTCCTTGTGAAATCTTCACCACAGAGTATTTTAATCAGCGGTTTTCGAGTGTTTCCAGGAATCGTGTTTTATAAGGCCGTAAGTCTGACGTCCTTTGAGTTTCTGATTAATTGAATCAAACGACCAAATCTCATTTGAAAATATATTATTTCTACTGGTTCTTATCACATAATCATTCTACTGTTCTTTAACAGTGAGCCTCGAAAACACAGAAAAAAAAAGGTGTATCTTCAATATTGATTTACCTAGCTGTGTCAATATTTTATCTTTTCACGTTCATTATGGCGCTGTTTCTACGTTATTTTGTTTATGAATTTTGACTTTGATATCTATTTGATTTAGCTGTGTTAATACTGATGTAGCTGTAAGAAAAATAAATTGAATGCAGTAGAAATGAGTTCCTTGAGAAGTATGTAGTGTTACGTTGAATGACAGGATATGCAATAGTCTGATTAGAGAACATTATGGATTGAAAGAGGATGTAGTGCCTAGAATTGAGACAGGAATGTTGCGTTGGTTTGGACATATGGAGAGGATGAAGGAAGAAAGATTGACGAAAAAAATATATATTGCGAATGTGAGTGGAAGGGCTCGTAAAGGACGTCCCAGGCGGACATACATCGACTAAATCCCCTTTGTATTAGCAAAGGGGAAGATAAAAAGAACCCGGAACCGTCGTGCGTGCATGCAAGGTCGTGGCAAGTGGCAGTCCCTAGTCTCTGCCCCTCTGGCATACAGGCGTGAGGTTCTGTATGTATGTTAAAATAAATTTCTTCGATTGTATTTCAAAACAGTCGAATTTTTGGCGATCAAAGTGATCAACTCAAATTGTCCAGCGTAGAGTAGTTGTCGGAAAGTACCAACAAAATCCTAAAAGCCTCCTTTAGCCTCTAAATAGGTTTTTGAAACCCTAAACATTGACCTTGCATCTACGTAATGAGATGATATATAGCGTCCAGTAGTATTTTCACTCACACTAGATGGGTGAAGGGACCACTTGGATGCTGTAGAGCCTGGGACATGGTTTTATAGATGGTGTAGGCTTCTAAGGGATCTAAGTGACGCCATAATAGAAGCTACAATATTTTCTCCTGTATGACACATGTTTTGTATTTCTTAATGAATCGCGATGCTCATAGATAGTTATATATTACATCGCGATTATGCGTTACGTAAAAAGTATCCCAACGTTTCGACAACGTTGCAGTTGCCGTGGTTATAGGTAGACTGAAGTAGCGACTACAGTCAATTATTGTAGTGAGGGTTGGTGGTCTACCCCTGAAGTAACTTTTAGTTTATTGCAGTGGGCCGACACACAACACTCACTACGTCCGCAGACAGGTCCGCTGATAAAGCGCATGATTTGTATTTACTAAGCACAGAGTATCACTAAATCAATAGGTAAATTCTTGATTTAGAAACCAATCATTATAGGCTCAATCACCACCCGTGCCCAACGCCGATTGGTGATTTTAAACGTCAAAGCTTAAAAATACTTGTTATTAACTCGCAATGCTCATACAAAGTTATATTTGAGCATCCGACGCAACGCGGGAATAAGGTGATTACATTTTGCCTTATGTATAATCGCAATTAGACCCGTTTAATATATAACTAAAAATATTTCGCACACTTCGGTTTCCTTAGAATGTTATCATTCACATAAAATAATTCAATCATTGTTTTCAGGTCTTAGAGCTACGAAAACTTATATTTGTGCCAACAAATTTACATAGATCCTGATTAATATGCTAGAGACGAATGCCGGGAACGCTCAACCCTAACTCAACTAATCAAACCCAACGGAGGTAATTAATTACAGGTATAATACACTCGCAAAGAGACCTAATGTGCTCCAAGCCACTCCTGAAAGTAGCATTAATTAGGCCTGAATTAAACGTCACATCCATTTCAAAGTTTATCAGGGGAGAGGTGGCACGTTAATCGGGCGAGCACGCAACGTATGTAGGGCATTGTTAGACTACTCCTCCACTGCTAGCACAATATTACGCTAGTAGACGCAGTTTTTTTTTTTGAATTTTTGAGAGTTTAGGCCTGCGAGGCGAGGGACTTTTGTCCCCTAGGGACAAAGGTCCCTGAATAGTAAAAAATGTCCTCCGAGTACTTGTCGCGGACTCAACCCTACGGTGTGCGGTCATTTGTTCCCCGGGAATTGAGTGAAGCGTACGCTATGGATGCAAACATTCCGAGATTACGTTGTGTTGTAATTTACATGAAGTTTAAAAAGAAAAGGCGTTTTAAAAGAAAACACCGAACTTTTGTCCAGTCCGGTCTCTTGATGTCCTCGGTAACTTGAGGGACTTTTTGTACGGGGTACTTTTAATCCTCGTGTGCGTTATTCGATACAATTTAGAAGAGATCTCGTATATCGACGACGGACAAAAAAGGACCCGGAGAATAGTACCTCGTCTGCGTAAGCCTTGAAGCGGTGCTAGCGCTGGCTTCCCAATCGGGAGGTCGTAGGTTCCTGGGGGCATGTACCAATGGGTTTCTTTGTAAATTTGGAGTATACAACACGCTTATTGTAAAGGAAAATATCAGGAGGAACCTGAGTACCAGTGCCAAGCTATGTTGGCAATGTCAACTAACGTTGTTGTCTGGCCGTCCTAGACGTGGAAGAGATCCGTTCTCTCTGAGACAGAGGAGAAGGGAGTGATTTAGCTGGAGCTACCATCCCGGGCCTTGAACAGAGATAAGTGGAAAGCCCTAGTGTCAGCCCCAGACTCAACGGAGGAGTAAAGGGCCCAAAGAAGAAGAAGATGTCGGTATTCACCAGTCACTGCGTTTGTGAAATTCGAATCGCCATCATCATCGAATCGTTACGCCATGCGCCGCATCCTTACGTGGCGCACTGTGCAACTGACATTCTTTACAATCTATATGACGTCATATCAGAGTTATTCCTAAAATATTATGACTTACAGCGTTGTCATCTTTTCATGAAAAATTTAATTAAAACTTGTAGTATTGTTTTCTCTAAGCCACAAAAGGTTTACATTTAGCATTCATTAAATACAGGATAATTGAGGAGCTAATGTTAACGAATTTTGCTTAAAGTATTAATAGTCCGAATATAAAATATTTTCATATTCTTTTTAATGCACAAACCCGTGATAAGGACAATTTTAAAAAACCTATTTAGAGGCTAAAAATTCCACCCATGCAGGGATTCGAACCCGCGACCTCTGGCTATCCGTGCCAGATAGCCACGGCACGGATAGCCAGAGGTCGCGGGTTCGAATCCCTCCATGGGTGGAATTTTTAGCCTCTTAATAGGTTTTTAAATGTTTTTGTAACTGCTTGAGGTTTGACTTTATTCGGAAAAGTAATCAAAAAAAATATGCAAAGCTAAGCCAAACTATATCTGTTTGCACTGGTAATCAACCCCGCCCTGTCTGGAGGGCAACATAGGCCGTAAAAGGCCTCGCTCGTATTCTTTAGAGTTCTTTGTAATCACACGGTCGACGTTTTATGTCCCGATTTGGGCCAGAATCTTCTACGGAGATGCAGAAAACGGCAAGTTAATTCTGCGGAAATAATTGGATCGCGCATAAAATGCGCGTGTCGCTGAATACCGTATGAGACGCTTATTCGCTTAGCCTTTCTTTTGTTTGTTGTTTTGCTTTGTGGGGCCTTTTCATGAGGATTTGTTTGTTTTTATTTAATCAACGACTCAATTTGCAGAGGAAACTGTATTACAGTGCTACACAAGAAATAAGTCTCCCGGATGTACCTGCGCAGATGACCAAATTTTGGATGTGCGGCAAGTTGATCGACCAATCAGATAGTTTCATTTTATGGCAGGCCGCGCGCCTTTGTTGCTATTGGTTGATTCAACGTCATCGATGCAGGTGACTATTACTTTGGCAATATTAGCGTGATCGAAATAGGTAACGCTACTGCGGCAATCAATTCTGTACCTTAACCGTATCGGTTAAAGATCATGTTGCATGTACTTATAGCTTCGGGTACTTTCGTTACACTTCTTCCTAGTCTGCGCGAACGTAGACACCCGAAGGGACTTTTGTGATGTGTAGTACTGTACCTGCATTGTAAACCAAAAACAATACTCTAGCACGAGGTTTGACTTGATAATAAATGTAGTTTGGACGCGTGAAGTGAACTTTCGGTAAGAGCTATTCAGATACCCACTTCACATATTTTTCTTTGAGATATTGTGTTTTTTTATAGATTTGATATACACCTAAGCTTTTTAAAGTGTGCCCCTTTGTTCTGTAAAATGTACGATATCTCTCAACCAGGCACCAATACCTCTCTGATAACCTTCGTATCGAGGGTTACCAGGTTACGAGAGCTGATTAACTCTTAGTAGTTTAGACATTATTTTTAACAGATTCACGTTACTAGATCATGTGGACATGGTAAGGAAAAAAAATATTTTTTAGGCAGTTAATTGATAGTGAAACCTTTGGAATTTTATGTAACCCTCTCATTTTCATAATAAGCAGTAAACACAACTTATGATACGATACTTCTTCTTTTTCAGGCTATAGCATGTAGTCCACTGCTTGACATAGCCCTCCCCTAATGAGCGCCATAGCGCCCTGTCTTCAGCTTGCCGCATCCAGCATCTGCCGGCAGTTTTTCGCAGATCGTCATCCCACCTGGTCAAAGGGCGTCCTACACTACGTTTGCCGAGTCGCGGTCTCCACTCAAGAACACGTTTACTCCAACGGTTGTCCATTCTTCGCGAGATATGGCCAGCCCACTGCCACTTCAGCTTGCTGATTTTCTGAGCTATGTCGATAACTTTGGTTCTCTGTCGGATGCATTCGTTACGAATCCTATCTTTCAGAGAAACTCCGAGCATAGCTCTCTCCATAGCTCGCTGACGATTACTTGTGATAATAAGTGATAAAAGGGTATAAGCTATTACTTGTGATAAAAGGGTAGCACCGATTTAAGTTTTACAAAACCATAATTTTGTTTTTATCTGTCTTAGAGCGACCAAAAATAGCCTTATGAATTACAATAATATAATCCGTCAACAGGTGCTACAATTAATGGCTTACCATCCTTTAGGAGTGGGTGGTGTAGGTGATGAGCAAGCCTACACCATCTCAAACAATGTCTCAGGCATTGCAGCGTCCAAGTGGTCCCTTCAGCCATTTAGTGTGAGTGAAGATGCCACTGGACGCTGTATAAATTATCATCTACGTAAGGTGCACAGGGCAATGTTTACTGGCTTAGTAGATGATGACGCCAAATGCATCAGATGAAGCAGCACATTGACATTGTTGATTACTTACTTAAAGTAAAGCGTGCACTCTATGTAGAAGCGTTATTTTTCTGCGATTTTACAATAAAATTCAAGAAGACTCAATTTGGTTGCATGATTAATTTCAAACGGGTCTCATCGGGACGGTTTGTTACGTAAACCATAGTTACCTTGTGCCGCCCGCATCCAGCGAAGCGATCGTGAAACTTGGAAAACCACGAGAGGGATCTATGTCCTGCAGTGGGCGTCAAAGGGCTGATGATGATAATGATGATGAATTAACTTAATTCCCGATATTTCGGCAACGTTGAAGTTGCCGTGGTCATGGGTAAGTTGATCACATCAGCCATAAAAAAAAAAAATGTTTAGCCTCTACGGGTTAGTGCATTAAAAATAATATAATCATGTGGGTACAGCGATATCATTCCGATGTAAAACCTAACTGCAAAGTAGGTACTCGGGGCTGCAAGTGATGCGAATTACTTAAGCCAGATGTCGCTGCCTGTACGTAACACAGAGAATATTGTAAAGAGGTTCGAAATTTCACTGATGCCGGTGAGTCGCCCATTAGCTCAGTTGGGAAGAGCGTTGGCACGGATAGCCAGAGGTCGCGGGTTCAAATCCCGGCATGGGTAGAATGTTTAGCCTCTAAATAGGTTTATAACAAAAAAAAAACAGTCAAACAAAATTGTTTCTTGTACAAAGCAAAATGTGAAACCCGTATTTCGTATTCAGAGACACGCATAACATCCCATATGAAATACGCTAAGACGAATTACGCCTGTAATTCTCATCCCGTGAATGTACAAAAAGACAAAGAATGGGAAGGGAGATGAGAAAAAATGCCCAAAGATTTCATGAGGTAAAGCTTTGTGATTTATGACATTCTTTATTGCGCAATGTTTGTCGCGCAAAAGATGAGAGATCGCTCTGACAGTGTTCATAATTGAACCGCAAATGTCATCACAGTGGTAGAATATTTTGTCCTTAACTGTGTAGGAAATTTTTGATGACTTTTTTGTTTTACGTAGGAATTGGAAGACGCCGCCGTCAGAAGTGGAAATCTGTGGTTGAGGCCCTGTGCTCCCCTAGGAGTTAAGGGACCGAAGAAGATAAGATAAGATAATTTAAGATAAGATAATATTTTTTTGACTTTATAATATATCGTGCTTAAGTTATCACATGACAAATGATAGTTACTAGACTATTCGTCATATAGACTTCTGTTGCCGAACTAAGTAAAAGCCTGTGTTTTGGCAAACAGCGCCACTCCCTCCGGTACCACTTATTTGCCAGTATCTATTTCTGTGGTGCATGATGTGTATATATTAGTTTTCATACAAACACAAGTTAAAGTTATTATTTAACTAGACTAAATAATAAAAGAGACAAAAACGTATAAGGCGGTGTTGCATAGGCTGCTACTTATGTATGCGGAATCTGGGATTCCAATAATTTTAAACGCAATGTCTGACCTCCATGGTAAAATTCGTTCTTTTTTTAAATACTGGCCGCTAATACTTTTCTCTTATATACGTTAGTGTTTTGTTTTTGTTGGGTTTAAAATGTCATATCGCTGAAAAAATGGAACTCACGCGTAAAAATATTCGTGCTATGATTAATTACGATTTTCGACGTGGTTTAACGCAACCACAGTGCGTAAATCAATTAATTTCGACTTTTGGTGGTGAAGCTCCATCAAAAACGACTGTGAATCACTGGTTTAGTGAGTTTAATCGCGGGCGCAGTAAGGTCACGGACGAAGTTAAAGAAGGTCGCCCGAAATCGGTGGTTGTGCCACAAAATATTGAAGCTGTGCGAAAATTAATAATGCAAGACCGCCATGTTACATATCGCGATATAGAGGCTATTCTGGGCATATGTATGACGAGCATTAATAAGATATTACATGAACATTTGTCTGTAAAAAAAATTTGTTCGCGTTGGATCCCGCACAACTTAACTCAGGATCAAAAAGATGCTCGCGTTGAATGGTGCAAGAAAACCTTAAAAAAATTCAACGGAGGCGACTCAAAATCTGTTTAAAATATCTACACAGGTGACGAATCCTGGATCTACGCGTACGATCCCAAAACTAAATAACAATCAACAGTTTGGGTGTTTCAAAATGAGCCGAACCCTACGAAAGTGGCTCGTGCAAAAGGCACTGTAAAGCAAATGGTGGCCTGCTTTTTTGGTATTAATGGCCATGTGGCTACAATACCACTGGAGAATCGCAGAACGATTAATTCGGAGTGGTAAGCGACCATTTGTTTGCCGGAAGTATTTGAAGAAATACGCCAAAACAACCAGCGACGCAGAATCATACTTCACCATGACAATGCCAGCTGTCATACATCTCAGGAAACAACTACATTCTTGGATGGTCAAAAAATAGAATTGATGGTTCATCCACCGTACAGCCCTCATTTGGCTCCCAATGATTTCTATATATTCCCAAATGTAAAGAATAAATTACGTGGTCAACGATTTTCGACCCGTGAAGATGCCGTAGATGCGTTCAAACAGCACATTTTGGAGATACCTCAATCAGAGTGGAAAAAGTGTTGTACAAATTGGTTGCATCGAATGTAAAAGTGCATCGATCATAGTGGAGAATACTTTGAAAAACAAAAAAAGCATATCTAGCCATATACATTTGTTTATTTTTTCTATTCCGCGTACATAAGTAGCAGCCCTCGTAAAATGATGTAGCCTATCTACAACGCATTCCCTGCAGTGTCATTAGAATAGCGATTACGAAATAGAAGGACAACAACACTATTGTAGCTGATATGAGTCGGCCTCGGTGGCGCAGCGGCTTACCACGCTGACTGTAAAACGGGAGGTCTCGGGTTCGATCCCCGGCCGGGTCAAACTAGGAAACTAACTTTTCTAGTTTGTCTCGGGTCTTGGATGTTATCTATGTATTTATTGTATTGAATCTATCGTCGAGTTAGCACCTAAAACCCAAGTCATTTAGTTGTACGAGATCTGTGTAATATGTCCGTGAATATCTATTATTATTATTTATTTATATATGATCTTATCCACAGAACATAAAAAAAGAGTAGAAGTAGCGACATGACACATTAGTACGAAAACCAGTGTAACCAAACTGATACTTATAAACCAAACGCACACTACGAATACCGAGCTGCCATTGGTAAATAAATTCAATGCCGAAAAGGTGTACATCATACAAGTTTCAATTACAATATGCACCTTTTTATTATAATGTCAACAATGATCAAAGTCAAATGATAATGATGAAATTAAGGTTGACATTTTGTAGTAACGCTACTCTACACTAGATGGAACTAGCGCCGTGTCGGACCGAAAAGAACTTTTACCTACTAAGACTTAAAAGTCAAAATTGAGAAACAAGTACATTCTCAGTTTGGGATGGGACAATGCGAGTTCTAGATTGTCGATAGGGAGAACCTATCGACAAATTATACCCGTACAAACAGTTTAACACATTAATGGCCGAATACGAATACTGGTACTTAGAAGAATTTTTAGCTATTTCTTTTTTGCCTGCGGGTTGACTGGTAGAAAATGCATCTTTTTCACATTATCTTTTTGTGCAATAAAGATTCAACACTAATAGGGTAAATAGATGCACAAAGAAAAGAATGTGGTAGATTTCATATTTTAAAATGTTCTCTTATTTAAAACTACCTTTAACCCGCTGCTTCGCGGGCGTTAGAAAATATAACACGGAAACTATCATGTATTCTACGACTCAATTCAGATCTTTGTCTATCTGTACGCCATGTTTCATACGTTATACTAATTTTATTGATGATGGTACTAATATATTTCAATTATACGCAAGAGTCTAACCTGGAAGTGAAGCACATTTTTTTCTGGTATTGCTGCATAAGTGCCACCTTCCGCCTTTTTTAGTTATTATGAAGTGTTCATGAAAATGCTCTGAATATATTGTGCTCATCGTCGTTTTGAACCAATTTTGCCTTCCTATCGCTGCCATCCATTTAACTTTCGTATTCGGTTTCTTAGGAAAACTAAACGAAAACTCACTTCCAAATTGTTTTGATTCCGAGAGGGTTGTTGTATCATTGCCACGGTTTTCTGTTGTATTTGATTAAAAGTACTTTGATAGTTTCTTAGATATTTCAGTCACTGATAAACTGGTGAAGAAAAACTATATCGCGATCTAGCTGTGCTCCAATGACAGTTTTCACATGCACAACAACCAGCTGGCGACAAGAGCTCATACATTACTACTTTACCCGGCCCGGCGACCGGAAGCATTTAAAAAGGCACTTAGGAAGTAGGTATAAAATAACAATAATTATTTTATGCCACACTTGGCAATAAAGTAGCTTTTTCCGCACGCTGCGCGTACGGAACAAGCCGCTTTCTGGCCAAGTGTGGACATAAAAAGATGTACACAACACGGGAGGTAATAAAGCTCTCGATCGCATATTTACGTCCCTCGCTTACAGCTCGGGCCGCAAACTTCTGTGATCTCGGCCTTTCTTTGTATTACCACCCTAGTTGTGTAATGTAGGTACTATTACCTACTTAGACGAATTGGAATTTACAATACCTAAGTACCGTTAAGTATGTATGACTACTACGTCATACACAATAAATTATCGATAGATTTTTATCATGTGTGCCCCCATCCGTAATTGAGTAGAATTCAAATTTTGACAGAAACTTCTAGAGAATGTACACTTTCTTCGAAGAAAATTTAACTTTATTAACCAGTAAATAAAGGTGGTTTCACTTTCTCATTTTCGGATTGGTTTCCGTGTTCATGTCAATACAAATTTAATTAAAAATACAATGAAATACATCTTACAGATGAAATGTTACGGCATGATCGGTATATTTTGGTCCCCAACTTTTATTTTTGCTGTCTAACACAGCATAACATGGCATTTTAATCAAGTTTTCACCATTTTTTCTTTACTAGAAGCGCACGGCAACTGAAGTCAACAAAACTGTCACCGACTACGCATAGGCAATACATTGCTAATGTGAGGCACGCGGGCACCGCCCACTTACGACTTCTACTCTTTTTTTATGTTCTGTGATCTTATCAGAAGAGTACATGTACAAGCTGCAAGAGAAACAAAGGCACTTTAGATTAGATTCCATTTTTTAAGTAGTCTAAATACGCCCCATTAATCATAGGCCTTCTGTCAGAGAGAGAGAGTTGGGCCTAATTACCTCGCGTACCCACCGCGGATAGGCAATTTTAAGGGCTGAGGTATTTGAATACCTCTGACACTCAGGTTTCCTCACGACGCCGACGGCCTTATGATATTTAAAGACATAAGATAACATAACATTTACATACAGGCACATACATTGCTTCTGGCCCCACACTAGGATACCCTGTGTCGTGGGAACCAGAAACAACGACATCACAAACATGTAAACATCCAACACGTGGGGTTTTTTTGTCCCTACCGGGGTTCGAATCCGGGACCTCTTGCACTGTAGGCAGATGCGCTACCGCTACGCCACAGGGGTCATCATACCGCTTTATTTATAAGAACATGCTTACTTAAAACACTCTCCAGAGGCAGTTTAACTGGTCTGTGGTAAAGGGAAAGAGTAACCGCAGATTATTTAAGCTGCCTTCGAGGAGTGTCTTGAGAAATTGTGATTTTATAAATAACAACGGTATTTTCTTCCTAATTTGCAAATAGTTTTTTTATTGTATTATAAATATAAATAATAGTATTGATTTAGATCTACTGTTTGTTTATCGCCTCATGATATCTGTTAGATGTATAATTCAACTTCTAACTGCATTCTTATTTATAGTTACCACTTTAAAATGCCTGGGATATATATATTTTTTAAAGTATGCTTGTTGCGCAGGAAACCATAGTGAGGAAAGCTGCGCTTGGAATCCGTGGTGGGCAGCACACATGGCAGTTAAGCCCAGAAAAATGCCTGTGCTTTGCAGGGCACTGCTAACATTTTTTTTTACGCATTTGATATATATCATACTTTCTGCATATAGTACGGTGATGCGAGTAAATTGATGTAAATAAACATTTCATCACCCCTTTTGGGGTGATGAGATGTTAGAGTTTGACAATAAATATACTGGAAAGTCGCGAATTTTGACGTTAAAAGGCCAGTTAAAATGGTGACTTCGTAAATAATTATAATTCTGCTAAATGTCAATTTACAATGTAAAATGTAAGCCGCTGCCTTCGGACCGGAGTGTAGTGGAGAAAAAGGCAGTGGAAAAAAATCTCCACTCAGACCATCTTTTCTCAATTCATCTTAAACCTCAGTTGCTATCCATAATAAGATTCCTTGATTGCCAGCAATAACTTGAAATCCCAAAACATTTGTTAATTTTCTGACAAAAGTAGCTAAAACAATATTGCCGACCAGACACACGAACAGCACTCGCTTTTTAAGCTCCCGCTTGAAAAAGTAAACATCAGATTTCAGAACAAAAGTATTGTTTGCCCTCTACTTCGTTGGGTGCAAATATGTGGTTATTAGAATTCTGCCCGACAACATAATCATAAGATTTGTGGTATGAAACGTGAACAAAAAGGGTGCGGCAAACATTTACGGTCTGATTTACAAAAGAAACACTGCGTTTCAAGCCAGGTTTACACGGTCTTAGTACGCTCGGACCGAGTGCGACATCCGAGTAAAGTAATGCTTCTGATTGGCTATTTTGGTGTTGTCACGAAAAACGCGGTCCGGGCGTACTAAGACGGTGAAAACGCGGCTTTACTCATTATATGGTTTCATCTTTTCGTTGCGAAATCTCTACCACAACTATTTTAGTGAAGTGTTTATGAAGGAAATGTGTTATTTACATATTATATTCTCACATACGGAGGTTTTACAGCTTGTAAAATACAGAACGTAAAATAATAGAAAAAAGCCATGGGTAAGTCTCGCAGCTAGCACTAAATTTAAAAAGAAAGGGGTTCTAATTTTGATATTCAATAAATAAGGCCGTTTATTAATCGTTGGCTTGAAAGCAGAGCAAGTAGTTTGATTTAATCAAAGTAAACGGTAACGTAGGCGAAAATAACTCACATGCCTATTGAAATATTAATGAATTCCCCTGATCCCAAACTAGGATACCCTGTACTGTGGTAACCAGGCAAAGACGTCACAAACATTAAATAAAATACAAACTTGTACAAGTACGGTGGCGCCCAGCGGGAATCAAACCCTATGTCTTGAAAGCCAAGCGTCTTAGCGGTTAGACCAACGAGGCAGTCAAATCCAATGATACCGATGATATTATCCCTACAGTCTGTTTATTCTTACTTGCCTGATTTAGTAAACAAGATTCTAACCCCAAAATTGATATTTCATGCCAAAACTAGTTATAGTCTCGTGACTTTATGGACTTTGTGTATAAAATGTGCAGCGTGTTATCAAAAATCGTATCCTAGGTTGCTTCATTTATGGGAATATGACAGTTTTCGACTAAAAGTCATACTTTACCGGTAGAATATTGTTTCCTAAAATGGACAAGTAAGGATAAATATACTATAAGTACCTAGTTGCGATTCTTCGTAGCAACTGTGGTCATCTTATGACTTTTATTTCATGTAGCATAAGAGCGGGCGTTTTTCCTTTCTTTCTATCACTTTATTAACTTTAAAATGTACGTCCGTGAAGCTCACGAGCACCGTTGTAAAGTAAAGTAAATATTTACATTATACTGGTACCCCAGAATACTTTGTAGACTTGGCGAAGCTCGCACTCCATGATATTTTCATCCCCGGAGGATTGAATTTAGAGCGTAAAATTGGCGGACAGGAAATACACATCAAATGAATGGACATTTTGAAATGAATGAATACGATATCAAATATTTTTTTTTGTCGTTAAAGGGGCTTCTAAAAGCGCCATATATTTTCTGCAGTATGTGGCCGGCAACTATTAGTGTCCCTCTCCTACTCACATGTTAGAGAAAGACACCAATAGTCGTCGGCCACTTATTGCAGTAATAATATTACGCGTGTAGAAGTCTCTTAAGTCAAAGCGTGTAAATGTAGGGAAGTTTTTTTTTCTATGAAGCGCTAAAAGATTGCAGCCTAGATGCGTCCCACTGCAGGGAACAGGCCTTCTCTCAGAGAGAGAGTATAGGCTTAATCACCACACGTGCCTATACCGCGGATTGCCAATTCCATACTCAGAAAACCTAAGTATGAAATTGCCAACAATGTTTTTACTTCAACGTTAGCGAGCAGTATTGCTACTACGAGTATAACTTCACAAAGGTACTTAACTTATAAAACAATGTTCATTATTTTAATTCTAATGAAATTTGATAATGATTTCCAAACAAATAAATTTCAATTCCAATAGTAAACCTGCAGTTTAGATTATCCATCACAAAATCATCGATAGTTTGTAATTTGCAGTTACTATACTGGTTAGACATCACTATCTGTGCAGTAAGTACGGAGTTTTCGCAGTACAAATATTCTGTGAAAAAATTCAAAACTTCATGGACTTAATTTCGATGCCAGCTGTCGCGGAGCTCAAGCTATATTTTACAGATTAAAGTTATTCAATGCAGCGAAGTTTTTTTTTCTATGAAGCGCTAAAGCTGTGACATAATATAATAATGCAGCCTAGATGCGTCCCACTGCAGGGAACAGGCCTTCTCTCAGAGAAAGAGTATGGGCTTAATCACCACCCGTGCCTATACCGCGGATCGCCAATTCCATACTCAGAAAAGCTAAGTATGAAATTGCCAACAACTTCACAAAGGTACTTAACGTCGAAAACAAAGTCAAAGTACATGCCCGCCCACGAATCGAACCTGGGCTTGGAGTAATTGGATGCACCGGATTATAACTACTACTTAATTTTTTTTATAATGTGTAAGTACAAAAGTTTTAATTCAAATAATGTAGCAACAAACCTTTGAACTAATTAATTAATATAAGTGTTAAAGAAATAAACTACCATTACATTATCTCAAAATTTGTCATGAGTTATTTTTTTTTCTTGTTCTCCCTAGTTTTAGAAAATACTATGGATTTCTATGGAAGCCGCCGGAGAAATAACGAATTTCAAAATATCTATCTACGAAGTTACAAAATATTTTAACTAAGCTTTACCAAGCAAACCGAAATAACATTATTATTACTAAATCGGACATGTGAGAAACAAATTATAAGGTTATTTTATTATTTTATTTATTTATTTATTTTTATTTATTTAATATTGGGAAGACTAACAGCACATAACAAAGAGTAACAAAATAATTAAACATGCAGAAGGCCAATTATAAGTCTCCACTCATAGAAAAAAATTTTAGCACTTAAGCTCTTAAAGCAAAAATCCAGTGACAGTTTAAAGCACTACATTAATATTTAAAAGAAAAAAAAAAACAGTCCATAAATCGTTTTAACCAACAAAAAAAATCTGCACTAAGTTTATCCCTCAAGCTTTGGACTGAAGAATTAAACATATCTTGATCGCCTATTTTCGCCAGTTTATTAAATTGGTTGCAAGCCCGCCGTAGATATGAGTTCTGCCTATACCTAGTGGACACTTTAATTATAACTTATATATATATATATATATATATCACTCATGGCCTAGTCGAACCAACTGATTGGAATCAATCACTAGAGTTAAGCAACAACAGGTGCGGTAAGGTGCAGGATGGGTGACCGTCCCGTGGTTACCGCTAGTGGCATTTTTCTGCATGAGCGCTCCCGTGCTTCGCAAGGCACTTTAAGCCGTTGGTGCCGGCTGTCATTTAATGGCAGTCAGAGGCCTCATGGGCGGCTTGATATCTTCTGACAGTCCGATCTGAAATAACATTACTATTATTAATAATTTTATTGCGCTTAACAATTCGGCGTACCTAATACCATAAGCATTTTCTATAAGACAACCGCAGGAAGTAGACGAAAAACTTGGCAAAAAACAATAAGTCAAAGCTGATAATTTCTTATTGATTAAATGGCTGGGATCTCTGTTAGTTCAATTTTTTGTAACTTTATTATTATCTTTGTTGTCTGAATAAAGAAGTTAAATTAAATAAAATTAGAAATCGTTCAAGTGATCTCGTCATCCTATGTAATTTATTTATCTGATTAATCAGGAATCTGGGATTTGTTCGGGACCAGCGTTGTAGAAACAATTGGCATCAATCCTAAGTATAATCTTAAGCAGATATCTAACATTAATAGTTAGGAAGAGATGTTTGTTGACATACCTATAACGCGACGCAGGAAAGTCTACCACCTGGTCTCATAAATTCGCTTTAATTTTCATGGTGAGCTTATTATCACGACTGACGTTAATAATAATTTAATGCACTTCATTTAAATCAAGACATGAGCGGGATGACGATCTGCAAAAACTGCCGGCAGATGCTGGATGCGGCAAGCTGAAGACAGGGCGCTATATCGCTCATTAGGGGAGGGCTATGTCCAGCAGTGGACTAATACCTATAGCCCGAAGAAGAAAAAGAAGATGAGCGGGCGACGCGGTGAGGCGTGAGCATGAGAGTGAAGCATGGTACTTTTCAACTCTGGTTATGTGTACAAATCTTCAGCCAAGCTAAAATTCACTTGTTTGGAGTCACCGATTAAATGTTAAATAGTAGGAGAAAGGAAACACAGGTGACGAGGGACAATGAAGTGATTGTGCTTTATGAAAGTTCGACATCGATATCAACCCTTGTATGTCCCCACTGTTGGGGCATGGGTCTCTTCCTGCATCGCAGGAAGGTTAGGCCATACTCCATCACGGGGGCCAAGTCCGGGTTGGTGGTAAGACAGTGGCAGGTCTTACTGTCAAAGTTATCAAGCCGCCCATGAGGCCTCTGACATGGCTTAACGACTGCCATTAAATGACAGCAGGCACCAACGGCTTAGAGTGCCGTGCGAAGCACGGAACCGTTGGGAAAAATACCACTAGCGGTAACCATGGGACGGTCACCCATCCTGCACCTTACCGCGCCTGTTGTTGCTTAACTCTAGTGATTGATTCCAATCACTCGGTTCGACTAGGCCATGAGCGCTATATGAAAGTTATTATTATTAAAAGAATAAAATAATCTTTTAATTTTTTTCTCACATCTCCGATTTCCTCATGACACGATAATTTTCTTCACCGTTAACAAGTGTTTTTACTAAAACTTTACAAATGTACGTAATTTATTGATATTTTAGTAAGAAAAGGAGGATAAAAGCTTTTAAGATAATAAAACCATAATTGAGATTACGTCTTTGGAGGCGTAGGCTCAACGGCGGTATCATTGAGGCTGATAGTAAGTCAAACTCGCTTAGTAAAGATTAAATTCAGATCCAAGCTTATTTCATATTAATATGGCTTCAAGAACCCGCGAGATGTATTTCTGATAGTCTCCAAAGAAAATTAGCCTTATGGAGTAGAGAAGAATATTATTTATTCAGGTCTTTCGAATCAAATGAAATCAGAAGTTGTTATTCATTATGAAAACATAATGTAGTTATATAATAAACGGGTCTAATCGCGATTATTTATTAGGTAAAACGTACTTAGTATAGGGCTAACGAGATCTGTGTTAATATGTCCATTAATATCTATTTCGTTATATATTAAACGTAAAAAAAATTACACGTGTCTAATCGCGTTTATTTATTAGGAAAAACGTCTTCTTCAGGCTATATTAGTCCACTGCTGGACATAGCCCTCCCCTAATGAGTGCCATAGCACAAGTTGTGCCATCATTGGGGGGTAATGCCCATAATCCCCACGCTGGGCATGCGGGTTGGGGATCGCAGATTGGTGGAATTGTACTGCAGGGGGCGCTGTTGCCCACCCCAAGGTTTGTGTCCCTTAGTCGCCTTTTACGACACCCGCGGGAAGAATTTGGGCTGGTGCTATTCTCTAGGCCGACACCACACAGCAACACAGGAAAAACGTAATTACCTTATTTCCCGACGTTTCGGCAGCGATACAGTTGCCGTGGTCTCGGGTAGACTCGGAAATAAGGTAATTACGTTTTACCTAATAAATAATCGCGATTTATAACTCAGTATTAGTATCGCGAATCATTAAGAAATAATCATTATGTTTTAGTAATGTATACTGAGTGTGTTCTTCATGAACGTCAAAGTTCTTAGTTTCACTATTAAAAGATTATGTAGAAAAGAAACCAACAAGAAACGTATTTTGTAATTACTTTAATGCCACACCTGGCAATAAAGTGGCTTTCTGGCCAAGTGTAGACATAAAAAGATGTACACAACACGGGAGGTAATAAAGAAAGCTCTCGATCGCATATTCACGTCCCTCGCTTGCAGCTCGGGCCGCAAACTTCTGCGATCTCGGCCTTTCTTTGTATTACCACCCTAGTTGGGTAATGTACTATTTTAATACAGTTGCTCAAAATTTACGTTCTGCAGGGACGTATGGCGTGCGGGATGTGGGCTATTACACACTCGTGCTTTATTTTTTACCATTCCCGCACTAGTGCGTTCTCTTTCCCAACTGTCAAAATAATGTCTATTAAAAAGAAAAACCAACCATGAAGTTTTTACTAAAAAAATTCATAGAAGTTTTTGTGATTCATGCATATACGTACATTTCTAAAAAGAAGCTATTAATTTTATTCAATATCAGATTTAATGATTTGTTAGGAGTAGTTAGGTTAGGTTTCATTTCATTTCATCTCATTAAATTTCATATCAATAACAAAATTCTACTGAAGACTGGCTGTATGGGCATAGTTTCCTTTGCCTACCAGAATGGGTGATAAAAAAAAATCTCTTTTTATATTTTTTTACGGTTGGCGCCATTTTCCAAATAATTTTTCTTTATTAAATGCTTATTTTTTTCGCAACTGTATTAAAAATAGTCATTCAGTACACGTGCGGAACCATCATTGCAACTTGTTCCGACTGTCAACCCTCGCCCTCCGCTGCGCCTCGGCTCGGGTCGACATTTGTCGGAACTCGTTGCAATGATAGCCTTTCCGCACTTGTAATGAAATATACTATTTCCGGGTGTGAAATAAAGAATTCTCTCTGTATGTAACCAAGGAGAATTAAATTGTCCTTGATATAGATAAAGAGAGAGAGAGAGAGAGAGATAGAGAACACTTTATTGCACAACCAGAAAAAATATTACAACCATGATTCTTAAATCTAAGTAATGTTATAAAATTGGCGGTCTTATCACTAAGAGCGATCTCTTCCAGACAACTTTTGGATGGAGTAGATTGCATGAAGAATATAGTCGGTTCGTGGTGCGGGTACATGAATAATTATATCGAAAATATTATGCATATCTACATAAAAAATAAATAACTGCCTAAATACAGTCACCAAAAATGTATGTCATTGCTTTCCTGAAAGGACGTGCAAAATTAATGGTGAAACTTCACGCAATTAACAGCTGCATGGTAAATAAACCACACGGTGCGCTTTGTTCGGACGCCAACTAATAACCTACCAAAAGGGAGCCTTTTAGTCCCAAGCGCTATGACACACAATTTTCCAACTTTGCGGTCACTAACCCCACCTCCCTTGACAAATGACAGAGTGACACGCTTGTTTCGTGTCCCTTTGTAGGGCAGAGGTTCTGCAGTGCATAGTGAGGGCCTTTCCGAGAATTAAGGCCGTTTCTCAAGGAGCTATAACCCACATAAACGTAGTTTGGTTTTTATTTACCAACAACATCGAAGTGAAACTTTGACAGTAGTTTAACGGACTCAAATTGAGGTTTGATTGAGGTTGGTCCTTATAATTGAAATATATTTATCACAAAGAAATAGTAGCCTTGAGAACAGTTAATATAAAAAGTCTTATGAGGCTATAATCGTTATCAACTCTTATATGTCGCCACTGCTGGGGCACGGGTTCATGCATCGCAGGAAGGATAGGCCATACTCCACCACGGGGGCAAAGTCCGGGTTGGTGGAGGATTGTAAGGCAGTGGCGGGCCTTACTGTCGGAAATTATCAAGCCGCCCATACGGCCTCAGACATGGCTTAACGACTACCATTACATGACAGCCGGCACCAACGGCTTAACTTGCTTTGCAAAGCATGGAAGCGCTCGTAAAAATGCCCCTAGTGGTAGTCACGGACGGTAACCCATTCTGCACCTGACCGCGCCTGTTGTTGCTTAACTCAAGTGATTGATTCCAATCACTCGGTTCGCCTAGGCCACGAGCGCTTCATGAGGCTATAATGTTATCAGTTATTCTCAGTTGTAAGCATGTTCATTCAACTCAATTATTTTTATTCATAGTTATAACTGTTAAGTCAAAGTTGGTAGTTTCACAATTAAACTTAGATTATGCGGACAAGAAACTAACAAAGAAACTCTTAATTTATTATTTTCAAAAACATGTTCTACAAATTAACAGAGTTTTCATCTTAAAAATATTAAGTCATGAATCGTCGTCGTCAGGCCATACTAGTCCACTGCTGGACATAGCCCTCCCCTAAAGAGCGCCACGTTGTGCTATCATAGGGGGTAACATTTTGGGTCCATTTGCCAAAACCTTTAAAATAATATTCTTAAGGTACACAAATAAAGGTGTTGTTTTCTTTATGTTGTGATTTTTATTAAACATTAAGAAAATAACGTTTTAGAATGGTTTTAGACGATCTTATGTCTGTCTACATCCATGTCAATTTTTTGTTTTATTTTGTGTATATTTTTTTTGTGTATAATTTGTGTTTTGGCAATAAATGTAGTTCACTTTTACTTTCACGTGTACAAAATAAACTACATGGACTGAAATCTTTGTCTTATAAATAATTCCTCATGTTATAGTTCGCTTATATGCACAGAGTGTGTATAACATATTTTTTAAGCCGCGTCGGTGGTAACTCAAATATATCTTGCGGAATCTTGTTGAAGAACTTCTACAGTGCCCCATGAAGCATGTATTATCTTTTGCAAGTCTTGGAAATGACAATTTATTGTATCAAACCTGGGTTTTATGTCCTCTAAATGTATTAGCAAAGTTTTATTGCAATCCGACTTGTCGTTTCTGAATAAAACCATACTACCTATCTATGTATGAGAGACTCTTAAGGGAGCACAGTCAGTGAGATCTGAAATGGTATCGCATACATACGCATACTCCAAATAGCTTTATAGGATTACAGAGAAGTCCTGAAATGCGGCATATATTTACGACAAAATGAATGAATGAATTACGAAGAATTTCAATGGAATTTACCTTTATGAAGAGACTAAAATGACGTACAAGTTCTAATACTTTATACAACTTCAATAATTATGTTTCAAGAGTTTTCGTAATAAGGTTAGTGATATATTTTAGCGTGGAGCGACAGACTGCTTTCTTATGGAAGCAGTACCGACCGTAAGAAGCAAATAGTAGTTCTTAAGGCCTGCGCAGACGAGGGACTTTTGTTGCCGAGGGACTAAAGTTCCTCAATCGTAAAAAATGTCCTTCGAGTACATGTCGCGGACTCAACGCCTACAGTGTGCGGTCATTTTGTTCACCGGAAATTGACTGAAACGTACGCAAAATATTCTGGCATTAAATTGTTTTGTAATTTACATGAGGTTCAAAAAGAAAAGGCGTTTTAAAAGAAAACCCCCAACTTTTGTCCAGTCCGGTCTCTTGATGTCCTCGGTAACTTGAGGGACTTTTCGTACGGGGTACTTTTAGTCCTTCGTGTGCGTTATTCGATACAATTTATAAAAGATCTATACAGACGCACAAAAAAGTACCCGGGAGATAGGACCTTTAGTTAAATAGTCCTTAAATACTTGGGCGACTGCCTTGATGATCTGGCGCTTAATACGCTTTGCTCCTCCAACAGAGGTTTAGGTTCTCCACTAGAGGCCGCCGTACTAAATTAGTACATATGGCCTCAGGCTCGGTGTATTTCCATGTTTGCAATGTCCTTGCCTAATTACTATGGCACAGATTATCCTAGCTTGGGACTAGGACAAGTGATTGTGTTATATGGAAGTTTTTATTAAAATTGACTGGCATGCGACTTAATAGATACTTAATACTACAAGGTATAAATTTTTTGCCACGCCTTATTTTTGTTTTGAGAATTCAATTAATTTACTACTTTTTTAGACTTAGGGTCTGTTACACAATCTGCAGATAAAGTTCCGGTTAAGCTATCCGCAACCAGGGCTGCCGTTTGTTTTAAATTTGAAGCCATAAATGAACACACGCTTTATAGGAAAATTTATTTGAATTTAGAACAAACGGCAGCTCTGGTTGTGGATAGCTTATCTGGAACTTTATTTGAACACTGTGAAACAGGGGCTTAGAATCCCTTTTAGATATGCGAAGATGTAAAAACTTACTTAGATATGTAAACGGCAATACTTAGAGATGTAAGCCTTTTTATTATGTATTTTGTTTTCTGGTGTGTACAATAAAGAGTTCTAATCTAATCTAATTTTAAATACTGCATAGCCGGTTTTTAACGTAAGAATTTTAAACGACTTCTGATTCTCTTATCAGACAACGGAATATCGTTCGTGCCATTAGTCAAGTGCGGTTAAAATCATGTGAGGACATCTACATCAAAAGTCCATCACAAGTGCCAGACATTTATGAAAGACATTCGATGGAGTTGTTTGCTGGCTTTAAACGTGATCGATTTTTGCATCTACGTAATGAGACGATTTGCCCAGTGGCACCTTCACGCACACTAGACGGGTGAAGGGACCTCTTGAATGCTGCAGAACCTGGGACATTGTTCTTTTTAGTTGGAGTAGCAACCCAAGTTCTTCCCGCAGGTGTCGTAAAAAGCGACTAAGGGACAAAAACCGGGGGGTGGGCAGCAGCGCCCCCTGCAGTACAATTCCACCAAACTGCGATCCCAACCCGCATGCCCAGCGTGGGGATTATGGGCATTACCCCTCAATGATGGCACAACCTTGCGCTATGGCGCTCATTAGGGGAGGGCTATGTCCAGCAGTGGACTAATATAGCCTGAAGAAGAAGAAGAAGGTTTTTCCAGTACCTACACCATCCTGACAGTTTAGTTGGTCTAGCCCGCAGGAACGACAAGTCAATAAGAGCGTAGGCAACCAAGTCACGAGTTTCCACGATGTTTTCTTCCTCGGTTAACGTGTGGTATTGCTGCTACAAATTGGCAGATGTACGTAACTTTGTAAGGAAACAAGGGCATGTAAACTTATTGCGATCAGAGGTCCTGAAATAATTAGGTACAAAATGCCTCATTGTTTTATATCAAATTGCTAAAACAAAACAAAAGTTATTGTGCCCAAAAAAATATATTTTCTTTACCTTTCCACCATAGTAGGAAGTAGAAAATCCGCACGAGCGATATTCATACAAATTGCGGAGCTTACATTACCTATTTAGACATGTCTATGGGTTTAACGTTAAATTTATAAACACTAAAATACATATCAGTCCCTCTCGTTATTTTTTGACAAATCAGAAAAAACAGAATTCTATAGTTAAATTAACAATATCCCAATGTAGAAACCGTTGGTCAGTCCAGTAATAAAACCACTGGAATATCTGACTATGCGCACTAAACCTAGATAGATTTTACTCCACTGCCGTTTCTATTCCAATAGTCTGTGAATGTTTGCTCGTAAAAGTGACATACCGCTGTAGTCCAATAGAATGGACTGCGCGTAGTTTAATTGCAGAGGTATTAAAAAAAACGTGTTACATTATTATATTGTCACTATTTTACATTGAGTTCGTGCTTTGCCGCTTCCGCACGCGGTTTATTTGATTTTTTAATATAGTCTTAAAAATAGTAAATCTCGGTTTTCATTAATCACCAGCCTTAAATACAGTCCACTCAACCACAACAGTGTGCCACAATGGGAACCAGAAACAACGAAGTCACAAACATGTAAACTTCCAAGACCTAGGGTTTTTTTTAACCCCAGCCGGGGTTCGAACCCATGTATTACGATAACGCAATACAGCTACCGCTCATTACAGTTCAGCTATTGGACCTTTTAAGCTAGTTTCTTATAGACCAATATGGCTAAGTTCGTTGGCAGATGAGTGCGCGGCTTTAGTTTCTAATTAGTTTGTGATGCCAGCGGGGTAAATTAGTTGCGGTGGCACGCGCCTCGCAATTTTTACCCGACTTCGATAGCAAAGGAGTGTCGCAATTTGTATGTATGTGTCACTGAATAAATAATGACGTCACCAAAAAACAAAATTGCGGACTTTATCTGTCATGTATAATTCCTCGCGTGCGTATTTTTCTTCAATGACTTAATTCGTTAAATCAGCAAATAGTATGACCAAACTAACTTTTGAACAAAAAACTGTTTTTTTAATGACTCGAGGTGGTGATTTATAATTTTGTTTTCATGTAGCCTATATACGTCCCACGACATTACGCAGGCCCTCTCTCAGAAAGAGAAAGTATAAGCTTTATAACTACGCGTGCCCACCGCGGATTGGCAATTTCAAGCGCTAAGGTAGTGAACACCTCAGACACTCAGGTTTCCTCACGATGTTTTCCTACACAGTTAGCGAATGGTATCCCTACTATAACTTCACAAATTTACACAACTTAGAAAACAAAGTCATTGGTACATGTCCGCACTGGGAATCGAACCTGGGTCTTTCGCTTGGACTTCGACTCGACAACGTTCAACGCATTGGGCTACGTACACTCTTAGACTCGTAAAATGTATAGTAAAGCAATTGATCGATTGGCACCAAATGTGATTGAAAATTCTACTGACTCACGAAAGCCTTGTTCGAGACTTTTTAGCGGTCAGGTTGTTTTAATTTTTAATAAGTATTTTTTGCTCAGTGCAATTTCACACGTCCATCCGAGTCATTAAAACTTTAGTTTGCTGGTTGTGCAAAAACTGGTAGTAAAATAGGTTATTTAAACTTAAAACTATTCCTTTTAAAGATAATAAAGGGAAGAGAGTGAAGGAAATATGGTGGAAAATATTTCTCACGTATATGACTGTAAAGTAAATTTTTAAAAAATGACAAAATTAATACTAAACATTATAGTTTAGAACCTAAATTCTTCCCGTGGGTGTCGTAAAAGGTGACTAAGGGATACAAACCGGGGGGTGGGCAGCAGCGCCCCCTGCAGTACAATTCCACCAAACTGAGATCCCCAACCCGCATGCCCAGCGTGGGGATTATGGACACTACGCCCAATGATGACACAACCTTGCGCTTATTAGGGGAGGGCTATGTCCAGCAGTGGACTAATATAGCCTGAAGAAGCATTATAGTTCAAAGATGAAGAGATTCAATATGCGTCTAGATGTACAAAATAACGTTTGAACTACACTTATGTTACTAATTAATAAGGTCTAGTATGAAAGGGCGCTTTGGGAAGTAGTGATCTTCTATAATAGTATTAAAAATAGATATAATCAAATATACTTATTAAAAAAGAAGGTTAGATATAAAAACCTATTTAGAGGCTAAAAATTTCACCCATGCCGGGATTCGAACCCGCAACCTCTGGCTATCCATGCCAGCGCTCTACCAATTGAGCCAAAATGGGCGACTCACCGGCATCAGTGAAATTTCGAACCTCTTTACACTATTCTCTGTATTACGTACAGGCAGCCTCTAAATAGGTTTTTGAATTTGTCCTTAGCACGGGTTAGTGCATTAAAAATAAAAACAGTATAAGAAGTTTAGATGTAAAAAATATTTGCTTGTGACCCTTGATTGATATTCAAGATATCAGAGGCCTTATGGGCGAGTTGATAACTTCTGACAGTAAGGCCCACCACTGTCTTACAATCCTCCACCAACCCGGACTTGGCCCCCGTGGTGGAGTATGGCCTAACCTTCTTGCGATGCAGGAAAAGACCCGTGCCCCAGCAGTGGGGACCTACAAGGGTTGATACCAATGGTCCCATTTCTGTGTCCTCCCAAGACACGTACACGACACTGGGCCATAAACTCACCATATTCAATGGCGAGAGGCACGTATACACAAACATACGTAGATCCTGTCCCAAGCCGCATTGAAGCCATCGTCGCGCACATTCGGGCTGTCTTCGCGAAATAAACGGGCAATTTTGTCGTCGTAAAGACGTCCAAGGACTTAGTGCGAGGCGTCGTCCTAACAGAATGCGAACGAAGTGAGTCCTTTGGTTCTATTATGTAAGTATCCACTGGGTTGAGTGACGTTGATTTTAACTTTTCTTAAGCTACTCTAGCTGTGAAATGCATACATATTTTGACAATTTGGAGTCGTCTAGCTGCTTCACTCGATAGAGTGGAATGTTACGTAATAGAAGGGCAGATCACGTGACAGTTTTTAGGAGGCGAATCTGCGGCACCAAATCCTGTCAAAATCCTGACGTTTGTGACACCAATTATGTCACAATTTGTCAGACGATTGGAATTGTTCAGGATTTGTTGCGCGTAATATAGGAGCATGTCAATTTATATAAGAGGACTACTAATATTAGGTACGACGAGCCGGCGACGAGCAAGCGCCACGATATCCATTTAAACCCATGCTTAACCTGTTATATACTGAGCGATTCTGAATGGCGTTGGGCATGGGCGCTTACCGATAAACCTTTTAGGGTTTTCGCCCACCGGTAGAATTAGTAACTAATTTTATGATGAGCTTACGAAATATAAATATTAAAAACATGAAAACGAATCAATAAGTCTGAATCGTACAATTCATTTCAATTAAGTTATGACAGTAATCGTAGTAGCACTTAAAAAAAAAATCAATAAATGGCATTAAATTATATTTAAACAGACTTTACAAATTAAAAATATTTGCACAAACACAGATCTCTATGGTGGGTTATCAATTCAAACCCCTAGAACAGATACCCACCACAGGTTCATATTTCATCACGAGGTTTTCCCTCACAATTAAATGCATACATACATACATCTATGTATTCATTTAATTGTACACCTCACGCCTGTATCCCAGACGGGTAGGCAGAGACCAGGGACTGCCGCTTGCCACGATCCTGACAGATCACCACAATTAAGGTAACTATATTCGTCAGGACCTAAATAAGTAAGGGGGCGCGACATAGACCCTTGTGCCAGATGGAAAGGAGCTTATTAGGACGACACCAGAGACAAGGAAGCCACATGGGGGATAATATATAAGTGTGACGGTGTATTATGATGGGACTATAAAGAAGCTGCAGGGAGTCTGGTAGGAGAGGTCGGAATTGCCCAATGAAGTGCTTGATTGTGTGTCAAAATGTTCCATCCACTAGGTGTTTGCTTAATAGAAAAGGCGTTTCGTGAAAAAACATACGAAGCTACAGTAGATCAAAAAACTTTTGCGTTAATCGTATCTCATGCACACACTACACACACACACGCACACTCACACACACACGCACACAGGCACACACACTTTTGCTAGTTGAAGCCAAGCTAACATAGCAATCGTGATTACTTGATTTGCTTTGCTTTGCTGTGTTTGTCAGTTACCTATATTTAAAAACCTATTTAGAGGCTAAAAATTTCACCCATGCCGGGATTCGAACCCGCAACCTCTGGCTATCCGTACCAGCGCTCTACCAATTGAGCACCTATATTTCAATATACCTACCTTCATAAGAGTTACCTATATTTCAATATACCTACCTTCATAAAAAAAAAAAGTTTAAGTCTCAATCAATTTGCCCGTGATTATCCACTGTTGGGCATCGACACCATGATATTGATGTACTTAGATTAATTAAAATAAGAGTTTTTGAATTAGACTACAATGTATTTTTGTGAACTACATAGTAAAATCCATCATTGGCTGCATGTACAAATTATTAAGTAACTATTGTTTATTTTAATTGTATTGCTGTGGATTTTTGTTGAGTAAATAAAATAAAAAATAAAAATAAAATAGATGTATGAGACATTTTTAGCCGACTGTTGCCATTTGAGAATTTGAACAAGTAAATAGTTCAATTTTGTTTTTTTAAGAAGTTTAAGAGACAGAGACAGGTTCGGTAGAGACAGATACCGCGATAGTATCAGAAAAGAATGTTTTCAACACACTTGCTCGTAAAGTGACTCTTATAACACCGGTTTAAGAACCATAATGCTGCCCATTATACACGCGTGCGTAATAATATTACAGCACAAGTGCTGTAATGAATATAGTTTTAATTTTATCAACTACAGACAAATAATGACAGCAAAGAGTTTTCATATCTAAAAATAATAATTTAATTTATATTTTATGCACGTTAGTATCAAAATACGATAACTAAACATTTATTTTCATCAAATTGCAATCAAAATAAGAAAAAGATAGACATATCTAAAAGCCAACTTGTAATTCAGAAATATCGATTTATAGGCTGTATGGAAGTTGTTACATTTGCCTACATTTGACAGCGCGCAAATTAAAAAAGTAAGCGCGCGCCATTTTCAATCTCAGTTCTCAAGAAATAAAACTTTTCATTGTTTATTGTGAAAATGTCGAGTTCGAGTACTGATACTGAAGAGGATATGGTTTTAACTCCGCAAGACATACTTAATGAGGCGCAAAATGCCAATGAAAGTTTGATACCCGAGAAATCTAGGGAAAAATATGTCGCAGCGTATGAAAATTTCCTAACATGGAAAACGGAAAAGAACGCGAACTCTTTTTCTGAGTCAGTATTTTTAGCGTACTTTTTATTTTTATTTACCTGTGCTTGTTTTTTATTTTCCACACAAGTGTGTTGAAAAACGTCGTATGACACTCGTGAGCATTGGTCATTACAGACTCGGTTCCATAACTGCTCTCGCCTTCGGCTCGAGCAGTAAACCCACCTCGTCTGTAATGACCAACTTAGCTCACTAGTGTCATAATGTACTATTATATACATGTATCACAGCATGTAAGGGTAGGCAGAAACCAAGATCTACGACTGACCACGATCCTGGTTTTCTATTCTGTTTCAGTTTCTGTTCAAAAGTAATATCGAATTCTATGCTGCAATCCGCTACTTGACTCGTATCAAATTTGACGCGATAAATGAATATTTTCTGTAGTATTTAACTTAAGAAACTGAAATATAATGACTTTGCTAAGTAAGTATGTCTGCCTGCCTGCCAGGATGCCTGCAAAATCTGCAAATTAAAAAAATATTTTCTACTTTTAATTCGGAATGGTGAAAACGCTATCCGTCAAGTTGAAATCAACTTTCGTTTGTAAACAAACATCTGTCAGCCAGAACCAATGGACATTGATTATTATAGGACTAACATCAAAGTGATCTTCACGTAAATACACCCGAGTTTCAATCGATAAAGTGTCGGGGTCTCTTTTGCCAAGTTTGCGCCAATTTATTCGTGAGTTTATTTCACTGGGTACACGAACCCACAACTTCCCGGGATTCTTTATTGAGATGTTTTTGCTTTCTTGAACAATGCAATTAATGTTAATTGCTATATTTTGCATGTAAACTTGATGAAATCACGGTTTCGTCGTTGTTATTTCACTATGCAAACAAATCACTCAAAGTTTTTGAATATCAAACTTTGTTTACAAGACTTCAGGTCTTCAAACCATAGACAAAAATGGCTGACCGCGTTTTTGGTTCTTTAGCAAAGTAGTTTTAAAATATATTTTTTTGTTGCTTTTAGGTCCTCTAAAAATATACAAAAATATTTTTTGGTCTAATGGAAGACATATTTACCATTTAAGACAGTCAAATAGCGGATTCTAAGAAACTGTTTTTCACTGTCGTAATCGAAAGAGCAGAACTTTCAGTAAACCAGGTTTGTCCGTGCTCGTAGTAAGGGGTCTTAACCCTTTTATAAATTGTGTTCTTATTAATAAATAAATCATTCGATGCATGCTTACATGCCGGTTTCAGATACTTTGTAACATGCTCTTTGCCCATATATCCCCTAATTGAACACAATATGTCCACCTGGGACGTTCCTTACCGAATCACATAGCATATATTTACTCAAAAACAGCATGATAAGCAATTATTTTTACCTGCTTAATTTAAGAGTGAAAAGTGATAACTTGCTTGCTTTTACTTTATTGCACACATAAAAATCATACGGAAAACACAAAATAAGCGAAATATAAAAATGTACACTGCGAGCTTATTTTATTAGAAATCTCTTCCGGACAACCCTTGATGTGGTGACCGGGCATTACAAACGAGGAAGGAAAGTGTACAATAATAATTGTCATATTATTATATTAATCTAACACATTCACACGTGATATAAATAACGACGAAACCATCGTATACCAAAGTTTATTTAATTTATTACCCACACAAACCAGACATTAGCTAGTACGATTTCAAGATACGATTAATTGTTATGTGAAATATAAACTAATCTCCAAAACATGTACTTACCTATACACAGCATCATCGTACTTTTAGGAAACTTAACATTCGCCGCGTTTTCACGGTCTTAGTGGACTCGGACCGAGTGCGCCATCCGAGTAAACTACAGTCTATTTATTCTTACTTGACCAATTTAGTAAACAAGATTCTAACCTTAAAATTGAGATTAGATGCCTAAACTAGACATTTTCTCGCAATTTCATGAACTATCATGAACAATGTTTATAAAATTGGCAGCGTGTTATCTAAAAGAGTGTTCCAAGTTACTTCATTTATGGAAATATGGCAGTTTTGGACTAAAAAGTTACAGTTTACGGGTAGAATCATGTTTACTAAATTGGACAAGTAAGAATAAATAGACTGTAAAGCTTCTGATTGGCTATTTTGGTGTTTTATTTTATTTAAATAGGACAACCACATGTTACTTTTAATGCGTCACTAATGCTTCTGATTGGATGAAAAACCGTCCAATCAGAAGCATTAGTTTACTCGGATGGGGCTCTCGGTCCGAGCGAACTAACACCGTGAAAACCTGGCTATAGACGAGTACCTTACACTGAAACGGTGTTATTTATAAAAAACGTGACTGTCCAAACCCTTCATAAACACAGCACAGTCTATGTTAAAGTATCTCCCTTCACCACTGACACCGGTCTCATGAAAAAAGAAATTAATGAAAGACGTTAATTGGACCAAATTAACTCATCACAGGAAAGAAAAGGCATAACACATATAGCAATAATGCATACCGCATAATTACACACAAGGAAAACAAAACTATCCACAAAAACACAAGATAGGGCAGGGTAAAGACAAAACTCTCGTGGCCTAGTCGAACTGAGTGATTGGAATCAATCACTTGAGTTAAGTAACAACAGGCGCGGTCAGGTGCAGGATGGATGACCGTCCCGCGACTATCGCTAGTGACATCTTTCTAAGCGCTTTCGTGCTTCGCAAGGCACGTTAACCCGTTGATGTCGTTTGTCAAGTAATGACAGTCGTTAAGCCATGTCAGATGCCCTATGGGTGGCTTGATAACTTCAGTTGACAGCTTGATAGTAAGGCCCGCCACTTTCTTACAACTCTCCACAAACCCGGACTTGGCCACTGTGGTGGAGTATGGCCTAACCTTCCTGCGGGAAGAGACCCGTGCCCCAGCAGTAGGGACTTACAAGGGTTGATATCGACGTACTGAAGGTTTACGGAAACCCCCACCACTTTTATTCTGCCAGCACCCGATAAACGACCCGTTGTTCTATTTTTGGGTAAATAAGGTTACCACAAAGGTCCTTGCTTCACGCACCCAAGAAATCAAACAAAGCATTATCAAGACGTAAAAGCCGACAGCGAGATTGTAACACTACATGAGCACAAATGAACGAGCGCGTCTAAGCACCAATTATCTAAACTACAACATAAAGGTAGCGTCATACCGATTAGTCGCTCCGGCCATGCGAAGGCCAGTGATCAGCCCGCCAATCGCGATCGTATCAAGATCGACTCCTAAAACGGGCGCCGTTAACAAGCGCTCTGGTGTCCGGAGGTCTTTATTCAATTTGCTACACGGGAAATGCCCAGTCGTATAACACAATGGCAGACGGTCCGCAATTGCGTACGAGCCGTGTTTCGTTTCAACTTTGACACAGTCGCGTGCGAAAATCACACCTATTGTTATAGTGTTAGGTTAAATCGTGGAGGGATGCGTAACATTGTAGTGTCGATCGCCTTCGCCGCATTCTTTCCGGATGGGTTCCTCGTATTTCGTCGAGTTTATAGGCGGAATATGAGGATACAGGGTGCTTTAATCTAACACATAAATGTTTCCCGATATCTCGACTCCATCTAACCTAGTTTCAGGCGAGGGAAATATAGAAAATTGGTTCTCGAATTTTCACGACGATGTTTTCTTTGTTATTCTAACTATTCGCTGTCAAGAAAATGTTAAGTCCAGTGTTTTCTCGTCGTAGGTACCATTATTTTGTCCCATTAGTGGGAGCACGAGGGACTACTATCTGTTGCAGTGGTTTAATGTCCGCCAATGGAGAGAAGGCTCAATGATAATGTACCGTCCTGTATAAAATAGCTAAATAGAGAACACTTTATCTATATTGTAGACTTTTAGTCCAGATCTACACGGGTGTTGTTATATAGGAAGAGTCCGACCAGGTTTCGCTCCGATTCGCAAAACTTAACCAGAGACGGAGCTCGCGTCGTCGGTTGCTCGTCTCACACTGTGACGTCGTCTCGTCTTTATCTATAATCTATTCTATAATATAAAAATAAATTGCTGAATGTGTTGGTAAGCGCAAATCTCGAGAGCAGCTGAACCGATTTCGCTAATTCTTTTTTTAGACTATTCCTTGAAGTACGAGGATGGTTCTTACGAAGAGAGAAAAAAAATGTTCGACTGTCAGGCGGTACGAAGTTCGCGGGCTTAGGTTCGCGGGCTTAGCTAATAAAAAAAGGAATATTTAAGATAATTTTTAGCCAAAGCTTGCAGATGGTGGCCGTATAACTAAAAGTTTTATAGACAAGATTTTTTATCGTAAAAAAATATATACGTAACATCAACTCACGCCTATATGCCAGAGGAGTAGACAGAGACCCGGGACTTATCCTTGTTTCGCTCCTGACAAACTACTTTGGCTTCATCAACGTTCATTAACCGTTGCATGCACACTTTCGCGGTCGGGTATTTTTTATCTTGCCCTTTGCTAATACATCCCCTATTTGGTCGAAGTATACCCGCCTGATATGTATTTGTTTCGTCAATCTTTCTTCCTTCATCATCATATAATATTCATCATATAAATAAAAACAAAATGTTTCATTAATGAACGTCAAAGCTTCAGGAAAGATAATGTGGCGAAGAATGTAACAAAGAAACTCCAGATTTATTTTCACAAAACGTTTTAACTTAATTAGAGAGTGAAGATTTCTTGTATCATACTGTTCCGTTATCCGTTATCAACCCTTGTATGTCCCCACTGTTGGGGCACAGGTCTCTTCCTGCATCGCAGGAAAGTTACACCATACTCCACCACGGGGGCCAAGTTTGGGTTGGTGGAGGATTGTAAGACATTGGCGGGCCTTACTGTCAGAACTTATCAAGCCGCCCATAAGGCCTCTGACATGGCTTAACGACTGCCATTATATGACAGCCGGCGTCAACGGCTTAACGTGCCTTGCGATGCACGGAGGCGCTCGGAAAAATGCCACTAGCGGTAGTCACGGGACGCTCACCCATCCCGTACCTGACCGCGCCTGTTGTTGCTTAACCAAGTGATTGATTCCAATCACTCGGTTCGCCTAGGCCACGAGCGCTTGATGCTGCTGTCATACTGTTCACAGTTCTTCAATTCTTGATGATTCTTTTTAATGCACTAACCCGTGCTAAGGACAATTATAAAAACCTATTTAGAGGCTAAAAATTCCACCCATGTTGGGACTCAAACCCGGAATTTTTAGCCTCTTAATAGATTCTTGATGTTATCTATAGTGCATTTTTTTTCCTGTGACGTGTTAATTTGTTCCAATGAATGTCTTTCTTTGTAACGTTATTTCATCCTATTGGAAATGTGTAACATATAATAAGTGTTTTAAGTAATATGCAAACGTAAAGTTTAAATAACCGGGTTAAATGTTGGGTTTGAAAAAGAAAATCAACTAAGCGCCTCCCAACGTAACAGAAATTAAACGACTGAACCCCTTATCTTAAGGTATTTCTTACATAGAGCAATCTGTCTTGCTTGACAATTATTTAACATTTTAAATTATTGTAATGAGATTTAATTTTAATTCCACTATCAGAAATGCAAAGATGAGTGTACAATTGATAACTATTTGAAAAAGGCTTGACAAAATGTAATTATATTTTTATTTTGATATACTAACGTAGGGTTTAACATAGAAAATACAGTGTTCCCAAAATTATTGATTTTGAAATCATCATCAGGCTATACTAGTCTTCTGTTGGACATAGCCCTCCTCTAGTGAGCGCAGTAGCGCCTTGTCTTGGAATTTAGAATTTGGGATCCCATTTTGGAATGAAATAGTCCTAATCCAAAACTCAGTAGTCTAAGAAAAGTATGCCTTGAATATCTGCGATTAGATCATCCATCAAAACGTCAGACCACATTTATCAAAAGTTTTAGTCATTTTATGTCACAAAAAAAACATTGTGCGAACGACACAGCATGCATGACGTAAGAACAGCCTTAAGCTTGCCTCAAATTTATAGGGCCTTGTACAGTCCACAGTAGACGGACATTAATAAATCGCAAAATAACGACTTGTTATTTTGTCTATTCTCTCTCGTCTCTCTCGAATTTCGAATTCGTATGTCCCCATTGCTTGGGCACGGGTCTCTCTGTGCCTGCATAGCGGGAAGGCCATACACCACCACGGGGGCCAAGTCCGGGTTGGTGCAGGATTTTAGGACAGTGGCGGGCCTTACTGTCAGAAGTTATCAAGTCACTCATAAAGGCTCTGACCTCAGGTACAAACTGCTTAACGTGCCTTGTGAAACATGGAAGCATGGCTCGGAAAAAATGCCACTAGCGGTAGTCACAGGATGGTCACCCATCCAGCACCTGACCGCGCCTGTTGTTGCTTAACCTAAATGATTCCAACTCTCGGATCCACTAGGCCACGAGCGTTTCAAAATGCCTCGAATTCGATTAATGTCTCAGTTTTAACAAATTATCTTCCTCTTATAAATATATCTTGAGGTTAATTTGTTGAGACTTACTTGGCTCTTGTTTCAACACAACTTTTTGCAGACTGCGTGGATGTGTTGTTGACTCCTACGTCACAAGATAGAGAGCGTGTCTGATTGACCTAACAACAAACGAAACATCGTAGGTTAGTGTACCAAAATTGTACCTCAGTGACCTTTTGGCCTAACAAAGGTCTACAGATATCACTACAAAATTCAGGGGTCTGATTGCCTAAAAGTACCTGAGAGGTTAAAAAAGAAAACTTACCTGAAAGGGATAGATCTCATTGCTAATGTGTTTTACCCTGTTTTTGCCCTTTTAACTCCATCTGCTCTATTCACGAAGATATTAATATCATATTTGTATGAAGTTTCAATTTTGGGTCAGGTTGGGTGACGATCCTGTCACTACCACTAGTGGCAAGTTTTCGAGCGTTTCCGTGGTTCGCAAGGCACGTTAAGCTGTCGGTGTCGACTGTCATGTAATGGCAGTCGTTAAGTCATGTCAGAGGCTTAATGGGTGGCTTGATAGTAACTTCTGACAGTAAGGCCCGCCACTGTCTTACTGTCATCTACCAACCTGGACTTGGCTCCCGTGCTGGACTATGGCCAACCTCCCTGCGATGTAGGAAAAGACCCGTGCCCCAGCAGTGGGGATATACGAAGGGTTGATATCATAAGTATTTATTTTAACCTGCTCTTGAAGCAAAGGAGTGTCATATTTTTCACGTTTACGTGTCTGTGGATATTTTTTTATAACCACACAGAGGCCAAAAGGCTAGATCGATTTGAACAAACGAAAGACTCTTAGATACGAGTGTCATTTTCAAATGCTCTGCAAGTTCTATACTGTTATACTACGACCCATTTAAGAAATAGTCATGAACAGAAACTTCTAGATGCAGCGTCAATTCTTCATAGAAAACGTGTTCAGCTACAAAGTTTTGTGTCCATGCTGCTACTAAAAATTGAGGAGCACTCCCGTGAGGAGGAAACCCAGGCTGCAGCATGAGCTTATTTATACCATTTTAGTATTTCTTCGTCAGAACTGAACAAGCATGTAAAATTTCAACGTAATATTGAACAGGAAATAGATAAAATTTAGCAGAATTCGAATTAAACATATCAATGTGAACAGAATGCGCAAAGCCAAGTTTTCGACCGCCCAAACTGTGCATTTACTTACACGAATCCATTCGAACACCTTTCAACCTTTCTCTGTCTTTGAAGCCACTTTTGTCATAATACTGAAAATTTTCAAAGCAATTAATGTTACCAAATTGAAACAATACTCTAAATTTCAAGCTTCTAACTACTATAGTTTAGATTTGCGAGGGTCAAAAAATTGCAATTTTTGGCACTCACTCACTTATGAATCATCAAAAGTCTAAAGTAGGTACTTCTAATTGAAATAGAGGTTTAAAATTTGAAATAACAGTGTTTATGTACCATGCATAAGAAAAATTGGAACTAAATTATTAATATGTTTCAATCCCTAAGTATTAAATAATAAAGTAAATGAATTAAATGTAAATAACCTTATTATCTAGCAAATCCTTAGGCCATGTTTATCAAAACAATGAATTGCAATTCAATACAATTCCTTCTTACAATTGTTAGAAATTTAATTCTGTGCAATTAAGGTGGATAGCAATTCTAAAACCAGCCATAGCCAGCGGCTCCATAGATTAACACTAGCGCCACCAATGGATTTTTTAAAATCTTTTTTCCCAGAACGCTTTTGCAAAAAGGGTTTTTAGGACTTATTAGGATCACGGACCTGGGATTAGATAGCATTTTTTTTGCCTTAAGTTCACAGGACCTAAAAATCACTATTAACAGGAATAAGATTGTACTGACACTTTTGCAAAAAAATGTGCAAAAATGATTTGTTTTTTACTAGTGTTACTACAACATAGAGACTCTTAAGTATCCTTCATCGAACAATCCCGAACGTTAAGGAAAGGAGTGGCGCAGTATCGATTCAAATCATTATATTTTTATGTTTATTCTTGTCTTTCTTATAGGAGTTATTGGCCATAAAAAACTCGCTGGCTGGCGGTTTTTCGCCCCCGGGATTAGCCGACGACACAAACTAAGATTAAGATACTAGAAGGCGCACTCAATATTTTTTTAAAGTGGCAACGTACAACTGTAGAAATCGGTTGTTAGCTTGATTATAATTATTATCTATAATATAAAAATTAATCGCTGAATGTGTTGGTAAGCGCAAATCTCGAGAGCAGCCGAACCGACTTCACTAATTCTTTTTTTAGAATATTCCTTGAAGTACAAGGATGGTTCTTACGGAGAGAAAAAAATAAATAAATGACTGTTAGGGGGTACGAATTTCGCTGGGTCAACTAGTTACACAGTAAAAACATTTGTATATAAGTTTAAGACCATTAAGTATTTTTCCACCTAACCTTTGGTGATGAGGATAGTGGTTGGGGTAGTACCAGTAGGTATTTGTTGGAATGGATGATTGGTCTTCTAAAAATATTGTAAGCGTACAAAAACCATTTTTCGATGTAGGAATTAAGCTTTAAAACGCAAATGTTGTTGGAGTAGGGACTCCCACGCTCCCGGCTACCCGATTCACTGTAGAAACGTAAAAAAATTCAGAGCAGGTAGCCCATATATTGGAAATAAAAGGAACACTATCATGGTAAACATGCTTTACAAGTTAAAACTAATTCACAACCACGAAATTGTAAAAGGAAAGTATCGTACAAATTTTACTGCAACGAAGCCGAATTGCACAGAATTTGTTGAAGTATTTAGCACTGTAAGGCTGGTAAAAAAAACTCCTATGGAAACAGAGTAAAGGTACGTGGCCGAAACGCATTTTCCCGGTTTTTAGATTTTTAAATTCTATGGAGAAAACACCGAAAAAATTATTTGTCAAAACAACTAAAAAAATTAAACAGTCAAAAAAATAGGTTCGGAAAGTATCTGGCTTTTAAAACCGATATAATCAAATCAGAAGAAGGTTGTGCGAGATCCTTCTATCCTAACCTGTAATGGGCCATAACTCACAAGCGCTGTCGCCTCATTATAGTGATAAATCTGGACAATAAAGCGCCCGTTACTTCTGGGATTCATCTGGTGAAGTGTTACAGTAGGGCAATATCTCTCCTCGGGCAATTACAGTTAACACTCCGACGACGAAGATATTCGATGACATAAAGACTTAAAAGCCGAGTCTTGGACAATCGAACAATGCCAATTGCATGGTAAATTATTGTCCTACAATTTAACGCATTGATTTTATTGTATATCCATTGCAGCTTGAAGTTTTCACGCACACACAATGCTCGCGTCAACCTTCTAGGCAGGATGACACGATTCACTGAGTAATTTCAATGAATTTCAAAGTTCAAAATTAAAAACGCTTTATCGCTAACTGTTAGCATTTATCGTTAAGAGACACAGGCAATTGTCAGTTACCACTTAATTTATTAGGAACGTATAAAGTAGCGCGGCTAAAACTGTAAGAATGATTCGAAGTCCAAAGTCTAATCATAATTATGTCTGTCTATTGAAGGAAAGTTCAGTACAAAAATGTAATCACTTACCCAATTTGAACAAATTCATTGTTACAATACGCTTTTTTTCCATGTGACTGCCTCTTATTAGACACAAACACAGGCGACCTCGGAATGAGACAGTCAGGACAGAGAATATCCAGTTACAGGACATTAAGAAACTCCAGGGTATTATTCGGACTAAGTACGGGCTTTAGTAATTCTAAGCGTTTATCTTTGCCTTGTCCAGTAACATTGGGATTCCGCCATTCCTCCAGTCTGCTACAATCTAGACTACTTTTGCTCAGAAGCCCCAGTTATCACATCTATATTCCGTGTCAAATCAAATCAAATTCAACGTACAGAATTTACATTCTTAGCTCAATGTCAATGTAAAATATAAGCCGTTTTCCGTAAAGCATTCTCATACTACATTACATTCATAAGCTCACGCCTGTATCTCGGAGGGGTGGGCAGAGAGCAGTGCTTGCCACTTGCCACGATTCTGACAGACCTCTTTGGCTCCATCGACGTTCATTAGTCGTTACAAGCACAGACGCTGATTGCGCAAACACAAGCCGTTGATAGGAATGTTATAAATATGGGGAAAAATATGTCTGATTAGTTCATTGCTCGTTCTAGGTCGTTGATACATATTGTGGTTGAACATACACATAATTGTAAAGGAAGCGGTAAGCATCACGTTTCCTACACCGGTTTACAATCAACGATATTCATTAAGCCGATATAAGGAAGGGCGGGTTAACACGCTCTTTTATTGTGAAGGGATATTTCGCGCTCGGTAGTTCGTATGTTTGGGGACGGCTGATCCGTCTGTGATTTGTTAGACACTATACTTTTCCTTGATCATGTGAAAGACATTGATTGCGTAATGCAATAACGTCCTCAGTCCGGACCTCATATCTATTTTGTTATTGATATTCTCAGTCCTGATTTGAGTTGCTCATAATTACTCGTATGTTTAATTATGAGCAACTCAAATCAATCCACCTCCACCGACCCGGACTTGGTCTCCGTGGTGGAGTATGGCCTAACCTTCCTGCGATGCAGGGAGAGACCCATGCCCCAGCAGTGGCGACATACAAGGGTTGATAACGTATAACGTAACTCGTATGTGTAAGTACAACACGAAAGCTTGAAAAAGTACATTGATGTCCATGACCTGAAAAAAAATACTTTTAGTAATAAGGCCGCCACTTGTACTGTACTGATATTTTTCAAGTCTTTTATGCAATTCCTGGTGTACATGCAATAAAGAATATTCTATCTATCTATCCTTCTTTCTTGGGAAAATAACAATAGATGTCGATGTCAGATTGTTATATTGGAGTATGTAATGCGCGCGCTGAGTTAGTATGCGTTCGTCACACTTGCAACAACGGTACGAAATATCGAGAAATGTTTCAAATTAACATTCGTAGTAAGAACTACATTACAAGCGCTCGTGGCCTAGTCGAACCGAGTGATTGGAATCAATCACTTGTGTTAAGCAACAACAGGCGCGGTCAGATGCAGGATGGGTGACCCTCCCGTGACTACCGCTAGTGGCATTTTTCTGAGCGCTTCCGTGCTTCGCAAGGCACATTAAGCCGTTGGTGCCGGCTGTCATGTAATGACAGTCGTTAAGCCATGTCAGAGGCCTGATGGGCGGCTTGATAACTTCTGACAGTAAGGCCCGCCACCGTCTTACAATCCTCCACCAACCTGGACTTGGCCCCCGTAGTGGAGTACGGCCTGCGGTGACGGCTCCTGCGGTGCAGGAAGAGACCCGTGCCCCAGCAGTGGGGACATTCAAGGGTTGATATCGATGAACTACATTTCAATAAAAGATAATTGAGAAAACACAACAGCTACTTTCTATCGCGTGACTTGAATTAACTTTGTTGATAATCTCGATCGACGGAAAATTTATCTGATCTCGATTCCCAATTATTTCCATTTAATGTTAACATCATCGTTTTAATCTATTGAACTTGAAACAATGTTAATGTAATGAACGATAATGTTCTCTTGAGAACATTATCTTAACTCCAATTCAACTTAGTTAAGTAGAGATTTCAGTTCAGTCACATTATGGGACCCGAAATACATATAACTGTCATAGTAAGTGTAGTGTTGGCAATTAATTTGCAAGTGTAATTTAATTTTCCCGATGGAAAGAAGGCGTTGACGTTGCCCCAGATATTAATTAAGTTCCTTGCCGCGTATATTTTCATCATAAACAAAGCGTGTTATGAACGATGTTGACAATCTCGCGGGAGAAGCAATTCAGGAATGGATTAGACGGGTTATACCTATTCCTTGGTTCGAAGAGCTCTGTTAGTATGCTGCACGAACAGTTTTTACTAGACCTAAGTAGTGTAAATGTTTAATGAGATTGAATAACCTAATGAAGCAAAAAAAATCTTGATAAATTTTACTAGCATTTCCAGCTAAACAACACTTTATCTATACAAAACAATGTTATATCATAGCTTTACCATAATTCAACATAATATTTGTGTATATGGTCGACATGATTACTTGAACGCTCGCTTACACTATTTATTTATTTTAATAAACTTAAGTCCGAAAAATTCACACTTCACATTCAAAGCTCATGCTTACTTCAATTTACTTGTCAGGTTTTATTTATTGTAGAATATTTACGGTAATGTAATAGATAGATAGATACGTAGAATATTCATTATGGTCCAGAGAAATTACAGTAACAGAAATAATATAATAATATACAATTGGTGGTGTTATTACTGAAAGCAATTTCTTCCAGGCAACCAGAAACCAGGACGGTGACAGAAACAGAGACGGGTGTGCAATTAAGAATCGATATTGAAATCAAGAGGAAGTTTATATAAACTTAATTGAACCATACATAAATAATTAAGTTATATATGGAAAGAGAAACTACATAACTAGCAACTACGTAACATGGAATTGGATACATAAATTATAGCCGGTATTACCTATTCTATTAACCATCATCATCGACCCATTACGTCCCCACCGGGGGGCACGGGTCTCTTCCCTGAGGAAGGTATAGGCCATACTCCACCACCTGGGCCAAGTCCGGATTGGTGGAGGAAATGCTATTAAAAAGTAGCATTACTCTATAGTTAAAAATCGCTGATGAAGAGGACCTTCTTATGTGGCAGTTAATAATATTCTTATATGATATTCCAATTCATTGGATTTTCGCTTGACAAACTGTGGTTTTGATAACCGCTCCGGGGCTTTCCCTTGCTGTGCAGCATGGTAATGCTGCCAGCGTTATGGGGACCTTTGGGCCGGAGATCTGTCTATCCACTTAATTGATATTTCTAATTGATCTACTGAATGGCAATCTTTATTTTTATTAATACTATTATAACCAGCTATGAAAAAGTGTTGTTGATTTATATAGTTTAAGTTATTGTTCTGCTTGCATGTGATATTCTTCAATTATTAAATTATTTGTTATGTTGGGTTAACTCGCCAGAGTACTAAACTGATTGACAAAGCCCAACGGATTAGTGAACTGAAGTAGCAGTGGGCAGGTCATATCTGCCTTAAACTGGTTCTAGAGTTGAGACCTCGAATCTGCAAACGAAGCGAAGGACGCCCTGTGACCAGCTGGAGTGACGACATTCGTAAAGTGATGGTCAGTGACTAGAAGAGAAGAGCCGAAGATTGCTTTCAGTGACGCTTCATGGGAGATGTCTACAGCAGTGGACTGACACAAGCTGATTATCATAATCATGATATTATTTTGACACTTTTTTATATATGTTACGGCTAGAAGCCGAAACGTGGCTACTCCTAGTTTTAGCCGGTTAGAACTAGGTGTAGCCATCGCCTCTTGCTTAAATATAGTATTAGCCGATTGTTTTCACGTAAAACTAGTTTTAGCTGGTATCATTTCGGCTAGAACTAGGTCCAACCATACTCTATGTCCAGCAGTGGACTACATAATATAGTCTGAAGAAGAAGAAGAAGATACCCTAAGGCCGCCAATTGTACTTTGTATCTTTACATGTTTTATAATATGTGCTATGGTGTACAATAAAGAATATTCTTATCTTATCTTATCTTACCCTAATGGCTGATACTAGGTTTAACCAACATCATGCTGGTTACAACTAGATCCAACCAATCCCTGGTGGCTATTACTAGGTGTAACCTATACAGGTTGGTAACCTTTGGTGGAAGTTGTTCCTGTAGCAGCACTAGCAGTACCACCAGCAGTAGCCGCGTTTCGGGTTTTAGCCGTAACATATATATTTTTGAGAACATATTTGCTCGTAAAGTGGTTGTAATTACACCAATTTCAATATCGTAATGTATCTCATTACGTACTTGTGCGATAATGTAATGTAAAAGGCACGTGTTTTTTTTTAATAAAGTTTTAAGATACTCCGTCTAAAAATGAACGATACTTTTAAAAATCTTAGCAAAGAGGTTTTATGTCAAGAAAGTGGTCAGTATTTTATGAATAAAATTAACTTTGGGAAATAAAATATAACAAATAAACATTTGGTCCTTTAATTTAATTAATTTTGACAATAAATTACAATCATTTATCTGTAACATAAACACAAAAATATTAGTTTACTTTATTAGTAATACTGGCTGTTTTTGTACCTTTGCCTAAAAAAAAAGTTGATGCGCGCGTATCGCTTATTTGTGGACAAGTAAAAATAAATCCGCACGCTTTTTTTTTTGATGTATTGTTTTTATTTGAAAATGTCGTCAAGTAGTGATGATAACATAGCCAGAGTTTTATTAATGTAATTTTCCACTTACCGCAATTATATCATAATGTACTATTAAATGTTTCAACTGTTCACTAAGACTTATGTTCAGGTTTGAGGTAATTAAGTGATGAACCAAACCTGGTATATTTTGTACAAATTTCAGCAAACAGAAGCCCTCTAAAAATAAAAATAGTGTAATCATGTGGGTACAGTGATATCGTTCCGATGTTAAACCTAACTGCAAAGTAGGTAGTCGGGGCTGTAAGTAATGCAATTTGCTTAAGTCAGATATCGCTGCCTGTACGTAATACAGAGAATATTGTAAAGAGGTTCAAAATTTCACTGATGCCGTGAGTCGCCCATTGGCTCAATTGGTAGAGCGCTGGTATGGATAGCCAGAGGTTGTGGGTTCGAATCCCGGCATGGGTGAAATTTTTAGCCCCTAAATAGGTTTATAAAAGAAGCCCTCTATCTCTAAAATCGTGTTACAAGACACGTGTGAATTACAAGGTTAATTGAATTGAAGCACATAATTTACTGCGCTATATTGGATTTTGTAGGTGAAGCTAATGAAGCGTTTTCCATACTTGAGTTAAAACTCAAGACTCAAGATTCGAGTTACAATACGTGGCGTAGATTATATGAAATTTGATTGAAACTTTAAATTTACTGCTCAAGACTCGAGTTACAGGACAAGTGTGAATTACGTTAAATTTGATTGAAACTTTAAATTTACTGCACTATATTATTTGTCGTGAGTATGCGAGGTGCCGACACTGCATAAGTTCACCATCCCCAGCTGCTTCCTATCCTAGGCATCCCCGTAACCTCATAAACATATTTTAAACTGTCGGCTCCGCCAAGGAGAACACTTTCCTTTATACTTTATTTACTTTCAACGCGGAAAATCCATTAGCCAGTTTCTGTGACGCTGACTCAGCGAGCACTGAGCCGGCCACAATAGGGCCCGTCTAATATTTGAGATCACTCATTCTTGTGTCACTTCCACTATGACAGATTGCCCGCCTCGCTGGGAACATGTTTTCTAACTAATCACGAGTAATGGGCAAGTTTGAACGATGGCGCTTCTGGGCTCCGTAGAGGCAAATCATAGTAGGACTTTTTAACTATTGGTCGAGATTTTTTTGTTGTATACGTTTCGTTGTACAGCGATGGTAGCGGAACAGTAGAACACAGGCTTTTCAATCGGAAGGTCGTGAATCCCGGCATGTAACAATGACTTTGTTTTTAAAGTTATTTAAATTGTAAAGTTAGATTAGCAATATATACCACTCGCTAACTGTGAAGGAAAACGTGAGGAAATTTGAGTATCTGAGGTATTAACTACCTCAATTACAACCCTGTGTGCTGGGGCACCAGTCTCTGTCTGCATTGCAGGAAGGTTAGGCCATACTACACGGGGGCCAAGTCTGGGTTGTTGGGGTTTGTAAGACAGTGGCGGGCCTTACTGTCAGAACTTATCAAGCCGCCCATAAGGCCTCTGACATGGCTTAACGACTGTCATTACATGACAACCGGCACCCACGGCTTAACGTGCCTCACAAAGCACGGAAGCGCTCGGAAAAATACCACTAGCGGTAGTAACGGAACTGTCACCCATCCCGTACCTGACCGCGCCTGTTGTTGCTTAAATCTAATGATTGATTCCAATCACTCGGTTCGACTAGGCCACGAGCGCTTCAGGTATTAACGAGGTATTAACTTCCTCAGTGATGGAAATTTCCAATCCGCGGTGGCCTTTGTATCTACGTATGAGATGATTTAAACAGCGTCCGGTGGCATCGTCACTCACAATAGGTGAGTGAAGGGGCTCTCGGACGCAGTAGTACCCGGAAAATTGTTTTTGATGATCTAGGCTTGCCCAGCACCTATACTAGCCTGACAGATTAGTCGGCCTAGTCTATCAATCTTTTCCTTCGATTTTCATCTTCATTTTTCCTACAAATCCGTGGTGGGCACGCGTGATAATTAAGCCTATACTCTTTCTTTCCAAGAGAAGGCCCCCGCGAGAAGGCCCCCGCAGTAGGATGTTTATATAGTCTGCATAAAAAATGGGAAAAAGATGTATTGTTGGATTTGAAAGAAGGAATGAAAATACTTTTATTATACAATCGAGACATAATTATCGCAAAAACAAATAAGCTACATATTAAACATATGAACAACAACAGAAAGATAACGTAAAACAAATCATACAAAACTAAAAAGGAAACAAAGATACAGTTGACATCAGGCTACTGTGTTGAGTGCACGGATATAAAGTTTAATGTGTTGTCTGTACCTTTGAATAGATGTACTATGAACAAGCCATAAGTACGTTGGTAGAGATTCATTGTACCATTAAATTGCTAAAGAACAACGCTCCTAATGTTCTATGACACCTAATTTCAGCGTTCTTATGCTCAATACTTAACATTCATATTGTAAATAAGAAAAAAAATCATCGATTTGAATAATGTACATATATACGATACCGTAATTTTTTGATATAGATTCAGTCAAGAAATATATAGTAGGGGTTAGTATTGAATGAAAACCGAAGCAGAGTAAACAAATTAACAGACATTATTGCTGTCCGTACTTTAATAATAATTTCTATCAATGGTTAGTTTGCACGTGTCATATTAAAACTGAATGAATTAAAATATATATGCATTTCTGCAGAAGCAAGAAAGACTTTGAACCTCAATAACTCCTTAGCCGTCGAATTCACCGACAAGGTTTCTTTAAAAAATAATTGGTAATACATAACTTTCTAGAAAAGTTTTTTTTTAAACAACCGCAATATTACATCGGTCTGTATTGTTCAGATTGCGCAGTTGACAATTTGTTGGAGTAGTGGTCGCTTAAACATGCTAGATTACCATTCCACAAACAATCTATTTATCAACTGTTAAGAGTTAGATTTTTTTTGTGTGCACTATGGTCAACTTGGCAGTCGTTAAGCCACGCCAGAGGCCTTATGGCGGCTAGATAACTTCTGACAGTAAGGCCAGCCACTGACTGACCAGAAAGGTTAGGCCATATCATAGTGGAGTATGGCCTAACCTTCCTGCAATGCAGGAAGAGACCCGTACTCCAGCAGTGGGGATAGACAAAGGGTTGACATTGTGGTCTGGTGACTTATAGCTGCTAGCAGTAGATTAAAACATTGTATTTTTAGTGCCTCGCGTTGCTCATACATAGGTATTTATTGAACGGGTATAATCGCGAATTTTACCTTATAAATAATCACGATTCAATACTAAATAGTACACAGCTTGATTGAAAATATTGTTACTGCACAGGAAACCAAGGTTAACTAGGGTACCGAATAGTGTGTTTATTTGTAAATGGTTATCGTAATAATATAGTGTACCTTTGTTCAATACTTGAAGATACGATTAAATAAGCTAGGATTGTGTTATGTAAGATCGGTGAAATGCTTGATAAATTTCGATCTAAATATTCGCTGTCAAAGTCTAAGATAATTTTCCACATGATCTTAAGTATTAACTAGATATAATTATATCCGATATCGACTACCTTCACTTCAACACATTTGAGATAATTGTCTCAACACTGTTATTAAATTTGTCATTAAAATAGCGCATACGAAATTGAAGGACAACACGATTGAAGCTGATTATGAAATTTTCAAAAGAGTATGCAGATTAGATTAGTACTCTTTGTTGTGCGCCGTACATTTTGAGAGTAAATAAAAAAACAATTATCTAAGTTACTAAAGTACTAAGGCAATTTAATTTATCAAATAGACATAAATATTCAAACACTATCTCCTGAACTACTGTTTACACCTAGTTTAGGAGATAGAGTCAATTCTCTGCATTAGATCACAGCAACCACAGTCATTGTAAGACTATGATTAGTAATCAACTCACACTATGTTAATTATTGTATATAGTATATTATAACTTATTTTATATATTCCTATTGTGAGTAACAAACATTTCATTAGCACCTTAATCGTAATACTTTGAAGCAATTAAAGCAATACGCATACATACCTATACAAACATCCTAACCGCCAGCTGTTGCCACAAATGAACGGCTTAAATAAACAATAATCCACCGCGGTTAACTAAACGCCGCGCCGCTTAAACCGCAATTTAACGCAGCGTAGTTTCGAGCGTGACGTCACAGTGTTATTAAAAGTTTGTATGACACAGTCCGTAAGGTGATGGGCGAGGTTTTTTTTAAGCACTTTAACGGTTTTTTTTATTGGCTGTTTGAGCACGCGGCTGGTTGTTTTTCGGGCACCCGGGCTCTATGGGCTGTGGGGCGACGTGCGACGGTCGCTAGCGTGGAGCGCTTTCTCTGTCATTCCGGTCCCGCCCCGCACCGCGCGTGCGTCTAGTCGGGCAAATAGCTGTGCGCAGAAGTTTCAGTTTAGCTAAAGCGGTGCGACCAAAATTATAGTTACTAAAAACACAAAAGAAGATGCCTGAATGTCCATCGTAATAACTTGTGACAATATTATGTTTATGTTTATGTAGCCTCGATTGTGTCCCACTGCTAGGCAAAGGCCTCCCCTTTTGCCTTCCACTTCTCTCTGTCCATGGCCACTTCCTGCCAGCCCGACGGAATGGCCGTGAGGTCGTCCCGCCATCTCCGCGGTCGGCCACGTTTGCGATATCCGTCGCGCGGAACCCAGTCAGTGACGATTTTTGCCCACCTCTCTGGGCCCATACGGCTTAAGTGGCGGAATTGGCCCAACCAATTCCACATAAATTATAATAAAATAATTAATAATTAGAATATATAGATTTTTAAAATTAGAATAAAATTTACAATTATAAAATTTAAAAACCGTTCATTCCACTATTATAGTTGTAGTTATTACAAATACAAAAGTAGGCACATAAATGCACACCATAATAACTTGTGGCAGTAATATTTGGGGAAACCTGAGTGTCCTAGGAGTCAAATTCAGTGAGAAATTTATAGGCTATAAAAAAATTCGCCGCAATAACACATATTTTGTGAAAATTTCAATTGGCTACTACCTATGTAAACATTAAATTCGACTGACTAAAAAATTACCCTTTAATGGTCGGACGGATCGGACGGCCAGATAGAAAGACAAACAGACAGAGGAGGCATACTAATAGTTTGGCACCCTTTGGGTACAGAACCCTAAAAATAATTTAGGATAAGGTTGTCAAACGAAGCTGTAGTTTATTATGGCTTTTTTTTCAGTTGCATTGCACTGCCTTCTTTGTCTTGTTCATCTGTTTTCATTTATCATTATTAATAAAAAAAAAACAAAAAACTGTTACTTATATTTTCTTTTTATCTGTTTTCATTAACAGTTAACTAGACATGTTTGCGAAATTATTTTTATATAATGTTATCGTGTGTGACAGAAATTATTCATGAGAATCCGGGGACTGAATTATTTAGTCAAACATTTACTCCTGGATCCTGCTTACACATCAACATTTATTGCCAAAATGTTTATCACAAAAACCCAACTTTTGGTAAGCTTCGTTTGGCTTAGTAATACTCGGAAAGATATCGAACCAAATAGCTCGAAGTTGGAAAAATATAGGCACTAACGTAACACTAAAGTGTGACTAAAGAGAGGCAGTCATAGATAAGATAAGATAAGATAAGATAATGCTTTATTCATACACAAGACACACATTAAACATTTGTATGAAGTTAATACTAAACACAAAAAAAAGAAAAAGAAATAGCTACGATCACTCAAACTGACCTGCTGTCGACCATACTAACTACGTATATAATATGTGGTAGTATTTCTGCCAGTACTTTCGTTGTGTGCGCGCTCATCACAGCCCTACAATTTTCTCATTACCCGCCCCAGCTAAATTGCGAAACCGCCAACGAGTACGCCGTACACTATAGAGAAGGGAAACAAAATAAAAACCAGCGAAGACTGACGCGCACTCGTGGTCGAGGGTTCTGCTGAGTTTTCTGCTTTAGCATTTCGAAACTGGTCGAGCTTGATTTTGCCGTACACTATAGAGACGGGAAACAAAATAAAAACCAGCGAAGGCTGACGTGCTCTTGTGGTCGAGGGTTCTGATGAGTTTTCTGCTTTAACAGTTCATTTCTTGCTAGTCGAGCTTGATTTTGCCGTACACTATAGAGAAGGTAAACAAAATAAAAACCAGCGAAGACTGACGCGCACTCGGGGTCGAGGGTTCTGCCGAGTTTTCTGCTTCAGCAGTTCATTTCTGAGTGGTCGAGCTTGATTTTATCCCTGTAAAACTGTAAGCAAAGTAATGTTGTAGTAAAGGAATTCATCGGTAATATATATTATTTTTAAACTTATAATTTTTAATTTTTAAATCTATTACTATGTATTTATCTGCTGTACTATACCCGATAAAAGCCAGTGTATCAAAGCATTCATAATTTATAACTTTAAACAAAGTTTATTTAGTTTGATTGCCACCACAACTATAAAAATTGTATTGGATCCCCGTGCACAATAAATGAATGAATATAACTTATTTCTTGCACAAAAAATTTAATTGTACAAAGGCCACTAGATAGATAATGCCTAAATTATTAGAATATAGATTATAAAATAGCATACAAATGTGAATGAACTAATATTAAGCTTATAGATAAAATAAAATAATATAGTATATATGCACGCAAAAACTCAAACTAAAATTAACTGTCGAGCAAACCGCCCCGAGACATACCCGAGCCAAAGGTTCCCATAACGCTTGCAGCGTTACCCCGCTGCAGAGTGAGGGAGATCCTTTGCATCAAGTATGCCCCGGAGCGACAGTCAATCAATCTATGATAGTCTACAAGGGTTTCGGAATTGGACTAATACAGAAAATTGTACTTGAATTGTACTTTATTTTGAATAAAACAATCCATAGGTTGTTAGTAAAATGACATTTAATATTAAAACTAATTATATTAGTGACATGGCAAGGTATACGTTCTAAATTAAATTTTGTATTTGAACTAAAAATTTTATTTTTTAAGATAAAATCCAAACTTTTACTTTACGGAACCCAAACAACACGTCGAAGGGAATTCCCTCTAACGTAATCACAACAAGGCGGAAACCAACGACTGTTGTTTCCTTGCCCCCAATGTAGCCAAATAGCACTCGTTACCACTTGGTTATAATTTCAAAATTAGCTTGTAATTTTTGTTAGGTGGTTATGGAAACTCGTCGGTCTAGCGGTTAACTTAACGCGGCTATCGATTATATTGTATTTTATCACATCACATCACATCACATCACATCACATCACATCACATCACATCACATCACATCACATCACATCACATCACATCACATCACATCACATCACATCACATCACATCACATCACACCACACCATACCACACCACACCACATCAAATCACATCACATCACATCACATCACATCACATCACATCACATCAAATCACATCACATCACATCACATCACATCACATCACACCACACCACACCACACCACACCACATCAAATCAAATCACATCACATCACATCACATCACATCAAATCACATCACATCACATCACATCACATCATATCACATCACATCACATCACATCACATCACATTACATCATATCACATCATATCATATTTGTCCTACTCCCAAACTAGGGTACCTTGTGCTATGCTTACCAGTCAAGAACATTACAAACATGGAAATACACCCAGACTTATAAAAATTGGGCCTGAGCGCTAACTTACTTATCACATCACAGTTACAGACAATTTGTCATGAGGGAAATTACGAATAAAAACTATATTAGCAGCCTTTATCAGCAGCTTAGTTGCTACGCGCGTAGCAACCGTAGTAAGCGTGGCGCTGCTACGAAATTCGTAGCATGCCTACAGTGTCGCCTCTTAATGAGTTTCAAGCCATTCGCTAAAGCTTCCTTACAGTGCCAATTATAATTTAATCACAGTAATAAATAAAGCTAGTGTACACGCCACTTTAATGCACTTTTGGCTCACAAAACATAATAATGAAATACCATTTTCGTTTTATGAAACACGAGCATTAGACTAATAAAAAAAGAAGAGTAAAATTAAATTTTCAATATTTTCTCGTTTGTTTAAATACCCGGGAAAGTGTACTACCATCGTACTATTTGCATTTAATTCAGACTTCCAACCGCCTATATCCATCTTAAATGGTATAGTAAATAAAGAAGTAAAAGACAACTACATTATTTACAAAACTCCCACTATTATACTCTTAAGTTAAGAAACACCTGTATAATTTTCTTTTCACGTACAATCAAGCATTTTTTTATCTATAGCAATAAATATAAATAGAAATATTGTATGTCGGTCACAAATAATCGCAATTAATTAACTTAACATTGTTTATATTTGTCCTTAGCACGGGTTAGTGCATTAAAAATAAAAATAGTATAATCATGTGGGTACAGTGATATCATTCCGATGTAAAACCTAACTGCAAAGTAGGTAGTCGGGGCTGTAAGTGATGCAATTTGCTTAAGCCAGATGTCGCTGCCTGTAAGTAATACAGAGAATAGTGTAAAGAGGTTCGAAATTTCACTGATGTCGGTGAGTCGCCCATTGGCTCAATTGGTAGAGCGCTGGCACGGATAGCCAGAGGTTGCGGGTTCGAATCCCGGCATGGGTGAAATTTTTATCCTCTAAATAGGTTTTTAAATTATTTAAATATTTATATATATAGACATTTCACTATTTAGACTTTTAATATGGAAACAAACCTAACAATAAACGTAAAACCTACTTTCTTTATAAATATTTCGTTCTTGAATTGTATCTAAAAAACACAATCAGTCTATTAAACTGGATTACCACGTGGTGGTAATCAAAATAGATTTACGTAGCCGATTTTCAGCTGGATTGAACCCACAAACTGTAGTTGGCATAGCCTCTTTAGCTCTGACGTCCTACACATAGGACATAGCATATAACTTTCTATTTTTTCTTTTAGTAGATTTGGTGTTTTTTTCACCTCCAGGAGTTAGGAGGCTAAATAAAATATAAAAAAAAATATTCAAAGTGGGGTAGAAGAACTTTCTACAAACTTGAAATTAGTCTAGCTATACATATTTTTTGTTTACAATTTATTTGATAATATCCATCCGTGCATGCTCTTAAATGAATCACTTTGTCATAGCACCATTGTAACATTTCCTCAGTTGAGTGGGTTAAAATCACACGAAAAACGATGTCAATACGTAGGCGCATTGTAATTTTGACAATCACGACATACTGTGCATATGCTTTTTAACATAGAGGTAACATTAATTTGTTTTAAATTTGAATTATGAGCCCCATTATAATTATTACTTAGCTAATCCCAAATGAAACCGATTTAGAAAGAGATACAAATAGGGAAGTCTTTATTGTGCATCCAGAAAAAAATAATTGCAACCATGAGCACTTAAATCTAAGTAATGTATATACAATCGGATCGGACCGGTTTAATCGGATTACCTTTTGTATTTTCCAAATACTACGTAAATGGTGTTCTTTAACAACTCACATCGCTCATACATAATTACACATTTTACGTAGTTGCTTCATTTTATTTTTATTTCATTATAATAGCAAAAACTTACAGCCATAAATAAAATACATTGCAATTGAAATAAAGACTGTGAGTCAATAACAAGTTTTCACTTATAGAAATATTGTCTCTGTGATAGCGCAATAAATGTAGGAAATGTCATTCAAAATTCTCTCAAATTAAACACAATCCTCCACCAACCCGGACTTGGACCCCGTGGTGGAGTATGGCCTAACCTTCCTGCTATGCAAGAAGAAATCCGTACCCTAGCAGTGGACACATAAAAAGGATTGATATCAAATACAAATCACTGCGAATAGCGAGACCTGCCAGCAGTCGGCCTGAGTTGAAGTGACGCTAAAGCAGCGTTTGAAAACCAATTAGCGGTGCGCGATTTCGTGAAGGCTTTTATATTTTAAGTAGGTTCCTTTTCAATATCAACTCTTGTTTGTCCCCACTGTTGGGGCACGGGTCTCTTCCTGCAACGCAGGAAGGTTAGGCCATACCCTCAACCATGGGGGCTAAGTCCGGTTTCGGGTTGTAATACAGTGGAGGGCTTTACTGTCAGAAGTTATGAAACCGCCCATAAGGCCTCTGAAAAGACTTAATGATGGCCATTACATGACAACCGGCACCAATGGTTTAACGAGATCGGATAAAATGCCACTAGCGGTAGTCACCTGACGGCGCCTGTTGTTGCTTAATTCAAGTGTTTGATTCCAATCACTTGATTCGAAAACCTTTTTAAAGGACGAACAAGCTGAATATGGGTTGGGTAGTACGCTAGAGTCACACGAGACGTCGTGGGTATATTGAATAAATTAAGGGCCTCCACGCAGATACACTAGAGTGGTATGAGGAACGACGTACTCACTGAGCCCATATGTCTGGCGGCCGACGAGCCCCTAACGCTGATTGGGAAATCCTTTCACCACGATGGCTTGCCATAAATAAGCTAAGAAGAAGAAGCGCCGCGCCACTAATTGAATAAATCATATATTTTTTCAGATCGTATTGCCAACAGTGACAAAAAGATATATTTCTTAACAGATCAGCAAAACGATTAGCAGATTAGCAGACAGATTAGCAAAGTGTCGCAAAATAATCGCGTCTAGACCCATCTAACTATGTATCAGCATTGCAAGTCATTAAGAAATACTTGTGCCAAAAGTGACAGCCTAATAACGTGATTGATAGATTGTTCAATCACGTTAACAATGATTTTTAGGACCCATGGTCAAAAATCTATGCCAAAACACTCGTTTTTAGCGTTGATGCTCTAGGCTTTTGATTTTTTATGTTTTTATTTAGGATTTGCTCTTGGTCTTTGCACTGGGTATTATTAATATTAGGTATACTTTGTTGCACATGAAGAATTTAACAGGAAATTACTAAAGAAATAACATGTGCAAAGAGATTTCATCCAGCAAAACTTAGAGATTTAGCAAGCTAGGTTCTCGGCCTAAACATAACTATAGTCTATTTATTCTTACTTGTCCAATTTAGTAAACAAGATTTTACCCTTAAACTGTGACTTTTTAGTCCAAAACTGCCATATTTCCATAAATGAAGTAACTTGGACACTCTTTTAGATAACACGCTACCAATTTTATAAACATAGTTCGTGGTAGTTCATGAATTTGCGAGGAATTGTCTAGTCTAGGCATTTAATCTCAATTTTAAGGTTAAAATCTTGTTTACTAAATTGGACAAGTAAGAATAAATAGACTGTATTAATATGATTGAAAGCTTTAACTGAGACTTTATATTATGTATTCTATATTTGTGATGCCCTTGCTTGGTTACTATAGCACAGGGTATCCTTATTTAGAACCTGGATAAGTTATACTGCTGAAGTTATTATTTTGTAAAAACGTTCTGTTAAAAAGATGCGTTTTTTTTATTGGTGGCGTTAGTGTTACTGCATAGCGCTTTTTAATAGCTAAGAGAATAAATGGTGAATATGGTGTATTTTTATTGTATGTTTTTACTTGGTGAATTTTTATATATAGATAGAAAGATAGAGATAGAGAACACTTTATTGCATAACCAGAAAAATATTACAACCGTTGGTGGAGCGCCTTTATATCATTTAAATTAATTAAAGTCAATTCGTTCTTATTTGAATAAAACGCGTTTTTTGATTGTCGTCTGCATTTGAGTACCTATGGGCCTGCCTGCTTGTCGATGATGCTGCAGATGTTTTCCGCGAATCTCGGGAGATGGCGTTAGCTGTTTTCACCAGCGAAACTAAAACGCTGGTCATTGGACGGAAGGAAGAACATCAGGCAATGACAAAACTTTGTTATTGGCTCAAATAACGTGATATGAACTGTCACTGTCATGGCGTCGCAAGCTCTTGTTGCGGAGACTAGAAAACTCGCTATAATTTGATTTTTTGTGAATCTGAACATTTGGACAGCAAAAACTGTGATTTCAGTGTCCTTCTTGTATTGTGTGTGTTTTTAGCGAAAGTACTCGCTGTACTTTTCGCCCATCTACGAACTTAGTGAAAAAGTTTGGTTGCCGGCCGGTTAACCCGTCGCATTGAAGACCCTGCAGCAGCGTATACTATCAGCCTGCCACTCTTGGGAGGAAGGAGAACAGACGCGGTCATTTGCAGGTCAGTGTGGGTTCAGAATTACTTATTTGCCGACGACAATCGAATTTTTCATCGCCTCCTATTTTAAATTCAATTTGTGAGCAATCACCCCCTGGTGAGGCTAATTACACGCCCCACCAACCGTGATTCTTAAATCTAAGTAATGTTATACAATTGTTATATATTTGGTGGATTGCGGCGGTAGCCCAGAGGTTAGAATTGGACTCGGAGGCAAGAGACCTAGGTTTGATTTCCAGTGCGCGCATATAGCAAAGACTTTGTTTCCTAAGTTATTTACATTTGTTAAGCTGTAAGAGTAGTAGCAATACCGCTCGGTAACGGTGAAGGAAAACATGTGTGTCGGAAAGCATGAAACATGAGTATCGTGAGGAAACCTGAGTCTCTGAAGTATTTAAATACCTCAGCGCTTGAAATTGCCGATCTACGGTACTTAAGGCATAACTCTCTCCTTCTCTATCTCTGAGAGAAGGCATACCCCCTGCATTGGACGTTTATAGTCTATATAGCCATAGCTATCAAACGCGTAGCACTAAACGAAAACAGGTCAAATTTGCAATCCCTAAATACTCAAATTATTATGGATCTAGGCTAAGTAATTGTTTGGTACCTGCAATTTACAAAAGCCTCCCAGAGGAATTATGTAATAAGCACCTCAGAAAAGTACAATTTAAAAATATGCTTAAGCGTTTTCTGTTAAGTAGTCGGTAGACAAAAATATTATTATGGATAATTTTAGTTGTGTAGGATACAATGTTAATTTAGTAAGATAAAAAGAACTGTTACCAAGAGCTTGCCGATAAACTGCATTAGCAGTTTGGCAAACTATTGATATTGTAATCGTGCATTTTTTACAGTGAATAAATAAATAATAATAATAATAAAAATATATTGTGGTATATGATTTTTAATAATGATAAAGGTCAATTATTGACCAGTAGTACTGTCTGGCACGGATAGCCAGAGGTTGCGGGTTCGAATCCCGGCATGGGTGAAATTTTTAGCCTCTAAATAGGTTTTTAAATTTGTCCTTAGCACGGGTTAGTGCATTAAAAATTAAAATAGTATAACAGTAGTACTGTTCCGACTCCACCGAGTGTTCTGTGTCTATTTTGAAACATCGCCAAGCAAGGGTCGTTTGTCTTTGTTGTAAGGTGATCAATTTAGAAATGGGTCAACTTCACCTGTAAATAGAGACCTTAAGGTTAGTGAACCATTTTGGGGTCACTAGTCGAGTGATTGTTAGAATTTTATGCCTATAATGTCCAGTCTTAAGTGTGAGGTTTTACATTAGACGGAAATCGTAACGACACGAGTTTATATACTGGAGAGTTTTGCAAGGAAAAGGTGAAATACAATAATAAACTTCCATGAACGATTATTTATTGAATAAAATGTAGTTATACCATAATTCCTGATACTTTCTCTAATTTACGACATTTCGACAACTAAAAAGTGATCCTAAAGTACGTTTTTTGCTTCATCAATATTAATTAGTCGTTGCATACATGCATGCTAGTTCCGGGTATTTTTCATCTTGCCCTTCGTGAATCCATGCTCTTATTGATCAAAGAATATACGTCTGGGGCATCTCTTGCCTTTTCATTCAGACTCGCTTATTTCGAATGCTATAACTATTTTGAGCTGAAACTTTAGAAAGCACTACACATTATCTGACAAAAAATCGAGTAAATTAATACGGAAATAGGCCAATAAAATTGACAGCGTTTATTTATGGGAAATTAAATCGGAAATGTCTGGCCGTTTCTGTCTATACCCAGCAGACTAATATCATGGTTTGTTTACGATTACATTAGTACATTGGCGAGTCAAGTAAAATGTGTCGGTATACCCACGTGACCTTTGAGCGGTGCGATGTAAATCATATCAGTGGTTCATCTTTTTGAATTGACGGCCTCGGTGGCGAAGCGGTTTGGCACGCTGACTATAAAACCGAAGGTCTCGGGTTCGATCCCCGGCCGGGTCAAGCTAGGAAACGAACTTTTCTAGTTTGGCTCGGGTCTTGGATGTTATCTATGTATTTATTGTTTTTGATCTATCGTCGAGTTAGCATCTATAACACAAGTCATTCAGTTGTACTTAGTATAGGGCTAACGAGATCTGTGTAATATGTCCATGAATATTTATTTATTTATTTATTTATTTATTTATTTATTTATTTATTTATTTATTTATTTATTTATTTATTTATTTATTTATTTATTTATTTATTTATTTATTTATTTATTTATTTATTTATTTATTTATTTATTTATTTATTTATTTATTTATTTATTTATTTATTTATTTATTTATTTATTTATTTATTTATTTATTTATTTATTTATTTATTTATTTATTTATTTATTTATTTATTTATTTATTTATTTATTTATTTATTTATTTATTTATTTATTTATTTATTTATTTATTTATTTATTTATTTATTTATTTATTTATTTATTTATTTATTTATTTATTTATTTATTTATTTATTTATTTATTTATTTATTTATTTATTTATTTATTTATTTATTTATTTATTTATTTATTTATTTATTTATTTATTTATTTATTTATTTATTTATTTATTTATTTATTTATTTATTTATTTATTTATTTATTTATTTATTTATTTATTTATTTATTTATTTATTTATTTATTTATTTATTTATTTATTTATTTATTTATTTATTTATTTATTTATTTATTTATTTATTTATTTATTTATTTATTTATTTATTTATTTATTTATTTATTTATTTATTTATTTATTTATTTATTTATTTATTTATTTATTTATTTATTTATTTATTTATTTATTTATTTATTTATTTATTTATTTATTTATTTATTTATTTATTTATTTATTTATTTATTTATTTATTTATTTATTTATTTATTTATTTATTTATTTATTTATTTATTTATTTATTTATTTATTTATTTATTTATTTATTTATTTATTTATTTATTTATTTATTTATTTATTTATTTATTTATTTATTTATTTATTTATTTATTTATTTATTTATTTATTTATTTATTTATTTATTTATTTATTTATTTATTTATTTATTTATTTATTTATTTATTTATTTATTTATTTATTTATTTATTTATTTATTTATTTATTTATTTATTTATTTATTTATTTATTTATTTATTTATTTATTTATTTATTTATTTATTTATTTATTTATTTATTTATTTATTTATTTATTTATTTATTTATTTATTTATTTATTTATTTATTTATTTATTTATTTATTTATTTATTTATTTATTTATTTATTTATTTATTTATTTATTTATTTATTTATTTATTTATTTATTTATTTATTTATTTATTTATTTATTTATTTATTTATTTATTTATTTATTTATTTATTTATTTATTTATTTATTTATTTATTTATTTATTTATTTATTTATTTATTTATTTATTTATTTATTTATTTATTTATTTATTTATTTATTTATTTATTTATTTATTTATTTATTTATTTATTTATTTATTTATTTATTTATTTATTTATTTATTTATTTATTTATTTATTTATTTATTTATTTATTTATTTATTTATTTATTTATTTATTTATTTATTTATTTATTTATTTATTTATTTATTTATTTATTTATTTATTTATTTATTTATTTATTTATTTATTTATTTATTTATTTATTTATTTATTTATTTATTTATTTATTTATTTATTTATTTATTTATTTATTTATTTATTTATTTATTTATTTATTTATTTATTTATTTATTTATTTATTTATTTATTTATTTATTTATTTATTTATTTATTTATTTATTTATTTATTTATTTATTTATTTATTTATTTATTTATTTATTTATTTATTTATTTATTTATTTATTTATTTATTTATTTATTTATTTATTTATTTATTTATTTATTTATTTATTTATTTATTTATTTATTTATTTATTTATTTATTTATTTATTTATTTATTTATTTATTTATTTATTTATTTATTTATTTATTTATTTATTTATTTATTTATTTATTTATTTATTTATTTATTTATTTATTTATTTATTTATTTATTTATTTATTTATTTATTTATTTATTTATTTATTTATTTATTTATTTATTTATTTATTTATTTATTTATTTATTTATTTATTTATTTATTTATTTATTTATTTATTTATTTATCTTGTAACCATCAACCAGGAACGAGTTTCTTAAAATTACAATTCGGAGTTATCTATGACAATTCCATGTACATCGCTTAGCAGAGACAAGTATTTTTTTAATGATTCGCGATACTCATACATAGTTATATACTAAACGTCTACCCTAGACCACGTTTTACCTAATAAATAATCGCGATTAGACCCGTTTAGTATACAACTATGTAGCAGAGACTACTTGTTAAGCTGTGGCTTAATTGACTTTGCAATGTACATCGAATGGTCATACTTCCATTCTATGACGCACGCTTCTGACGTCATGATATCTGGGACGCATTTAATAATACTACAATTTACAGTTGCTACGCATGTACATTTCGTAGCTATCTTGCTGCTCGTTAATTTGTGGATTAGACGACTTTGCATTGCAAATCGTTTAGTAGATAGATAGGGATCGAAATGATTATACATTTTACATATTAAGCTGGAAAAAAAAAAAGACTATGGACAGGACATGAATAAAAGACCTTGATTTGGTGGTTTATGAAACAAGCCAACGACCAATTGGGAGATAGTACAAAATAATAAAATAGGAATGAATGATTAAGGGTTAACCATTTAGAAAAAAGGACTACAGTTCATCAACAATCAGTATGTGTACGTGATAGCTGTCAGTGGCGTCGCAGTGGCCTTTGTATTGTGCTTGAAAAAAAAATCTAAAACAAATAGCTTTTTTTGAACAGCTTAAACAGTTTTAGAACAGCTTGAATTTGGTTTGCTTGTGCAGTCACTAGTTTTTTAATGCTACTTTCTGTTAGTATCAGCCAACAGAGGCCTGATTACTGACCGAAATGTAAACAAGGTTTAACGTCTAGACGTTGAATTGATAACGTTACAGACAGGATGCCGAAATACAGCCTTATCGGATATAAGCGCTGCCTGCAAAAAAATGGTATTCAAAACTGTTATTTATTCAGGGTGTGTCAAAATTGCTTTTAAACTGTCGAGAGTTCTACTAGTAAATACTAATTTTTTACGTAACCTCTATCATACAGGGAAAGTTCTCCATCTGAACCAAAATCACTAGCCTCTGACCATTCGAGAACTTGTCGAGAACATCCGCTATCGTTTTCGGACGGCCCGGCTCGGTACTTGCAAACGGGTATGAGATTATGTATCTTAGAATATTATTTATTACTTAGTGACCCCGGAGGTGCTGTTTTGCTACTTTAATTATCCTACGACCTATTCTCAGAACTACCAAATATACACAAAAAAAATCATGAAAATCGGTAAAACCGTTCCGGTAAACGAAATTTCTATAAATTAGAAGAAATTACTAAAACAATGTGTGTTGCCAGTGATGACTTATGGAAGCGAATCCTGGTCGCTGACTATGGGCCTTATAAGAAGGTTCAAAGTCACCCAACGCGCAGTCTAGACAGCTATGTTCGGAGTTTCACTGCGTGATCGGATCAGGAATGAAGAAACCCGTAGAAGAACCCAAATTACTAATAGGTCGAAAAATGTTCAATTGAAGCGGCGGTGGGCAGGGCACATAGCTCGAAGAACTGATGGTGTTGCCAGTGATTACTTATGGAAGCGATTCCTGGTCGCTGACTATGGGCCTTATAAGAAGGTTCAAAGTCACCCAACGTGCAGTCTAGACAGCTATGTTCGGAGTTTCACTGCGTGATCGGATCATGAATGAAGAAACCCGTAGAAGAACCCAAATTACTAATAGGTCGAAAAATGTTCAGTTGAAGTGGCGGTGGGCAGGGCACATAGTTCGAAGAACTGATGGCGATTGGGGCAAAAAAGTTCCAACTTGGAAACCACGGACCAAACGAGCAGCGTGGGTTGACCCTTCACCAGATGGTCTGATGCCCTGGTTACGGTGGCGGATAGCTGGATTCGGGCGGCACAGGACCGAAAAGTTTGGTAAACCATTAAGAAGGCCTATCCTGCAGTGAGCGTCAACTGACCGTTGATGATAATGATGATTTGACGGCCTTTGACGGCCTCGGTGGCGCAGCGGTTTGGCACTCTCACTGTAAAACCGAAGGTCTCGGGTTCGATCCCCGGCCGGGTCAAACTAGGAAACTAACTTTTCTAGTTTATCTCGGGTCTTGGATGTTATCTATGTAAGTAAAATAAGATAAGAATATTCTTTATTGTACACCAGAGCACATATTATAAAATATGTAAAGATACAAAGTACAATTGGCGGCCTTCTGAAATGACTGAAACACTTAAATGTTACGGCGTCTAATTAAATTTTATTACATATTGTTTACGGTTCTATATGCTATACGTCAGCAGTGGTAGCTCAGTGGGTAGAACCATAGACTGGCAAGCGAGAGCCCCAGGTTCGATCCCGAGTGCGGGCATGTACCAATGACTTTGTTTAATTTCAAAGTTACGTACATTTGCGAATTTGCAGTCGCAATACCACACGCTAACGGTGAAGGAAGACATCGTGAGGAAACCCGCGGCTTGGTTGGCTCCGCACGTACTGACTAGTCTTTTCTGTGGGCTAGGCCGACTAAGCTGTCAGGATGGTATAGGTGCTGGGCAAGCCTACACCATCTATAAAACCATGACCCAGGCACTACAGCGTCGGAGTGGTCCCTTCGCCCATCTAGTGTGAGTGAAGATACCACTGGACGCTGTATAAATCATCTCATTAAGTAGATGCAAAAAGGCCAATATTATACGCTATAGATAGGTGAAGCTATAAATAGAACCGATAAGCAAATTACGGCACAAGTTTTTGTAAACATGTACATAAAATAAATTGCCAATCAAATTGATGTGTCTCAAATATTATTCAAGGTGGCTCCTCAGGGAGTAATTCTCATATAAACGTACATAGTTTGACTTTTATTTACAAACGACATGCCAGACCGTAATGGAGCTTTTGCCAATACTTTTAAAGGACGCCAAATGAGATTTGTGTTTGTGCTTTAAATTAAAATAAAAATAAATTAAATGCGGTGCTTAAGTCAGATGTCGCTGCCTGTACGTAATACAGAGAATATTGTAAAGAGGTTCGAAATTTCACTGATGCCGTGAGTCGCCCATTGGCTCAATTGGTAGAGCGCTGGTACGGATAGCCAGAGGTTGCGGGTTCGAATCCCGGCATGGGTGAAATTTTTAGCCTCTAAATAGGTTTTTAAAATTTGTTCCTTAGCACGGGTTAGTGCATTAAAAATAAAAATAGTGTAATCATGTGGGTACAGTGATATCGTTCCGATGTTAAACCTAACTGCAAAGTAGGTAGTCGGGGCTGTAAGTAATGCAATTTGCTTAAGTCAGATGTCGCTGCCTGTACGTAATACAGAGAATATTGTAAAGAGGTTCGAAATTTCACTGATGCCGTGAGTCGCCCATTGGCTCAATTGGTAGAGCGCTGGTACGGATAGCCAGAGGTTGCGGGTTCGAATCCCGGCATGGGTGAAATTTTTAGCCTCTAAATAGGTTTTTAAAATTTGTTCCTTAGCACGGGTTAGTGCATTAAAAATAAAAATAGTGTAATCATGTGGGTACAGTGATATCGTTCCGATGTTAAACCTAACTGCAAAGTAGGTAGTCGGGGCTGTAAGTAATGCAATTTGCTTAAGTCAGATGTCGCTGCCTGTACGTAATACAGAGAATATTGTAAAGAGGTTCGAAATTTCACTGTTGCCGTGAGTCGCCCATTGGCTCAATTGGTAGAGCGCTGGTACGGATAGCCAGAGGTTGCGGGTTCGAATCCCGGCATGGGTGAAATTTTTAGCCTCTAAATAGGTTTTTAAAATCTTATCCCTGTTTTATTGCCTTGATGTATTAGGTAAGGGGAAGATAAAAAGTACCCGGAACAGGCGTGCGTGCATGTAACGACTTATGAACGTTGACAAAGCGAAGGTGATCTGTTAAGTGGCAGTCCCTGGTCTCTTCCTACCCCTCTGGGATACAGGCGTGAGGTTATGTTATGTTTGTTATAGCCTTGAAGTCGTGCAAGGCTAGGAATTCTTTTTTATTCTGTTATAATTAGTTTAAAGCAGGATCAAACCTAGATTTGTGTCCTCTAGAACTATGAGCACCTGAAATTCCAATGCAATCTAGCACGTCGTTTGTAAATAAAAGCCAAACTAATTTTGTATGGTAATTGCTTCTTGAGGAGGACTCTTAATAGTCGCAGGGTACTTCGATAAAATTATGTATTAATAATTTATCTATCAACCAATCAATTCTTATTTTATAGTTACCCTAGGATTCTGCCGATGTCGAGTTTTGGAAATGGCATCTTATAAAAACACTTTTTTTTACTCCGGAGTTAATTTTATTTGAGATATAGTCGAATAGCCCGTCCGGCTTCGGTTTTCGCCGAAAACACACGAGTGTGTAAGGTTTTCTAATTTTCATAATATTTGGCAATTTTAATTTTATTACGCTGGCAACACTCAAATCAAGGAAATAAAACAAAGTTGACTTGGCGGGTGGGGGCATTCTTGGTGGAACGTTTGATTTGAACGGTCGGTTTTTAGTGAAGTTTAGTGGCGAATAGGAGCCATTGGTTATAACCGTTATCTTATAATACGAAGTTTTGATACCTTAATAAGTTTGGTTGCTGCAATAAGTTTTGATCCGGTTAATAAGTTTTGAAAATATAAGTTTGGTGGAGTGTTGGTGGTTTCAATTGTGGAATATCTTATAATACGAAGTTTTGTCACTAAGAAGTTTGGTTGCTGCAAGAAGTGTTGAAAATATAAGTTTGGTGGAGATTCGGTGGTTTTATTTCTGGGATATCTTATATCTCAGAAGTGGGATTAAAAGGACTAAATTGAAATGGACAGCAACGAAAATGCGCTTCGGAGACTTGGTACTCCTCGGCGTAGTCGGTCACGGTCTAGACGTAGTCCTAGTCGTAGAAGTGTGTATAGAAGTGACCGCAGTCGTAGTCAAAGTCGCCGATTGCGTGAGCAAGAACTGGCACTTAAGCGCGAACAAGAGAGAGTTCGCTTGATGGAAATGGAACTGCAGAAATCCCGCGAAGAAGATCATCGCCGGCAGCGGTGCGGACGGTCCAGCGAGCACGTTGCATCGGGAAAACGTGAGGGCCGCAGCCGCAGCCGCAGACGCAGCCGCAGCCGCAGACGCAGCCGCAGCCGCAACACGAGCCGCAGCCGGAGCCGAGTGACTGCCGCAAGACGCAGGAGGAGTCGTCGCTCAGAAAGGTCATGTAGCCCTGCTTTTACTTCTAAAGAAGTACTAAACATTATACAGAGTATTAAAGAGGTTCTACCATCGCAGCCATCGAGCCTTGGCAAATTTTCGATAAATAATAAAAATATAATTCCTGAGTTTAATCCTTCGGAAAAGAATCAGCGCATGGACGTTTGGCTAAAAAAAATAAACGAATGTGCGAAGGTATATGGCTGGGATGAAAGAACGATCATACACTTTGCAATGCAAAAGCTGTCAGGACTAGCCAAGACATGGTACGAAAGCTTAGGTTCCATTTTGTTTACATGGGACGAATGGCAAATAAAATTATTAAATGCGTTTCCATGTGAACAGAATTACGGACAGGTGCTCGAAGACATGTTGAGGCGAAAGAGTAGGCCTAACGAAGCAATTGAGAGTTATTTTTATGAAAAGTTGTCACTTTAAAATCAGTGCGAGATTTCTGGTCGTCGAGCCGTAGACTGTATCATTCACGGTATTACCGATAGGACTATGCGTTCTAGTGCTTTGGCATTGCGATGTGAAGAACCTGATCAGTTACTAAAGTTTTTGCTTAGCAACAACAAAGAACCTTTCATAACACCACATCAGACTCATAAAGATAAACACGCTAGCGCCGTTGATGATAGGACAGGTTCTAGGCTAAATCTTCAGAATAGAACAAGTTTGTTTTGCTACAACTGCAAGGAAAAGGGGCATCCTTTTTCAAGGTGTACAAAACCTTTGGTGAAATGTGGTCTTTGTGATAAAGTTGGGCATAAGGCGGATCAGTGTCGTACAAAACAAGATGCGGGGACAACTAGAGTCGACCCAGCGGCAAAAACCATGCGTATTTCGACTTCTAATTTGAATAACAAATTTATAAAAGAGGTAAGCGTGGAAGGCGTGCCGCTGGAAGCCTTTGTCGATCTGGGTAGTGAAGTTACTCTTATTAAGAGATCTGATTTCGAAAAGCTTGGCTTACATCATGACGAAATTCCGACATCCATGAAGGGTTTTGGAGACAATATAGTGAAATCTGTGGGCTCAGCAAAGTTGAATTTGGTTATTGATGATGTAAGCGCCACCGTTCCATGTAGGGTTGTAGAGGACCATCTATTAGAAAAACCAATGCTGATTGGTCAGAGTTACTCCGAACAGTCTCACATAGTCCTTTATAAGGATACTAACAAATTACAATTTTTGCACCTCGGCAACGAGATACCGAATGTTGATGACAGTGAAGGGAGGGAACGATTGCTGAGGGTTAGAATGATGGCTCACAACAAATTGTATGGTGCAGCAAGTGTCAGGGTCGCAACAGATATACCATTCACAGGTAGCCTGGTGCTTGATACGAAGATTGTAGGGAAACCCAACGAGCAGTACATCGTATGTGGGGGTGCCTACGATGTACAGGATGGGTCATTCTTTGTTGTAGTAAGTCCCTGCTCAGTGCCGTGCCACCTCCAGCAAAATTTAGTTATTTCCCGGGCAGAAAGGATAGATCAGGTCTTTAGACTGGCTGAAGTGGATGTTCCTTTAGCTCCAAAACCGTACCAGGAGGCATCTTCTGATAAATCTTTAGACGAGAGTCAAGTGCAGACAGGTGACGAGGTGTCTGATAGTGACAAAGCCAAACTTTTAAATTTAATTCGTCGCTATGAAGACTGTTTTGCACGTGACTTGACTGAGTTGGGATGTACAAATGCGACTGAAATGAAAATTGAATTGAGCAGTCAAAAGCCTGTAGTTTATAGGCCCTACCGGCTTTCCCATCATGAGCGCGAAAAGGTGCGAGGAATGATAGACGAAATGTTGAATGCAGGCATTATAAGGGAATCGACGTCTAACTATTCCAGTCCGATAATCCTTGTTCGCAAGAAAGACGGCAATTTGCGTTTATGTGTCGACTTTAGGCAGCTCAATTCAATTACAATAAAGGAAAGATATCCCATTCCGGTGATCGAAGATGAGATGTCGAGATTATCTGGACATGCTTGGTTCATCACTCTGGATTTAATGTCCGGATACTATCAAGTACCTATTGCTGAGGGCAGTAAACATTTGACGGCGTTTGTCACGCCGGACGGTCAGTATGAGTATAATCGTATGCCGTTCGGCCTGGCAAATGCACCTGCCGTCTTCCAGAGAATGATGAACCATGTGCTGGGGTCAGCCCGATTCAATAAAGCCACTGTTTATATAGACGATTTGTTAATTTTTGGTAAAACACCTGCTGAGTGCATGGACAGATTGGTAGAAGTTCTAGAGTTGATACGACGGGCTAATCTCAAACTCAATGCAGTTTTCTGCGAAATAAAAAAGATTACCTAGGGTATGAGATAAGCTCGGATGGTATGCGGCCGGGAAAAACCAAAATAGAGTGTGTAGAAAATTTTCCGCGACCTGAAAACGTACATGGCGTACGACAATTCTTGGGTCTTGTGAGTTATTTTAGGAAATTTATTTATTCTTTTGCACAATTGGCATATCCTCTTACGAAATTGCTCAAGAAAAACGCTACATGGGAATGGAGAACCGAACAAGAGGACTCGTTCAAAGCTTTAAAAGGCAAACTTTTAGACCGACCTGTTCTTGCCTTATATGACCCTGAAGCGGAGACCGAACTCCATACGGACGCTAGCAGGATAGGTATTGGAGGAATTTTATTACAGCGGCCAAGGGGAACTGAGGGCGCCTTTCACCCCGTGGCATATTACAGTCGCCAGACGACGCCGGAAGAGAAAAATTTCCACTCCTATGAGTTGGAAACCCTGGCCGTTATCTGTTCTCTCAAAAAGTTTAGAGTTTATCTCTTGGGTAAACCCTTTAAGATTGTGACTGATTGTAGTGCGCTTCGTTCTACGTTTGAAAAACGTGATCTTGTTCCCAGAATTGCACGCTGGTGGTTAGCGATGCAAGAGTTTCAATGTTCGATTGAATATAGGGCGGGCTCCAAGATGAGTCATGTGGATGCTCTGTCCCGAAATCCAACTGCTGAAACAGACTCATACGAGATTGTCCAATATCCTTCGGTCATGGTTATAAATGATCAAGACTGGTTACAGACTCTTCAGATGGGAGACTCGGAGTTGGGCAGAATTCGAGACATTCTCAGTAACGGTTTGGATCCTAAGGGGCTAGAGTATATAAAAAACAACTTTGTTATAAAGGATGACCGATTGTTTAAGTGTGTTGACGGAGACAAGGAAAGTTTAAGGTGGGTAGTCCCAAAGGGTGCAAGGTGGCAGCTGTGCAAGATGAACCACGATGACATAGGCCATGTGGGATTTGAAAAGACTTTACAACGAATTAAAAGAAATTATTGGTTCGCTAAAATGGCTCGATTCGTAAAAAAATATGTAGGCGCTTGTATAGACTGCGCCTATGCCAAAAACAATACAAGTCAGCGGGAAGGGTTACTACATCCTATTGAAAAGGTCGGGATACCTTTTCATACCTTGCACATCGACCACCTTGGACCCTTTGTAAAGTCAAAGAGAGGGTTTACACACATACTAACTGTCGTAGACTCGTTTACAAAATTTGTATTCATCAAACCAGTGAGGAATACAAATACACAAAATGTGATAAGAGCTCTAGAGAACATTTTTGATACTTTTAGAAATCCTGACCGATTAGTGAGTGACCGAGGGTCCTGTTTCACTTCTAATGCGTTCAAAAGGTTTTGTCTAGATCGAGGGATTAAGCACGTGCTGAATGCAGTTGCTTGCCCAAGATCTAATGGGCAAGTTGAACGATACAACAGGACCATACTCGATTCACTAACTGCTCAGAATTTACGAGACGACGAAAAGAACTGGGATGATAAATTAGGTAGGATCCAATGGGGCCTAAACAACACCCTGCAGAAAACGATAGGTCGAACCCCAGCAGAGGTCATGTTTGGAACTGCGATGAATAGTGAAGTTTATCCAGCGTTGAATGAAATAACGGAAGGAACTCGGGAGATTACAGATTTGTCGTCTTTACGTGACGAAGTAAAACAGAAGATTGACAAAGCTCAAAAATCACAAAAGCTATATTATGATCAAGGAAGGCGACCTGCTCGCGTTTATAATAAGGGGGATTTAGTTAAAATTACAAAGGTCACTTTCCAAAATGATGGAAAAAGCAAAAAGCTTTTACCGTCATACGAGGGTCCTTTTAGGATCGAAAAGGTACTGGGCAACGATCGGTATAAAGTCGCTCCCATTGCAGGATTTGAAGGAATGAAGAACAAGCGCAAAACGACTGTTGCCGCAGACCGGATGCGACCTTGGATTCATGTGGCCTCACTAGAAATTGACGATGATGATGAATGTGTTGATACTATTGATACTATTGATGATGATCTCGTTTCTGAATAATAAGACTGATTGACATTCAAAAGATAGAAACCTATAGTTGATTGTATTAATATTTTTGGCTGTAAAATATATATATATGTACATTTTAATGTGTACTTTTGTGAGTATAATGGGGTTTTGACGCTTTTTGTATTGTTTCAGGTCAAATACGAGCAATGCATCCGCCGCTTTTGACCTCAACCAATGCAAAAAGTAGATATGAAAATGTATACTTATGATATAGAGAAATCATGTTTGTAACTTCTTTTAGATTTATAGTTACAAAGTTGGGTTACTAAATATTCTTAATGTATTATATACTTTACTGTGTCTTAAGTTTAATTTAAATCTTACTTAGATTAAACTCCTATGGGATACCTAGCGATATTTAATTCACATTTATGTTCTGATTTTGTTTTAAATAATAATGTTATAGTTACATAGAAGTTAGAGTTATATAGTGGGAATGCCTCATTTGTCAAGTGTAAGGTTCCACCTGGTCCGTGTATGAGGACATACACGTCATCAGGATGGACGAGTGTAAGGTTTTCTAATTTTCATACGCAATATTTGGCAATTTTAATTTTATTACGCTGGCAACACTCAAATCAAGGAAATAAAACAAAGTTGACTTGGCGGGTGGGGGCATTCTTGGTGGAACGTTTGATTTGAACGGTCGGTTTTTAGTGAAGTTTAGTGGCGAATAGGAGCCATTGGTTATAACCGTTATCTTATAATACGAAGTTTTGATACCTTAATAAGTTTGGTTGCTGCAATAAGTTTTGATCCGGTTAATAAGTTTTGAAAATATAAGTTTGGTGGAGTGTTGGTGGTTTCAATTGTGGAATATCTTATAATACGAAGTTTTGTCACTAAGAAGTTTGGTTGCTGCAAGAATTGTTGAAAATATAAGTTTGGTGGAGATTCGGTGGTTTCATTTCTGGGATATCTTATAAGTGTAATTCTACTTCCTGCTCTGTATAAAACTTTTCTTCACTATTTTGAAAAGTTATGCAATTCAAATCAGCATTACACAATTTAAACCGGTCTGATAAAAGTTTTTTCCAACCGCACCTCAGCTCTCTTGGCGCTGCATGCCGCGCACACCGGGTACCGGCAGAATATCAGCGCTGAAGTTTTTTTCCGAACTTCCAGCACATGCTGAGTCGGAGCCCATTTACGTTTGCCACACCTACGTTGGTCACTCTTAGTCCAGTACATTGCCCGGGTACATTGCCGTACTGTGTATGGCTAGTTGTCTGTGTTTCGCTTTTCATGTACCAATGCTACTGTTTTGTTTGTTTATTATTTCTTCGTGCTGTGACTTGTAACCAGATTCTTATGGCTTCACTTTATATACGTGTGTGTGTCTTTTGTAAATAAATTGTTAATCAATCAATCAATCAATTATTGGTTCATATTAGTTCCGGTATTCTACGAATTTATCCGATTCTATCTGATAGTAGCCGAGATATATTTGCGAGAAATAAAAGCTAACAAACTGTACATGAACTGTGACAGCTGGGCATTTGAAATTTTGACATAATATCATGTATTTCTTCTAAAAACCTATTTAGAGGCTAAAAATTTCACCCATGCCGGGATTCGAACCCGCAACCTCTGGCTATCCGTACCAGCGCTCTACCAATTGAGCCAATGGGCGACTCACGGCATCAGTGAAATTTCGAACCTCTTTACAATATTCTTTGTATTACGTACAGGCAGCGACATCTGACTTAAGCAAATTGCATTACTTACAGCCCCGACTACCTACTTTGCAGTTAGGTTTTAACATCGGTACGATATCACTGTACCCACATGATTACACTATTTTTATTTTTAATGCACTAACCCGTGCTAAGGAACAAATTTAAAAACCTATTTAGAGGCTAAAAATTTCACCCATGCCGGGATTCGAACCCGCAACCTCTGGCTATCCGTACCAGCGCTCTACCAATTGAGCCAATGGGCGACTCACGGGTTAGTGCATTAAAAATAAAAATAGTGTAATCATGTATTTCTGTCAACAGCAAATATTAAAAACAGAGTAAAATAAATACTTAACTGGGACTCCCATTTATTTATAACCACAACAGGTAGACGATTGAAGTAGTCACAGAATATTATTCACTTTAAAAATAACTAATTAAATTAAAATAAATATCATATTTTTTTCGTTTTTACTCGATATTAATAACGGCTACAATTATACGCTTGAAATATTCAAATGTTTTTGAAATGGTACGGAACCATCCGTGGGCGAGTTCAACTCGCACTTGACCAGTTTTTTTCCTTTATCTATTGTATTTTTCGTTCTCTGTCGTTGCTCTGTTAATAACGTTTCGTGTGATTTGTCTGCGACGCGTCATAAGTATATTTTCTTTAATTTTCATAACAGCTCGCTACAATGTGAGATTCCATGTATTACATATTGAAAAAGTATAGTTCATTTTACTTTAGCAATATCCATCATAAAAGTCGTCCGCTAATATCGTAAAGTACCTTATTACCAACCCAATACTATCCAACGTACCCACATGTAGCTCTGAGCACCTGAGACAGGTTCGAACGGATGTAGGTCACAAAACTTCTAAAACTAGAAAAAGGAATTCGAGAAAACTGCCCCGACTTTAGAAACGTACTATTCTCTTTATTCTATACTAGTGCTTTCACTTGGTTTGCGTGGTGGAGATACCATCCCTAGCCATGGACAAAGATACATGGAAAGCCATTGTGTCAGCCCCAGACTCCACGAAGGAGTAAAGGAACCAAAGAAGAAGAAGAAGTGGTTTTACTACAATCTCCGACTTTATAGCAGGCTGTTTGATACGGACCTACGGAAAGAATTTGGGTAAGAGAAAAGATGCTCTACTCACAGACGATAATGAATCTGGTCTCCAGGTCCCGGGACACACTCCACACAAGAGTTCACAGGGCTATTTCAGTCTATAGCACACGCCGGCCGGCATTTGGAAAAGTAGATTCAACAGAAAAGTTTTTAACGTGCCCCCCGCATGGCAAAAGTGAAAAGAGTGAGTGAGTGAGCAGAGTGAACGAATCTATGTCGTTCATTCAGAAGCGCGCCAAATTTAAATTGGCGCGGGAAATGCAGAGCGTTTAGTCTCGAACCCAAATATTTTTTTTAGATATTGTACAGCAGGCTAACAGTGAATAAAAACATCGTAAAGAAACCCGCATAAGGGTTGGCTCCGCAAGTATTGACATTTCTTTCCTGTGAGTCAACTAACCTGTCAGAATTATAGTTTAGGTGCTAGCTCCATCTAAAACCATGGTCAATCAAGGGGTCAATCTCTTCAAGGTAAGCCAGTTGCCAAGCTGGTCTAAACTGGCATTCATATGCGCCCTTGCCGGCGAGTTATTGAGCTCTATGATGAAAATAAAACAATCTCCCAGGCAGTGCAGTCAATCAATCAAATCAATTCAATTTATTTCAACGTAAAGAATTCTGTTTGCTGAATGTCAATGTAAAATATTGTAAGTCGACTGTCCGAGTTATCCAATTATATAGTGTGAGCGAAGTTGCTACAAGACGCTGTATAAAACATCTCATTAGGTGGATGGAAGGGCCAAACTAAAACCACAGAGAAACCAATGTCTCTTAGAAAAGAATCCGCTTGTATACCAGACATAACGTTGTCGGGACGCTTCCCGACAACGTTATGTCTGGTATACAAGCGGAAGGCGTTGTACGTTTTCAAATCGCACTCCTTTACAAAAGTAAAGGAGCGTAATTTATCAAGTAAACCTTATATATGGATCATTTTATAGTGCACGGTTTATTTTAACAAAGGAACTGAAGCAATCTTTACATACAATACAAACAGAACTTGTATGAGCAAGAGGAAAATAGTTCTTTAGCTCCTTTCTTTGATTAAAAGTAAGTATTATGTATGAATCACTAGAAGCCCCGGCTGCCCGAGTGAGCTTAAGCGATGACGAAGGTTAAGAAACATAGGGCGCGTTCAGTGCATGGATGGGTGACCGTCTATGACTAACGCTAGTGACATTTTTTCAAGCGGTTCCGGGCATCGCTAGGCACGTTAAGTAGGTGGTGCCGGTTGCCGTCGATAGATGTCAGTCGTTAAGCCAAGTCAGAGGCCTTGGGGAGGCTTGAAAATTTCTGACAGTAAGACCAGCCACTAGTCTTGCAAGCCTCTATCAATCCGGACTTGGCTCGCGTGGTAGAGTATAGCTTATAGTTTCCGTTTCGTTTTATAAATCAATTTTTTTTTATGTTTAGTGTTCTTTTTAGGTGGAAGTGGAGAGGTAGAATGTCAGGTTCTTATTCGGGAGTTCGTGGGTTTGTATTCCGGCTGTAACAATGACTTTTTTTCTAAGTTTTGCGATGCTAAAATTTGCGATGTGAATATAGTCTGTAAAACATAGCTTGAGCTCCACGACAGCCCTTCACACTGACAGGGGTAGGAATGGGACGATATTGACATCAAATGTCACTTAAAGCGTGGTGATAATGTGGACGGAAAGAAGTTTAATCGTTAAATTCCAATAGTAAACCTGCAGTTGCAATAGTAAAAATTTAGAACGCTAAATCATCGATAGTTTGTAATTTGCGTTGCAGTTACGACACTGGTTAGACATCACTATCTGTGCAGTAAGTACGGAGTTTTTGCAGTACAAATATTTTGTGAAGAAATTAAAAACTTCATGGACGCAGTTTTATGATGACAGCTGTCGCAGAGCTCAAGCTATATTTTACAGATTATAGAAACAATATCACTCGATAACGGTGAAGGAAAATATCATAAGGAATTATGTTCATGCTCTCTCTCTCTGACAGAAGGCCCGTGCCCTGTAGTAGGACGCAATTGGCTTCATTATAGGCAAAAAATACATTGACACAAGTTTCGTCCGAAATAAAAAAAAATTAAACATTTCTAGAACAGAAAATGAAATAAGCACACATGAAAACAAACAAAAATTAACTGTCGATCAACCCGCTGTGAGACATACCCGACCCTTTTTTCTGACAGAGTTAAACATAACTTCCGCAAACAGCTGCTGAAAAATTCAAAATAATTTGTTATGTATTAAACTGGTCCTATCGCGATTATTTATTAAGGAAAACGTAATTACCTTAACTCCCGACGTTTCGCAGCGCTGCAGTTGCCGAGGTCATGGGTAGACTGAAGTGGCCACTACAGTCAATTATTGTAGTGAGGGTAGGTGGTCTGCCCTCAAGTCACTTTTAGTTTTTCGAAGCGGGCCGACACATTTATAGTACATATTACACATAGTAGTAATTAAGATTGGTTAAATGTTTACTTTGCTATCGCCTTAGGTTTGATCCTTTAATGGTAGATGTAAGTGGATTAAATAATTATAAAAAATATTAATATATATAGGTACCTATCCTATATTAGATCATAGATATGGAAATGGCGTTTTGTTGTACTGGCCACTATGATTTGAAATGTCTCCTCTTTGGTTAAGAATTCCAAATTCAAATTTATAAATATATTTGGTAAATGAGCAATTACCAAAAAGTTTGTCCACTTGAAAATGACCTGTCCTACGACTTTGAACTGATATTCTGCCAATTATTGACACGAAGACACGATTCTTTATGCCAAATCATAAAAAGTAATTCAAAAACTTGTTTATTACAACAAAAGGATACTTAAATACACACTATTTCACATACTTATTGGCGAAATAAGACAGAAGAGAAGCAATTTTTTTGACTGTCCCACCCTACTTTTGCAAATTTCGGAATCCAAAATTTTAATGTTTACTCACCTTCGGGTTGACAATTTTAGCAAATTTGAACAGATCATATGATCGAAATTTTGTATCGTACCCTATTAACAGCGCGTTAGAGTTTAAAATAATAAAACATCTCTGTTTTATCATGTTCATAAAAATGGTGTTGGTGGAAATTTCCGCCACGCTACGACACGTAACAAGATTTTTACGCAAAACTACAATTTTATCGGATCAAGAATAGATTATTTTTTATAAATGCCAAAATTGTATACCACCAGCAAACACCATCTTAGTTTTTTACGCAGTTAGCGTCCTGAAAAATGAAGTGAGTGGACGGGACGTGTTCCACTACGAACCTGGTTTTTGCTGGTAATAATGGTTTCAACTTACAGCTTCGGAATTCTAATTACTTAAATTATCCAGAATATATAGTGCTATGTGATATAGTAAAACCGTAGTAGAACAACTGCATTTTTTAAGTTTGTTTCAATAATAGCATCATACGTCACATCCACAACGCAACGTGATGTACTAGGGGAACGCAAAATGTGACGTAGTGGAAATATAAGTTAAAATAAAATTATATTTAAATTATATTTTAATAAAAGTTAAATTCGTATTTGTATTGGGTTTTATTAAAATCGGCACTAAACTTTGTGAGGTACCTATAGGAACTTCCTATCGCACACACTTGACGAAAAATCAAAATATCTTCTAAATAAAAAAAGTTCTCAAATTTCATGAAATTATATATATATACATATATATATATATATATATATATATATATATATATATATATATATATATATATATATATATATATATATATATATATCGACGCCTTACTGCTAAAACCGACTATCTGCATGAAATGTTGTTTCGAGAAAACTCGAGTTTAAGGTTCGGATGTCGTTAACTATACTAAAACTTGTTATTGTGTGCATAACAACATTTCATGCAGATAGTCGGTTTTAGCAGTAAGGCGTCGATATATATATATCGACGATCAATTAAAATAATATTGCGAATTTAAAAACCTATTTAGATGCTAAAAATTTCACCCATGCCGGGATTCGAACCCGCAACCTCTGGCTATCCGTGCCAGCGCTCTACCAATGGGCGACTCACCGGCATCAGTGAAATTTTGAACCTCTTTACACTATTCTCTGTATTACGTACAGGCAGCGACATCTGGCTTAAGCAAATTGCATCACTTAATCTTATGTAATGTCCTGTTTAATGTTTCGAGTGAAATAAAGTACCTATATTAATAAGTCAACAACACCGATTAGCGATTTTAGTGATAATACCGCCAATTATGAAATGAAACGAGACGAAACGAGACGACCCTTTACCGTATGAATTGTATGCGGCAAAACGTAGATATGTAAGCCTTTAATGTGTTCTATTTTCTGGTGTGTGTATAGAGTTCTAGTCTAATGTAATCTACCACATGACTGTTTTATCGTTTGTAGCTAGTGTGAACCGGGTCGAAGGCAATGAAAGATAGAAAGCCTTCGTCACTGTATCTGTGTCGTCCTCCTTCCGGATTGGCGATTCTTTTTTTTACGATTGCTCTCCGTTCAAGCGGAAAATTCGCAGCTTATTACTTCATTTGAGAAAGGTCGCTACGTTTTGTATTTATTTTTTCTATCGTTTCCTTTATCTGTTTCTCTGATTAATTGTTTTGCAGTACAGCGATGGATTTGAGATGGGAAAGAGTAGAATTATCTAACAGCTACTGTTAAATTTAGTAATGACAATGGCAATTTAGTATTGTAATGGCATAGTGGAATCTGATTAAGTAACTCCCGACTTCTCATAATGAACAATCTAATTATCTACTTCTTGTCTATTCCATTTGTCTAGTCCATTCCGCTCTTTCCAACTGAGCTAATAGGCAACTCACCGGCATCAGTGAAATTTCGAATTTACAATATTCTCTGTATTATATCTTATTATAATATCTGTATCTTAGCACGGGTTAGTGCATTAAAAAAATATATATAATCATGTGGGTGCAGCGATATCATTCCGATGTAAAACCTAACTGCAAAGTAGGTACTCGGGGCTGCAAGTGATGCAAATTACTTCAGCCAGATGTCGCTGCCTGTACGTAAAGGTTCTAATCTCGGCATGGGTGGAATTTTTAGCCTCTAAATTGATTTCTTAAAGCCTTTGTTAAATATGAGGTAAATTACCGGAATAACCGGTTAAGTGGATGTCGAGTCACCTGCTCCCAGTTCGTAAGGGTTTTTCACGGCTTCCCTCAAAAATAGTAGTTTGTTTGGTAAAATATGACCCTTTAAATTTCTCTTACATTGTATTTTCTAAGGTTAACACGAGCAGTAGACATAATTAAAACTGTTTTTATACGGATTTATGCTCGGGTATTACATTTCTCTTACATTTTTCAACTATGTCAACTTTCAATTTTCATAATGATGACACACATTCCACTGTGATTCTACTCCGTTTACACAATGTTTGACACGTTGCCATGTAAACAGACAGGCGTTTCTACAATCAACTCGTGTCTCGCTTTGTACTCAACCACGTGCTGTTAACGAAGTGATTTTGTAACTACGTATGTAGCGGCGGAATAATTACCTGCAACATACATATCATTTTGTGAGAAAATTATTTTGAAACTAGCTGGTGCCCGCGATTCCGTCTGCGCAGGATAAGTATTTCAAAGAGACGTGGCGTAAAAAAGAACTTACATTAAAATTATAACACAAATATTTTTTAAACATAACAGCCTTATAATATTGACATGTTACAGTCGCACTAAAATAAGTGTAGACGTTTATATATTCCTTTGTGAGTCGCGATGATCATACATAGTTATTAGGTTTTACATTATGAAATTGGCGTTTTGTATGAGGGAATATAAAGTAGTTTTTTAATATAATATTTTTAATTAATCAAAGTATGAACCTTTGCTAACTATGCACTTTTACCATTTATAGATAGTTCATTAATCTGTTTACTAAAAAAAACCATTCGGATGGGAATCAATAAAAATTTTGAAGGCGATTTTGGACTGCCCCATCGGAGTCGAATTTTTTCCCTTGCAAAGAAGTTATCCAAATTTCAAAAACTTGGTAATCTTGAACTAAAACTTTCGTAAGCACAACACATTGTAGACTTTTAGTCCGGCTCTACTTACGGGTGTTGTTATATCGGAGGAGTCCGACCAGGTTTCGCTCTGATTCGCAGAGCTTAATCATGGTGAGCAGAGACGGAGCTCGCGTCGTCGGTTGCTCGTCTCGTATATATATATATATATATATATATATATATATATATATATATATATATATATATATATATATATATATATATATATATCGACGCCTTACTGCTAAAACCGACTATCTGCATGAAATGTTGTTTCGAGAAAACTCGAGTTTAAGGTTCGGATGTCGTTAACTATACTAAAACTTGTTATTGTGTGCATAACAACATTTCATGCAGATAGTCGGTTTTAGCAGTAAGGCGTCGATATATATATATCGACGATCAATTAAAATAATATTGCGAATTTAAAAACCTATTTAGATGCTAAAAATTTCACCCATGCCGGGATTCGAACCCGCAACCTCTGGCTATCCGTGCCAGCGCTCTACCAATGGGCGACTCACCGGCATCAGTGAAATTTTGAACCTCTTTACACTATTCTCTGTATTACGTACAGGCAGCGACATCTGGCTTAAGCAAATTGCATCACTTAATCATCATTAATATTGTGAATTTTTTTTAATTATTTCTGGGTGGAATTCCATTCCGTGACGGACAAACTTTTTGGCAATTGCTCAAATAACAGTCATTCATTTGTTTTTTGCTCATTTCTATTTTCTTTGGTGTCGCTCATCTCGAACAATGGAGAACTTGAATTACAGCTTTCTTAAATGTGGCCAGACGATCACGGTAGATGTCTATTGTTAGCAACTGCAAACCAAGAGGAATTAGCTAGCTGCTGAACAACCCACGCTAGTCAATCGCTCTAGGCCACTATTGCTTCAGTACAACGCACACTGCACACTGCGCAACCACACACTGCACAACAGACGGCTATCAAATTAGATGAGCTTCAATTGGAATGTCTAAGACAACCACCGTATAGTCTGTTGGCTTTTAGAATCTACCTCGGGCTCTAGAGTAGGCTTCGGTTTTCGCCAAAAGCACACGAGTGTAATACTACTTCCTGCTCTGTACAAAACTTTTCTTTACTATTTTAAAACTTTTCTTCAGTATAAAAGTTATGTGAAATTAAGTGTCATATTAGTTCCGATATTTCTATTACACGAATATATCCAATCCCATCCGATAGTAGCCGAGGTATATTCTAAAAGCTAACAGACTATACTATCTGGACCTTGACCAACAGATTACCAAGTTGTAGACTTTTAGTCCGGCTCTACTTACGGGTGTTGTTATATCGGAGGAGTCCGACCAGGTTTCGCTCTGATTCGCAGAGCTTAATCATGGTGAGCAGAGACGGAGCTCGCGTCGTCGGTTGCTCGTCTCACACTGCGGGCAAGTGCGCGGCGCGCCCGCGCCGAGATGGGTGGGGGCGGCTGCCGGCACCGGCTGAGGGGGATTCCCGCTGGCTAGCGCCGCGGCGCCTGCTGCTTTCCCGTCGTCAATGTTGCTGGGCATGACGGCACAGACACAGCTCACGACATCTTCGTTCTTGCAGTGTCGATCTCGATATTCACTTTCACTGCAGTGTGAGACGAGCAACCGACGACGCGAGCTCCGTCTCTGCTCACCATGATTAAGCTCTGCGAATCGGGCCGAAACCTGGTCGGACTCTTTCGATATAACAACACCCGTAAGTAGATCCGGACTAAAAGTCTACAATGTGTTGTGCTTACGAAAGTTTTAGTTCAAGATTACCAAGTTTTTGAAATTTGGATAACTTCTTTGCAAGGGAAAAAATTCGACTCCGATGGGGCAGTCCAAAATCGCCTTCAAAATTTTTATTGATTCCCATCCGAATGGTTTTTTTTAGTAAACAGATTAATGAACTATCTATAAATGGTAAAAGTGCATAGTTAGCAAAGGTTCATACTTTGATTAATTAAAAATATTATATTAAAAAACTACTTTATATTCCCTCATACAAAACGCCAATTTCATAATGTAAAACCTAATAACTATGTATGATCATCGCGACTCACAAAGGAATATATAAACGTCTACACTTATTTTAGTGCGACTGTAACATGTCAATATTATAAGGCTGTTATGTTTAAAAAATATTTGTGTTATAATTTTAATGTAAGTTCTTTTTTACGCCACGTCTCTTTGAAATACTTATCCTGCGCAGACGGAATCGCGGGCACCAGCTAGTTTCAAAATAATTTTCTCACAAAATGATATGTATGTTGCAGGTAATTATTCCGCCGCTACATACGTAGTTACAAAATCACTTCGTTAACAGCACGTGGTTGAGTACAAAGCGAGACACGAGTTGATTGTAGAAACGCCTGTCTGTTTACATGGCAACGTGTCAAACATTGTGTAAACGGAGTAGAATCACAGTGGAATGTGTGTCATCATTATGAAAATTGAAAGTTGACATAGTTGAAAAATGTAAGAGAAATGTAATACCCGAGCATAAATCCGTATAAAAACAGTTTTAATTATGTCTACTGCTCGTGTTAACCTTAGAAAATACAATGTAAGAGAAATTTAAAGGGTCATATTTTACCAAACAAACTACTATTTTTGAGGGAAGCCGTGAAAAACCCTTACGAACTGGGAGCAGGTGACTCGACATCCACTTAACCGGTTATTCCGGTAATTTACCTCATATTTAACAAAGGCTTTAAGAAATCAATTTAGAGGCTAAAAATTCCACCCATGCCGAGATTAGAACCTTTACGTACAGGCAGCGACATCTGGCTGAAGTAATTTGCATCACTTGCAGCCCCGAGTACCTACTTTGCAGTTAGGTTTTACATCGGAATGATATCGCTGCACCCACATGATTATATATATTTTTTTAATGCACTAACCCGTGCTAAGATACAGATATTATAATAAGATATAATACAGAGAATATTGTAAATTCGAAATTTCACTGATGCCGGTGAGTTGCCTATTAGCTCAGTTGGAAAGAGCGGAATGGACTAGACAAATGGAATAGACAAGAAGTAGATAATTAGATTGTTCATTATGAGAAGTCGGGAGTTACTTAATCAGATTCCACTATGCCATTACAATACTAAATTGCCATTGTCATTACTAAATTTAACAGTAGCTGTTAGATAATTCTACTCTTTCCCATCTCAAATCCATCGCTGTACTGCAAAACAATTAATCAGAGAAACAGATAAAGGAAACGATAGAAAAAATAAATACAAAACGTAGCGACCTTTCTCAAATGAAGTAATAAGCTGCGAATTTTCCGCTTGAACGGAGAGCAATCGTAAAAAAAAGAATCGCCAATCCGGAAGGAGGACGACACAGATACAGTGACGAAGGCTTTCTATCTTTCATTGCCTTCGACCCGGTTCACACTAGCTACAAACGATAAAACAGTCATGTGGTAGATTACATTAGACTAGAACTCTTTACACACACCAGAAAATAGAACACATTAAAGGCTTACATATCTACGTTTTGCCGCATACAATTCATACGGTAAAGGGTCGTCTCGTTTCGTCTCGTTTCATTTCATAATTGGCGGTATTATCACTAAAATCGCTAATCGGTGTTGTTGACTTATTAATATAGGTACTTTATTTCACTCGAAACATTAAACAGGACATTACATAAGAAATAACATGCACAAAGGCGAACTTATCTATGGAGGCGAACTTATCTTAATCTCGTTTTAGTTAATAAAACGATTAATCGCTCTTAATGAGTGCGCTGTCAAGTTTTCAAGTTTTTTTATTTCGAAAAGCATCTTGTAATAAATTTTCAACATTGATCTTAAAAGTACAAGGGCTTTATCAATACAACAATAAGAGTTGTTACTGTTTCTGGCAGTGTCAGAATAATACTCGGAATAATATCAAGCGTACCAATAATTCCGCCTGGAACATCAATACGCCGAAACAGCGGCCTTTTTATTACCATAATACGCATTGCCATCAGCCTTTTTAATACTTGTTTTATGTAGATTTTAAACGTCCGAATGCAGGGCACAGGCCTTCTCTCAGAGAGAAAGAGAGAGTACGGGCTTAATTAACACGCGTGCCCACCACAGATTGGCAATTTCAAGCGCAGATATATTTGAACACTTCAGATAGTCAGGTTCCCTCACGATGTTTTCCTTCACCGTTAGCCAGTGGTGTCATTGCTACTACGAGTATAAATGTGCTATTGCTACTATGTAACACTTTAATCAGTATTATAATCCTGAGTGTTTGCATGTGTAGTAAGTTAACGTTTTAATGTTAACAGTTGTATTTAATTAGTAGGCTAGCATGTTGTCGTTTAGAATTGTATTGAATGTGGTGTTACCGATCATTATCATCAACCCATTAAGTCCCCACCGAAGAGCACAGGGCTCTTCTCTGAGGAAGGTATAGGCCATACTCCGCCAAGGGAGCCAAGTCCGGATTGGTGAAGGCTTGCAAGACTAGTGGCTGGTCTTACTGTCAGAAATTTTCAAGCCCGCCGTAAGGCCTCTGACTTGGCTTAACCACTGCCATCTATCGACGGCAAGCGGCACCAACAGCTTAACGTGCCTTGCGAAGCGCGGAACGGCTCAGAAATATGCCACCAGTGATAGTCATAGACGGTCACCCATCCATGCACTGAACGCGCCCTATGTTGCTTAACCTTCGTGATCGTTTAATATTACTCAGGCAGCCGGGGCTACGAGCGATTCTCTTACTCATACTTACTCATTATGAGTAGTCTCGGTACAATTTCCCGAAGATGCGTTGTGGCCGCCACAATTCCTTGTCGCTGTAGCGTTTCAACCTGTATCCCATTTACCACCACGTAAGGGCATTTTGATCTCGATTATCAATAATATAAAAATGAATCGCTGAATGTTTTGGTAAGCGCAAATCTCGAGAGCAGCTGAACCGATTTCGCAAATTATTTTGTCAGAATATTCCTTGGAGTACAAGGATGGTTCTTACGGAGAGAGAAATTAAAAAAAAAATAAGAATCGACTGTTAGGCGGTACTGAGTTCGCTGGGCCAGCTAGTTTTTCATAAAAATATTTGTGATCAACGACTCTTTGGCCGACATTGCTGTAGTGTCGCTGTCAACCGTGTGAACAGATCTTTAGTACGAACGGTTTAAGGGTCACTTTTCTTTGATGAACGCTTCATTCAATGAACACCTTGACATAGTACAAAAGATTGTTTCGAAATGAGCTTTCTAGTTATGGAACTCAAATCAAGGGCTTATTTGCCGTGTCGCTGGTCGACACGAGCTTTACATAAATAAGACATATTGTCCTTTTTATTCTTCGTAGGTACCTTTTGAACCTCGTAGCAAACGATACATTTTAGGGTTCTGTAGTCAGAAAAGAACCCTTATAATTTCGCCTTGTTTGTTCGTCTGCCTGTCCGCGCCTTATCTAATAAATAATTAGTAATAGAGAGTTCATATTTTGCATACTATACATATTAACCACGCCGACAAAACAGTACAGTAAAATCTTAAAAAGGTCACCAATAGTACTATGAACATTTGTATTTGTGTTGTATTTTTGCTGTGGTTTTTCCAGTGTACAATAAAGAGTATTCTTATCTTATCTTAATTTTATTTATGGTATCTCCTCTACACCGAAGGGTATGCAATTTTCTTTTTATTATAATATTGTGGGTGTAACAAAATCAGTATTAGATTCAGAGGTCTCAAATCCTTGAATACGTCATGAAATTATTGTTAGAGTAGGGCGTCCCTTTTACTTCCGGCCAAATGGTTGTTCGTACAAAAAGTAACCCAATTGAGGTCAGTAGCACATGTAAAATAAACACAAAAAGAATTGTTTTTGTCATGGCTTACTATTAGGAGTAGGTGACTTGTAATAGGTAAACTTCGTACAAATTCTATTGGAAATCCCCCACCACTCAGTCAATCTTTTTAATATTATCTTTTGAGTGGTAAAGAATTATTAATGAAATTACTTTCATCCAGTTTTAAGTTCTGAACAACAGGTAAAAATCCCCTCCTACGGATCCCTGCACTGCTCGCGGCCCGACACGCACTTAGACGGTTTTCACATTTTCATTGCTACGTCCCGTAACTTGACTTGCGTCAGCCCGGGTTAGCTCATTTTGTTAACCAGGTAAATCTTATCGATTAAACCGGTTAACAATAGTAATTGAGCTAACCCGGGCTGTCGCAAGTGGGCCTAAGAACGCTGAAAGTGACACGTTAATTGCACGCTATATTTTTTTTATTTTTTTAACTCAAAATATTTAATTGATTTAGCAAAAATTTATGGATAACTAGTTTGTGTTTTGTCTACAATACAAATATTAAATTTGAGCGTTAATATTATAACACTGTATAGTTTTCTTTTTTAACTATAACGCCAGAATTTCAATTATGAGTCTTGTAACTGAAGAAATTGTAAATAATCCATGATCGTTTCAGGGATTATTTACAATTTCTTTCTTAAACAGGTTATTCAATTATTATTTTTTCAATTTTTTTTAGTGTTACTTTTAATAATAGGGTACGCAATAGTCTGATTAGAGAACGTTGTGGACTGAAAACATGCATATCCTGTTGTGGATGTAGTGACTAGAATTGAGAAAGGAATGTTGCGTTGGTTTGGACATGTGAGGATGAAGGAAGAAAGATCGACGAAACAAATGTATATTGCGAATGTGAGTGGAAGGGCTGATAAGGGACGTCCCAGGCGGACATACATCAAGCAAATAGGGGATGTATTAGCAAAGGGGAAAATAAAAAGTACTCGGAACCAGAGTGCGTGCATCCAACGACTTATGAACGTTGATGAAGCGAAGGTGATCTGTCAGGATCGTAGCAAGTGGCAGTCCCAGGTCTCTGCCTACGCATCTGGGATACAGGCGTGAGGTTATGTATGTATGTATGTATGTATGTATGTATGTATGTATGTATGTATGTATGTATGTATGTATGTATGTATGTATGTATGTATGTATGTATGTATGTATGTATGTATGTATGTATGTATGTATGTATGTATGTATGTATGTATGTATGTATGTATGTATGTATGTATGTGTGTATGTATGTATGTATGTATGTAAGTTTTTTCTAGGAAAGACAACACAACATTGCAGAAGGCAAACATACCCCTTAGTACCAGCCCGACCGAAGCACACGCAGATTCACTGTAGCCGATAAGCTCTATTGAGAGGCAGATCACTAAAGTCGTCGTATTGCAAAGGCGGTGCGTCGTATTGTATCGTATATCGTATCGTACCATATTATCGTTACAAGCTGCATGTAAATCACACAATAGACGGGTAGTCTCTTTATTTGACCCGCATTGAGCGGTCGAGATGTAGGTTTAGTGCAGCAACAAGAGTCAAACTATATTTAATGGGTAAGCACGTAACATCTTATACCCCGTCTTCGTTTACCATCAGGCGTGACTAGGATAAAGTGTCAACCTGTCTTAATAAAGAAATAATCTTAATTTTGTAAGTATATTAGATAAATACCTAGCTTGAGTTAATTAAATAAAGAAATGTTTTCCAGAATATTGCTTTATATATATTTTTTCAGTTTGCATGTATTATTTTGGCTATATTTATTTTTGTGATTTTCGTTTTTTCGTATCTGCTAACGATATGTAAAAGGGAATATCGTAGTTATTAAAATTTTTGAAATAGTGTATTTTATATTGCCTTAGAAACCAATCACATCGTCAACTTTAAAAATATATTATAAGGCCAAAAATTATAATATATTATTAAAGTTAATCATATAGCATAATATAAAATTGCAACAATCAATACTTCTATTCGAAAACTACCACTACCAAACTACTCGAAAAATCTCTGAGACTCGATTATTGAACTACATTGACCTGTAAAACTACAGTTTTAATTTAGTAAAAAAGTAAAATAAAAAAAAACACAAAATTTTTTTTTTTTAGGTAGTTAAAGATATACTTAAACTATTGTGCGTTCACGTTAACTTGACGCGTGAGAGAATTCGTAACACTGAGATGTTTACTGTTACCATGTTAAATAAGAAATCATTCCCATTACTTGGGGAAAATAAAAGGATTGAGGGCTTGTTTAACCATCTTCCGATTAGGTCCAAAAGCTAATTCACATGTTATGTCCTTGTTACCAATTCTCTCAAGCGTCAAGTTAATGTGAACGCACTATACTCAAAACAAATGTGTTTTTTTTTTTTCAGCCATGACTTAAAAGAAGGTTTACGTACCTACTTTGGAGAGTTAATACATAAAATTAAACTCTTTTTCGAGTCCTTTTTATTTCGAGTACATCTTGTGCACCTAAAAAGTTAATGCAATTTTAGAAATGTAATTGTCATGTATTACATTTTTCTGGCCTCGGTGGCGCAGCGGTTTGGCACGCTGACTGTAAAACCGAAGGTTTCGGGTTCGAACCCCGACCGGGTCAAACTAGGAAACGCTTTTCTAGTTTGTCTTGGGTCTTCGATGTTATCTATGTATTTATTGTATTAAATCTATCGTCGAGTTAGCACCTATAACACAAGTCATTTAGTTGTACTAAGTATAGGGCTAACGAGATCTGTGTAATATGTCCATGAATATTTATAATTTATTTATTATTATTAGTTTTGCAGGTCAGTGTATTATGTAAGTACCTACTTACAATTTTTTACGGAACACTGTATTTGGCTGCTTTTTATTTGTATCATTACATTACATTACTCCAAAGCAAGGCTAATATTAAATATTTGTTTTATTGCCGATCGCTCTTATTTTGACTTTGACGACGAATAGTGTGTTTGGTCGCTTCGCCATTTTCATAAAAGTTTCTTATAAAAATAAAATCATGTCGTAGGTATCTTAATATCTGAGGCGCTGCCTCCTTGTATAAACATTTATTGTAGGCATTATTGAGGCTTAAATATACACTAGTCTGTTTATTTGTACTCCAGTATAGCCCGCATATCTACACTGAGAGTAAAAATATTTCTTATTCACCTTGCTGAACCTTGAAACGAAATAAATGCTGCTTCCCTCCATAGAGAGGGAAAAACTCATTCAAATTACTTCCCACCTAAGTGCCGGACTGAACTTTAAAATGATAACTACTGTCAGCTGTGAAGAGTTATTATTTAGAAAAACCTATTTAAAAAAATGCTGCGGCCATGTGAGTTTTCTAAACAGCCAGTGTGAACTTAGCGCAAACTTCTTTAAGTGGAATAAGCCGCAACAGTTACGAGGTGAGTACCTACCATATTTAAAATTTGAAAAGTCGACATAAATTGGCGGGATGCTAAACTGTTATATGTACGAGTATCTGTGACGGAATTAAAAAAAATAGGTAGGTGATAATCTTTTATGCTAAGATTGTAATATTAAAAATGAGTTTTTATTTTCCTCATATTCGAAATGAAAAGTAGAGTGTTTTACACGGGCAAAAGAATCAATTCCTACTCGGACTATAGCCTAAATACCTCGGGAATTGATTCGTTCGACCCTCGGTCAACAATCTATTAGACTTTTGTCTGTCCAAGTTGTCGCGAATCGTCGCGAATGCACGTCATGATACCGGATAATCTGTGAGTAGTTTTGTTTTTGATAGTTTTTGACGTTGGGTAGGGAGAGAAGGTTGGAAAAAAGATGGCGGAAGAAGAGGGAGTGACGAGTGAAGGCGCGTGGAGAAAAGAGTGGTGAATTAGAACAATTCGGGTGAGATCGTTTTATGTTATATTGAGATAAGGAAATGTAGAGGTCCAGAGAGAGAAGAGAATCTTTAGTTAAAGAGTTATGAGGGTAAAACTCGAACGGGCAAAGTATCGTCTCGTTCTGTGTTTGAGTTGTGGAGGTCGAGGCAGGCTATGAGGGGTGGTTTGGAGGCCTGTGGGGGGCCAAGAGCGGCACCCCCTTTGTTTATCGTGACTAATAGAAAAGAGAGGAATAAAGAGATATCGCGTTGGATGATGCGATTCATAAAGAGGATTATTGGCATTAGAAATGCCTCCACGACGCTTACAATAACCAGGCGTCTCGACTATTACAATTAATCATCTCCTTTATGTGTATTTTCAACTATATCCCGTGTAACCCAAATCCTTTGTCGCCTATGTTTGTCCCTTCACACCTAGGCACAGTTCGGTTAGAGTTATTTAGCATTTATCGTGGTGACAAAATGGTGGAGGAGCTGGGATACAGATACAACTGTTATAATTATAAATCATTCGGTGTATAGAGAGTGCAAGTAACATAAGATATTATGGTAGACGGTAGTCACTAGAAAGAAAACGACGTGACACTGTTTCGAGAGGTGAGGTAGATAGTGGTCACTAGAAAGAAGACGACGTGACACTGATTCGAGAGGTGAGGCATACAGTGGTCACTAGAAAGAAAACGACGTGACACTGTTTCGAGAGGTGAGGCAGACAGTGGTCACTAGAAAGAAAACGACGTGACACTGTTAAGCAGAGGTCAGGTGGACAGTGGTCACTAGAAAGAAAACGACGTGACACTGTTAAGCAGAGGTTAGGTGGACAGTGGTCACTAGAAAGAAAACGACGTGACACTGTTAAGGAGAGGTCAGGTGGACAGTGATCACTAGAAAGAAAACGACGTGACACTGTTAAGCAGAGGTCAGGTGGACAGTAGTCACTAGAAAGAAAACGACGTGACACTGTTAAGCAGAGGTCAGGTGGACAGTGATCACTAGAAAGAAAACGACGTGACACTGTTTAGGACAACTCAGAGGGATGGTGGTCACTAGAAATAAAACGCCGTGACACCATTTTAGAAGAGGTCCGGTGGGAAGTGGTTAGAGAGAGATGTGACACTAATACGAGTAAAACTAAGTAGGTACGCAGTGATCCCTAGAAAGAAAAAAACTATGTGACATTGTTGAGAGCATGTTGAGAGGTATACAAGCGGTGGTCACTAGAAAGAAAACGTAGTGACTCCGTTTTGCGTGTAGGTCGCCGCTAGAAAGGAAACGACGTGGCGACCTTAGAAATTATTTAGAAGCGCTAGGCACACGAGTATTTTTTAAAGAAACGCTTCGTATTTTGTAAGTCGTCACAGCATAATAGAAAACTGACGTCATGCTATAGATCGACCTGCTTGATAATGATAAGGTACATGTCACGAACACACCTTTCATAATGTTATCTATCAGCATCTAATGTATTTTAAAGATCGTGATACCTAATAGATTTTAATCATCATTCTGTGGCTAAGAGTATACATAAACCTATCTAAGAAGGATCACTTGATCACAGATTTCTATTGTTGACTACCTATTCAACAAAATCTAACAACACGAACACGAATGTAAAATCCGTATCATTCACTCAGTGATATTTTCTGTGATTGTATTTCCAGTAATCTGTAATAACTAAGCTGAGACTAACACAGAACAATGTTACCACTGGTTGATCGTTCTGTGATTACCACAAATTCTACTTCTGTTAGCTATAAGTTCCTAAACGCTACAGCTCTTCTGGAAGATATTACTTTGTACATTGACATTTTATAAAATGAAATTGTTTTTTTCAAAGTACCTGGGTACCTAGCTTCAAAAAGTTTTAACAAATTGATTGGCTCTCAGAACCTTTGTTTAGAAATCTATGAATATTATTGTTTGTGGTCGTTCAGTCAGGGTCGCAGTTCCGGTTCACACTTTTTTTTCTCTATTTCCAGGCTTACCTGCATTAGAGAGCTTTCGCGCACGAAAGACTCAGTTCTACTCTTTCTGTCTCTTTCTCACACAGTGTTTAAAGACGACGCGGGTCATTGCGCCGGAGAAGCGTTTACAGTGTAAATGGTGCGATGAATGAAATAAACTTCCGAACGGAACGGCAAAATTACTTTGAAAATATTCGAACGAAGTTTTATTTTGGTGGCGACCGACATTTTTTTTTCTTTTCGCTTCTTCTTCTTCTTTGCCGTTTTGAATAGTGAAATTGTGGGATATTTGTGAAATTATCTCGAGGAAACTACTAAACAACTACTAAAACGTGAGTATAATGACTTCTGAATATAAATCTATGTGTGAACTTCTACGCAGTGAATCTGATAAAATACTAGCGAGAAAGTTTGCGGCCCTACTGGTATGACTGCTTATAGGTGGTAAAATCATGACAAAAGTGGTTTACTTCTTCATTCACCGTCACCTATGTTTATAATAAACTATTAGAGCAGAATGTCCTAGAAGTACCTATGCCTTTGTTCATCAGGTCAGAGAAATACAAGAAAATACCTCACTTTCAGTTTGAATCCTCGTGGCCCGAGCCGGGCGTGGCTCGAAGAGGCCACACGAAGCGGTTTACTCTTAATAAGCCTGTCGGCTAAGAGGAACAAAGGTATGTGAACATATTTTGTAGCTTAGGAACTAATTTGAAACTGGAAATATTCTAATTGGTATTAAATCGCCATTACAGTCAGCAACACGAAGAAAGCATGGAGCGGCCGTTGCTTCTTAGATTAGACCATGTAAAGAAAAAGACTGAAGAAGCTGTCCACCAGACAAAAGAAATGGTTGCTAGGTTCAAAACTGATGGAGTTACATTGTCTGAAATTAATAGGGTACAACTCACATTAACAGAAGCTATTAAGAGACTTCGATCTGATCTTCTTCACTGTCTCGATAAATTAGAAGGAATTCCACAAGACCTTGTTATACATTGCACAAATGTGGAGACAGAGGGAGAGGAACTTCTCGTAGAAGTGAAATGTATGCTGCAAGAAACCAATCACAACCCCAGCCAGTTTACTACTCATTCTGAAAGCCATGCACGACTGCCCCGCCTTGAGCTTCCAAAGTTTGAGGGTGATATTCTAAAATGGAATGACTTTTGGGACCAGTTTCAAGCCAGTGTACACAACAAAAGGATCCCAAAGGTAGAAAAGCTGCTGTACCTCCTGTCCCTCCTCAAAGGTGCGGCATTGGAGGCTGTGGAAGGACTAGCAACTACTAATGACAACTATGACATTGCAATAGATACGCTCACTAAACGGTATGGCAGTAAGCACTTCCAAATTGATGCACACTATGACCAATTAACCAAGATGGAAAAGGCTTCACACACTTCATCAGAGTGTCGAAAGACACTAGATAAGATTGAGAGAATACTTAGGGTTCTTCAGTCCCTTGGAGAAAATATAGATAATAACCACCTCAGACTATCAATAATGAATAAATTCCCAGACAAGATAATTTATGAACTCAATTTGAACTTACCAGATCAAAGTGTTAAATCCATAAGAGACAGATTAGAATACATTGTTACAGCAATGGAACTTTCTCAACGGTCAGCTTTCTCTTTAGAAAGTGAATCAACTCGAAACGAATCTCCGGCTGCTTCAACTTCCACAGAAGCTTTATTCATACAGAATGGCAACAATAGAAGGGAATTTCGCAATAAAGCATCAATTCAAAATAGAAAAACGTTTTTCAAGCATAGACAAGAAAGGGAAGCTTCATCTGGAAGCAATTTTGTTGGATCTGGCCAAAAGAGGAAGTACAAAGATGAGAACTCAGCAGTGAAATCAAAGAAATCTCGAAAGACCTGCATCTTCTGTGGCGGAGATCATTTCAACGACCAATGCACTACGGTGAAAACTCTTCAGCAGAGAAAAGTGAAACTTGGCAGAAAGTGCTTCATCTGTTTTAAAGAAGGTCATGGTGCCAAGTTCTGCAAACAAAGAAAGCCATGCTACCACTGCTCTAGAGCACACAATCGTGCCTTATGCCCTCAGGCACTTAGTAAGGCACTATTTTATAATGAATCTGCTTTGCATATGACTTGCAAGGCCATTAATACCAAATCTTGGTTACAGACTGCAACGGTAACAATAAAGAATAATGACAACCATCAAACATGCCGATTACTCCTTGATTCTGGAAGTCAAAGGAGTTACCTTACAGCACGGATGGCTAGACAACTAAAACTTTATACAGACACCGAAGATTTCCTCATGATCTACACCTTTGGCTCAGAGAAACCGACAGAGACAACCAGTCCTTCAGCACAAATCAATCTGATCACAAAGAGAGGAACACACAAGTCTATAAGAATAAATATTGTTCAACATATAACTGACCGGGTGCCTATTCAACCGAATGTAAAGCTTTCTCTAGATATAATGGCTGATGATGATACCGTAGGCACAGGTATAGACCTACTGATAGGAAATGACTATTATTCTTCATTCATGAGAAATGAGATGATACAAGTAGAAGAAAATCTTTATATGATTAACACAGATTTCGGGTGGATGCTGTCAGGAAGCTCCAGTACCATGAATGAAGAAAATGTTTTGTCCGTGATAACATACTGCCAATGTGATCCTGGTTATTCATATCTTATGGAACCAGACCTCCCACTGCGGAACATAGACATCAAGTTCCTATGGACACTGGAAGGTATCGGCATTACTGATTCCCCAAAGACCAACAGAGAAGAAGAGGCTGTAAAGCACTTCAATGAGACTGTAGTGTATCAGGAAGGCAGATATTATGTGAAGTGGCCATGGACTCAGTATCCACCTGACTTACCTAACAACTTTGGGTTAGCCTATGGAAGGCTAAAAGCCCTGTGCCAACGATTGGACGTCTCAACAATGCAAGAATACTCGTCAATCCTGAAGGAGCAGTTAGATGCTACCGTAATAGAGACTATAGAACCAACAACACCCTGTCAGACATCTCACCCAGTCCATTACTTACCGCACCATATTGTAAAGCAGAGTGGAAAGAAGAGTCGCATTGTTTATGACGCCTCTGCTAAGATGAAAGATCAAAATAGTCTCAATCAATGCATGTTCCGAGGTCCCTGCATGCTTGAAGATCTCACAGCGTTGCTACTTTCATTCAGAACATATAGAATTGGCATCATTGCAGATGTGGAGAAGGCATTTCTACAAGTCGGCCTACAAATGGAAGACAGAGATGTTACCAGATTTCTTTGGTTAAAAGATCCCGAAGAACCTGTGTCTATGCAGAATCTTCTTCACCTGAGATTTTGTCGTGTTCCATTTGGTGTGGTTGCCAGCCCTTTCCTGCTGACAGCCACTATTCGTTACCATTTGTCAAGAACAAACAATGCCCTGTTGAGCAAAATAGCAGACAAATGCTACGTAGATAATTTAGTCACTGGTGTGAATTCAAGAAGTGAAGCCTGCGCCTTGTACCTTGAGACAAGATCAGTTTTTCAATACATCTCTATGAACATCAGAGAATGGATTTCTAATGATAGAGGTTTTATCAATCAAATTCCTGATCAACACAGAATGACCCAAGAGGAACAAGTTAAAGTCTTGGGATTGATATGGAATGTGAGAAAAGATACTCTCCAACTTAATCTAAATAAAGAAGTTTTCAAAGAGGCGGAACTAAAGAATAGTCAAAACAAGAAAGGAGTCTTGAAGACCATAGCCTCCTTCTACGACCCATGTGGCTATGTAACACCTTTGATACTACCAGCTAAAATACTTTTACAACAGCTGTGGGAACAAAAGTATAAATGGGATACCACTTTGTCTGTAGAGCTTAACCAGCAATGGAAAAATATCGTCGATAATCTTCAAACAGCAAAACAGATAGAGATTCCGCGCTACGTCGGCAATTCGACAACTACTAAGGCCTCATACGAATTACATTGCTTTACGGACGCCTCGAAGAATGCTTATGCTGCAGCAGTATACCTGCGAGTCGATGACGGCCACCAAATAAAAGTAGAGCTCATGATGTCAAAATCACGCCTAACCCCTATTCAACAGAAAGACAGTTTAAAAGTTCCAAGATTAGAGTTGCTTGGATTCGTCATTGGAAGTAGATTGCTGGCATATGTAAAGAATAGTATAGACCTGGAGATCTCCAAACAATACTTGTGGACTGACAGTACAGTTGTCCTCAGCTGGATGAAATCAAATAAGTTGCTTCCACCGTTTGTTGCAAGACGAGTCGAGGAGGTGAAGCGAAATATAGTTCTTAAAATGTGTTATATTAACACAAATTTAAATCCAGCTGATATAGCAACCAGACCTGAACTTTGGCATAAACAAGAATTGTGGTTCCATGGACCACAATTCCTCACAAAAGACAAGAGATTTTGGCCAGACGAGATAGATTTACAGAACTTTACTTATGTGGCCGCGGAGGATCTGGACGCCGTGCTTCCAGAAGTTTCGACGAACGTTAAGGCTCGGTCTGATAGTCAGTATCAGCAACATGACATCATGGTAAATCTGGATTCAGTGACAGATGAGAGTGTGAAAGAAATTCGCCGCCTACAAGCTCATTACTTTCCTGATGAAACTCAAGGAAAAGAAACCCATTTAACAAGAAATCTGGGACTATTCTTTGACGTTGATGGTGTACTTAGATGTCGTGGTCGTATGACGCACACAGAATGGTCTTACGAGATGAAGCATCCGATCTTAATCCCTAAAAATAGTGAGTTCACAAATAAAGTCATTAGAGAAGCTCACATTAACAACTATCATGTGGGAGTGTCCCATACTTTGAGCATCATAAGACAGTTATATTGGATACCCCAAGGGAGAGCGCAAGTACAGAAAGTGTTAAAAAAGTGCCCTCAGTGTATTAAACATAGCGGGGGTCCATACAAACTACCTGAAACGCCAGCTTTGCCAGCAGAACGTGTCAACTACTCTACACCTTTCACATATACTGGCATGGACTACTTTGGACCTTTATTTGTAAACACAAGCACTGGTAAAGAAAAGAGATGGGTTTGTCTTTTTACTTGTCTGGCAGTGCGAGCAATCCACCTAGAGATAGTGAGAGATTTATCAGCTGAAGAATGCCTTCTCGCTGTTAGAAGATTTATCTCTTCCAGAGGACTTCCTAACCTTATTGTATCAGACAATGCTCTTCAATTTAAGTTGACTTCCGAGGTATTGTCAAGCTCATACTGTATCCAACAAAAAATTAAATGGAAATTCATTCCACAATTAGCTCCTTGGCATGGTGGTTTCTACGAACGTTTAATAGGTCTTGTCAAGCACTGTCTGAAGCGAACATTAGAGAAGCATCTCCTGAGAGACAACCAGTTATCTACCATAATGAAAGAAGTTGAAGCTGTGATAAATACAAGACCTCTAACCTGTGTCAGTTCAGACCTAGATTATATTTTGAAGCCAGCCGATTTCATCACACTGGGAAAATGCATAGCTACCGAGAAATCAGACAGTGTAATGCTACCAGATTGCACAATCACCAAGCAGGACCTGATTGAGAGCTGGCGAAGAGGCCTAATGATAATGGGTGAATTTAAAAATATGTTTGTTAGTCAGTATTTGCAAAACCTACGTGAAAAGTACAAACAGTCTTACCGACAGCCAAGAGTAATTTCAGAAAAAATACCATCCATTGGAGATATTGTGCAAATCAAAGATGACTCTAAGAACAGAACAAATTGGAAAGTTGGCAAAATTACGTCTCTTTTGAAAGGATCTGACGGTCAGTGCAGAGTTGCAAAAGTGAAAGTTGGAGACACCGAATTTACACGTTCTGTTGGGCACCTGTACCCTTTAGAAGCAGAGCCTAATGCAACCGAGATGATTGGGACAGTTTCAAATGCGAAAACGGACTTCAGAACTACGGTGGAACCGAATCCGGAACCACCTGATGCCCGCATGGAGGGGCTAAATAGAGAATTTTGTACGCTGAGAACAGATGGGGATGAGTTGTTACGTCAAGTTGAGAATAATAATGTAAAGTTTAACCCCGAGCAAGAGTTAGGAGACAAAGACTGTAGAAACGACTTAAACAGAACTGGTGTTAGAACAGAGAGTCCTTGCCCAGAGCAAAGTGAGGATTATGGTAGTGTAGAGTTCCATTACAGAGATACAGAGTTGGGCAATGAGGAAGCGGACATAGAAGTCTATGATGCCCAAGAAGAAGAGTCGGTAGAGACCAAGACGAGGAGAGCCGCGGCCATTAAAGCGAGAGAGAAGATCGCTGAATGGACGCGGCAACTGGTCGCTATCCTCTGACTTCTTCGGCCGTTCGGGAGTGTCGCGAATCGTCGCGAATGCACGTCATGATACCGGATAATCTGTGAGTAGTTTTGTTTTTGATAGTTTTTGACGTTGGGTAGGGAGAGAAGGTTGGAAAAAAGATGGCGGAAGAAGAGGGAGTGACGAGTGAAGGCGCGTGGAGAAAAGAGTGGTGAATTAGAACAATTTGGGTGAGATCGTTTTATGTTATATTGAGATAAGGAAATGTAGAGGTCCAGAGAGAGAAGAGAATCTTTAGTTAAAGAGTTATGAGGGTAAAACTCGAACGGGCAAAGTATCGTCTCGTTCTGTGTTTGAGTTGTGGAGGTCGAGGCAGGCTATGAGGGGTGGTTTGGAGGCCTGTGGGGGGCCAAGAGCGGCACCCCCTTTGTTTATCGTGACTAATAGAAAAGAGAGGAATAAAGAGATATCGCGTTGGATGATGCGATTCATAAAGAGGATTATTGGCATTAGAAATGCCTCCACGACGCTTACAATAACCAGGCGTCTCGACTATTACAATTAATCATCTCCTTTATGTGTATTTTCAACTATATCCCGTGTAACCCAAATCCTTTGTCGCCTATGTTTGTCCCTTCACACCTAGGCACAGTTCGGTTAGAGTTATTTAGCATTTATCGTGGCGACACAAGTTTAATGCAGGTCTTAGAACAAAATAAAAAATCTCGACGCTCAATATTAAAGTAAGGCGTATTAAATACCTATAGATCTAAACGTTTAAAGCACTTCGGCAGATTTTATGCCTGAAATGAATGAATAATAATAATAGCCGGTATTGTGGTATAACTAGCAGTGGAGTTTTTTTAAAAAGATGGTCATAATAAATGCTTCGTTCCCGAACGCTTATACAATACACCAAACAAATTAAGTATTTTTTGCATAAGGTTTTGTTATCGGTATCGAGCTTTTACGCACGATGACTACCGTCAAAAACACAACGACAGAAATTCTTAATTAAGATCTATTAGTAACGATTGTGAATACTTTGATGCTGTAGATGTAGCATATGATTATCACAATTACAATTACATGCAACCTATGTTTATGTATTTATTTATGTTACTTTTTAATTAATTTTTAATTTTTAGCCCATTGGCTCAATTGGTAGAGCGCTGGTACGGATAGCCAGAGGTTGCGGGTTCGAATCCCGGCATAGGTGAAATTTTTAGCCTCTAAATAGGTTTTTATACTTTTTAATAATGATTACATTTACGTATTTATATATAAAAATAATATCTACTTGTTTATCTATTTGTTTATAATAATTAACAAACAAATGATCTATTAGGATGAGGAAATGGTGTTGTTTAGAATCACAATTTAGTATTGTTATATAAGTAATTATGTAAGTTGTGTTGATCCGGTTTTGTGAATTAGTTTTTTTTTAACGTAATAACTCAGTACATTGTACCTTCTGAGTTAACCTATAATTTGCTATTTAGTTTGTCTATTATAAGATGTATGTTACATTGTAAAGCTGGTTGGTTTCCTGAATAAAAATAAATAAATCACTTAATTTTCATATTATCTATTTCATATAATTGTGTATATAAGTGTATGGAATGTACCAAAAGATGAAATAATTTCAACACAATCAGTGATTTTTTTGTCAGAAGAGTCCGATGGTATTATTATTCCGGCATTAAGTTAACAATGAGTACGGTTCCAATGAGTATCACTATTTACAGAACGTAACTAATTTCTATTCCACATTTGGCGCCCGTGGCGTCTCTTACGCGACACCGTAGATTATTGGCACTGTAAATCAGCCAGATTGGACACGCTCGCTAAACAATACATCACTGACAACGCGACGTTTTAAGATAGGTGCCAATTTTGTGTAAAAGGGAATACATTCTCGTCGAGCGATTTTCGGGCCATGATATTGCTTGCTAACACGGTATGACAGGTATTGAGTTTAGATGAAAATAGTGCAGCGTTGACTTTAAAACTGATGCGGGCAATTTATTTTTGATGTGTTTGATTTATAAGCCCCTCTTTCATGCGCTGTTCCGTCTTGTTTTAGTATCGGATAAGGACAGATTTGTCACAAAACATTGATCTTGGTAAACTACAATCAGTTGTAATCTCAGTAGGATATATTTTAAATACACATTTGTGTATTTTATTATAACATTATTTTGATGTTTAATTCAGCCTGTTGTAACCCCAATAAATAAACTAAAATAAAAATAAAAAAAATTGTCGTGTGCCGCGGTAATTCACAACTTACCGCTTTTGTTAATACCCTCAAAAAACGCTCACTAATATAGTCTGTGGTGGAGATTTTACAACGAAAAGACTGAACCACAGGTTAAATACGTGAAGAATTATGTAAGGTAAGGCTCAAAAAAGCAAAATTTAAAAGAATGCAGCGCTTTAATTTAAGCAGCTTAGAAATCTATCCTATGCTTCATGCAAATATAACAAAGTAAAATTGTTACCAAGAGCTTGTCGATAAACTGCATAAGCAGTTTGGCAAATGATGTATTTTCGTGTCTTCTTTGAATACATAAATAAAACCCCCCTTGAAGTGTTTTAAGTAACCCTTAAATGCAAATATCTCGCTATTCTATTACTAAAAGTAAAATTATTCTTTAAACACATCCTCTTACACACACTCATTCATAACACTACTTACACACTCACTCACATACACCACACAAAAAGAGGAATACACTCACCAACTACACTACACCTATCCACCTACTTTTATACAAATATACTAATTTAAGGTAATTGAATCCTAGGACATAATTATATACATGGATCCTGGGTTATATAGTACATATATATAGTACATATATATAATATTCTTTACATGAGTAAAATTGTTAAAATTTGTATGTTAAGTGAAACTAATTGTCTGTACAATCCGAACTCAAATTAACATTGTCACTTCGGTGGGGCATTGGCACTGATTGCTGTAACACAGGTTTTTAACTTAGCACAGCGTCAGAAGCTAATCGTTAATTTTGTATATAGCATTAAGTAAAACAATTTTGTAAAAGCTGTGTACTAATGTTTTTGCCCAATAAATAAATATTCTATTCTATATACGCAAGATCTTCCACAATTTTCACCCATTGTCTGCATCTAAAAAAAAATACCACATTCAATGCAGCCACTAATAGTGCATCGTTGAAACATTGTTATGGCTTACAGCAATTCACCCGTCGTACACTGAGTAGTAATTCTGACCAAGGTACTTGTCAGATATTTTTTTATCGATATTGAATATGTGTATGGCACATCACTATGACATTGAAACATGATAATATTTTTCTCATAGTATATTAATTACGTTATTTAACATTAATGTATGATCTTGCTTTTGTGCAAGATGACAAAAACTGTAGCCAGAAATACTTACCGGTCTTCATCCCTAGGAAATTTACTCATAAACTTTCTTTTGGTACCTTTTGACCGGCTGCATCTTATTTTACAAATGGCACAAGTTCGACACCATCCGATCAGTGCCATTTTTAAAAGAAAATCACTAAACACTGTACAACAAGATACACACAGCTAGATATTGAAAAAACTTAAAACACAAAAATTTTAAACTAGAAAACTTTCTAATATGTGCCGCGTTCCGCCATGACATTTGTTGAGTTTTCAGTTTGACAGCAAAGAAAGAGTAAGTAGTATTATAGAGTGAGACAAAATATGTCCGCCATTAAAACGGGGCTAAATGCGAACAAATAATTTAAAGTTCCTACTTGCGCTAGGCTGTTATGCATGAGCATTCACCACCTCCCTCCCCTGTGTCCTCCGGAGGGTGCCCTTTATAGGGCTAAAAAAAAATATTGATTGAAAACTAGTGTACGTTGGGCTCTCAGTACATAAAAAAGAGTAGGAGTCGTAAGTGGGCGGTGCCCGCGTGCCTCGCATTAGCAATGAATTGCCTATACGTAGTCTCTGAAAGTTCTTCTTGCTTCAGTTGTCGCTTGTTTCTAGCCGAAGATTCCTGTAGAGGTATTCCGGAGTTTTATTCCATACTACTTTATGAGTGAGACAAGCCAAGTGCAACTCCCTACTGGCTTCCATTTTCAGTTTATTGTTGCCATTCAGATAAGGAGTAACGTGCGCACGCTTCGGTATTTTATAACAGAAATGCGCACACGCATTCTGCACTCCCTGGATATAAAATATCTAGCTCTGGAAAGGCTAGATATTTTATATCTAGCTTATAGCGTCCCACTGCTGGGCGAATACCTCCCCTTCTACGTTTAATACGCATATAAATAAAATTAAAGGAACACTCTGGATAAGACTAGACTGGCTTTTATACTTGCAAGTTTGCAAGAAGAAATAGTCGAACGATTTACTTTATCCTACTCGAACATTATGTACACAATTCAATAAACAAATTACACTAAAACATTAATTTCGCTCAAAATTTGGTCAAAATATAATGCATTGGACTAAGAGTGGCGGTGATACCCGCACACGTCGCTAGATGGCGCTGACTGTATTTTAAAAAGTGCTTTTGTTTTGTTATTCCGATGATCTTATATGACGAAGTGGCAACCGGCGGAGTTACAGTCGTTTACGACATTCTTCTAATGCACTTGATTTGGGGGAAGGACGGATTGATTTATTTTATAAGAAAATCTAATAAATCAATATGCCCACGTTTCTACAAAAAGAAGTGAAATCCCATCAATAACATTCTGTAAAAACTAGCCAAGTCTCGATGGAGCTGCTCGTTTATCTCTAAAAAGTAATGATATCCAGACAAAGTCGTGCTAAGTCTAAGGTTCCTTACAGCGATTTCTTTATTATTATATTTATTATTGAAAGACGCAGCTTTATCAAGCCTTTAATTGATTGGTTATTCATTCTACGTTTTCCAAGTGGCAATTTTCCATCGTCAATGGGTAGCGGTTCTGGCGACGGAATGGTGCAATGGTGTCATAGAGCACCTGGTTTTGTACGCTTGTGTACCCCTCAACGGCGAAGTCACACAACCTTAACTATAATAATAAAGAAATCGCTGTAAGGAACCTTAGACATGGCACGACTTTGTCTGGATATCATTACTTTTTAGAGATAAACGAGCAGCTCCATCGAGACTTGGCTAGTTTTTACAGAATGTTTTTGATGGGATAATATCATTACTCAATACAGCGTCACATATTCATGCTTCACATGTTGCCTTCTTGATCGGTCATGCGTATTACCTACTCAATACTAATAAAATAACCCACTAGGTTTCAGAACACTTTTATTCTCTTTCCACAATTCTCTTATTACACTTTGTAAAACTACTCTGACAAAACCTCCTCGCTCGGAGTCCAAATTCGTAATGGCCGGTCGGTCCATCCAACCGACGCCGCCCCACTCTCGAATTTTGTCCAACGCTGGCACCAAGCGTCAAATCATTTTGCTACACGAATCAATACAAGATCTCAAAATAAAAACTGTACTTAATCAGAAATGTAGAAATCAACTATTAATCAATTAATGCAAAAATACTGTAATATTTAATTTGACATAGAAATTAGTTTTATTTGAATTGACTAATAGAAATAAACTATTCGCGTAAAAACATTTACTTTTAAAATTCAATTCGCTAACATTCGGCCATACTGACCAATGTCTGTCCTCAGACATCTTAACTATGTTACAATTTTCGGCCATTCTATTCAAAGTGTGAATGTCCTCATTCACTCATCCTCTTTGATGTGGCGACCATCCATGGCAGCACTCTCACTCCATGATATGGTATTTAGCTCGACGACTGCACACTTGCAACGTCTCGTTTCCGTGACCATCCATGGCAGTACTCCCACTCCATGATATAGCCACATGTCCAACAGCAACTAATGCATATTGGTCCCGCTATGAAGTATTTTAGTCAACGACAGCACTCTCACTTCGTGGTCTAATATTTCTAGAGCCGGACATGGCAGTACTCTCACATGATCGCGGACCTGGAACATAAAACAAAAACAGAACTATCCTGTTCGATGTAGTTATTTTACTGGTTCTTCTGCAGTAAAATCAATAATATGGAATATTTTTACTAATTTATTTTAATCAAATCAAAGATAAATTTAATGCAGATATCCTTAATAATTTCTAAAGGCGATGCTTACCTAACTACGAAAGTAGCAGATTGATGCTAAAGTGTTTCATTAAAACAAATAAGAAATCAATACAATTTGTAATAGTAAATATTAATTAGTATACAATAAATCAAACAAGAATTTGTACAAATGGCGATAGACTTAACTTAATTACGACTCGGCTAACAATCACTAATATTACATTTTGATACATGGCATGAATATTACATTTTGATACATGGCATAATGATACATAATAATTATTTCTAACCTAAATTATCATTGGTTGTACCTTCGTCTTCAGAAGTACTGCTGGACTCACTGGTATGAGTCCCATCTTTTCCTTGGGCACTAAAGGTGACCCACGGTTTTATCTTGTCTGCAGAATACACATTTGTGTATTTTCGTTTAGAATGACCTTCGATACTAGTCACTTCGTAACGGTCGTTACCCAAAGATTTGGTGACCTTATAAGGTCCACTGTAGCGCAGTAAAAGTTTATTGCTGTCACCTGAATTATTAAGCTGTTTCTGGACCAAAACTAAATCACCCTCTTTATATGTTTTAGCAGGACATCTTTTTTTATTAAATCTCACAGACATGTCATCTTGGCTTTTCTCGATATTTTGAGACGTCTCGTTCCTTATACTAGCGGCTAACTCGTCGTTGGCCTGCTCAATTTCGCTCAGGTCATGAATATGTGACTCTGACGCATTCACTGTTTTCTTGCAGAAAACCACTTCAGCAGGGGTCCGGCCAATGCCTTTATTCAATGTATTATTAAGACTCCACTGTACCGTATTTATGTGTGTGTCCCAATTTTTATCGTCATCGCCGTGTGTCAATGCAGCGAGAGAGGCCAAAATTGATCGGTTATACCGCTCAATTTGCCCATTTGCTCTAGGCATGGCCACTGCATTTTTGACGTGCTTTATCTCAAGTTCTCGAGCAAACTCTTCAAATTGAGCAGAGGTAAAACTCGTACCTCGATCGGATATTAGCACCTTCGGAGCACCAAAGATGCCAAAAGTATCCCGTAAGACAGTAATAGTAGTTTTGCTCTTGGTATTCTTTACTGCTCTGAGGATTATAAATTTGCTGAATCCGTCAATAATACCCAGAATGTAGGTATTGCCAGCCTTGCTTTTGGTAAATGGACCCAGGTGGTCAATATGAATACAGTAGAAAGGAATGGGCGTCTTTGGAATGGGGTGTAGATACCCTTCCTTCCGTCCAGCCGGCTGTTTTGCATAGGCGCAGGGGATGCATGCACGCACATGTAGGTTTGACTGATTTTTTCCATAGTTTTCTCATACGAAAAGTGACCGCACTCATCATGTGACATGTGGCACACTTTCCATCGCGCATCACGGGGCACCGCCCATTTTATCATGTCGCCCACTTTTTTATAAATTTTACCTTACTTTAGTACATACTCGTTACGAATATTCTTTGCCTGAGGACTGTTGGTATCCAGTATGCACTTTATGTGATTCAACCCGGGATCTGTTAGTTGGACGCTCTCCAAGTCTCCTGGCGTGGTAATTCTCAATATGTTTGCCATTGGTGTATCTAGGCCTTGTGACGACGTTTCAGTTTCCGAGGGATTTCTACTGAGTGCATCTGCATGTCCCATTTGAGTACCAGCTCTGTATTCAATGCTAAAATTGTACTCTTGGGCATGTAACCACCAGCGGGCTATCCTCGGGACTAGGTCACGTTTAGCCCATGTCAGCCTAACAGCATGACAATCCGTCACAATCTTGAATTCTACCCCAATGAGGTAGACCCTGAATCGGTGAAGAGACATAACCACAGCCAGAGTCTCCAATTCGTACGAATGGAAATGTTGCTCTTCGGCTGTGGTTTGTCGGCTGAAATATGCCACGGCGCGGAGAGGGGAATTAGCATCGGGGCGCTGCAGCAAAATTCCACCTATGCCGACTTGGCTGGCGTCTGTGTGGAGCTCCGTCATAAACTTCGGATTGTAAATAGCCAATATGGGACGTGAGATAAGAACTTCTTTAATTTTTTGGAATGACTGTTCTTGTTCTTGTCCCCAATCCCACCGTGCATTGTTTTTTGTAAGGCTAGTTAGCGGCCTAGCCAAAATAGCAAAATCTTGAACGAAGCGCCGAAAAAAACTAGCTAGACCTATAAATTGTCTTATTTAGTGCGCGTTCATTGGTCGCTTGAAAGATGCTACCGCTTCAATCTTTCTTTTCCCTGGCTGTATGCCGTCAGCTGAAATCTCATAGCCCAAATACTCTATTTGAGTTTTGAAGAAATTACATTTGCCTAAATTGAGAGTAAGGTTGGCTTCCTTTAGTGCTTCCATAACCTCTCTCAATTTCTGCATGCCCTCCTCAATAGTTTGCGATTAAATTATAATGTCGTCCATGTAAGCAAGGACGCCAGGAATCTTCTTTGCATTCAAAATCTTGTGAATGAGCCGTTGGAACACAGCAGGAGCGTTGCATAGCCCAAACGGCATCCTGTTATATTCGAAGTGGCCATCAGGAGTCACAAAGGCTGTAAGATGCTTGGAATCTTCTGCCACCGGGATTTGGTGGTATCCTGATGTAAGGTCTAACGTAGTAAAGTAGACTTGGCCACTGAGACTGTCGATTTGATCTTCGATCAGAGGCATCGGGTATTTATCCTTGTATGTTTTCTTGTTTAATGCCCGATAGTCAATACAGAGACGCAGTTCACCATTCTTTTTCGGCACAACAATAATTGGGCTTGAATACTCTGAATCGGACTCGCGAATAATCTGATTCTCCAAGAGGTCACCAATGATCCTTTTAACTTCAGCTCTTTCAGAGAAGGATAGACGGTATGGTCGGTACGTAACAGGGGTTTCATCTTTTAGCTTTATGTGCATCTCGGCTAAAGTTGTCAGGCCTAACTCGGAGTTTGAGAATGCGAAACAGTCCCTGAATTCATTGAGTAGTTCGCAAAGTTTATCCATATCTGTTGTGTCTAATTCGGCGTTGTTTTTTATGTCAGTAACAAGAATGTCGTGCTTAGTTTCCGTAGTCTCCTCCGAAATGCGGCAAATGTTGAGACTGATCATATTATTTTTACTCTCGCCCGCATATTCTTTTAGCAAAATGTCAGGGATAGGTTTGCCCCTTGCTAATATTTGACCACTTGTCAGTGAAACTTTGTTTGGGCCCAAACATAAGACGAAAATAGTTGACTGACCATTAGTGACTGTATAGATACCTGGTAATATTATGTATTCTGCACCAGGCTTCATGCAAGCTTCGGATGACACATATAGGGGCCCAGAGTATGTGTCACAGTTGACGGTTACCATTGATGAACCACTTATCTCGGTGTTCTCAGCAAGCGTTATTTTGATAGTGGTTTCAGGTGTCTTGAACAGTGTGAGCTCCGAATCAGTCTTAAATACTCGTATTCCCGGAAGTTCAGTTAGGTTTTGACCAATGAGCAATGTTGTGCCTACCGGCAGAAGTATTTGGGGTACGATGTAAGCTTCTATATCCTCTTGTATGTTGTCTATCTTAAGAACAACGCAGACTTTCGCGCATGGCTTTATCATTCCATTTCCAAATCCTTTGAGTAATGGAAGATTGGAGTAGTCATATTGAGTTTCATTAGGGAGCAGAATTTTATCGCTAACTAGTGTGCATTCGCTGCCAAAGTCGACAAACCCAACGTACTTTTCGCCGTTAATAAGGACATCTTTGTAGTACTTCTCGTTGTTAGTCTCCACGTTCGATTGTACTTTCAAGACCTTTTTCGTTGCACTCGAATCTGTCGATGTGCGGTTAGTGCCTAGACTGTCGCATTTTTGGGACGTATGACCCACTCGCCTGCATTTACCACACTTGATTAAGTCCTTTCGGCACGCTGTCCAGAAATGGCCTGTATCTCCACAATTGAAGCATCGCGTTGATTCTGACTTCTTGGTGTCTGATCCTTGAGCACGCTGCGGTTCTTTATGCTGGGCTGAGTTTTCTCTGAAATTGCCAACTTTCTTGGTCTGCTCCTCACGTTTGGTAAAAATTTTGCGAAAATAGGTTAGAACTTCTTCAGGTTCAGTGAAATTCACTCCCTGTGCACTCATCCGGATATTATTACCAAATATCCCGTGCGTGAGACAATCTACTGCTTTTTGTTTCGAGATCTCACATCTGTTTATAAGACGCATTTTATCGTAATAATATTCCTCCAGGGTTTCGTTTCTTCTGGTCCTCCTTGCCAGCATTTCTGTCAGCAGTTCTCCGTAGTTATCCTCGCATGGAAAAGCCTTTAGCAGTTTCTCTTGCCATTGCAGCCAGGAATACTTGACGCTCGTTAGACCATCATACCAGCGTTTAGCTAATCCTGTCAGACGAGGAAGCGCAAAGAAAATGGTCTGCCTCTCAGTCCACCCATAAACAGAAGCAGATTCATCAATTTTCTGCAGTCAATCCTTCATGCTTTGAGCTTTAGCTTGAGGGTCAAACTCGGGAATCATATTGACTGCACCATGACTCTGAGGTGCACGATCTTTTTTATCTAGAACAGCTACCAGTTCGTGAAGAATCGTCGAGTTTTTGCTGCGTTTATTTTTCTTTTTCCGCGCAGGACTTGGGCTCGAAGAACTCGTGCTTGAAGAACTTGAGCTAGAAGAACTCGACGGCGACCTGCGTCGTCTCTTCTTCGTTTGTTTTCGCCGCTTACGACGATCACGGGAAGACTCACTGCAACTAGACGACCTTTTGCGTTTTCTCGATCTTGATTTTCTATAATCTACGTATCGTTTCACTTTGTACCATGGATCTTAGTATACACCAAAAAAAATTGCTTAGGTTTTAAATTTCTCAACTGTAACTACTGTTTTTTTTTTATATGAGTCAAATAAAGATCTGCATGGTTAATAAATATCCTGCTTATTACTTTGTTTTATTCAAGACCCGACTAATCAATTTACTTTACTTGTAATCAACAACAACCTAATGAAATTAACAGCTTCGAAGTCGAGCCTTCCGTAAATATGACAACAAAAAAAAAACAATTAGTTCTTCCAACATAGTAACAGTAAATCAGCCAGATTTCAGTAAAAATACAGGTCTGCATAACTATAATAATAACTTCCACACAACACGGTCACTTGACTTGACCCAAACCAGGATACCCTGTACCTACTATGGAAACCAGCCAAGGACGTAACAACAAAACACACCCAGACCGAGGCTACTTCCACAAATGTATGGCGGCCGCCAGCGAGAATCGAACCCACGACCTCTGTCTTGGTAACCACGTGCCTTATCGGCTAGTCTAACGAGGCAGCAGTCAAAAACACTCGCTTAATTTTTGACATCGACGGTACTGTTTAACTAAACTGATGTCAGATGCCACGAGCTTAATAAGTCTCAACTAGCTAGCTACTTTAATGTTCTAAAATCTGAGCTAGAATAAGAAGAAAAAAAAAAAGTATGCACTGTAGTAGCTCTCAATAGGAAAAATAATTTCACAGAATACTCACATGATATTTCTGCGTAGATCCTGCCTCACTTCTGAACTAATAAAATAACCCACTAGGTTTCAGAACACTTTTATTCTCTTTCCACAATTCTCTTATTACACTTTGTAAAACTACTCTGACAAAACCTCCTCGCTCGGAGTCCAAATTCGTAATGGCCGGTCGGTCCATCCAACCGACGCCGCCCCACTCTCGAATTTTGTCCAACGCTGGCACCAAGCGTCAAATCATTTTGCTACACGAATCAATACAAGATCTCAAAATAAAAACTATACTTAATCAGAAATGTAGAAATCAACTATTAATCAATTAATGCAAAAATACTGTAATATTTAATTTGACATAGAAATTAGTTTTATTTGAATTGACTAATAGAAATAAACTATTCGCGTAAAAACATTTACTTTTAAAATTCAATTCGCTAACAATACTAATTAGATCTAATTACATTATGATCAAACGATGTTTCAAGTAAGTTTACAAGTGATATTTTGACTGAACAAAGCCTAGGCATACATAAATTACTGAGAACTGATTTTCTTCTTCTTCTTCAGGCTATATTATGTAGTCCACTGCTAGACATAGCCCTGATCGTGGTGGCTGAAATGACCTGTTTATTCCGTCCAACCGTAGTTTGGTCTTCGGAAATCCTCGTCCAACCTCTACCAGCAATCTGCGTGAGATCGTCAGCCAAGCATTGTATGGAATCAGACGTTTGCGGAAATCCATAATAGCATTAAAATGTGAAAATTACTTTGCTAAATTCCGCCAAAAATCCCATAAGCACCATGCGGTTAGTTGATGCACCGCCCTCCCACGTGCAAGCAAAAGCAAGCTCACAAGTGCAAATGCACTTGTGAGCTTGAGGATGCCTCGTGTTAGAGGCGAAATGCGTCGCGTATTTTCTCACACAAGTATTGGTGTCGGTGGGGGTGTGTTTGTGTCTTGCTACTGCTTGAAAAGTGGGAGGGAGGGCGGTGCATTAACTAACCGCATGGTGAACTATACCCGCTATACCAATAAGGCAGTTTCACAACCCAGAATTTAGACGCTACCCAAGGTTAATTTCAAGATCGAATGATATTTAATTGTAAGCAAGTTAATAACTAAAATTTAAAAATACGCGTACACAGTGAGTTATTATCATTTATTAGGTATAATAACCTGAATTCCGAATAATTGTTAGACTTTACACGCCACTTCAGGGCCTTAATTCCCAACGATTCGATTGAATATTAGCCAATTTTGTATACCCGTGACCACGGCAACTGCAACGTTGCTGAAACATCGTGATATCAAACCTTTGTTGGTGTTGTGATAACCACTGCTGAGGCACGGGTGGCAGGAAGCTCGCAGGAAGTTGCATGGCAGGAAGATTAGACCATACTCCACCACGGAGGCTAAGTCCTGGTTGGTGGACGATTGTAAGACAGTGGCGGGCCTCACTGTCAGAAGTTATCAAGCCTCTGGTGGTGGAGTTTGGCCTGACCTTTCTGCGATGCCCCAGCAGTGGGGACATACAAAGGGTTCCAAAGTGAACGAGAGGTAGATTTGAGAAAAGATGGTCAGAGTGAAGTTAAGTTATGTCTTATCGTAAAAAACCATTTTGTTGAGTTTCAATGCTACCATTTTTTGGCGTGTGTAATATATATAAATATTCCAAATTTCATATTTTTAGTTAGTACTTGGCATCTCTGTGCTAAGCCACGGACACACAGACGGACAGAAAAGGCAAAACTATAAGGGCTCCTTGCTGTCTGCAAAACCTTAAAATACTAGACACAGTAGAACTCCTTAGTTGTAAGTATAGGGGAGAGCGCGTGATCGTGCTCTTCCACTATAAAGGGAAATTTCCCGCCAGGCAGATCGTATGCCTGGGGACGGCCGGTTCATCTATTGTTAGTCGGACGTTGTATTGATGGTATGTCATTGAAACATTTTGATTGCGCGATGCAGGAATGTTGTAGTTTGTAGTGCGCTCGCAGAGTTGACATGTGCTCGCCACAGTAAGGTACTAATTGTTACCCGTGTCTAACGACAGCGCCATCTTTTGCATGTCATTGTAATTAAATCATATATCGCCATCTATATATTCATTATTGTACTAGTGTAACCAAGGGAACGAAATGTTGTTGGTTCGGAACAAAATTACGAACCAAAAAACCTCTCGTCTTAAATCTTCTACACGGGGACGACGATCATTTTTTCTGACTGCGACGTGACCCCCATTTTACGAACCAAATCCCAATATCCCCTTAACAATATTAGAGAGCTCTTAGGAGACGTTCTACTAGCTACTACTACTACTAGCTCTAGAACTAACTAGCGCTGCCGGTAAAATAAATATCTATAACTTCTTTTATTTTATTCTTTTGTACACAGTTTTAAAAAAGTGCTCTGAACTTAACATATTTTAAGTATTTGGGATCACTTAAAACGTGTTACTTATTAAACACTTTGTAAAAAACTCAAATCCGTTTAAAATATTACGACAGAATATTGAGCAATTCTTTTTAAGTTTTATAACAAGATCTTGTATAAGATAAACTCAAAATGCGTCAACTAATGCGTATTAACTACATTCAAGAGAGTCCATCCATATATACTTTCAAGAAGAGGTTAAAAGAGCACTACCTTTCTAACATCACATAGTTAATAGGTTTATGTATGTATAAGTAAATATTTATATGCAAGTGTATTATCGTATTATTACTTATTTATAAAGTTATAAATATCTCTCCCTTCCTCCCGCTATCTTAATTTAAACACCCAATGCTTAGGTTGGCTGGAAGAGATCTCTGTTAGAGATAAGTTCGCCTTTGAAACAAATTTTATGTAATTTTATTTCGTTTTTACTGTTTGCGATAAAGAATATATTATTAATGCGAAACATTTCACTCTTCGTGTTACTCAAGATTTACCAGCAACACATATTAGGACTCTGATCCAAGAGAAACTGGTAAAATACAGATAAATAAACATATTGATATTGGAATAGCTTATCATATAACGTAGGAAATATTTGTTACTGTATAAACAACTTCTCCAATAAAATACAGGAATGTTTTATTGGCATGTTGTTCTGGGTTTTATTTGAGAGGCTAACATAAAAGGATGCCTATCGCTCTTTGGTAGAGTTCAATCGAGTTCACGAAGTCTTATGAAAAGTATGAGAAATCATTTCTTTTATTCAATTTTATTTACTATGTTTTCATACTTCTAATGGCTTTGAATATATACTATCAGCACAGTCACCTACTTACAAGTGACTAAATTCTTTTATGTAGCATATATATATAGTTATTTATTAAACGGGTCTAATCGCGATTATTTATTAGGTAAAACGTAAAAATTAGCTCATTTCCCGATGTTTGATATATAACTATGTATGAGTATCGCGAATCATTAAGAAATCTTCTTCTTCAGGCTATATTAGTCCACTGCTGGACATAGCCCTCCCCTAATGAGCGCCATAGCGCAAGGTTGTGCCATCATTGGGGGGGGGGGGTAGTGCCCATAATCCCCACACTGGGCATGCGGGTTGGGGATCGCAGTTTCGTGGAATTGTACTGCAGGGGGCGCCGTGCCCACCCCCCAGTTTATGTCACTTAGTCGCCTTTTACGACACCCGCGGGAATAATTTGGGTTGGTGCTATTCTCTAGGCCGACACTACACAGCATTAAGAAATACTATAGCTTATATACGTCACACTGCAAGGCACACTCCTTCTCTCAGAGAGAGGACGGCCTTAAGTAGCACGTGTGATTGTTAATTTAAAACGGTGAGGTATGTGAAAACCTGTTCCTTCATGGCTAGCGAGTGCTATTGCTACCTACTATAACTTTGGAAATGTACATCACTTAAAAAAAGAACTCCCGAGCACCTGAATGTGAATGAATGTGTGTGTGGATTAGAAGACCTAATTTGGACGATGGTGTATTGAAAATAAAGGCCTCCTCCTCTTGAGGAATGGGTATTTGAATATTTCATCTCTCTATCTATCTATTTGAAAGTATATGGAACATAACCTCTTATTACCTCTTTTTGAAGGAATGACATCTTAAGCTTCTATAAAATTATTTTACATGGTAGATTTAACAAATCAACATGTATTGTAAAACTGTAATTCAATTGTTTGAATCTATATCTATCTATCTATAATCAGCCCACATCAACCCACTGCTGGGCATAGGCCTCCTTTTTATTGCGCCATTCCTCATGGTCCTGTGCTAACCTGATCTATCTCTGACCCGCAACCCTCACGATGTGGTCTGACCATCGTACAAAAATTCGTCGAAGAACCAAGGTCGAAGACGTTGGTGAGCGGATCACGGACTTAAAGTGGAGATGGGCGGGACACTTGGCTAGAAGGGAAGACGGCCGGTGGACCAGGGTAGTATCGGAGTGGTGGCTAAGGGAGGTAACAACGGGTTACTTACAGGTGAACAAAGCATTGTTATTGTTGTCAGGTTTATAAATTATAAATCTGGTTTGCATGCGATTCAATGATAAATTCCTAGTTACAATTATTGTACAATTTTGAATAAAGTTAACATAATAATTTACATATATGGCTAAATACTATAATTATACTATAAACAAAACAGCGCATTTAAGAGTAGTCTCTGAGGTCAGAGCGCTTTATCATCTAATTGTTTTTGCTTTGCTACGCCTACAGGGTGAAGCAGTAAAATTTAGTGCTGCTCTGTACAGGCGCGTAGCTACTGATTTTGTTTACATCCCAACTGGTAAGTCCCATAAACTATAACAAAAACAATTACATGTAGGACTGCTCAACTTATCACCGATGGACTGTACGGACCTTATAGTTTTGTCCCTTTCACGGAAAAACTGTCATTTGATGACAGCCGGAACCATCGGCTTAACGTGCCTTGTGAGGCAAGGAAGCGCTCGGAAATGCCACTAGCGGTAGTCACGGGATGTTCACCCATCCAGCACCTGACCGCACCTGCTATCGATTAACCCAAGTAATTCATTCCAATCACTTGGTTCAATTAGACCACGACCACTTCCTTGGCTTGCAAGTTTTAAATTGAACATACGCTAAACATTAAAGTTAAATAAGCATGTCTAACACAACTGCCCTTTATAGGTTTTGAAGCGTTATTTATAGTACTGAGAAATTTGAAACGTGTCGACTCGAATATTCGCAGCTTAGCTCCATGAAAAGACAATATTTGTCTTGATCGCGGGCAAGCCTTTAAAGGCTATCGGGGCCTACGAAAGGCCCGCCAATTGTTACCTAACTTGCAACCGCGGGCGGAATAATGAACACCGCTAAATATATAGATATATCACAACGACTACGCGCGCGGAATACTGCCACTTTTGTAACATAACCTAACATGAAAGTTAGATAGGTATCTGGACTTATCTCAACATGGAGCTAACGATACCAACCCTCGTATAACCCCATTGCTGGGGCATGGGTTTCTTCCTGCATTGTAGGCAGCTGAGGCCATACCTACTCCACCACGGGGGCCAAGTCCGGGTACTCCACCACGGGGGCCAAGTCCGGGTTGGTGGAGGATTGTAAGGCAGTGGCGAGCCTTACTGGCAGAAGTTATCAAGCCGCCCATTAGGCCTCTGACATGGCCTAACGACTGCCACTATACGACAGCCGGCACCAAAGGCTTAACGCGCCCAGTGAAGCACGGAAGCGCTCGGAAATGCCACTAGCGGTAGTCACGGGACGGTCACTCATCCTGCACCTGACCGCGCCTGTTGTTGCTTAACTCAAATGAATGATTTCAATCACTCGGTTCGATTAGGCCAAGAGCGCTTCATGGAGCTAACATAGGTAATCAAAAATCTGAACTGATGATAAGTGGGGATGGGCAGATATAAAAATAATGTTTATTTTGCTACTAGTAATACCACACGCTAACTGTGACAGACAACGTTATGATAAAACGTGTCTGAGGTATTAACTACCTCAGCACTTGAAATTGCCAAACCGCGGTGGGCACGCGTGGTAATTAACCCCATACTCTCTCTTTCTGAGAGAAGGTTTGTGGCCTGCTGTGATGCCCTGTAGTATAGGCTACTTCTTCTTCAGGCTATATTAGTCCACTGCTGGACATAGCCCTCCCCTAATGAGGGCAAGGTTGTGCCATCATTGGGGGATAATGCCCATAATCCATTGGGGATCGCAGTTTGTTGGAATTACACTGCAGGGGGTGCTGCTGCCCACCCTCCGGTTTTTATCCCTTAGTCGCCTTTTACGACACCCGCGGGAAGAATTTGGGTCGGTTCTATTCTCTAGGCCGACACCACACAGCCACAGTATAGGCAACATAATTACACTATTTTTATTTTTAATGCACTAACCCGTGCTAAGGAACAAATTTAAAAACCTATTTAGAGGCTAAAAATTTTAAAAATCCCGGCATGGGTGAAATTTTTAGCCTCTAAATAGGTTTTTAAATAGGCAACATAACAAAATAATTAGTATGTATTCGATGTAATCAGGTATAACGATGAAATAGTGTTCCACTATTTAATCACTCGTTCAGGTTTATAGTCGTATATATATCCTAAGGTTTATACACCGATAGAATAGCATTCCACGTTTTATCGGTGTATACAACTTTACCTAACTTGGTCTCTGCTTACCCCTCTGGGATACAGGCGTGAGTTTGCGTTTGTATTTTATTTTGATTTTTTAAATTTTTACATGATATCTTGAAAATTGTCATCATGGTTTTTTTTTAATTTCACAAAAGATCATAGACACGCGATTTAAATTGTTCTGGATTAGGAGTAGATTTATAGTTAACTAGAGTAGATTTATGCACGGTTAAGTTTTATACGTTCGTTGCTCAGTCGAACCGAGTGATGGCAATCAATCACTTGAGTTAAGCAACAACAGGCACGGTCAGGTGCTGGATGCGTGACCGTCCCGCGACTGCTGCTAGTTGCATTTTTCCAAGCGCTTCCGTGCTTCGCAAGGCACGTTAAGCCGTTGGTGCCGGCTGTCATGTAATGGCAGTCGTTAAGCTATGTCAGGGGCCTTATGAGCGGCTTGATAACTTCTGACAGTAAGGCCTGCCACTGTCTTACAATCTTCCACGAACCCGAACTTGGCGCCCATTATAACATTGAACCCTTTCAAAAACTAAATTATAAAAAAATACCTATATCTTTTAAAATCCTCGCAATGTTGAAATCAGTGGCATTGATTCTTTCCAAGTAACTACGAGACTGAACGCCAAAAATTACCATAACCGTTGTTTGAACAACAATGCGTCATGATCCTTGTACCATCAACTACAAGTTCATGGCCCACGGAAGGGAATAGTCGAACATTACATAAGAGCACCTACCACGAGTTTGCGCTGCCGTATTAGGGCCTGAATGAAACACTGAGTTTGTTTAACGCGACTTAAGGTTAATTTCTGAATTGAGAATTTGCAAAACTAAGTACTGCACATATATAGAGAATAGTGTAGTGGTTCGAAATTTCACTGATGCCAGTGAGTCGCCCATTAGCTCAGTTGGAAAGAGCGCTGGCATGGATAGCCAGAGGTCGTGGATGCGAATCCCGGCATGGGTGGATTTTTTAGCCTCTAAATAGGTTTATACTTAGTTTTGCAGGCCACTGTAGTTAACTGTAGTGCTGTCTCATCGAAATTCTCAGAAAAAAGCGTGACAGAAAGTTACTTAAGTATTTACTCAGTGCAATTCTCAATTTAGAATGCGGCTTTCTAATTACGTCGCGTCACTAGTATATATTTCAGGTTTGATATAATCATCATCACTGGTATATAGTATTGATACTGGTGGACGCCGTAAGTTTTTTTGTACAAATGGCTTCAGTTTCGGTGTATATCTATATTCAATCGAGCGTTAAGCACAATACTTACCAATATCCTTTTTTATATAAGTCGAAATTAATAAATTTGTATTATGTGAGATATAATTTCTAAATTTAAATGTTACATATTCTTGAATTGTGTTAACATTTTCAAGTTAACAATTTCCGTGCAGTCTGAAATTTTCTATCCTCATGGTTTGCACAGAGACCCGGTCCGTGATTTAGGCGGGCATTATGCGAAAGCCCCAGTGAAATATAGATGGGCAGTGTACCGATATTATCGATACAAGAACATTAATCATCTCGCCAACACTGCCTTCAGTAGTCCGTGGATTAGGAATTTTCGCACCCCCACTTAATATTGAAATACATTTATTTGTGCAAACGGCGAAGCATTAGGTGCCGTTAGTTTGGGAAGATGGCAAGGGAAAATGAAAAAATAATGTTATGATCGATTGCTAAATAACCTTGAGGTTTTATTTGACAGATTTACAAAATCTTCAAACGGGATATATTTCAAACCACGCATTTTATGATAATTTTTAGGGACTACGGAAGTAGCCAACAAGGAACCCTTAAAGTGGTTTCGCTACGTCCGATCTGCATCCGTGAAAATATGGGTCTAGAAATCTCGGACCCAATTCGAATATTGCTTACGCACTAGTCCGATCTCTGATCTAAATCCAAGCAGTGCAGGGGGCAAATACAAGCCCATTAATATGGTTATTTTCCACATTTATTTAATATGTGGAGTAACATGATGCAAGCGTGCGCTGCCACACAGAACAGAACTAAATTGGATGCCTCTCGCCCCAGCCACGCCCCGCTCTCGTACGCAGCTCGGATTCGGTCCGTCAAATAATCTTATTCGAAATGTAGATTGTCGGATGACGAAGCCGGATCTAGTGCGAAAACTACGGTAGAAATAGTTATACGACTACTTCGGACCGTATTTTCACGGACTCTGATCGGATTCGAATCGGACGTAGTGTGAAATCGCTCTTACAGTTTCGCCATGTTTGTCTGTCTGCCTGTGTCTCTATCTGATCACAGCTTAGCTCAGAGACAATACCTATTCGAGAGCTAAAATTTTACAAAGTAATAATTTCTTAAACTCAGCTTACGATACGATATGAACCCTTGTATATCCCTACTGCTGGGGCACGGGTCTCTTCCTGCATCACAGGAAGGTTAGGCCATACTCCACCACAAGGGCGGAGTCCGGGTTGGTGGAGGATTGTAAGACAGCGGCGGGCTTTACAGTCAGAAGTTATCAAGCCACCCATAAGGCATCTGACATGGCTTAACGACTGCCATTACATGAGAGCTGGAACCAATGGCTTAACGTGCCTTGCGAAGCACGGAAGCGTTCGGAAAAATGACACTAGCGGTAGTCACGGGACGGTCACCCATCCTGAACCTGACCGCGCCTCTTGTTGCTTAACTTAAGTGATTGATTCCAATCACTTGGGTCCGCTAGGCCACGAGCGCATCACTCACCTTAGTTTTGGGTTAATTATTAGCGTTTTCAGAAAAATAAAGTTATCGTAAAAAATTTTACAACTGGGCAAATGCCCAGTTGTTTTTTTAAGAATACTTCTGTAACTCATTATAACGTAGACAAAATTGCATTTCTACAAGTATCTGTGATACCTTAGGCAGACTTAACTTCACTAGCTGCCAATGACCAACCGAACGAATGCAAATCCGCAATCGACACGACCGGAGGACATCAAAAGCCTTTTGCTTTCAATTTTTTTGATCTCCACAGGACAGCCTTTACAATTTTATTGTAACATGACTTACTAGAATTCACGCCTGTAAAGGTTGATGCTTTTGCTGTAATGGTATTGATGACAATTATTTTCAACTGGGTTCGTTCACGGCGTCTGTTACGACTGGGGAGATCATCGGTCACACGCTCTCATGTTTCTGATACAACGTATATTAGCTGAAAAGGTGCGGTTGCACAGGCTACGTTATCCGTTTGAGTACTATATGGAAGCTGGTATTAGCGGTTATACAGGTACTGCGGAGGTTAATACCGTTCGCTTGCCGTAAAGTTAACACCGATCAGATTATTTTAGTTCGTTTGTTTTCGTCACAAGCGTTCGTGGTCAACGGGCAACGAGTGATTAGAATCAATCACGTGGGTTAAGCAACAGCAGGCGCGGTCAGGTGCTGGATAGGTGACCATCCCGTGACTAGCGCTAGTGACATGTTTCAAGTGGCAAGACACCAACCTGGACTTGGTCCCCATAGTGGAGTATGGTCTTACCTTCCTGCGATGCAGGAAGAGACCAATGCCCCAGCATTGGCGACGTAAACAGGGTTGACATCATTGCCTGGAAAACTGCTAAAAATCTAAGGAATACTTGCTTTCCTAAAAACTGTATTTACACGGTTTCATTTTAAAATTTTTACAATTTTCCCACGTTTCGGAATTTTTCAAGTGAAAAGTGCCGAAACGTCGGAAAATTGTAAAAAATGTAAAATTCAACGAGAAAATCCGTAAAAATACTAGTGCTAGTGCTCGTGTTAACCTTAGAAAATACTATACTTGCTTTACGAAAATACTAGACTATGTTAGAAACTCTTATAATAAGTACGGGTAGTGATAAAAAGAACAATTTCTCAACAAAGTTGTACTGACATCAAAGCAAAAATATGTAGAGATTTGGGCCACGTCAAAATATTATTATAAAAAAAATCGTATTTTTTCATGGCTTGGTGCTACCAAGTTAAGAAATTATCTGATACTGCAGTAGTTGTTCGTTATAATTCAGGGTGCAGGGTGACCGTTGAAAAACCTATTTAGTGGCTAAAAATTCCGCCCATGCCGGGACTCGAACCCGCGACCTCTGGCTAACCATGCCAGCGCTCTCCCAACTGAGCCAATAGGCAAATGCCGGCATCAGTGAAATTTCGAACCTCTTTACAATACTCTCTGTATTACGTACAGGCAGCGACATCTGGCAGAAGTGATTTGCATCACTTGCAGCCCCGAGTACCTTCTTTGCAGTTAGGTTTTATTTAATTTTGTTTATTCAACAGGTGTACAGGTTTTACATCGGAAAGATATCGCCATATATATGAATTAAGTTAGCCAGCAGTCAAATGTATATAATCAGCTTTATAGAATGTCTAAGTATTAATCCTGACAATATTCGTTATCCGGCGTGCATGCAACGACTAGGTACCGAACGTTGACGAAGCAAAGGAGATCTGTTAGGATCGTAGCAAGTGGCAGTCCGCGGTCTCTGCTTACCTCTCTAGTATACAGGACTGAGTTTATGTTATGTTACGTTTTATTCATAATTTCGTTCACGCTCACATCCAAACGGTCAAGTAATCCTGTCAAGGGTTTTCGAGGGATGTAAGTGGGATACAAAAGGTCTGATAAGGTATCACAATGATATATCGTATCTTAGAGATTACGCAAATGTTATTGGACTACGTAACGCATGTGGCGTTGAAGTTAATTTATGTTCAACCCTTATTTATGGAGCAGATGGGAAACCGCAGCAATGTAACGTTTTGTAGTTTCTTCATAAGGGTGTATCAAAATAATACTATGGAAATAGGGTTCAAAAAAATTGAACAACAAACCGTTGCATCAATTAAAGAATTTTTGAATTGGGTGGACTTGAATCCGATAATCTATAATTAGTAGTACTTCATAAGGATCAACAAATTAGCTCGTAATCGACCACCGCTAGACATCTTCTTTCTGTCTTCAGCTACCCTTATTTAGCTGCTTGCTACTTGGGCTGCATGAAAGGAGCCTCCCCAAACGACGTACTTACTGAGCCCGTATGTCTGACGCACCCTGGATAACAATCCCTTACGCTGATTGGCAAATCCTTTCACCACAACGGCTTGCCATCGACACGCTAAGAAGCAGATTCAGCTGCTAATCTAAACACACCATCTAGATTTTTAGCATTTTCTTTTAACCCGTGAGGAGGCACGCTATGAGCATTTTGCTCACACAAAAATGAAATTGAATTTTTTTTAGTGATACCGACGTCATAGCGTCTCGAACGCTTAGATACCTTCCTAACTATTATTCCCCTCCCCCCTGACGCAACTCTCGTGTTCGTTAGTTCCGTTGCGACCGCGCAGCGAAGCGCTTTTGACAGCCGTGTACCATTCTGCGGCAATTTGCTCATCACGCGCCCATCCGTGTAAGTATTTATTTTCCCAATAAAAAAAGTATTATTGTATTTTACGAAGTATTGTTTCGTTATTTTTGTTTTATACTGTTAAATTATTACGTAGACACTCTGTTGTTATATTTTAATAATAAATATTTGTTGTTTTAGATGTATTAAACATCAAAAATGGACAATCGACATCAAGCTCAAATTTGTGCGTGGTTGGAAGAGGATTCTTGTGAAGAGTTCAAGAATCCTCTTCCAACCACGAAGTTTCGGTGACAACTCCGTCATTAACAGTCTTCATGCAACAGATACCGAACAATATATGTCCAAGACATAAGAATAGACGCTCAAAAAAAGCGTGCACTTCGTGCAAGAAACTACACTCCACCGAACATACCACATCCATGTGTTCAGTATGTTTCGAAAGACACATTTTTCAAGGTCTCATAGAATAGTAATTTTTTAAATTTTTGTTATATAACATTTTTATTGAGACTTTTATGAAGACTTCCAAAAAATTAAGAATTTAATTAAGTTGTTTTGTTATTTGGTCTAGAAGTTGAATTTATGTTTCATAGTTTAAATTGAAAACTTTTTTTTCTTAATTATTAAACCTTGTTATATTGATATAAATCCATTATAAGCCAATTAGTAATACAACGGTAGATACATGGCCGTTTAAAGTGGTGTGAGCAAATTGCTCCCGCGCGCCTTTTCGTGTTATAAAAATAGACACGCCTTCCCACGCGTTAAACCAACGAAATCCCCAGACAGAAGAAGCTTATACTTTTTACTAATTATTTTTTAGTCTGTCTTTCTATATTCATTCTTGAACGAAACAATGTCGTAGAATCAAATTTTACGACAAGTTTCCTATTAGCGGCAGCAATTCAGTAAAGTACGAAAACAAAGGGGCACTCGCGCCCCTCCCATATCGGCGGCTATCGGCAGCCTGTAAATCGTCACAAGCCGACTGACGGCCGCAAACGTCATTAGGCACGTCAGCCGCCGATAGTGTCGAGCCTCGTAATATATCGTAATCCTACAGACGAACCATGGGTGGCAGACATCAAATCAATTTATTTTAACGTGAAAAATTCACATTCTGTTTGCTGAATATCGAAGCGCTCGTGGCCTAGTCGAACCGAGTGATTGGAATCAATCACTTAGTTAAGCAACAACAAGCGTGGTCAGGTACTGGATGGGTGACCTTTCCGTTACTACCGCTAGTGGCATTTATCCAAGCGCTTCCGTGCTTCGCAAGGCACGTCAAGCCGTGGGTACCGGCTGTCATGTAATGGCAGTCGTTAAGCCATGTCAGAGGCCTTCTGGGCGGCTTGGTAACTTCTGACAGTAAGGCCCGCCACTGTCTTACAAGCCTCCACCAATCCCGACTTAGCCCCTGTGGTGAAGTATAGCCTAACCTCGTAGCTTCCTTCGAGAAGAGACCCGTGCCCCTCGATGGAGATGAAGGCCTCTGACTTAGCTTAATGACTGCCATCTATCGACGGCAGCCGGCACCAACTGCTTATCGTGCCTTGCAAAGCACGGAACCGTTTGGAAAGATGCCACTAGCGTTAGGCATAGACGGTCTAACTTACATTTCTTTTTTGTTAAATTACAGACCCGACTATTTCCCACTTCTAGGCAAATTCCTCCCTTTCAGGTTTCTACTCCTCCCCGTCTCTGGTCAGCTCTTCCCAATCAGTCAAATATTTGGTCATGTCGCCACACTATCTCCGCATTGGTCTGCCACATCACAGGTAGCCATCGCAGGGCACGCAATGTCACCACTTTTGCCCACTTTTCTGAGTCCATACGTCTGACATAGCCTAGCTCCACATGAGCTTTGCGGTCGCAACTTCAACGACAGTAATCTTAAGTTTAGCGTGCAGCGTATAAAAATAATCTTTGTTCATAAATCATGACTTTTAATCCGCTATTTGACACGTAACAAATTTGACGCGATAAATGAATATTTCCTATAGTATTTAACGTAAGAAACCGAAATATATTGATTTTGCTAAGTATGCAGGATGGCTGCAAAATTTGAAAAAAGTAAAAAAAAATTTTCCTCGTTTAATTCGTAGCGGCGAAAACGCTATCCGCCATCTTTAAAGCATCTAAAGTATGTAAACAAACATCTTTCAGTCAGAGTCAGTGGACATTGATTATTATAGGACTTACATCAAAGTGATCTTCACATAAATACACCCGAGTTTCAATTGATGTCGGGGTCTCTTTTGGCAAGTTTGAGCCAAGTTTTTCGAATGTTAATTTCACTGGGTACACGAATCTACAACTTCCCGGGGGTCTTTATTGTCGTGTTTTATCATTCTCGAACAATGCAATAATGATAATTAGTATATCTTGGATGTAAATTCGATGAAATCATGGTTGCGTTGTTGTTATTTCACTATGCTCAGGGATCACTTACAGAAAATTTCACTTTGTTTACAATTTTTTGGACTTCAAACCATAGACAAAAATGGCTCACCGCGTTTTTGGCTGTTTAGGAAAATAAAGTTTTAAAATATATTTTTATGTTACTTTTAAGTCCTCAAATAATATACGTAAATATTTTTTGTTCTAATGGAAGAGTTTTTTACCTTTTAAGACTTACTTGAAAAGAGAGTCAAAAAGCGGATTGCCTTAATGTGTCCTATTTTTTCTATGCATTGTAAGCTTTGATAGATGTTAGTCTTCCTAGAATCTAAAATAGAGCGGTGGGCGAGGGCCGGAGGCAGTCACATAGTGGTGGCTGAGAACGGAGGCTATTCATTCATTCATAATTTTCATTATTCATAATAATAATAATATTCATGGACATATGACACAGATCTCGTTAGCCCCATACTAAGTACAACTAAATTACTTGTGTTACAGGTGCTAACTGACCCGAGACCTTCGGTTTTACAGTAAGCGTGCCAAACCGCTGCGCCACCGAGGCCCTCAATGGCATGGTTTACTATGACAGTTCGATATAATTAAAACTGTTTTTATACGGATTTATGCTCGTTTATTACATTTTTACAATTTTCCGACGTTTCGGCACTTTTTCAGGTGCCGTGGTCATCCGAGACCACGGCTCAACAGTTTATAATTATGTCTAGTTCGATGTACATTAGTTGTTAAATTCTGACTTTTTCTTGCCTCAAAACGCGTGACTCATGCCTCTGTTCTATCACATGAGATGGTCAGGCTGGCCGTTGTCTTACATCACCTACCCGATGGGTTATGGAATGATGACATTATGAAAGCGGCAGGACTATGGATGAAATTAAGTTTAAATTGAATCTGAAAGAGTTTATTAACGTTAATCAGCTACAATCTTACATACAATCTACTTTAAATACACCTTTAAAATAGTAGGTAAAGCCGATAAATCGGTAATGGATGATAAAAGTCAGTGTAAGCTGCACGTACACACAACGCTGAAGATTAGCAGCATAAAAGGGGGTGGGCGTTAAGGTGAACAAGCCTATGCCCAACTGTGGGCGTCTTTCATGGAATGTTTAGACAAACAGATTAAAAAAAACGTTTGAAAACCTCCTCTTAGTTTCAGAGTTACAAAATGACGTAGGGAAAACATTGAAAAAGACAGTCCGCATTTTTTATTATGATTTTTATCTATGGGTATCGAGAATCATTAAGAAATTATTTGGCCAAAGTATAAAAGACCAAATTTCCTTTGGCTCCAAATTTTCTACCCACTGTTCGCAAAGTCAAAAACAATTTCATCCAAAGCGTAAAATCTCAGAGACATAATCCTGAAAATTACTACGACTATACCTGAAATACCTAACAACTACTTAGAAAAAACGTTACATCCACGCCGTTCGTAGTTCACCCCATGGTAGAGACAGCACTATTCGCTGCAGCTCGTCCCATTTGTTACTGGTGACATTATCATTGTGGACCACTGGCCTCATATTCGGCCGTCATTTGTCAACTGGCCCGCGTCGACGGCTCAGCGTTAGCCCTATCACGGTCTGGACGATACGGTAATACACACTCGGGGCTGCAAGTGATGCAAATTTCTTCAGCCAGATGTCGCTGCCTGTACGTAATACAGAGAGTATTTTAAAGAGGTTCTAAATTTCACTGATGCCGGTAAGTCGCTCATTAGCTCATTTGGGAGAGCGCTGGTATAGTTAGCCAGAGTAGGTTTTTATAATACACACTCATGTCATAATAGATGTTAGGTTACCTTCGTATTAGCTTATATAGGTACAGTACGATTAAAATCAGTTAACGATTCAGCTAACCTCGGTAATTGTCATGTAGCCCTCATCTCTCACATAGAGTTGTCAATTTACAGATATGACCTTTAATCCGCTACTTGACTCGTATCAAATTTGACGCGATAAATGAATATTTCCTGTAGTATTTAACTTAAGAAACTGAAATATATTGACTTTGCTAAGTATGTAGGATGTGTGCAAAATTTGCAATAAAAAAAAATATTTACCGTTTTTAATTCGAAACGGTTAAAACGCTATCCGCCATGTTGAAAGCATCTTTCGGTTGTAAACAAACATCTGTCAGCCAGAACCAGTGGACATTGATTATTATAGGACTTACATCAAAGTGATCTTCACGTAAATACACCCGAGTTGAAGTCGATAAAGTATCGGGGTCTCTTTTGGCAAGTTTGAGCCAATTTTTTCGTGTGTTATTTCACTGGGTACACGAATCCACAACTGACCGGGGTTCTTTATGGACATGTTTTAGCATTCTCGAACAATGCAATAATGCTAATTGCTATATTCTGCATGTAAACTCGATGAAATCATTGTTTCGTCGTTGTTATTTCATTAGGCTCACAAATCACTCACAGTTGTTGAATGTCAAACGTTGTTTACTTAGTATTCAAACCATGGACAAAAATGGCTAAGTTTTAAAATATATTTTTTGGTTGCTTTTAGGTCCTCAAAAAATATACTAAAATATTTTTTGGTCTAATGGAAGAGTTATTTACCATTTAAGACTTACTTGCAAAGAGAATCTAATAGCGGATTATATTACTCGTTTTCTTATTGAATACAATACAAAAACGATATGAGACCTCCTTCGTAGCTCAAAACTAACACAACCGGATCGTTATCTGATTTTAATCGCATTGTACCAACTATTAATGTCTCGTCAAATTTGTATACGGACATGTGCAGAGTTCACAATTCCGTAAACTTGAGCTTAAATAATGTAGGTAAATATCAAAATGTCAAATGACTGGTTTTTTATCCCTTCAAACTATAAATATTAACTTTATAATGTATGTTTTATTCAATGGTGTTTATATTATTTAAATTTTAGAATCCACAATTTGATATCTAAATGAAAATTTAATTTAATCTAACAACTGGTACTAGGAAGTATATTCACTCTTCTAGTTTAGTTGTACATAATCTTAGCAGTAATAAGTAAAACGACATAATAAAAAATAATAATCTTACATTAGACAACTAAGATAAATAATAAGATTACTTGATAATATTTTCAGAAAGTCTTCTATTTGATTGGAGATTGGTGAGTGATTGATAAAGGTGGCATAATTATTTGTAACTAACATGCTCGCAGAGTAACTCACCTCACAGATAAACCTGTACAGGTTTGTGAAGGTTTTTTTGTATTTAACCAGTATTCTGTAAATGTCTTGAATAAATAATAATAGCTTTTTACATTAATTTCTTTAGCTTACATCTCTCACATACTTTTGAAAATGTGTAGTTGTATGATATTATGGCTTACCGTATTTTAAACAGTTTTTTCTACGGTTTGTTTACATCAAATTGAAATTAAATACAGAGATTCTTGACTGCCACTCTTAAATGGTTACCAGTAAAAATTGCATTGAATGAATTTAGTCAACGTGATTTGGTTTCGTTTAATTTGGTTTAATTTCATAAAAGATTCTTTTTTAACATAGGATTGTTTGTACATAATTTGTAATTCACTCTCTACGTCCCTTACTAACTCTACAGCCTGCCGTAAGACATTTTTCATTTTATTTAACACATTTCAATTTAGGAATGTCACTCCTGTAACTATCAGCGTCACTACAAAACAGATAAACCGAAAAAAATAATAAAACATGAGAAAATCTTGATCACGACGATCTCTTGGTTTGAAATGGAAATAAATATTGTCTGAGTATACTCAGAAGTAGTTTTCTGGAAATCACATTTGTCGCCGAATAGTTGGATCGTTTTGATAGCATTACCTAATTTTTACTAGGACTTAATATACTTATTAAATCGGTAGGATCAGTATTTCTAACGACAAGTTTATGATATCGTTTGTTTATATCGGTCGTGTCATTATGTGTTGCATGATTTGAGACCGTTTGCACTATGTGTGTGTATGCGCGAATATATAATGTATGTGTGTGTATGTATTTGTGTATGTGTGGGTAGGGTGTGTTTTTCTTAAGCTAAATTCCTCCATCCGTTGACGGCCTCGGTGGCGCAGCGGTATGGCACGCTGACTGTAAAACCGAAGGTCTCGGGTTCGATCCCCGGCCGGGTCAAAGTAGGAAACGAACTTTTCTAGTTTGTATCGGGTCTTAGATGTTATCTTTGTATTTATTGTATTAATCTATCATCGAGTTAGCACCTATAACAGAAGTCATTTAGTTGTACTTAGTAAAGGGCTAACGAGATCAGTCTCATATGTCCATGAATATTTACTTATTCATAATAGTCCGCTAACTTAAAACAGCTGCTAAAGAGTGTCCTTTTTCATTCTGACTTATGTCAATAGAAGAGGGCAGAGTGAGAATTAGCAATGTTTTAAGTTGGCAGACTATTATGAATAAGGGGGTTATTATTTATTTATTTATCCTTCCAGACATTGCAGGGAAAATATCTCAATAATAGCAAAAGCTATACACTTCTACCTATCTATCTATCTGTCTGTCTGTCTGTCTGTCTATCTGTCTGTCTGTCTGTCTGTCTGTCTGTCTGTCTGTCTGTCTGTCTGTCTGTCTGTCTGTCTGTCTGTCTGTCTGTCTGTCTGTCTGTCTGTCTGTCTGTCTGTCTGTCTGTCTGTCTGTCTGTCTGTCTGTCTGTCTGTCTGTCTGTCTGTCTGTCTGTCTGTCTGTCTGTCTGTCTGTCTGTCTGTCTGTCTGTCTGTCTGTCTGTCTGTCTGTCTGTCTGTCTGTCTGTCTGTCTGTCTGTCTGTCTGTCTGTCTGTCTGTCTGTCTGTCTGTCTGTCTGTCTGTCTGTCTGTCTGTCTGTCTGTCTGTCTGTCTGTCTGTCTGTCTGTCTGTCTGTCTGTCTGTCTGTCTGTCTGTCTGTCTGTCTGTCTGTCTGTCTGTCTGTCTGTCTGTCTGTCTGTCTGTCTGTCTGTCTGTCTGTCTGTCTGTCTGTCTGTCTGTCTGTCTGTCTGTCTGTCTGTCTGTCTGTCTGTCTGTCTGTCTGTCTGTCTGTCTGTCTGTCTGTCTGTCTGTCTGTCTGTCTGTCTGTCTGTCTGTCTGTCTGTCTGTCTGTCTGTCTGTCTGTCTGTCTGTCTGTCTGTCTGTCTGTCTGTCTGTCTGTCTGTCTGTCTGTCTGTCTGTCTGTCTGTCTGTCTGTCTGTCTGTCTGTCTGTCTGTCTGTCTGTCTGTCTGTCTGTCTGTCTGTCTGTCTGTCTGTCTGTCTGTCTGTCTGTCTGTCTGTCTGTCTGTCTGTCTGTCTGTCTGTCTGTCTGTCTGTCTGTCTGTCTGTCTGTCTGTCTGTCTGTCTGTCTGTCTGTCTGTCTGTCTGTCTGTCTGTCTGTCTGTCTGTCTGTCTGTCTGTCTGTCTGTCTGTCTGTCTGTCTGTCTGTCTGTCTGTCTGTCTGTCTGTCTGTCTGTCTGTCTGTCTGTCTGTCTGTCTGTCTGTCTGTCTGTCTGTCTGTCTGTCTGTCTGTCTGTCTGTCTGTCTGTCTGTCTGTCTGTCTGTCTGTCTGTCTGTCTGTCTGTCTGTCTGTCTGTCTGTCTGTCTGTCTGTCTGTCTGTCTGTCTGTCTGTCTGTCTGTCTGTCTGTCTGTCTGTCTGTCTGTCTGTCTGTCTGTCTGTCTGTCTGTCTGTCTGTCTGTCTGTCTGTCTGTCTGTCTGTCTGTCTGTCTGTCTGTCTGTCTGTCTGTCTGTCTGTCTGTCTGTCTGTCTGTCTGTCTGTCTGTCTGTCTGTCTGTCTGTCTGTCTGTCTGTCTGTCTGTCTGTCTGTCTGTCTGTCTGTCTGTCTGTCTGTCTGTCTGTCTGTCTGTCTGTCTGTCTGTCTGTCTGTCTGTCTGTCTGTCTGTCTGTCTGTCTGTCTGTCTGTCTGTCTGTCTGTCTGTCTGTCTGTCTGTCTGTCTGTCTGTCTGTCTGTCTGTCTGTCTGTCTGTCTGTCTGTCTGTCTGTCTGTCTGTCTGTCTGTCTGTCTGTCTGTCTGTCTGTCTGTCTGTCTGTCTGTCTGTCTGTCTGTCTGTCTGTCTGTCTGTCTGTCTGTCTGTCTGTCTGTCTGTCTGTCTGTCTGTCTGTCTGTCTGTCTGTCTGTCTGTCTGTCTGTCTGTCTGTCTGTCTGTCTGTCTGTCTGTCTGTCTGTCTGTCTGTCTGTCTGTCTGTCTGTCTGTCTGTCTGTCTGTCTGTCTGTCTGTCTGTCTGTCTGTCTGTCTGTCTGTCTGTCTGTCTGTCTGTCTGTCTGTCTGTCTGTCTGTCTGTCTGTCTGTCTGTCTGTCTGTCTGTCTGTCTGTCTGTCTGTCTGTCTGTCTGTCTGTCTGTCTGTCTGTCTGTCTGTCTGTCTGTCTGTCTGTCTGTCTGTCTGTCTGTCTGTCTGTCTGTCTGTCTGTCTGTCTGTCTGTCTGTCTGTCTGTCTGTCTGTCTGTCTGTCTGTCTGTCTGTCTGTCTGTCTGTCTGTCTGTCTGTCTGTCTGTCTGTCTGTCTGTCTGTCTGTCTGTCTGTCTGTCTGTCTGTCTGTCTGTCTGTCTGTCTGTCTGTCTGTCTGTCTGTCTGTCTGTCTGTCTGTCTGTCTGTCTGTCTGTCTGTCTGTCTGTCTGTCTGTCTGTCTGTCTGTCTGTCTGTCTGTCTGTCTGTCTGTCTGTCTGTCTGTCTGTCTGTCTGTCTGTCTGTCTGTCTGTCTGTCTGTCTGTCTGTCTGTCTGTCTGTCTGTCTGTCTGTCTGTCTGTCTGTCTGTCTGTCTGTCTGTCTGTCTGTCTGTCTGTCTGTCTGTCTGTCTGTCTGTCTGTCTGTCTGTCTGTCTGTCTGTCTGTCTGTCTGTCTGTCTGTCTGTCTGTCTGTCTGTCTGTCTGTCTGTCTGTCTGTCTGTCTGTCTGTCTGTCTGTCTGTCTGTCTGTCTGTCTGTCTGTCTGTCTGTCTGTCTGTCTGTCTGTCTGTCTGTCTGTCTGTCTGTCTGTCTGTCTGTCTGTCTGTCTGTCTGTCTGTCTGTCTGTCTGTCTGTCTGTCTGTCTGTCTGTCTGTCTGTCTGTCTGTCTGTCTGTCTGTCTGTCTGTCTGTCTGTCTGTCTGTCTGTCTGTCTGTCTGTCTGTCTGTCTGTCTGTCTATCTATTTTATCCTACCATCAAATTCTGACATTTTAGCGCCACAAAACACTTGACTCGTGTCGTCCCACCTTCAATGGAGAATCCGCTATATGACTCTCTTTGCAAGTAAGTCTTAATTGGTAAATATCTCCTCCATTAGACCAAAAAATATTTTAGTTTTTTTTTTAGGACCTAAAAGCAACCAAAAAATATATTTTAAAACTTTGCTTTGCTAAACAGCAAAAAACGCGGTCAGCCATTGTTATGGTTTGTCTATGGTTCGAAGAACTGAAGTCTTGTAAACAAAGTTTGACATTCAACAACTGTGAGTGATTTGTGAGCATAGTGAAATAACAACGACGAAACCATGATTTCATCGAGTTTGTGCAATTATCATTATTGCATTGTTCGAGAATGCAAAAACATGTCAAAAAAGGACCCCGGGAAGTTGTGTATTCGTGTACCCAGTGAAACAACTACACAAAAAAATTGGCTCAAACTTGCCAAAAGAGACCCCGATACTTTATCGACTGAAACTCGGATGTATTTATTTACGTGAAGATCACTTTGATATAAGTCCTATAATAATCAATGCCCACAGGTTCTGGCTGACAGATGTTTGTTTAGAGATGATTACGGAGGAGACAAAAGATGCTTTCAACATGGCGGATAGCGTTTTCACCGTTCCGAATTAAAGCGGTAAATATTTTTTTAATTTCCGAATTTTGCAGCCATTTTATATACTTACTTAGCAAAGTCAATTTATTTCAGTTTCTTAAGTTAAATACTAAAGGAAATATTCATCGCGTCAAATTTGATACGAGTCAAGTAGCGAATTAATTTATAAAGTTACAAGACAAAAGATATAACTGGCGGCTCCATATTTCTTCCACACTTTCAGACACTAGGGGCAAAAATATCTCCAGAACTCGCGCAGGAACATTCATTTTTTCGTGCAGCTTTGTTTAATTTAATAGGGGATTAGGATAAACGTCAGTTAGTTCGGGCGTCAAGTAATTGGACTCGACGCTGAGGACGATAATTTAAAATAAGCACAGCGGGATAAAAAAAGGAAATCTAATTTTTTGCATCTCGAGTAAATCACGATAATAAAACCGTTAGTCACCCCGTAATTTCATTTTAGTCTTGCTACAGCGAAGAGAGCTAAGATTTAGAAAGTAAGTATTAGGAAAAAACACGGTGAGTAGAAGAGAGGGATAGAACATTAAAGTTGGAACAAAAAAATGGAACTGAAATTTGCGTATGTAGTTCTTTTTTGCATCGGATTAAAAATAGACTACTAACGTCTGTTTTTTTAAAGGCGTGACGACAGTATCAACTATTCAAAGATTTTACGATATTAGGCAAAGTAAATATTATAAAACACTGATTAAGTTCTATAAAAAAAGAGATTACCAATATTTTCAATGAAATAAAAGATTATAATACTGCTTTCAGCCATTTCGACTGTAAGACACCGCGTGACGTCACGCTTAGGTTAACATTGGTGTAATTTCATTTTTTATGTAGAATAAAGTGTTTTCTATCTCTATTTTTCTATCTACATTGATGGTATTTGGTTCTTTGGTATTGTATGGTAAATTTACATTGTATGGTACTTTCTTTGAAAATGGATTTGCCGTTTGATTAAATACTTTTCATTTATGAGTATTAACGGCTCTCATACAATAAGGCTTTAACAGCATGAATATACTTTTTACAATAGAAAAAATGGACCCTGTATTGCTGGACTTTGTTGCACTGAATCGTCAAAAATAAGCTTAACAAACTCAAATTATAACTTTGGTTTTGAATACATTTCGGCACAATTAGGTCTATTAATTATTAAAATATTGCATTAACATTACATTATTTGTAATAAAACACTGTTTTTTTAAGTAGGACAAGTTACACTTGACCCCAGTCACGCCTGATGGTAAGCGAAGACGGGGTATACGATGTTACGTGCTTACCTGTTAAATGCCGGTTAACTCTACTTTTAAGACACCCAGGTTATATGTCTCTGGAAATACAGACTGGCTGTTTGTTGCCATAATAACATAAAATAAATATATCATGCCTTGGAGCCAGTTTACGAAACACTTTTTTCAGTCCGCCAGCGACACCTCCTTTACAGCCCGCTAAACGCTGACAGCACATCTTCCGGAAAATGGCATTTTTTCTAGCTGATTTTTTATTTTCAAGAATATAAGGAAGTTACATGTTTCTCTGAAGGATAGTATTCGTAACGAATGCATCCGACAGAGAACCAAAGTTATCGACATAGCTCAGAGAATTACCGAGCTGAAGTGGCAGTGGGCTGGCCTTATCTCGCGAAGAACCGACAACCGTTGGAGTAAACGTGTTCTTGAGTGGAGACCGCGACTCGGCAAACGTAGAGTAGGACGCCCTCCGACCAGGTGGGATGACGATCTGCGAAAAACTGCCGGCAGATGCTGGATGTGGCAAACTGAAGACAAGGCGCTATGGCGCTCATTAGGGGAGGGCTATATCCAGCAGTGGACTACATAATATAGCCTGAAGAAGAAGAAGACATGTTATTCGGTCAGGGCTGTAAGGGTTCCTTTAGCCTTGACCTAGTTACTAATTGTTAGATTAGATTAGAAAATTCTTTATTGCACAATGAGCATATTTGTACAAAGGCGTGCTTAATACTAATGAGTATTTTCTTCCAGCTAACCTTGGGTTATGTGGATAGTAGTGCGGGTAGTGCCCGGAGAGAGTTAGTAACTAAGTCCAAACTAGGTAAAAGAAACGTATATACACCTGAAATGGTAGAGCCTAGTCTTGAGTGGTTTATGCGTGATTTTTGGAGTACTCTATACAATTATTATGATCAGACTATCGCTCCCCACAGCGGGGTATAGGCCTATTCCCCCAAATACATACATGTCTTACAGTCCCTTGCCATCCGCATGCATGGCTCACCTATATCGTCGGACCATCGGGCTGCTGGTCTGCCCACTGAACATCGTCCTGTTCGCGCCCGCCACTCTGTTACCCTGGTCCCTGGTGAATCACTTAATGCGCTACATGGTAGTTCGTTTAGAATAACGGGTAACAGGTAGTCAGTGGTACGAATACCATAGACTTTGCAGTATTTCGGTATAACAAAAGTAGGCAATTTTCTAAGGTTAACACGAGCACTAGACATAATTAAAACTGTTTTAATACGTATAATAATTAACCGTTAATGCTTACTAAGAGACGCCTGTCACCTCAGTCATCCGAGACCACGGCACCTGAAAAAGGGCCGATACGTCGGAAAATTGTAAAAAATTTAATAAATGAGCATAAATCCGTACTAAAACAGTTTTAATTAAAAGTAGGCAAGTAAAGTAGATGAGGACGACTTCTATTATTTAAGTGGTTAGTACCTACCATTATTTCATTTATATTACTATAGTTAATACATATTATTTATTACTATAGCTAGTTCAAATGTATTATTATTAATTAATATTAATAAGAGGCACAACTATGCAGCCATAGGGCAGGGCTATATATTTGTGGCTTTCGGAGTCGAGACTCTGAGGCCATGGGGTCCGGAGGCGAGACTCCTCTTTAAGGAGATCTCGTCGCGCCTAGTCGACGCTTCAGGAGACCCGAGGGCTGGTGCTTACTTTGGCCAAAGGATAAGCCTAGCCATACAGCGAGGCAATGCCACCAGCCTTCTTGGTACTCTGCCGCCCGACAGCGATCTGGCTCAAATATTTTATTTAAATTAGAATGTTTTAGGTTTAGTTCCATTTTTATCATTAATTATTATTATTATAAATATTTCAGTTAGTATCAATATAAATAATTTTAGCACGACAAAAAAAAATATTATTAATACTAATTATTTTATTTCTCGCTAGCGGTGAAGGAAAAAATCGCGAGGAATCCTAAGATTCTAAAGTGTTCAAATACCTCAGCGCTTGAAACTGCCCGCGGTGGACACGCGTGGTAGTTAAGCACTTACACTTTCTCTCTTTAAGAGAAGATTCGTGCCCTTCAGTGGGACGCTTATAGGCTACATAAATATATATTTTATACATACATTCATACATAACCTCACGCCTGTATCTCACAGGGGTAGGGACTGCCACTTGCCACGAGTCTGGCAGATCACGTTCGCTTCATCAACGTTCATAAGTCGTTGCATGCAAGCACGCCGGTTCCGGGTACTTTTTATCTTCCCCTTTGCTTATACATCCTCTGTTTGGTCGATGTATGTCCGCCTGGGACGTCCCTTACCAGCCCTTCCACTCACATTTGCAATATATTTTTGTTTCGTCAATCTTTCTTTCTTCATCCTCTCCACATGTCCAAACCAACGCAACATTCCTTTCTCAATTCTGGTCACTACATCCTCTTTCAGTCCACAACATTCTCTAATCGGACTATTGCGTATCCTGTCATTCGAAGTAACACTACACATACTTCTCAAACACCTCATTTCTACTGCATAAATTCTAATTTCTTGGTTCTATTTATTACTATAAAATATTTTATAATAACTGAATAATCCAGAATCATCATCTCTTACTTCATGCTTCTTTGGTTGCGTAAAGGAATTGATACTAATTGCATGTTAACCACAAGAGTATTGGGGCAGTCACCCGTACCGTGTAGTCTCTTAGTAAATAAAGGAGCCACAGATGTTATATTAGACCAGCTGCAACTACACGTCTTACTATTCCAAACACATATTTCATTGTTATGTTTACCCTTAAGGCGGCACACCCGAGCGAACGTACAGTTCTGAACGGGTCTCATTTGACGGTTTTACACTGAGCGATAAAGGTAACCGCACATTTTTCCATACAACGGCCTGTCAAGGTCATACAAAATGTATGAAACTAGATGTCGAGTCATTTATCGTCCTGTGTAAGGCGTCGTTTCTTTAATATAATTTTGGGAAATAATAAGTTATGTGATAGTACCAATACTACTTGTTAACGGTAAAGGATATGATCCTGAGAAAACCTGGGTGTCTCAGGTGTTAAATTACCCAAGGGTATTAATTTAATCCGTACCCTCTCTCTCTCTCTCTAGGAGAGGAGAGCTGTGCCCTGCAGTGGGGCGTTTATGGGCTATAAATAGAAATTTAATTGTGCTTAGTTTCCTCTTAGAGGCTCGCTTTTTATAGAAACTTTTCACATAGCTCGATCTTCGTATTTGATTTGTAATTATTAATACGATAAAACCTAAGCTAGATTTGGGTTTTTTCATTATTTTAACACGGTTTTTAGATACAATAGTATTTAATAGTGAATAATAGTCATCCCACCCCCTTGGACAACCGAAAGAGGGGGCGGGGTGGGCAAGGATCACCTGGAAAAGGTCAATAGACCAAGAGGCCAAGTCGATCGGCACCAGCTGGCCCGAATTAGAAGCTGCCTTGAACCATCGTCAGAATTGGAAATCTGTGGTTGAAGCCCTATGCTCCTCTAGAAGTAAAAGGATCGAAGAAGAAGAAGACATGTTGATTGTAAATTAAAACCAAACTATGTGTGTATGATAATCGTCGTTGCTGCTTTCTCTTAACGTTAGCAGTTTAGTTTTGCCTCTCTGATAGGGTTATGCAAACATTAGCCAGATTGTTTTAGGCTACGAGTATGTTTTAACAGGATTTTGAGTACCCTTTGATTAACGAAGGAGTGCTCAAGCGTATTGGTAATGATTCGTTGGCCATTTTAGTATTTTGTTCGTTCTATTGATTTAGTTTTACACTTTGGATGTTTGTGATTTTAAAGTGATATACGTAGAATTGAATTAAAATTGGCGCCGTGAAATAAAGAAGTTGACCCAGTAATAGTTTATTTTCCAGAGATACTCTACAAGGTTTTTCTAAGCAACTTTAAACAACTTTACTTCAAAGACGCAAATCAGAGTTAGTGTTTTACAACCACTTTTATTTTATTCAGATCTATATTTTATTAAATAAACGGCTTTTGTACTATAGGAATGTTGTGGCCTTATCATCATTACCCTTTACATGCCAGATGTTGCTAGCAGTGCGAATTTAGGTGCATGGTTCCCAAATCTAAATTTAGGGTTGCGCAAGATATTCCGAGATATTCCGCTGGGATAAACGTGTACTTGAGTTAAGACCGCGACTCGGCAAACGTAGTGTAGTATGCCCTGACCAGGTGGGATGATGATCTGCAAAAAACTGCAGGCAGATGCTGGATGCGGCAAGCTGAAGACAGGGCGCTATGGCGCTAATTTGGGGAGGGCTATGTTCAGTAATGGACTTGTATAAATAAACAAATAACATTTACATACAGGCACATACACTGCTTCTGGCCCCACACTAGGATACCCTGTGTCGTGGGAACCAGAAACAACGACATCACAGCTATGTTAACATCCAAGACCTGGATTTTATTTGTCCCCAGCCGGGGACCAAAAAGCGGGACCCGGGACCTTACGAACGGTAGGCAGATGCGTTACCGCTGCGCCACAGAGGTCGTATAACCTGATGATGATGAAAATATTACGATCCTAGAGCTAGGCGTTGTCACTATCGATAAAAATGCTATGAATCAGTTGCGGATTTACACGTTGTCCTTTGTGTATAGTCTACTTAGTAATTTTTTTGAACTACACAATTGTCGTGGTCCCTCGAGTAACTAGATAACTCTGTTCTAAAGTAACAAGGGTAATAGAAACGTGGAAATATATCCAGACTAACTAACATTTTTACAATTCTAGTTTATCAGCCTCTAGCTGCAATCGAACTAAGAACCTCTATATTGGTAGCCCAGCGTGTTACCAACCAGACAACCAAATACTTTTTTTAAAGTCTAGTAAGTACCTATCGTTGCAAACTGATGAACTAATACAAATTTCTTTGAAAGGTCATCCTTATCCTAAGGGATCCTCTCCTATCGAATGCAGCTACAGATATACTCCTATACTGTTTCTTACTAACGTCCCACTACAAGGCATAGGCTTTCTCTCAGAGAGAGATAGAGAGAGTATGGGGTTAATTGCCACGCGTCCCCACCGTCATAGAACACTTCGAACACTCAGGTTTGGTAACGATGTTTTCCTTCACAGCGAGTGGTATTGCAGCTGTAACTTCACAAATGTACATAACTTAGGAAACAAAATCAATGCCCGCACCGGCAATCGAACCTGGGTCTCTCGCTTCCGAGTCCATTGTTCTACCCACTGTGCTAACGCCTCTCTTATACTGGTATAATTCTGTGAATTTGTCAAACAGAATAAAATTGTAATCATCGTTCCAATGCAAACGAGGGAAGTCCAATTTAAAGTCAATCAATCACAATCAATAATGAAAAATCGGACCGCATTTGGGTAGGTCCTCGCGAAAACAGAAAAATTCTTTCCACAAAAATGTTTTCTCACCAAAAAAGGTTGTAAAGATTTTGCCCGACTCCAGCAGAGCCCGAAAGGAGGGTTACGTGTTTGGCTCGTAGGTACATACTTATATACCAACGAAGTAGTCAAATATATCAATAATTCATCACTATCAGTAATTTACAAAGTTAAAAAACGTTGAAGTTTGTATCTATGCAAATCGGATTTCCGGATTCGGAAGAAGCTAGAATGATGTACAAGATGGTTAACTTTGGATTGCGTACTATAATAATATAATATTGGCCTTTTTGCATCTACTTAATGAGATGATTTATACAGCGTCCAGTGGTATCTTCACTCACACTAGATGGGTGAAGGGACCACTCCGACGCTGTAGTGCCTGGGTCATGGTTTTTATAGATGGTGTAGGCTTGCCCAGCACCTATACCATCCTGACAGCCTAGTCGGCCTAGCCCTCAGGAAAGACTAGTCAATACGTGCGGAGCCAACCAAGCTGCGGGTTTCCTCACGATATTTTCCTTCACTTTTAGCGTGTGGTATTGCGACTACAAATTCGCAAATGTACGTAACTTTGAAATTAAACAAAGTCATTGGTACATGCCCGCACTCGGGATCGAACCTGGGGCTCTCGCTTGCCAGTCTATGGTTCTACCCACTGAGCTACCACCGCTCCGGATTGCGTACTAGATTACTAACAAATAGATAAGTTTAGAGGAAGTTTAAAATAGGGTGACATGGTCACTTGTGTACCGAACACTTTTAAATAAATAATGATAAAAAAAAAATCTATGCAATGAGATGATTTATACAGCGTCCAGTCGTGGCGCCTTCACTCACACTAAATGGATGAAAGGACTTCTTGGACTCTGCATTGCCTAGGACATTGCCTTTTGGTTGGCGTACAAAGATATTTTAGTTTTTTTTAGTTAGACTGTTTTGTGTCCCACTGCTAGGCAAAGGCCTCCCCCCTTTTTCTCCATTCCGTTCTCTCCAGCGCCACCTGTGACCAATCTCGGAGATAATTTTCGAGGTTATCCCGCCATCTCCGTCGCGGTCGGCCACGGCTTCGCCGTCCATCTATTTATTTCATAATTGTTAATATAATATCGGCGTTATTATCGCTTAAAGCAATATCTTCCACACATCCTTAGTATGAGAAAAAAAGTCGAGAGTGGGTAGGCAAGCAGAATTTTGACAAGTAGCAAACCTTAGTCTCTACTTAAGGCTGGAGGTTAAAACGGAACGTCAACGTACAAACACAGTTATAAGTTACGTCCATCGCCTTCAATGAATTTTAAATATAATATCCAGCCTAAAGTGTTATCCGATAAAGAGAAGAGAATGACGCTGAGATACGGCCATTTTGTACTGCCGCATCACACACACGCCATACAATGGTTTTCGTGGCAAATATTTTTATTGTCTTTAGTCATGCATGCCGAACTTTAATATTTTAAGCGTTTGTTTTCTTTGTTTTAAAAAAGTGTGTGTGTGTCAAAAAGTGCAAATAAATAATTATCTTATCTTACTTACCCCCTTGGGGTACAGGCTCGAGTTTATTTGTGTATAAATGTAGACCCCTAATTCAGCAGAAATAGGTTTAAGCCGCGTTTTCACGATCTTAGTGGACTCGGACCGATTGCGTCATCCGAGTAAAATAATGCTTCTGTTTGGCTATTTTGGTGTTGTCACGAAAAACCGTCCAATCAGATGCATTAGTTTACTCGGATGGCGCACTCGGTCCGAGCGTACTAAGACCGTGAAAACCTGGCTTTAGATACCCTAACGTATTTCAGTTGTAATAACAACGTCCTGCCTTTAGGACCAAAAAATATATTACGTAAATGAAAAACCCGACTGGCAAAATAAGTTAAATTTTATTTTTTTCCATTTCTCGTAGGTGTATTAGTTTGGTCTCATCTCTTAGGTTTAAAATGCAATGGTGTTTTTCAACTCTGTTTGATATAGAAATAAACTACGTTCAGCAGTTGATTAACAGCTCGCCATGATTAAGCTCTGCGTATCAGAGTGGAACTTGTTTCGCCTAGTAGGTTCATCCGGTTACAATACAATAATACGTACAGCCGACCCTATTTTACCAGAAAACGCTGTCTAAGGTCGTCACCCGGGGCCCATAAACCAGCAGAATTATTGGATCCACTGCATTGAACAGGGAGACTTAAAACTAAGGAACTTAATGCTACTAGAATAGAAACGACTCACGTATTGACATCCACAGGTCTGGGTCCTACCCGACGTCCAGTTCTACTTATCGTCCAGTTGGTAGTAGACGAAAGTGTTTGCAGTTGGCAGCCTTATTCTTCTCTGAAAACTACCCCAATAGCGCTCTACCTACGAAAGTTACTTACAAGTGCAGATGACTCGTGCATGGGATTCAAACTCTTATCACATTCATATTCTCTCACCTCTTTTATATTTCTTTCCACAATAGTGAGCTTACGGTGATTTTTTCACAGTGAATTCGGCCAGGCTGTGCAAGGCACTGCCGCAGATAATTCGCACTAGCCTCATAGTATTATTATAAGCCACATAGTATTTAAAAAAAAACGGTTGCATAAACATTATCTGTCAATATCCTAAGTCCTTGATGTTTATGTATGTAGTTTATTGGGTGTTTATTTGAATCGAACTTTTATACATAAGATTGAAGTTATGTATTAGTCTTAGCTATCAATTGAAAAGTAGAAACTTTTGGTCTCCGCCTAAGGCACGCAGGTGTTATGTAGTTGCATACAAACGTTCGCGTCAAAAACATAATCCTCCTTAACTTTATTTCCACAGCCGGGCAAAAAGCCTCTGTCACTGTTCCATAGGCGTGAAATAGGAATGAAAAAAATTACAGTCGCTTCCGGCCAAGTCACGTATACCGCCGCCACGGACGTCATTTGTCAAGCTTACCTCGCCGCATCAGTCTCCCAGAGTGGGGAGAATATCAATATCAACTCATCCTATTTGGATCGATATTACTCTAAGGGGCATTACTCCAAATTTTGATAAAGGGAAAACTTTTGACAGAAAAAAGGATGGAAAAAGCTTGAACATGTTTTTATTCTATGTACCCTACCCATATCATTCAGTTTATATATCGCCGCCAACTGGTAAAATTAGCCGTCGAATCAACTGCCTAGGACATTAATAAAATAGCGGCTCCTAATAAAGGGCTGGAAATCATTTATCCGTGTGACTGAACAAGATGTTAAATATACTACATATTTTATTTTTAATGCACTAACCCGTGCTAAGGACAATTTTAAAAACCTATTTAGAGGCTAAAAATTCCACCCATGCCGGGATTCGAACCCGCGACCTCTGGCTATCCGTGCCAGCGCTCTATCCAACTGAGCTAATGGGCGACTCACTAACTGAGCTAATGGCACGGATAGCCAGAGGTCGCGGGTTCGAATCCCGGCATGGGTGGAATTTTTAGCCTCTAAATAGGTTTTTAAAATTGTCCTTAGCACGGGTTAGTGCATTAAAAATAAAAATAGTATAATCATGTGGGAACAGTGTTATCATTCCGATGTAAAAACCTAACTGCAAAGCAGGTAGTCGGGGCTGTAAGTGATACAATCTACTTCAGCCAGATGTCGCCGCCTGTTCGTAATACAGAGAATAGTGTAAAGAGGTTCAAAATTTCACTGATGCCAGTGAGTCGCCCATTAGCTCAGTTGGATAGAGCGCTGGCACGGATTGCCAGAGGTCGCGGGTTCAAATCCCGGCATGGGTGGAATTTTTAGCTTCAAAATAGGTTTTTAAAAGATGTTAAATAACCTGGCTAAGATGGCTAGCCAAGTAGTCGGTACCAGACAGCGCATCTGCTTTGGTAGAGTGACCAAAATCCAGTACTCGTCACTTCAGCTTAACCATGACCTCGGCAACAGCACCGTTGACCGTAATTTCCTTCTGTAACTGCTCCGCTCTTAGGTTTTACAGGCGTTGCATAAACATTTGCTTTAAAACCAAATTCTAGCCAATCAACCAGCCCGTACCTATTCCGCACACTAAGGGCCGTTTTCTCCATTTGCTGCGCAAAACTGGATTTCATAATCCGGATCATGCTTGAACGAAGTTAAAAAAATAGATTTATGACCATCCGATTTCTCCCGTAACTTTTTGATCTAGTTCACGAAATCTAGTTCTAGTTACAGATTAGACCAAAAACGCTAAGATTTGAGGGTTTATTTTTTTATTTTGAAACGCAGCTGTCTAAAATGTCGAGAATTCTGTGATATTTCCGGTTATTCTGTGTAATTTCATAAACTTTTTCGGCAATTTTGAATTTTGTTTCTGGCGCGGTTTGTTTGGTGCGAAATAAATTTTGAACGGCTCTCATAAAAGTTGATGTTAAACGAAAAAGGGATCCAATATTCACCAATAGTGAAAACAATATTTGGTAAAGTAAAACCTTTGACGTCTTTTGGCAGCTGATATCTGACATTTGTCTGACTGTTAATGTTCGCGGTTACCTTGTGAATGGGACCAAAAACACGCTAGTGAATGGCCAGGACGGGACGACGCCAGCGCCGCGCAGCGAGACCAAGGAGAACTAATTTTGAATTGTAAGAAATAAAGATTCGACATTGAAGCTCATGTAGTTTTTCTGGTCAAAAATCCAAAAGAAAGAAGACCAATAATCGAGATCCAAACAATATGGTGACCCCGACGTGATCTACGCGCAAGAAGCCGGTGCTGAAGTGGATATATACCGAAGGGAAGTGCGCCCAGTCCTACCTTGTTATTTCCATCCCATCTTGTTTCTGTTTGCGTCGACAGGGCGATAACCTCGCACGCCATTTTATATAAGTAATTACTCAACTTCAGTGATCGAATTCCACATAAAATACCGTAGAATCAACTTAAATTTGTCTAAGACTAAGTAATTCAGTAGTTTGTATGTTGGCTGATCACATAATTTTCCATAATTTGTCTAAAATATCACAGAAATCTTAATAGGTATTTTATAGCCTCATCGCTCAATTTAACAATACAAGTCCAGTCATAAGAAACAATCACCCCGCAGTTCCGTTTAGAATATTAGCAGATCGGGATTTAAAATATCATTCTTGGTCAATTTCAGATTTCTGGGAGTATTCGGGTGAAACTGTGCATAAGCGGAGCGGGCGATCACACCTCTGCTTGCCTACTTTACCGGCCGGCCACGTCTCGCATCGGGGCAGGCCGCTGCATCAGACGGAAATAAATCGCTCTGCTTATCAGCGCACTACTAGTTCGCGCGGTGACTGAGGTTATATCTGGCTATACATTGATACATTGTTTTTTATCAGTTTGTTTACGTGTTCAATCGGAAGTCTCGTTGTTTGCGCCTACAAGATGAGTGATTTAAAGAATTTAGTGAATCAAAGAGCAACGATACGACGGAGATTAACATTATTTGAGAAATATTTAACACCACTATTGGATGCCAGTGCCAAAACTGTAAGTAAGCTCGAATCAAATGAGTTATCACTGCGTCTTAGTAAGACCCAAGACCTTACTTGCACCTTTGATGAAATTCAATCAAAAATTGAGTCACTAGACCCCACTAATATTGATGCTCAAATGCTGGAGAGGGAAGAGACGGAAAATCGCTTGTATCATTTGATAGCTCAAGCCAATTTACTTCTTGACTCTTGGAGCAGTAAGCCCCAGCAAGTAGGTAGCGAGTCTAATTGTAGCAATAGTGGTTACAAAGGTAATGTGAAATTACCAGCAATAAAAATACCATCCTTTTATGGAAACTCGAAGAAATGGCTTGAGTTTCGGGACATGTACTTATCTTTGATTCACAACAGTGACGGAATTGATGATATAAATAAGTTTCACTATTTGAAATCGTATCTCGAAGGTACTGCAAGTTTGGTCATCAATTCTGTCACTGTATCAGCCAGCAATTATGAAGTTGCTTGGTCCTTACTCTGCGAGAGATATGATAACAAACGTTTGTTAGTGAATGAACATTTGAAAGGTTTATTTTCAATATGCTAGAACACTGCCAAAGAGCCATGGAAAGGAGCATGCTGGGAATTAAGAGAATAGATAAGATAAGAAACACATATTTAAGAAAAAGAACAGGAGTGACAGATATTCTCACAAAGATTGACCAAATGAAATGGAGATGGACCGGCCATATGTTACGAAGTCCACACGATAAATGGAGCAAAATCGTAACGGAGTGGTACCCTAGAGACGGAAAAAGAAACAGAGGTCGACAACGCAAAAGATGGGAGGACGAACTAAAATTAACAGTAGGCTATAACTGGAGAAGAATTGCTAGAGATAGAAAACAGTGGAAATCGTTAGAGGAGGCCTTTGCCAAGAGGCACACCGAACTCCAGGACATACTTTAACAAAACACTAAAGGAACATAACAAAGAAAATTACATACAAAACGGAGTCTCGGGATATAGAGGCTATATTATTATTATTATTATTATTTTCAATTGAACAGTTGTCCAAGGAGTCAGATCAAGGTATCCGCAACTTAATTGACGTATTATCTAAAAACTTGTGTGCATTAAATTCTTTAGGTGAACCCACAGACAAATGGGACACAGTTATTATCTACTTGGCCTCAACAAAGTTAGACAGCGTTACTCTAAGGAATTGGGAGGAATATCGAAGCAAAGTGGACTCGCCCGCTTTGGACGATTTTTATACATTTCTACGTCAGAGGGCCACGGTATTAGAGACAGTGAATGCAGGTAAATCATCTTCTTACTTAAACAAAAATGAAAAACGCCAAAGTGTAACTAAAACGAAGTCATTTATTGTTTCTTCCGAGTCAAATCCTCAGCAAAGGCCGTGTCTTATCTGCAAGCAAGACCATAAGTTATATGAGTGTACTAAATTCAAATCTATGTCCTTGGATGAGCGTAATGCACAGGTTTATCAGTTGAAATTGTGTAGTAACTGTCTTCGTGAAGGCCATCGTTCTTACACGTGTAGACTTGCCGGATGCCGCATCTGTAAAAGAAAACATAACACTTTATTGCACAAATCACAACAAACACAAGATCAAACACAGAAACTGACCACACAACAAGGACTAACACCACACCAAAGACCAACAGTTTATGAACAAACACAACAATTAATAAAGGGGCCTTCATCTACTTCCCTACTTACCACAAACCCATCTAATGAGACCAATACCATTGATCAACAAATAAAAGACCAAAGTAACAGAGTGACAGAGAGTATCGCGTCTGTCACTATGTCTGCTGTTTCCTCGCGCCAAACTATGCTATCTACAGCGTTGGTCGAGGTGACAAACAATGACAAAACATTTGTTCTACGAGCGTTGCTGGATAGCGGCAGCCAGTCATCGTTTATGAGTGAAGCTGCCCAGCAACGAGTCAACTGTGTGAAACATAGCAATAGCTATCGTTATGTTTCTGGTATAAACAACAATTCAATTAATGTCACTGAACATTGTGATTTGCAAATTAAGTCCCTGAGCAATTCATTTAACATCCCTGTCAAATGCTACATAATGCCGCTCATTACTGACAGCCTTCCTCAAACAAAAGTAGATCATCGGAAGTTAAATATTCCGGCTAACATTCAACTTGCTGACCCAATGTTTCATCAGCCATCTGAGATTGATCTACTGCTGGGAGCAGATGTGTTCTGGGAGTTATTAGGACCAAAGCGCATAAGATTGGGTCCGAACAAACCTATTTTACAGCAAACAGAACTAGGCTGGATCGTAGCGGGTCTTACGGGGGGGAACAATAATTCTAAATCAAGGCAAATCCAATGTAACTTCAGTCAAGACATCAAAGATCAACTAGCTTTATTTTGGGAGCTTGAAAGTTTACCTTCTACTAAAGCAAAATTAAATGAGACCAACTATTGTGAACAACTATTCAACGAAACTACTCGTCGCGAGAATGACGGTAGGTTTTGTGTGCAAATTCCGCTTGTTGAATCACCAGATGTTTTAGGGGATTCATATAATACAGCTGAAAAAAGATTACTTCAAATTGAACGCAAGATGAAAAGGGATCCAAGTTTTAGGGACCAATATAACATGTTCATAAAGGAATATGAAAACTTGGGACATTTGAGAGAAGTTCCTAGGCCAGAGTTTGGTTATTATTTACCACATCATGCTGTAATCAGAGAGCAGAGTGAGACCACGAAGTTAAGAGTAGTCTTTGATGCGTCAGCGAAAACCACTTCTGGCAAATCATTTAATGATATCCAGCATGTAGGTCCAGTCGTCCAAGACGATTTATTTTCTATACTTCTGAGGTACAGACAACATAAATATGTAGTCTCAGGCGATGTCGAAAAAATGTACCGACAAATATTGGTAGAACCAACTCAGCGTCACTTGCAAATGATTCTGTGGCGTGACAACGACGCATTGCCTATAAAGATACTTCAATTAAATACTGTCACCTACGGGACAGCTTCTGCACCATTCCTGAGTACGAGGTGTCTGTTACAGCTATCAAAGGAATGTTCAGATCCCACAATCGCCCAAGTAATTAAGGAAGATTTTTATGTCGATGACCTTCTATCAGGGGCACAAACAGAAGAACAGCTGCAGTATATAGTCAGTTCTGTTACAAGTATTCTCAACTCAGCGTGTTTACCTTTACGCAAGTTTCGCACCAACGCACCGTCAATATTCAAAAATGATAGCGCTTCAACAGTACCGAAAAATCTTGATTTGTGTACACAGTCGAGTGCTTTAGGTCTAAAATGGGATCCTGCAAAGGACGTGCTCGAGTTTCCGGTTAAAATTGAGACTCCAAAACATGTGACAAAGAGGTCAATTTTGTCAAGTTCTGCTAAGCTGTTTGACCCACTAGGCTTACTTGGTCTATGTACAATCATACCAAAAATCATCTTGCAAAGGCTGTGGTGCACAAAAATTGATTGGGATGACCCAATTGAACCACAGTTACAAATCAGATGGAATAATTTTGTTGTGAGTTTGAGTTCACTTTCAACAATTCGCGTGCCTAGATGTGTGCTCATTGATAATGCAAGAACTATCGAACTTCACTCATTTTCAGATGCGTCACAAGACGCATATGCTGCATGTATTTACTTGCGTTCGACTAACAATTCAGGAGAGGTGCTAGTTAGATTATTGTGTGCCAAAACAAAGGTGGCACCAATAAAGGTGGTATCCATACCTCGTCTTGAGCTCTGTGCAGCTCATTTAGCTGCCAGACTAAGCTCAAAGGTTTCAAAGGCCCTACGTTGCGAAATTAAGAGCTGCAATTATTGGACAGACTCCTCTATAGTACTGAGTTGGCTTTCATCTCAACCTTGTGATCTCCAGACATTCGTAGCAAACCGAGTGAGTGCGATCCAGGAGCTCACACCTGCTCATTCCTGGAGACATGTCCCAGGAGTAGAGAATCCAGCCGACTTAGCATCCAGAGGCCTAGAGCCCAAACAGATAAATAAAGCCATAATGTGGTGGAATGGTCCATCTTTTCTACTGCTGGATTCCAACCAGTGGCCGCAAAATATACGTCCTACTACTGATGTACCTGAAAGAAAAGCTTATCCTAAAAATACTAATTTTAAAACGATTGCATGCACTACAACTACAACTAAAATTAACACTACGACTACAACTAAAGATACTACTGAATCAAATAAAGTAATTAACTTTAACAATTACTCAAAATTTACAAAATTGCAAAGAACTATAGCTTACGTCATGCGTTTCATTTATAACGCGCGTAATCCCAAATCTAAAATAACAAGTTCTCTAACTTGCGAAGAGCTAGAATCGTCCACAAATAAACTAATTCTCTTGCATCAAGCTGAATGCTTCTCTAATGAAATTTCAATATTAAAAAAGAAAAGGGACTTACCATCAAATTCTCGAATTTTATCGCTCAGTCCATTTCTCGATGAGACTGGTATGCTGCGGGTAGGGGGTCGGATTCAAAATTCACCTGAAATATACACAAAAAAACACCCAGCATTACTTGAATCACATCATAATTTCACAAAGTTACTGTTTTTACATGAACACAAAGCACTTTTACATTGCGAACCACAGTTACTCCTTAGTAGCATAAGACAACGTTTTTGGCCTGTGAAAAGCAAAGTTCTGGCTAGACAAACAATTAATGAATGTAGAACCTGTAGAATATTAAAGGCTAAAAGTATTAATCCAAAAATGGGCAACTTACCGTCTTCTAGGGTTACTCCAACTCTCCCATTCCAAATGAGCGGTGTCGACTTTGCTGGGCCTTTTTTAATCACAGATCGAAAAGGTCGCGGCTGCCGAATTACAAAATGTTATTTGTGTTTACTAGTTTGTATGGTAACAAAGGCCATACATTTGGAAGTGGCAAGCGACCTCTCCACTAACGGTTTTATGCTATGTCTTCGTCGTTTTATTGCTCGTAGGGGAAAACCCACCGAGTTGTTCTGTGACAACGGCACGAACTTTGTGGGCGCAAGTAACGAGATCGGTAATTTTCTAAAATCTAGTAGCGAAGATATTGCCTCTTTTGCTGCAAGCGAAGGCATAAAATTCAGGTTTTCACCCGCATACTCTCCCCACTTTGGTGGGCTTTGGGAGGCAGGCGTAAAGTCGGCCAAATTCCATTTGACTAGGATTTTAGGTGATCAACATCTAACATTTGAGGAGCTATCGACCTTGTTCTCGCAAATAGAAGCTGTCCTAAATTCCAGACCCTTGACTCCACTATCTTCCGATCCCAACGACTTAAACCCGTTAACCCCGGGCCACTTCCTAATTGGCAGACCTCTGACTTCGTTGCCAACACCAGCGCTACTGGATGTCAACATCAACCGGCTTGACAGATTCCAACGCTTGGAAAACATGCGGCAACACTTCTGGAAGCGGTGGCGTCATGAGTACCTGTGTGAAATGCAGCAACGTACGAAATGGAAAGTGAACCAGGATAGACTACAAAAGGAAGACATGGTCATAGTCAAGGACCCCAACTTACCTCCACTCCAGTGGCGTATCGGCAGAATCCACACCTTGTATCCAGGACCTGACGGCGTCACAAGGGTAGCTGACATCAATACGACTAAGGGCATAATTCGTCGAGCAGTTCACAAGATCTGCCCTCTGCTGTCATCATCAAGCTATAGTGTTCTTCAACCCTGATCACTCGAAACCCTGAGGCGTTCGAGGGGGGGGAAGATGTTCGCGGTTACCTTGTGAATGGGACCAAAAACACGCTAGTGAATGGCCAGGACGGGACGACGCCAGCGCCGCGCAGCGAGACCAAGGAGAACTAATTTTGAATTGTAAGAAATAAAGATTCGACATTGAAGCTCATGTAGTTTTCCTGATCAAAAATCCAAAAGAAAGAAGACCAATAATCGAGATCCAAACAGTTAATCTGGTTTTAGAAGCTAATCGTCCAATATCGGCCGTTCAGAGACTTCAGTTTAAACTTTGGTTTACGTTACGATGTTGGAGAAATCTAATTTGTTATTGTAATCTCGATTAGGAGTCCAAAACCGGATTTAGCTTGCCGTAATCCAGATTTGGTTCTATGGAGAAAACGGCCCTTAGTCTCTCTGTCTTCGGTCATTATTATCCATTTTGCTGCCGGCAACCTGACTCAGATCTTTGGCCCAATGAGCTGGTGGCATAGCATACACCTACTCTGAATGCCAATGTATGGCTACATACAAATTCTACATCCAATCGCAGCACACGCTGCGCCTTGGCAGATATGTGAAACATTTCGTCAGTGTAAGCTATTTTATTTCTTGCACATTGAAGCTCATAAACAAAAAAAGTAGTATTTCTTTTGTTAATGAGCTTGATGATGAAATAAGTCACTCCTTAATGTAAATTTAACAAAACAATACAAGTTAAGATAACAATATTCTTTATTCTACACCAGAGTACATATTACAAAAAATGTAAAGATGCAAAGTACAATTGGTGGCCTTATTGTTAAAAGCAATTTCTTCCAGACAACCTCACTTTTCCTTCAGCAAATCTCCATCGTAGGTTGTCTGGAAGAAATTGCTCTGAGCAGTATCCGCCTATTGTACTTTGCATCTTTACATGTTTTGTAAGATTTACTCTGTTGTAAAATAAAGAATATTGTTATCTTAACTTATCTTGTTTAGTTAAATTTGAATTATGTTTTGTTTCTTTTTTCCTGGTGTACAATAAAGAATGTACACTTATGACGGAATGTTGCTGAACGAAATAAGAGACGGGTAGTCGGTGCAAATATGAATATATGAATACACTAATTATATAAATAACAATTTACCTACATAAACAGTTACATTAGTTGGGATAAATATACATAAACATATGACAAGTTTTAACGTGGAACAATAATGTCTATAATTGACCTGATGAAAGAGTGGGATAAACCACGTCAGGTTTTATTCTTACTTGGTGGGTTTATGTACCTCATGCTGTAACATTACTGGACAGTTTTTTTTGTACTGTATTTCTATACTTGACTTTTTCCGCAATTGCGGTCACTAGATGACGCCACCGCTGTTCAAATATCCGAACCTTGAGGCAAAGTAGATACGTCTACTCACATGAGTTAACTTCGGTAGATTAATTGCGTATTCGCTCAGTAATTAGGGCCTTGTGTATGGCAGAGGGGAAAGGACGGGTCGGTAAGAACTTGGTATGACAATTGACAAGGGTTTATTTTGTCAGGCTGGCTGATGGCTGCCGTCGGTGGGTTGGGGAGCTGAAGTGAATTTTGGCTGTTTATAAAGAAAAGTATCGTTACTTTACTAATTAGTCGTATAGCTGAAAAGTTAATCGATATCGTAATTGCACCTAAAGCATTGAGGACTCAAGTATAAATTTAAAAACCTATTTAGAGGCTAAAAATTCCACCCATGCCGGGATTCGAACCCGCAACCTCTGGCTATCCGTACCAGCGCTCTACCAATTGAGCCAATGGGCGACTCACGGCATCAGTGAAATTTCGAACCTCTTTACAATATTCTCTGTATTACGTACAGGCAGCGACATCTGACTTAAGCAAATTGCATTACTTACGGTACGGATAGCCAGAGGTTGCGGGTTCGAATCCCGGCATGGGTGAAATTTTTAGCCTCTAAATAGGTATTTTAAATTTGTTCCTTAGCACGGGTTAGTGCATTAAAAATAAAAATAGTGTAATCATGTGGGTACAGTGATATCGTTCCGATGTTAAAACCTAACTGCAAAGTAGGTGGTCGGGGCTGTAAGTAATGCAATTTGCTAAAGTCAGATGTCGCTGCCTGTACGTAATACAGAGAATATTGTAAAGAGGTTCGAAATTTCACTGATGCCGTGAGTCGCCCATTGGCTCAATTGGTAGAGCGCTGGTACGGATAGCCAGAGGTTGCGGGTTCGAATCCCGGCATGGGTGAAATTTTTAGCCTCTAAATAGGTTTTTAAATTTGTTCCTTAGCACGGGTTAGTGCATTAAAAATAAAAATAGTGAAATCAAGTATAAATTTCAAACTTTCATTAAAAAGTCGCTATGTAAAAGAGCATAATATTAGGGGTTAAAGTATGAAATTGCCGTTTTATTGCAATAGGTTCTTTGAATTGACATAGAATCTTCATGGTTTTAGGTTTTCGAATGAAACTTTTTTCAAATGGTATCTATGATGTTCTTTTTCTAAAAAATGTGAAACATTTGAATATGGGCTTTCAATTGTTTTTGTTATTCAATTTAGACAAGAAAGATGGATACGCGTTTCTTTCTGCAGATCAGTCAAATCATGAGGCACCGATTTTTCGTATTTTTTTATTTTATTGATTTGACTTAAGTGAGTCAATTTTGTGGGAAAGGTAACGTTAAACCATGCCGCTAATTTCTGGGTAGTTTGACTAGGATCGGCTTCCACTATCTCTCTTAATTCATCGTTATTCACCTGTGTGGGCAGTCTTCCTCGTGGCTCGTTCTCTAAGTCGAAATTTCCATCACGAAAGCGTTTAAACCAAAATTGCACGGTGCGTTCATTAGTAGACCCCTCTCCAAACGCAGCATTGATATTGCGGGCTGTTTCTGCCGCGTTAGTTCCGCGTCGGAACTCGTATTCTAAAGTCACTCGAATTTTCGCAGTATCCATCTTTCATGTCTAAATTGAATAACAAAAACAATTGAAAGTCGATATTCAAATGTTTCACATTTTTTAAAAAAGAACATCATAGAAACCATTTGAAAAAAGTTTCATTCGAAAACCTCAAACCATGAAGATTCTATGTCGATTCAAAGAACCTATTGCAATAAAACGGCAATTTCATACTTTAACCCCTATTATTATAGAATATACTACTATATAAACGATCCAAGCTCTTGGTAGTAAACCAATTCCACTGCGATTTTATTGTTAATTAGGTATAACTATAACATATTTTCTTATATAAAGTGTGTACAGACGACGTGATTGCATATTTATAACTATATGATACATTATATAACTGACAAAAACTTAACTTTTTAACACGAAACGTTTGACCATTGCTTGGCATTTAGGGTTGTTAATGGCAATCATGAAATCTTACTAGGTATACGTATAGTTGGCAACTGTTGCATTTGGATTAAGATAACTTGAGAAATACATCAGTTGCGTATACCTGATAAGATTTCATGATAAAAAACTAATCAAAATTTATAGGATAGGTAGGTACTGTACGTTCATCTAGAACTTGTAGTACAATGCGATATTATATTAGTAAGAAACATCGTCTTGAACTACAAGTTGAGGCATAATTACGTATGCATGTAATAACAGACAATTACGTATGTACATCTCAAATAAGAAAATATATATTTTTTGACGCTCCATTTTTTTAATACACATTATTCTTTAATGAAAGTTAAAAAGTCCTCTGTAGACTAGGACAAAGACAGCAGTCATTGGCCCCAATTTTATTATTAATTTAGAATTATTCAATTTGACTCGACTTTGTGACTTTGCAGCTACTTGAAACTATACGTATAGTGTATGTAGCATCTCTCTGTTGTATATCAAATGTGTCATATGAAAAATGACGCTACAGTCTGTTAAATTATTGTAATTTTAATTCCAGGAGATTGGACGATAAATTCTTATAGAATTAGTTTACGACACCCGCGAAGAATTTGGGTTGGTGCTATTCTCTAGGCCGACACCCACCACACATCAACAAGAATTAGTTCTCTAATATAGTACAATGAAATTTCAGTCAAAAACTTAATACCAAGGACTAACCCAGAACTTTACATATAGTGATTTAGTAAGTGAACTAAGCGGCCAAGTTGCAATTGAGGATGATACTCCGGAGCCCGCACATCTACGTCTCGATCTTCCGAGCAAACTCAGGATAATTCTGAAAAGTGGAGAATATACTTTGTTTACGCTAATAAAGTATGCGAAGCTTGACCAAAGCCGCTTTGCAGCTCTTTTAATTAACTCGCTTTTCGGTTCTTTTTTCCTAATATTTTTATGTAGTCTATAAACGTCACACTGTAGGGTACAGGCCTCTTCTCAGACAGAGAGAACATGGGCTTAATTACCACGCGTGCCCACCGCAGATTGACAATTTCAAGCGTGAGTTTCCTCACAGGTATCCTCATGATCCGTTTCTTCACCTTCAGCGAGTAGTATTGTGTGTGTAATTAATGTAATAGTGCTCTCTGTCTGTCTGAAGATGGAGTAGCCTCTGAGCTCCTCAAGGCTGGGGGTGAACCTGTTCTTGGGGAGTTGAAGAGGCTCTTCAACTCTGTAATAACCAATGGTACTACTCCGAGGGCGTGGAGCAGAGGTGTAGTGGCATTGTTTTTCAAGACAGAAGACAAAACGCTCCTTAAAAACTATAGGCCGATCACGCTTCTGAGCCACGTCTATAAGCTGTTCTCGAGAGTCGTCACGAATCGTCTGGTATCAAGATTTGACGCCTTTCAGCCACCGGAACAGGCTGGGTTTCGTAAAGGCTATAGCACCGTAGACCACATCCATACTGTTCGGCAGGTTATACAGAAGTCCGAAGAGTATAACCAACCGCTGTGTCTGGCGTTTGTGGACTACGAGAAGGCCTTCGACTCCATCGAAACCTGGGCTATTCTGGAGTCTTTGCAGCGATGCCAAGTCGACTGGCGGTACGTGGAGGTGCTGAGGAGTCTTTACCAAGTGGCGACGATGTCCGTGCAAGTGCAGAACCACCAAACAAGACCCATCCAGTTGCTCAGAGTTGTAAGACAGGGTGACGTTATTTCCCCAAAACTCTTCACCAATGCTCTGGAGGATGTTTTCAAGACCCTGTGGTGGAATGGCATGGGCATCAATGTCAATGGTGAATATCTCACACACCTCCGCTTTGCTGACGACATAGTTTTAATGGCAGAATCGCTGCAAGACCTTCAGAAAATGCTGTCTGGTCTTAATGCTGCCTCGAGACGCGTTGGGCTTGGGATGAACTTGGACAAGACTAAGGTCATGTTCAACGAGCACATCGTCCCTGAGCCCGTTCTCGTCGAAGGTGTAGCCCTTGAAGTTGACCAGGAGTACGTCTACCTAGGACATAAGTTCCAGCTGGGTAGAGACAGCTTTGAGGGTGAAATCACCAGAAGATTGCAGCTTGGCTGGGCAGCGTTTGGAAAGTTGCGTCACATCTTCGACTCACCCTTGCCACAATGCCTGAAGACCAAGGTATTCAATCAATGCGTCCTGCCGGTCATGACATACGGAGCCGAGACGTGGAACCTGACAGTGAAACTAGCCCACCAATTGCATGTCACTCAGCGAGCTATGGAAAGGTGTATGCTCGGAGTCTCGTTAAGGGACAAAGTCCGGAACGAGATCATCCGACAAAAAACCAAAGTCACTGAGGTAGTTCAGAAGTGTAGCAGGCTGAAGTGGCAGTGGGCTGGTCACATCTGTCGCAGAACCGATAATCGTTGGAGCAGACGGGTTCTCGAATGGAGACCACGACTCGGCAAGCGTAGTGTAGGACGCCCTCCGGCCAGATGGACCGCCGACGACCTGAAAAAGGTGGCTGGTGGTGACTGGATGGCGAAAACGGGAGATCGGGTCTTGTGGTGCACCCTGGGGGAGGCTTATGTCCAGCAGTGGACAGCAATAGGCTGAAATGGAGTGCTCTCTGTCTAATTGTGTTAATAATTAAAAAACGTACCTTGTATCTTGTTCTCTTTATTTAGTATCGAAAGGTCTCACTTTTGATTTGCTACCAAATGAGTCGTTTGACTGACCGCCATCTTTGTAGGTAAGTAGGTTTTCCCGTCTTTCTAGTATTAAAAACAACGAAAAAATTTAAATTCACCCTGTACAATACCCTAACAGATTCAAGGCGCAGCGACACAATTGGAATTATAACCATCAGTTGGAAACTCAAAAACGTCAGTTCGTTATCGTTATCAACCCTTGTATGTCCCCACTGCTGGGGCACGGGTCTCTTCCTGCATCGCAGGAAGGTTAGGCCATACTCCACCACGGGGGCCAAGTCCGGATTGGTGGAGGATTGTAAGACAGTGGCGGGCCTTACTGTCAGAAGTTATCAAGCCGCCCATAAGGCCTCTGACATGGCTTAACGACTGCCATTATATGGCAGTCGTACAGCCGGCACCAACGGCTTAACTTGCCTTGCAAAGCACGGAAGCGCTCGGAAAAATGCCAATAGCGGTAGTCACGGGACGCTCACCATCCCGTACCTGACCGCGCCTGTTGTTGCTTAACCAAGTGATTGGTTCCAATCACTCGGTTCGCCTAGGCCGCGAGCGCTAAAAACGTCAGTGGCTCCATTATATTAGCCGTTAATAACTGTCTCTTGGAAGTGATTCACTGTTCTGAGCACACAAAGTTATACCAAATCGCCTTGTCAATATTGCTAGAGTAGATTAGAATTGGATCCCTTTCGAACATTTTAAAATTATTTTATACTCGCAATATAAATTTAAATCAAACCACGCCAAGCAACACAATAATCTTCTAAGACCGTCTCACCTCACGTAGTTGATTGCAAAACAAGCACTCGTGACGCCCCATTTAAATCGCGCCTGTTGCATCGGCAGCATGCAGAGAAGTACACGGCATTCGTGTAACCGTTGCGCAATACATAGGCTGCTACTTATGTATGCGGAATCTGGGATTCCAATAATTTTAAACGCAATGTCTGACCTCCATGGTCAAATTCGTTCTTTTTTTAAATACTGGCCGCTAATATTTTTCTCTTATATACGTTAGTGTTTTGTTTTTGTTGGGTTTAAAATGTCATATCGCTGAAAAAATGGAACTCACTCGTGAAAATATTCGTGCTATGATTTATTACGATTTTCGACGTGGTTTAACGCAACAACAGTGCGTAGATTAATTAACTTTGACTTTTGGTGGTGTAGCTCCATCAAAAACGACTGTGTATCACTGGTTTAGTGAGTTTAATCGCGGGCGCAGTAAGCTCACGGACGAAGTTAAAGAAGGTCGCCCGAAATCGGTGGTTGTGCCACAAAATATTGAAGCTGTGCGAAAACTAATAATGCAAGACCGCCATGTTACGTATCGCGAGATAGAAGCTATTCTGGGCATATGTATGACGAGCATTCATAGGATATTACATGAACATTTGTCTGTAAAAAAAATTTGTTCGCGTTGGATCCCGCACAACTTAACTCAGGATCAAAAAGATGCTCGCGTCGAATGGTGCAAGAAAACCTTAAAAAAATACAACGGAGGCAACTCAAAATCTGTTTATAATATCTACACAGGTGACGAATCCTGGATCTACGCGTACGATCCCGAAACTAAACAACAATCAACAGTTTGGGTGTTTCAAAATGAGCCGAACCCTACGAAAGTGGCTCGTGCAAAAAGCACTGTAAAGCAAATAGTGGCCTGTTTTTTTGGTATTAATGGCCATATGGCTACAATACCACTGGAGAATCGCAGAACGGTTAATTCGAAGTGGTACACGACCCTTTGTTTGCCGGAAGTATTTGAAGAAATACGCCAAAACAACCAGCGAGGCAGAATCATACTTCACCATGACAATGCCAGCTGTCATACATCTCAGGAAACAACTACATTTTTGGATGGTCAAAAAATAGAATTGATGGGTCATCCACCGTACAGCCCTGATTTGGCTTCCAATGATTTCTATTTATTCCCAAATGTAAAGAATAAATTACGTGGTCAACGATTTTCGACCCGTGAAGATGCCGTAGATGCGTTCAAACAGCACGTTTTGGAGATACCTCAATCAGAGTGGAAAAAGTGTTTTACAAATTGGTTTCATCGAATGCAAAAGTGCATCAATCATAGTGGAGAATACTTTGAAAAACAATAAAAGTATATTTAGCCATATACATTTGTTATTTTTTTCTATTCCGCATACATAAGTAGCAGCCCTCGTAAAAAGCGATGTAACGCGCTTTCAACGTCTGAACTGTTCAATTCAATACATTGAAACCTGTATAGGTATATACATTAGTACATTCAGGTCTTTTTACTTGCTATGCAGAGTCGGTTTCTCTAAAGAGTTACACTCTATTGTCTATTGTCCTCGCTTTCAGATCCCAGAAATTATATCTGGACGCCCTACATACCTAGCAGAGTGGCTCTTGGAAACCTAAGCTCCGTGTACCATAGGCATATATTTGCAAAATAAGCCTGAAGTACTCACGGTAATCTGTCAGCATCCGTTTAGGCAATAGCATATTTTATCAAAATTGTTCCTGGCTTAGTGGAACCGAGTATTTGGAATCAATCACTTAGGTTAAACGACAACAGGCGCGGTCAGGTACTGGATAGGTGACCATACTATGACTACCTGTAGTAGCATTTTTTCCGAGCGCCTCTGTGCTTTACATGGCAGGTCAAGCTGCTGGTGCCGGCTGTCATGTAATTGCAGTCTTTAAGCCATGTCACAGGCCTTATGGGCGGCTAGATAACTTCTGACAGTAAGGCCCGCCACTGTCTTATAATGCTCCACCAACCTGGACTAGGCCGCGGTTGTGTATGGCCTAACCTACCTGCACCGCAGGAAGTCCCCAGCAGTGGGGACATATAAAGGGTTTATGTCATTCAAAAGTGTCTAAATATGGTTCAGATGGTGCAAAAAGTTCCGCACAGCACACTCTGCGATCCACTCTCGCCTCGACTACGACTGCCAAGTCTAACGCGCACTCGGAGTTTTTATACAACGGGACTGTCTGGTTTTATCAAATTTTTCCTTGATTAAGTGGGACATAGGCTGACAGCGATCCCGTCACACGACATAGTTTATCTGGCACTATGCCAAATTGGCAAAGGTACTCTTTAAATACTCCCGTCCGGTGAGGAGCTGTAACTGAGAATCAGAGTTTGATTATTGACATAAATTATTAGGCATTTTCCCAGGTGGGAAGGAGATTTTTGGTGTATAAGCAGCTGGAAGGCTCGGAGTAATTTATGTTTGTCGCCTGCGTTGAAGCGCCTTCTTTTGTAATATTTGACAGAACTTATGATAACGCGATTGTTGTTCCGAAAAGGAGTAGTAAGGGAGATTAATGGTGTGATGCGAATGGAAAAAATCTAATCAAAAATGTAGTCCATTCGGATCACATGATCTGGCTTGGTTTGATGTGATCCATTGCAACTGTGATCCGTTTCTGTGATCCGAGTGGACGTACCCCCGAAAAGATTGAGCTTTTTTACGCAAGTGCTTATCGCCACTGCGATCAAGGCAGCTCCTACGCCAGCATCGTGCTCAGTGTAAATTTTCCAGGCGTCATTGAAAGTAAGAGCATTGAATTTGCTAATTCAGGAATTAAATTAATCTTTGAAATTTATAATATTCCTGAGGGAGTAATGAGAAGAGTGGATGGGTGTGAGGGATGTGCATTGAGGATATCTGGATATCGCCGTAGTCCATTGGAAAGAGATATATAGGTAGCAGAAGCCGACCTACTATCTGACTGACTGTACGAAAGCCTTGAGTGATTTTTACTGCAAATAACCATTGGAAGCTGAAGGAGCGATCGTATTCACATTGATATTTCAGAGTTTTTTGCGTTCTATCCCGCTCGCACAATGTAACATTTTTAGTAATCTGACAATAGGCAGACACCCAAGTCAACTGTCCAGGCGGAGGCTGTGGGTGTTATTTGTGAGTGTTTTAGATGTAAAACTTGTTAATACAATAGAGTTTTGGGGAGATTGTTGTTAATAGCCTCGAAGGTTAGGGTATCTTCAAGAATGCAGAAAGTATATTCTGTGTGTCTAAGGGCCTGTTTCACAATCTGCAGATAAAATTCCGGGTAAGCTATCCGCAACCAGGGCCGCCGTTTATTCTAAATTTGAAGCCATGAACAAACAGACGCAATGTAGTCAAAAAATATTTAAATTTAGAACAAACGGCTGCCCTGGTTGCGGATAGCTTATCTGAAACTTTATTTGAACATTGTGAAACAGGGGCTGAGACTTGTTCAACTCTGCGGTTATTCAAGGAAGAGCCCCAAGAGCAGTATGAGCCGGTAAAGACCCCGTATTGGAAGTGTCATGCAAAAGGTGATCTAGTCGATGTAGACGATATTTTTTTTATTATATTTTGTTAGGCTCTTGCCTTACTAATTTTGGCAATTACAAGTATATCTATTTTTTAGTTTTTGAGAGAATAACACTTTAGTCTCAGATTCAGAAAGCTCCTTGTCTGAATCATCCTCAGCCGACAGACAAGGGAGTTCACTAATTGATTGCTGTGATCTGCTTAAATCGACTCGACTAGAGAATCCTATAATACCTAGTGTCAGACCAGGTCCCATAGGCCGGGAGGCATACCAAGGAGTCGCCAACTGTGGCTGGTGCAATGCCAAAGTTGATGGCTACGACATCCCGATGACATTAGACACACCTGGTGACATGTTACCAGGATCACAGGCAACGCTTGATAGGTCCCGGTAAAAGTCGTCAGGGCCAAGTTTCATAAAACTATACGTATAATTCACAGTTTGTTAGGACAATTTGAGGTGCATTGCGCAGCAGTCTACTTATCAATCTGTGAGTTAATCGACTTTGTTATAGTAGACCATGAATTGGTCATAAAACTACAATCCACTGTACTAATAGTCAATCAATTCAACAGATAAGTTATTTTGTGTTTAGCAGTAACTTTTGTATCATATTCTTTTCTTTTTTTTTTAACTTATTTTGTAATGTATTTTAAGTTTGTTTTGTTATTGTGTGGAAAATTTATTATAGCCACAGTGCACATGTGGCTATAATATTTTTTTTTCTTCTTCATCTTATATTGGATATAGTATTTAAAAAAAAATGTGCCCGTAAGAAGTTACGTCTAAAACGTGCAACTCCTGATACATATTTATAGCTTGCGACCTATATATTTATAGCTTGCGCCCTATATATTTATAGCTTGCATCTTAAAACGTGGTTGATTGAATTTTAGATCACACACTGGTAAAATATATCATTCTTGTTTGTTTGTAGTCATAACCCTTTTAGTCAGGGTGCTATATCGTTTTTGATACAGAGGGTCCTTCAATTGATTAAGGGTTACCCGATACATGTTAAATATACATAACATGCACAAACGTCCATACAATAAAGCGCCGCTAGAATTTTCCTGTTCCTTTTTCCTTTCGCACACCATTCAATCTTGCTATTTAGGTAACAAATGAGAAAAAACTGTTCGCATTACTTTTGTGTGCGTATCTGTTCCGATACGCCCCACCAGAAATGCTCAGAAAAAGCCAAAAAACGGCAGATCAACACAGAAGCTTTGTGTCTGTTTACCGATGGCGCCAGATGGAGGGCTATGTTTTACGAGTGTATGTATGTATGTATGTATGTATGTATGTATGTATGTATGTATGTATGTATGTATGTATGTATGTATGTATGTATGTATGTATGTATGTATGTATGTATGTATGTATGTATGTATGTATGTATGTATGTATGTATGTATGTATGTATGTATGTATGTATGTATGTATGTGAGTGTATATATGAATGCTTGTTTGTTTGTTACGCTTTGTAGTATAAACAGCTTGATGGATTTTATCTTCAGAGGTGTCATTCGAGTCGTCTTAACTGCAAGAGTGACACTGCGTATATAAACAACATTAAAACTATTGACTTATATAAAATAAAAGCAGTCGGGCTTTTTTAAACAATTTAACCCGATTGATTATTTATTTTTGATATTTTTAGGGTTCCGTACCTCAAAAGGAAAAAACGGAACCCTTATAGGATCACTTTGTTGTCCGTCTGTCCGTCCGTCCGTCTGTCAAGACCCTTTTTCTCAGGAACGCGTGGAGGTATGTAGCTGAAATTTATATCAATTACTCAAGTCTACTGTCCCTTGAAGCTGTGAAAAAATCTAATTCTAAGCCAACGCAATCAAAAGATACAGCCGTTTATGCCGCAAATTTTCGACACTTGCAAGGGAATCAAAACCTACAGGGTGCTTCCCGTGAACTCAGAATCTTGAAATTTGGTACGAAGCAACGTCTTATAGCATAGATAAAGGAAAAATTACGAAAACCATAAATTTTTAGTTACATCACATAATATATATTTTTTTAATAATTTTAAACTTACTACCCATTTCCTCATAAACGCGTAGAGGTATTAAATTGAAATTCATACCAAATACTCAGGTCTATAATACCTTTAAGCTGTAACATGTCGTAATGAACGAACTTTGTAAACCTTGCAGGTTTGTACGGAACCCTCGGTGCGCGAGTCTGACTCGCACTTGGCCGGTTTTTTATTTATTTAGTATTCAGCAAGTATTATCATTATTGGTGTTTATAGGTGGTATATATACATATACAATCATATTATACTGATAACATATTCTATATAAGTATATGCCTCGATGTTCTCTCATACTTACTCCCTCCACACTTTAAAAAATCGTCGCATTTCGTTAAAAATTAAAAAGATCTTCAATTAAATTTCTAATTATATACTTCGTTATCAACCCTTGTATGTCCCCACTGCTGGGGCACGGGTCTCTTCCTGCATCGCAGGAAGGTTAGGCCATACTCCACCACGGGGGCCAAGTCCGGGTTAGTTATATACTTACACTTGCAAAAACAGGATTAAATTTTATCTGTTTGGCATGAAATTTCCTTTTTAGTAACCAGATATTTACCTAATCAGCTATCTTTATTGCTATTAAGAAGACAAATGTAACTGAAATAAAAAAAAACAATATCAATGAAAAATTTATTTACTGTTGTCGGGTTTTTTATTCTTTTTAATTTTGTTTGTATTAGCAAAAGAGAAGATAAAAAGTACCCAAAGCCGGCGCGCCGGTTTGTCTTCCTAGATTTTAAAAATAATTGTATATGCGGCGTGCATGCATGCAACGACCAATGAACGTTGATGAAGCGAAGGTGATCTGTCAGGATCGAGGCCAGTGGCAGTCCCTGGTCTCTGCCTATCCTTCTGGGGTGCAGGCGTGTAGTTATGTTATGTAATTTTGTCTGTTTATAGAAATTTCTTAATAAATTGTCCAGGGAATGCTACTTTTAGAGAAGTCACAAAATTAATACCGGAAAAGACTTTACAACACTTAGCCCCTGTTTCACAATGTTCAAATAAAGTTCCAGATAAGCTATCCGGAACCAGGGCTGCGGTTTGTTCTAAATTAAACTAAATTTTCCTGTATTGCGTGTGTCCGTTTAAGGCATCAAATTTAGAACAAACGGCAGCCCTGGTTGCGGATAGCTTATCCGGAACTTTATCTGCAGATTGTGAAACAGACCCTTGTAGTTTGGAAGTTTAGTGTCAAATATCGCAGTTTCATCCTTTTGTTCTTTGCAGAGTGTGATGGGCATCGTTAAAGTCCATGATAAATAAAAATCTATGACATGGTTTTCTACTTCCCTTCTAAGTAAGTACTGCTACAGTCTGCCGACCTAATTTCTCCGTTTTATAAGAATTTAAGCTCCATTAAGTTGTTAAAAGCGTGTCGTACAAATATAAGCTTTGTTGGCCACAACATTTAATAATATTTTGGCTATAAGCTAGTAACAATATGTAAGTAATATTATGGTTAACTTATCGCAATTTATCACACATTTAATTCGATGATTAATATTTACAATAAATTATTTTATTTTCCGATTGGTGATAGTCGAACGCCTGCTTCGCATTCGGAAGATCGTGGGTTCGAATCCCGGCATATACAAAGTACAAAGTTCAGTTTTGCAAATTATGTAGTATTGCTACTATAATTTCAAAAAAGTACATAATTTGCAAAACTGAACTTTGTACTTTGTATATGCCGGGATTCGAACCCACGAATAATTTCAAAAAAGTACATAATTTGCAAAACTGAACTTTGTACTTTGTATATGCCGGGATTCGAACCCACGATCTTATGGGCATTACCCCCCAATTATGGCACAACGTTGCGCTTTGGCGCTCACTATGTCCAGCAGTGGACTAATATAGCCTGAAGAAGAAGATTCAAAGGCCAAAGTGTTTTTAATGGTATAGTATTTTTTTAATTGTGGCTTAATATTACTGACTGACAAAACATAATACATTTTCTTAATGATTCGCGATACTCATACATAGCTACATATTAAACGGGTCAAATCGCGATTATTTATTAGGTAAAACGTAATTACCTTATTCCCGATATTTCGGTAGCGTTACAGTTGCCGTGGCCTCACGTGGTAAAACGTGGTAATTACGTTTTACCTAATAAATAATCGCGATTTGAGCCGTTTAGTATATAACTATAACATTGCCAAATAAGTAGATTTATTACAAATAATCATAGAGGTTTGTTTGGATTGTAAGAAGTTACAGCTGTTAGCTTTTAGAATATACCTCTGGCTCTAGAATAGGCTTTGGTTTTCGCCGAAAACACACGAGTGTAATACTACTTCCTGCTCTGTATAAAACTTTTCTTCACTATTTTGAGAAGTTATGTGAAGCTATAACTAACAGTACAGAATATACCTTGTCTTATTTCATTACAATCGGTTTTTGATTGCTCAGTTGAGGTATAAGCTAACAGACTGTACAAAACATGGTAGGTATGTAACGTAATTTAAAAGTGAAACGCGTACAAAGTTCTAAGTATTTTGATTGGACTGAATTGCCTTAATACTTGATGAATGGCCTCCTAATTGCTGATTTGGTTTTCCTCCGTTACCACCTCACGGCCATTGATGCAGTCTTATCTTCCTTTGATGTTTAAACTCATATATAATAAAGATTCTAGATTCGTAGAATCCTTAAGCCTTGCTTTCACATGCCTTTTATCATATTTTGGTAGATGATTAATACATCGTCTGGTACTAACTCCTAGTCAGACTATATAATGTAAGGTGCTCACACAAGTTCCGCTTTATTATATATGTCGCAGCCAAAACTAAATGGCTAGGACGTTCATTAGGCGGCGATATCAAAACCCAATAGCAAGTGCAAAATCATTTCTTCTACAGGAGTCATACCTTAGTTACACTTTGCATACTAGCAGCGGTGTATGTCTAGATAAGCGCTAGATATACACCGAGCAACCTACCAACTACTACAAAAAGCCATTGTACTAAACACTTGTGGCGAGCACATGTCAAGTCTGCGCGCGCACTACAAACTCCAACATTCCTGCATCGCGCAATCAAAGTGTTTCAATGACATACCATAAATATAACGTCCGACTAACAATGGTTGGACCGGCCGTCCCCAGGCATACGATCTGCCTGGTGGGAAATTTCCGTTTATAGTGGAAGAGTACGATCACCTGCTCTTCCCTATGCACTTGTCGTATAGTGAACGGGCTCTAAATTATTGGTAATAAATGCTCTTGGCATTTACTCGTGCCAACTTGTATCTGTATTGAAAGAGTGATATGATAACTAAAAGAATACTGCAAAATAATAATAATAAAGCCTTTTTTATTTTCCAAACGTAAAAAATCACAATTAAAGCTTAACATAGTAACATGCAGATCTTCATGATTTTGATAATACATAGTGTAATAATTTACGTATTACATTACGGAACACAATACAATTTTAATAGGGAACAATCAAATTATTGATTGATAGAGATAGAGAACACTCTGCAAACCAGAAAAAATTACAAGGATGATTAACTATGTAAAAACTTAGACACCATGCAAAGCTAAGCAAAAAATTACGTGTGTTTTTTACCCTAACATATTTTTAGAAAAATAAAGCTTGCACAGAAACAACACGATTTATCTTATCTACGTAGGAGGCGCAATCTACAACCAAACGAGATACACCTGCGCGTATGCAGAAGAAAACACGGAAAACGGATAATGCAATGTTTTATTAACACTTATTCTGTTTGAAGCTAGTACTTACACTTCAATCTCCGACGCAAACACGATAGGCCCACTTCACTTAACGACACATCTTCCCTAACATCCGTGCGAAAAGAACAAGGTACAAACCAGGAAAGAACGAAGGCATCGCACGAGCGATTTTTTTTAGAAAGTGTTACGACTATAGTCTTCATGCAATCCACTCCATCCAATAGTTACCTAGAAGAGATTGCTCTAAGCGACAACTTAGATTTAAGAACTCATAATTGTATTCTTTCCCTGGTTGTGCAATAAAGGTTCTTTATGTATTTACCTAATGGCATACGATGCTCATGCATAGTTATATTTATTAAACGGATCGGATCGTATCTAACGCGTCTGTTTAGCGTTAGAGATTAAGGTATCGAACCGTTTAATACAGTGGTTCCCAAAGTTGACTGGGCTGCGACTCATCTGATATAAGTTTACAAACTCGGGACCCACCTCTAGGAAATTTAAGCGTTAGCAATATGAATAAAGGATTTTTGAAATAACAAACTATTCTAATACAATATTTTATTACTTAATTATATAAATTTAATGGGAAGGATGAAATTGTTTCCTATGTTTCGCCATTACAGTTTTGACATCAACTTCAACTTCAGTTACTTTTAATCGCAGTGAGTTTGATAAGTCCAATTTATTTCGGTATTTAGTTTTAATGTTCACCATATTCGAAAACCCAGCCTCACATAAGTATGAGGTAGTAAAGGGAAGGAGGACTTTCTATATCATTAACATATACTAAACCGAATTATGCTATAATAATATGTGCTATAATTTTCATTTACTTATCATAATCAGCATCATTATCAACCCTTTGCATGTCCCCACTGCTGGGGCACGGGTCTCTTCTTGCATCGCAGTAAGGTTAGCTCATATTCCACCACGGTGGCCAAGACCGGGCTGGTGGAGGATACTGCCATACATGGCAGTGGCGGGCTTACCGTGAGAAGTTATCAAGCCGCCCATAAAGCCTCTGATATGGCTTAATGACTACCATTACGGAATTTACTAATCAAATTTAATAAAACGTGCTTCAGGCCCCGCGACGGGGCCTGAAGCAATAATCCGGCCCTGGTTGGACCGATTCTTTTGTTTACTTTAGTCCACGGCAGGAGGCACATTCCAGAACCGCATTCACCGCACGTCCCTATCATCACTTGTACGTTTGTAAAGCTGCACGGAGGCTGGGTACGTGCACCGGGGCCTTTTGTCAGTACCACACGGCCACTTGGACTGGCGACTTAGCAAATTGTTTAGTCTTTCACCAGGCAGTGGTATAATAGTTACCACCTCAAATTGAACCTTATGGCATTGAAGTGAAGTCGAAAGTCTATGAAAAATGTAAACTAGGTCTACCGGTAAAGGGTTGAGGCGCTATGCGGTGCTAACTGGCGTCACCAATGGAAAATAATAATTTATTCTTTTATAAGGCGTCTTTGGGAAAAGTGAACATTCAATCTTAATACATATTTCAGCTTTTTTTAGATTACTGACAAGAATCTAGGACTTTAAAGCAGTTTGGCCAAAATTTGTATAAACATAAATAAAATATTTAAGGATTGTAAAAAAACTAGTGTAACCAAAAAAACAAGCTTTTATATCATAAAAACCTATTTAGAGATTAAAAATTCCACCCATGCCGGGACTCGAACCCGCGACGTCTGCCTGTACGTAATACAGAGAGTATTGTAAAGAAGTTCGAAATTTCACTAAAGTCGGTAAGTCGCCCATTAGCTCAGTTGGGAGAGCGCTGGCACGGTTAGCCACAGGTCGCGGGATCGAGTCCCGGCATGGGTGGATTTTTTAGCAATAAATAGGTTTTTTAAATGAAATGAAATGAAATGAAATGAAATGAAATGAAATGAAATGAAAAGGTTTTATTCAAAGTAGCGCAGATACTGCGGCTTAATGAACGTTACAAGTTAAACTAGGTGTCCATTTCAAAATCTGGATCATTTTGGAGAAAAAATGGACAAAAAAACTCCAAACTTAGTCTTTTCAAATTCCTTAATTAACAGAATTTACACAGATACTACAAAACTCGTGAATTTTACATGCTTGAATTCCAGACATCATTGTCATCTAAATAATCCTTAATATTATAGTAGCTCTTTTGGCACAAAGTGTACTTTACACATTTTTTGAACCGCGCTTCAGTCAAACTTAATATATCTTCAGGGATTTTATTGTAGAAGCGTATACAATGCCCCATGAAGGATGTATTAACTTTTGCCAGCCTAAATCTTGGGATCAAAAGTTTATGTTTATTTCTAGTATTTACATTATGTTGGCGACTAAATTGTCCTTAGCACGGGTTAGTGCATTAAAAAGAATATAAAACTGCGTGTAGCAAAATGTAATTCTTTAAAGAGAAATTCAGCCAGGGATCCACAGCTACATAAGTCTCCGGTGACGTTAAACAATTTGGTCCGCATCAGAGCACGGACGGGGATTCAAAGGAACACGTCCCAAATTAACCCAACGCTGCACTGATAATGAATTTTTAATGGCCGAATGCTTTTACTTGGAGCTTAATTTCACTCTGCGTGTCTTGTGTTTTTGCGTGGGAAGGTGGGCGGTACAGGGGTGTTCTCTTCGAGAAAGTAGATTGAATATTCAACTCACGCCCTGTAGACGACCTCTGTGGCGTAGTGGTAGCGCGTCTGCCTACCATGCAAGAGGTCTCGGGTTCGAATCCCGGCGGGGGACAAAAATACCCCAGGTCTTGGACGTTTACATGTTTGTAATGTCGTTGTTTCTGGTTCCCACGACACAGAGTATCCTAGTGTGAGGTCAGAAGCAATGCATGTGCCCGTATGTAAATGTTGTTAAACGTATACTAGAAGAGTATGTAGAGACTCGCGTTTGGCACATGCTGTGAACATGTCAAACTTATTTCGCTACATCAACGCATGATTTTTCCAGTGTAGCCGCATGAATGCACGCCGGTTTCAGGTACATTTCTTCTTGACTTTCGCTAATCCGTCCTCTATTTGGTCACATCATGTCCGCATTGGAGGCGGACATGATTTAACTGGGCCTATACACAAATTTCCTAGCTAGTAAAGACAGAACTAGGAATAAAAACCGGTCAATTGCGTGTTAAACGTACACACGGTTAGACACCTCTTCTACAAGACCTGCACATGCACAAGGCCTAATGAAATAGTAAGACAATATAAATGATCATGTAGGCGACGCAAAAAATAAATGAGCATAGGATTAGGTTGTTAGTGTTAATTTTCAATAATTAAATATATTTTGTTAAACGATCAATAGTTGACTGGTGGAAGGATAAGTTCGCCTCTATAAGGAATATGTAGCTATGTAAATTCTTTATTGTACACAATCCAAGATATAGGTAAATAGACATAATGAACTGGGTGTACATGCACAAAGGCGAACTTATCCCTGCAAGTGATCTCTTCCAGTTAACCTTTGAGCAATTCAGTAGAAATTGTATTAGGTACTGGATTTTAATATAACTTACCATGTCTTTTTGTACGAGTATTTCGTGTCATACAAATGCATGAACTGTTTAGTCTACATACTCGTATATCTATAACATTTAGAATAACTCATAAATTTGCTACTACTGTCGCCATCTAGTGTTAAATTTGGTTAATAAAGGTTATTAAAAGGCGTTTGTGGGTAGCGAGTTCCAGCCAGTCATATGTAGTTTTAAAATCACCGTCATTGAGTGCAAAAAAAAATTTATTAGTCCGCGCCGCTGGCTCCTTGCTCGCACCAACGTTTTTAATTATTTCTCGAACTTCCGCGTGTTATTTACCCCGTCAACTACAGATCAGAAGAAGTTGACCAGAGCACGATTTCAACAGTTGTATGTACTCACTGCTGGGGCATGGGTCACTTTCTGTATCGCAGGAAGGTTAAGCCATACTCCACCACGGGGGCCATGTCCGGGTTGCTGGAGGATTTTGGAGAAAGTGGCGGGCCTTACTGTCAGAAGTTACCAAGCCGCTCATAAGGTCTCTGACATGGCTTAACAACTGCCATTACATGACAGCCGGCACCAACGGCTTAACGTGCCTTGCGAAGGATGGAAGCAAAAAAAAGCAGAAGCGCTCGTGGCCTAGGCGAACCAAGTGATTTGAATCAATCACTTGAGTTAAGCAACAACATGCGCGGTCAGGTGCAGGAAAGGTGACTGTCCCGTGACTACCGCCAGTGGCATTTTCCCGAGCACTTCCATGCTTCGCAAGACCAGAGCACATGACATCCAAATGCCACTTTTGAAAGAACGGACCCGGTATTTGCTTATTCTTAGAGTAATAAATCTCAGGCTGTATAATGCTGGGCGTTATGGGTTTTCCTAAGAGCCCGGTATTAGCATGTCAGCAGTAAAGTTTGCACCTCTATGGTCGTTTGCCATGCAAGGCTGTTTTTTAAGCTGAGCTTAACAGAGATTTTAATTATTATATTTTTAGCCTAACAAAATGAGGAAGAACGAACGCGATGAAAGGTTCATTTGAACCCGACTGCGAAAGTAAACGTAAGCTATGTATTCATGCAAGTGTTTATGCGAGTATTTTTATTAACGGTACTGATACTGATAATATGATCATCGCAGAAAATTGTGTTACAGAGGAGCTAATAAAAGTATATTATGAGGTAATTTAATTTTGGAAAAGTTTGAACAACCACAGGCGGTTGTTTAGCCAAAAAATATATAAACGATATCTCCATCTTCATTATATAATCTGCATAGTTTAATCAATACAGTTGACTAGGTTTTACCCGCGGCAATGCCCGCGTGACAAATTATCCTCGGGAACGCATCACCGGGATATCAAGTATCCTACGTCTCAGAGATCTTTGTCTTCCTGTACGCCTAGTTATAATAATAATAATTATAATATATAATAATAAATATTAATGGACATATTACACAGATCTCGTTAGTCCTGTACGAAGTACAACTAAATAAATTGTGTTACAGGTGCTAATTCGACGATAGATTTAATACAATAAATACATAGATAACATCCAAGACCCGAGAAAAACTCGAAAAAATCGTTTCCTAGTTTGACCCGGCCGGGGATCGGACCCGAGACCTTCGGTTTTACAGTCAGCATGCCAAACTGCTGCGCCACCGAGGCCGTCAAATATTGCATCATTGAGTAACAAACATCTTCACAAACTTTCCAATTTACAATATTAGTAGGATATAATGTACTAAATTTCACTTCCACGGTGCGATCACTCGATTAGTCGAGAATGTTTAGACATGCCATTACTCAATGGTCCATCAAGTCGGGGTCACTACTATAGGAAATCCACTGAATTCACTATAAAGGGAAATTTCCCGCCAGGCAGATCGTATGCCTGGGGACGGCCGGTCCAACTATTGTTAGTCAGACGTTATATTTATGGTATGTCATTGAAACACTTTGATTGCGCGATGCAGGAATGTTGGAGTTTGTAGTGCGCGCGCAGAGTTGACATGTGCTCGCCACAAACTACTTTGAGAAAAAACATGGATGGGCTCTTAGGGTTGGCGTGCACTGGGCAGGTTTCGGGTTTTCTTGTGCGGGCAAGCGTTTTTCTTCGACGGGCAAGCATTTGAAATCAATAACCTTCAATTGTACTGCAGGGGGCGCTGCAGCATGTTCCATGTTCCATGTCTAGTTCACACATCCTTTTGGCGGTGGAGTGAACGTAGTTACAGATCGTTTGCACATGGTTTACTGTCTTTACTGTATATGTGTGTGTAATTGACGTAGTGTGATGTTAAAAGTAAATAAAACATTCAATTAATCTATTTGGCCCTTTTTATTACAGGGCTTATTACAAAGACTACAAATTTAGTCTTCTTTTTCTTTTTTGGTCCCTTTACTCCTCCGTGGAGTCTGGGGTTGACACGAATATAGTAACTATTGGCAAAAAGTAAAGGCGGCGGTATACATCCGTACACATTCCCCTAAATAAAACTGTATTTTTAAGGGTAATTCAGCCTATGCTATAAATTAATTGAACGATTCTTGTTTATTTAGAATAAAGAAAGTAATACCGTTCAATTGCAGAGATTACTTTATAGTCATACATTATACCAGGCCACTCAGAAAGTATTTCAAAAAAAAGTTTTTATGTATAAGATACTGGCCACTTGTAATTGTTTTGAAAACGTCGATTATTTAAAAGTAAAAATACTACTGTTCGATTTTCAAATTTCCCTCCGCATTTTTTGAGAGCTAATTCAAATTTTCTTGTCTCATTAAAAAAAGGATCTGCATCGAGAACATTTTCGTGCTATGATTTTTTACGATTTCAAATGTGACTTAAATCCTGATGAGTAATTTGATCGACTTCGAATTGCTTTTATGGATGAATGACCTTCAGAAGCAACCATCTACCGCTGGTATAGCGAGTTCAAACGCGGTCGTCTTACTTTGGGCGATGAACAAAGGAGTTGTCGTCCTACGACGGCTGTCACCGAAGAAAGTGTGCTGGCAGTAAAAAAAATTTATTCAAGAAAACAGACGAATTACGTACGACGAGATTCAGCATACACTGCAGATTGGTTCAGGAAGTGTTCACAAGATTTTGCATGAGCACCTTCGCGTAAGGAGAATAGTTTCCCGCTGGGTGCCGCACAACCTCACCGAAGCTCAGAAGCAGGCCCGAGTGGATTGATGCCGTGATATGTAACAAAAATTTGATGCTGGCTCGTCACGGCGCGTTTACAGCATTGTGACAGGTGACGAATCCTGGATTAATCAATATGATTCAGAAACAAAGCGTCAGTCAACAGTTTGGCTGTTTCAAAATAAACGAAAGTGAAGCGATCGAGGAGCACAGGAAAAATTTTGATCGCTAGTTTCTTCACTTTGACGGGGTACCTAATTTCAATTCTACTTCGAGACCAAAGCAGCATCAATTCTGAATGGTATAGCACAAAATGCCTGCTAGATTTTTTTTCTGAATTGAGCAATAAGCGACCGAACACCGGGCTCCGCGGGGTCCTTCTTCACCACGACAACGCGCCCGCGCACTCTGCGATCAAAGCGAGGGACTTCCTGGACTCCACCCGGGTCAGAGTGTGGGACACCCTCCTTACAGTGCTGATTTGGCTCCGTGTGACTTCTTTTTATTCCCTAAAATTAAAAATCAGCTCAAAGGGATACAGTTTTCATCGCCGGAAGACGCGCTAGCAGCGTTTGAGAATGCCGTGGAAGAGGTGTCTGCGGTACACTGGAAAAAATCTTTTGAAAATTGGTTCAGACGCATGAAACTTTGTATAGATGCTGGTGGAGAGTTCTTTGAAAAGATTTAATAAAAATATTGTTTTCATAAAAGTTAGTTTTTTAGTTTCTCAAAACTTTCTGAGTGTCCCACGTACACTATATTTTAGGCTCAGCTGTTTTAGGTGTGCAAAAGCCTAAAGAAATAAAAAAAAATGGTACGTCCTTAGTGACCGCCCGGGCAGCTCTCATTTGCAACCAAAAATTTGTAATAGCGAAAGAATTACCGAACTTCAATCAACAGCCAAAAAGAAACATGAACGAACACACGAAAAGAAGAAGTTACATTATGGGTGACTTTGTAACCAAAACGTAAGATTTTAATCAGCTGTCGACTGTACAATTTACATTCAATGTGCTTCTAACAGGTAAAGTTCATTAGCGAACGAAATTGTTTCAACGCGTTCGAGGGCACAATTTGTTACATTGCGGTGGTGAAATACAGGCCAAGTGTTAGTCAGACTCTCGTACCTGGGGTTCTTAGTACCCAATAAAACAGGGATATTTCCGAAAAAGCGATTCCAAAACCATATCGGATTGACTTCGTCATTTAGTTACGTCAAGTATTGATCGGAATACTTTTGAAAATATTTGTTACATTTTCTATTTTTGAAATTTATTTTTGTGTTTTTTCTGCATCGTATTGGCGTTCCAAGCATAAGTCGCCAACAAGCGTAGGTAAGCAACTATACTTAATTTTTTATTCCGTACAATTTTGACAGCTATCATTTTTTGACTTTTGTTGTTAAAACATAACATACATATTATATTTTATGTTTTTAGCATTTTATTTGTTATTGCCCGCAAATGGGTCAAATATTTCCTTTTTACGGTGGAGAGCTTTTATAATAATAATCACTTCTATAGAACTTCACACAACCCAATCACTCAGTAGTAACACTTATGAAATGTCAGAATTCTACGGAATAAAAAATCAGTGTATAGGACGCCAATCGCACGTTTTTACGTCGCGACTTTTCATTACATATATATTTATTGTTACATTTAAAGGCTGCCATTCACAGGCGCGCCCATCCGCCGGACTTGTCGCTAGCGACAAGTCTGCAGACAAATCTGCTTGTGAATGTAGTGGTTCTCGGTTCGGTGCGCGGCTCACGGCTCGGCGCGGCGCTCGTCGTCTGGAGAAGCGAGTACCGCGCCGTGTAGTGTGTGGACGAGGACGGATTTGTCCACGAATGGGTGCGGCTTGGGGCTCGGCTCGCGGTACGTGTAGTGAATGGTGAGCTTTAACATTTTAGCTCCGTAAAATGCATGACTTGTGCCATATGCTGGGAAAATTATTTTAAAGACTGCAACTTTGAAAGAGAATATTACAAATATTACTGTAAAAATGATGAACAAAAGGTATTTTTTTTTAGCGATAGGTTCCTTTTGGCGCCCTTCGCGTACAATCCCTAATAGCCATGGTGTTAGAATAACTGATTAACCATCACTAAATTAGATCGACTGTTAGAAAGAAAAATACGTCACTTTATTACCTTTTAACGTGACCTAGACCTGTGTATAGCACTGTTATGTGTAAAGGAACTGAATAACAATTTAATTACAGATTTAACGGACCTGATAAGGATTATTTATTAGGAAACCTATTAAGTTGTTATTGTTACTATTAAATTCGATAACAACTCTTGTGAACCCCACTACTGGGCCGCGGATCTCGTCTTGCACGGATTGTAAGAAAGTGGTGGGCCTTACTGTCAGAAGTTATCAAGCCGCCCCTAAGGCCTCTGACATGGCTTAACGACTCATTACGTGGCAGCCGGCACCAACGGCTTATCGTGCCTTGCAAACCAAGGTAGCGGTCAGAAAAATGCAATAGCGGTAGTCATGGAACAGTCACTCATCCTGCACCTGACCGCGACTATTATTGCTTAACTCAAGTGATTGATCCCAACCACTCGGTTTGACTAGGTCACGAGCGTTACTATTATTAAATTACTGACACATAACAGTGTTAAAGCGAGCAGTAAATATTTGTCCAGTTGGTTTCTTTAATTTAGGGTGACTTACTGGATTTGTTGACATAATCATAAGTGCCTACTTATGATAATGTCTTAGCAGCGCTTACCGTTAATGGTATACTTTAGTTACATTTAAATGAAATGCTTACGATTACTATACTTAACTCTAGTGCTATAATATAGTTCTAAAAAACTGTGTTTATAATAAAAGATAAACAAATGAATCGCTTGTAGCCCCGGTGAGTGATCTTACACGATCACGAAGGTTAAGCTACATTGGGCGCATTCAGTGCATGGATGGGGGATCGTCTATGACTAACGCTAGTGGCATTTTTCCGAAGGCACGCTAAGCAGTTGGGGCCGGCTGCCGCCGATAGATCGCAGTCGTTAAGCCAAGTCAGGGGCTTTAAGCGGCTTGAAAACTTCTAACAGTAAGACCAGCCACTAGTCTTGCAAGCCTCTGCCAATCCGGACTTGGCCCCCGTGGTGAAGTATGACCTATAGCTTCCTTAGGGAAGAGACTCGTGACCCTCGGTGGCGACATAATGGATTGATGATGATGAAACAAATGAATATAGACTAGTATGTAAAATAGAAAATTTGAGGCAGTTAGTTACACAGTGAGTTTACAAACATGAATGGACGTACAACATTCAATGTATTTGCACCAAACAAATATTGCCCGACGCAGTTTTCCACCTCGTTTGAACGAGTCAATCACATGTCACGGTGTCTCGCATGCCTCTATACATACGATTGCTAAATAAAGCACTGGTGTGTCATGGAACGGAACTAACTTTATTTTAAGCTCTATTTTTAAGCTTTTATTCGAGCTGCATTGGTCGTTGTAATTCTGTAGTACGAGATATATAAAGCTTGCCTGAATCGCGGTTCAAAAAATAATGTTAAGCACAGTTTGAGCCAAAAGGGCTACTATAACATAAAGGATTATTTAGATGAGGAATTAAAGCCAGTACAATGTATGAGTTCTATGATTATAATAATTATGTAAACTATGTTAATTAAGGACTTTGAAAAGACTAAGTTTGGAGTTTTATTGTCCATTTTTCCCCAAAATGATCTAGATTTTGAAATGGACACTTAGTTTGAATTGTATCGTTCATTGAGCCGCAGTTTCTGTGCTACTTTAAATAAAACCTTTTCATTTCATTTCATATTTCATAGCACGATGGCCGGTTTCACATTTTACGATAACCGTGTTTACACATCTTTCTGTTACAGGATGTTATTGAAAAACAAGACCAAGTGTACAATGAACTTGCTTGTGCATTCTAGCAGTGTTTTTAAGAATCGGGTGTAGAAATGATAAAAAACTATTTTCACTTTTTAGAAACTTAGTTCAACGTTCGAGTTTCACTTTCTAACCTGACTTCGGGTAGATATTGAAAAAGGAGGCAGCAAAGAAACTTCACACTGTATTTTCTCAAACAATCTTTGCACATTTGTTCCGCATATAAAAGGTTGTCAAGATGTTTAGATGTTTGTTAATCAATCACGGAACAACCACTGAACGGATTTAGATGAAACTTAGCGTACAAATAGACAATGATCTGAATTGAAAATGGAATACTTGATAATGAAACGAAACGAAACGGGAACGGAACGGGACGGGACGGGACGGGACGGGACGGGACGGGACGGGACGGCACGGGACGGGACGGGACGGGACGGGACGGGACGGGACGGGACGGGACGGGACGGGCCGGGACGGGACGGGACGGGACGGGACGGGACGGGACGGGCCGGGACGGGACGGGACGGGACGGGACGGGACGGGACGGGACGGGACGGGACGGGACGGGACGGGACGGGACGGGACGGGACGGGACGGGACGGGACGGGACGGGACGGGACGGGACGGGACGGGACGGGACGGGACGGGACGGGACGGGACGGGACGGGACGGGACGGAACGGGACGGAACGGGACGGAACGGAACGGAACGGAACGGAACGGAACGGAACGGAACGGAACGGAACGGAACGGAATGGAACGGAACGGAACGGAACGGAATGGAACGGAACGGAACGGAACGGAACGGAACGGAACGGAACGGAACGGAACGGAACGGAAAAGAACGGAAAAGAACGGAACGGAACGGAACGGAACGGAACGGAACGGAACGGAAACGAACGGAACGGAACGGAACGGAACGGAACGGAACGGAACGGAACGGAACGGAACGGAACGGAACGGAAACGAACGGAACGGAACGGAACGGAACGGAACGGAAACGAACGGAACGGAACGGAACGGAAACGAACGGAACGGAAACGAACGGAACGGAACGGAACGGAACGGAACGGAACGGAACGGAACGGAACGGAACGGAACGGAACGGAACGGAACGGAACGGAACGGAACGGAACGGAACGGAACGGAACGGAACGGAACGGAACGGAACGGAACGGAACGGAACGGAACGGAACGGAACGGAACGGAACGGAACGGAACGGAACGGAACGGAACGGAACGGAACGGAACGGAACGGAACGGAACGGAACGGAACGGAACGGAACGGAACGGAACGGAACGGAACGGAACGGAACGGAACGGAACGGAACGGAACGGAACGGAACGGAACGGAACTAAAAGTTTTTATTCAAAGTAACGCAGAAGCTGCGGCTTAGTGAACGTCACAATTCAAATTAGGTGTCCATTTCAAAATCTAAATCATTTTGGAGAAAAAATGAACAAGAAAACTTCAAACTTAGTCTTATATCCATATATTACACCCTGCAACAATTCTCGACAAAGTTGCGGCCACCACCTAGTAGCTTGTAATTATAAAATCTAAGTAGAAACTTAGATTTTCATTATTACATAGCATAAAATATGTATTTCTTGATGATTTGCGATGCTCATACATAATTATATATTCGTCCATATCAACCCTTTATGCCCCCACTGTTGAGACACGGGTCTCTTCCTGCATCTCAGGAAGGTTAGGTCATACTCCACCACGGGGGCCAAGTTCGGGTTGGTGGAGGTTTTAAGGCAGTGGCGAGCCTTACTGTCAGAACTTATCAAGCCGCCCATAAGGCCTCTGACAAGGCTTAACGACTGCCATTACAAGACAGCCGGCACCAGCGGCTTAATGTGCATTGCGCAGCACGGAATCGCTCAGAAAAACTGCCACTAGCGGTAGTCACGAGAAGGTCACCCATCTTGCACCTGACCGCGCCTGTTGTTCCTTAACTCAAGTGATTGATTCCAATCACTCGGTTGGACTAGGCTCCGAGCGCTTCATAATTATATATTAAATGAGTCTAATCGCGATTATTTATTAGGTAAAACGTAATTACGCTAATTCCCGACGTTTCAATAGCTGTACAGATGCCGTGGTTACGGGTAGACTGAAATGTCTGCCTTCTTTTAGTCATAATTTGACCCGTTTAATATGTAACTGCAAAGTATATGTGCATAGAAATGTAATTATTGCTTCTCTGTTTATACGAGGTGATGCGATGTTGACATTACCCTCATATCATAAACTTTATAAATTTATTTCCACAAACCTTACAGAGTTGATACAATCAAAAGTGACAAGGAGTTTATGAAAATATTATTATATCTGTTGCTGTGTTAGGCTTTACGCCTGTATTGTGTCCAGCAAAGCAGTGCCAATTCCCCGGTGAGGTGGTCAGTTTCTAGTTACAGAAGTGATCGCAGTTATAATTTATATTTTATACTTGGACTGGAGAAAGTTAGTTGATCAGTAGTTTCAAACTTCAAATTAAACTAAGTAGGGTATAGTAGAACGCGGTGCCGTGGCAAAAACTATTTCCGAACCAGGATATCGGTTGGCTGCCGGCGTCACGAACAAGCGGGCCCATTGACAAATGGCGCCCCAGCACGGGCAACTAAATATTTTACGACCGCGTTACTTATTGTCGCATGAATATGGGTAATTTATGGCATAATTGTTTAATTAAAATAGCGCCACTATCAAAATAAACACTCAAAGTTTTGTACTCAGTAGGCATAGTTTCGAAATAGGTTAAATACCTGTTTCGTAAACACGTACTTACAGTATTTTACCTACCTGTTCTTTTTTTGTGGCTGTGTACAGCAAGAAATAAAGTGTTTTGTATGTATCTAAAATAAATTTTAAAGCAGTACAATGTTTACGATTAATTATTAATTCATTACAAGATGAAAAAACAGAGACAAGTACAGATAAAGATTAAAAAACGAAAATAAACAGATATAAATAAGATGCAAAGTAGGCACTGCATCCTTAGACCTTCAAACTGAGAAGTATAGAAAATTAATATTAAATAGATGACTCTAAAATAATAGGTACTATTGTATTCTACAACTCATTGTTCTACAACTTGACTATAAGCATAATTGATATGAGTGAGCTTACAAATTTCCTATAAATGGTTTAAAAATTTAAAAAAGCCATTAAAATAACGTAGTAATTGGTTGAAATGGGACTGTGGGTGTAATATATAAAGGTGTCCAGACTATGCAAGAAAAAAATGTTACCGATGGTGCTTTAATAAACACCAACTTAAAATCGAGATTGTCCAATGTGTGTGTGGAGATAGCTTAAAATCTTGGACATAATTCCGGTCACACGTTTAAACATAAATATGAGCATTCCCTGTACAACGATCATATCTAATAAACGATTGTTGTAAAAAATCCTAGCTAGACTTTTAGGGTTCTGTATCCAAAGTGTAAAAGCGGGATCCTATTACTAAGACATCAGTATCCGTCTATCTGTCTACACAGTTAAGAGTGTCAGAGATGATGTATTTTTGATGCTGCTATAACAACAAAAACTTAAAACAAGATAAAATAAATAGTAAAGTAGGACTCCCTTACAACAAACGTGATGTTAAGCCGATATTAATAACGGTAACAGGGTTATACGCTTGAAATATTCACAGAATATTTAGTTGTATATGCACATCAAAAATAAGTAATAAAATTATAATAAGCGGTCTTATTTTGTTATTATTAATACTCGTAATAATAATATTATGATGTTTAAATAATCTAAAATCTTAAACATACAAAAAATGTGCAGCGATGATAAACTTCCACGTATGTTTATGAATAAGAACGTCATCATCGTATTCTCCTATAACGAATAGTTTTCCGTATTTCTCAACTTATTTTGCCCAATGGAAAAACAAGACTGGGTCTAAAATATATCTATTCTCAATTCTCTGAAGAGCAGAGGACGTTTCACAGCTTTACATTTTTCCATTGAGTAGAGTGCACTCGTGTAAAGATCGATGAGCTGACTACTTAAGCTAAATTCTCGCCGAGCTCGAATCGAAGTTTGCAACTAGTCGGAGACAGTAGTCTTGAGAAAAAAAAACCTGTCGCAAATTCCAAGTGTTCTGACTGCCTAGTATTACAACAACTAATAACAACATATAACAACTAATGGCTTTAATCACTTTCCGCCAAAAACGGTCGTTTCTAGCGGAGATCGATTACAGTTCTAGTCTATTGATCCAAGGTTCTAAAAATAGTTGTCACAGTTGTGAAGGTTTCTCATGTTCACTTTTCGATAAGAACGTATCATAAAACAAGGATTTTTTTTCATCGGTGGCGGTAGTTACCACCCCGAAGCGCCTTAGGAAATTGACTGTGGCCGTTTGAGTTGTTTATTATTTTTTCTTTGTATTTTAATAAGCAATCATAATAATGCAGCCCTACTGTAGGGCATATACGTCCTACTGTAGGGCACAAGCATGTTGTCAGACAGAGAGAGAAAGTATGTTCTGTATCACCATGCATGAATAATGCATGAACCGTCCCAAAAAATCCATTAAAAATTACTTTCAAGAAGTTGTTAGTTCTGTAAACTAGGTTAAAAAACCCTCTTTCTACGGAACCCGCGTACACTACGCGTGGCCCGATATGCACTAGGCCGGTTATTTTCTGTCTTTTCGTTCAGACTGTCGAGTAAGACCCTCGAGTAAAGACAACCGTAAAACAGACAGCTGTCTCATTTTCCCGTTTGTCAAGCTTTCGTTCTGTCGAGCTTACATCATTCGAGCTTTCGTTTGTCAAGATTGTGTTACGGATTCCTAGAACAGCTCAAATACAGACCGCTTGCACAAACAGTGAGTTTATTGTGAGGCTAAGTCTAGCAGTGAGATTGCCGAGAGATTGTATGTTCACTGTCGTTTGGTGGCACAATTTCATACCAGTACCACACTTTATAGACTAGCTCTGTCTAATATCGCCTAAAAATGAAAAGCATTTTTTTTTTTATTTCGATCTTATTTAATTACAAACCTCATTAACATGAAAGGTACTAATATTAAGCTGTTCGGAAATATGATTGTCTGGACTGAAAACCCTAAAATAAAAAAAGGGTCCTGCTGGCAAAATAAATCTTTTGTAGGTATATTTCTTATAAACTAATAACTTTTTTCTAAGAAAAGGAGGAAAATCTATAGGTACTAATTGACCGCTATACGGGGACATACACTACTGTCTGAAGACCTTCTAACAACGGAGGGTCCTGCTGGCAAAACATGTAAGTTTTCTGGCTAACTGTTAAGGTACTATTATTTTACTTATACTTTTCAGAAGGTACTAATTACTAGGTAGGTAAAACTTTAATCGTTAATCGAATCAGACGTAGGGTCCTGCTGGGTATACAGACATATAATGAACAGGTCTAAAAAAGATTCCACTATAAAAGAAAAACTTTTAAGTATTTAAAATAACCACACTAGAATAAGACCACTAATAACTGTATATGTTTTTTTTTAATATTTGAAATAAATAAATAGAATTGCAAAACTACTTAAGTAAGTTAATTATCAAGAAAAAGAATGAAGTAGGTATACGTATTTACAGATATTGCTGCTATCAATAAGACCGCGCATTGTACTGATTTCATTGTAACTTCAATCAATGTATCTGTTTCTTGTGTTTTAACAGAGAATATCCATAAGTTATCCTATCTTATTAGTCCTACTTAATTTTGCATTCTATAGCAGCTTCGTATACAACCTATTTAGTGAGCCAAGCCTTTTGTGTGGCCACATCTAGCAGGAAGACATCTCCAGCAGTTAACATGTCACCGCCAGACGGGATTGTGGCGACACAGGGCGCCGATGCCGACGGATAACGTACGTTCTCTGACGTTCCGGATTACTATGCGCATTTGGCAAGCTATACTCGTATTAGAGGAGAAACTATAGGGGAAAATTTGTTACTTCACAAATGATAACAACTCAATTCAATTCAATCCAATTCAATTTATTTCAACGTAAAGAATTTACATCTTTTTTTGAACTAAAACTTTCGTAAGCACAACACATTGTGGACTTTTAGTCCGGATCTACTTACGGGTTTTGTTATATCGGAAAAGTCCGACCAGGTTTCGCTCCGATTCGTAGAGCTTAATCATGGTGAGCAGAGACGGAGCTCGCGTCGTCGGTTGCTCGTCTCACACTACGGGGAAGCGTAAATAGATCCGGACTAAAAGTCTACAATTTACATTCTGTTTGCTAAATGTCAAAGTACAATGTTACATGAAAGTGAAAGCTGCCTTCGGGCCGTAGTGTAGTGGAGAAAAAGGCAGCGGAAAAAAAACTCCACTCTGACCATCTTTTCTCAAGTCCTCTTAAATCTAATACATTATATACCACCTATACGTATATTATTCCATGATTGCCATTAATAACTTTAAATGCTAAGGCATTATTCAATTGTTTTACATAGGCCGTGAAAACATGACAAGTGCTGCGGCCAGACACACGAACAGCACTCGTTCACGAGCTTATCGCAGAGGTCAGCCATCATCAGTCTCAACCATTTTGGAGGGAGATAGATGACCCGGCCACCACGCCACCATTCGAATGACCTTTAGCAAACCTGCAGATTAAGTTTTTGTCAGTTATAGAATGAATGATGTATTTACTAATATGCAATATCACGTCGTCTGTACAAACTTAAAATATGGCATAACTAACACTGAGGATTGCTCGGTGGTTACATATGAAATACTTATTTAATAACTATGATTGACTCGTTGTGGAATTGGTCTACTGCCAAGGGCTAACATCATTTATAAAGTCATCTATTCTATAATAGGCCTTTTTACACAGCGCCTTTTTAATTAATTTTTTAAGTTTGTTTTCAGGCAGGGATAGAATATGTTCAGGAATTTTATTGTAAAAACGAACGCTTAGTCCTACAAAAGGTACATTTACGAGTACCTTGGCTAATCTGAATTTAGATAAAGCTATTCTGTTTCTGTTGTTTACGTTATGGAGTTCAAACAGAGTCAATTGTTCTACTCACTGAGCGACAAGGATGTTCATGCATAATTGAAATAAATAAAAATCAAAAGCGCACGCGCTCGTAGCCTAGTCGAACCGAGTGATTGGAATCAATCATTTGAGTTAAGCAACAACGGGCGCGGTCAGGTGCAGGATGGGTAACCGCCCCGTGACTACCGCTAGTGGCATTTTTCTGAGCGCTTCCGTGCTTCGCAACGCACGCTAAGCCGTTGGTGCGTTGGTGACGGCTGTCATGTAATGGCAGTCGTTTAGCTATGTTAGAGGCCTAATGGGCGGCTTGACAACTTTTGACAGTAAGGCCCGCCACAGTCTTACAATCCTCCTCCAACCCGGACTGGGTCCCCGTGGTGGAGTATGGCCTAACCTTCCTGCGATGCAGGAAGAGAACCGTGCCCCAAATGTGAGGACATACAAGGGTTGATAGCGGATATAACCGTAAATAAGAAATCGCGCGGAATGAAGTATGTTTGCCATTGAGCATTATCCAGTCCCGCGCTGTAACTTCACAGCGACCGCCGGTTGATAGCACAAACGTCGTACCCCGGCATTCCCCCGGGTAATAGTTCATTACAATAAAACGGCACTATTATTCCTGATTCAGACTTGGCTTCCGCATTTTAATTGTGATTTCCACTTTACTGCTTCATCTTGCTTGACTTTAATATGTTTATTTGTCTGTCAAGCCTGATTGAGGATTTAATAGGGTTTCAATACTAGAGGCTGCCAAGAATAAAATATATGGTCGACTAGGGGTTTTACAGTCTAGTTTTATTTATAGTAAATGTTTTTACTCGACTTCAAAAGACCCAAAGGGAAGTGTTGTATATGTGTGTGAGCGGTGGTAGCACAGCGGTAAAATGCCGGCTTCTCAATCGGAAGGTCGTGGGTTCAAATCCCGGCATCTACCAGTGACTTTGGGCAGGTTTCCCAATTGAGAATTTCACTAAGTAAATACTCAAGTAACGTTCTGTCACAGTCTTTTCTGCGAAATTCGAAGAGACGGAACTACAGTTAACTATAGGTATTTACTTAGCGAAATCTTCATTTCAGAAACTGGTCCTTTGTGTTCTAATTTACGTACATTGTGAAGGAAAACATCGTGAGGAGACCCTAGTGTCTGAAGTACAATGGCCCAACTATGAGGTTTAATGCGAAAATCTCAGGTCCAACAATCGTCTGTCTATGTATGTGAATGCTTGGACAAAAAAATAACCAGAGGTACGTTTCACAGCTTCATAAAGCTCCAAGACATCAATATTTCCATGCCTTTTCACTTTTTATTTACGAAAGGCAGGAGTTCCTACTGATGAGGATAGGGGTGGTTCTGAAAAATCTTAATTCGGCTTACCAAATTCAGGGGCGGCGACGGCGATGGAAACAACGGGAGCTTGACTCACCGTATGACGCACATTAAATTGTTTATTGGCACTAATTCCCTAAGAACGGCCGTTCGATATTAGATAAAGCTATTTTTTTGTAATTTTTAAGCGTGATAAAATATATATAGTTTCTTGCACGGTCTATGAGAAGAAGAAGCGAGAATAATCTGACGAGCGAGACGTAGACAGATTAATAATAAGAAAAAATTAAAAGAAGGTACATAATATGCAACCTCTGGCGTTAACACCTACTATTGGCGCCATTTTGTTTTTGACATTACATCTTAGTAGCTAAGATGATTAGAGCGCGGTCCGAGTGAAAAAACACCATTTTCATCAGAGTGACATTTTTCTTTTATCAAGACGGCCGTTGTACATTATACGGCTCAGTTCACACCGAACTTACTGTCAGCCGCCGAAAGTGAGTGAGCACTATTCAGTTTATTGTATTTCCATACATACGAGTATTTAATTGATCGTTCCCATCTTACCGATATCGACAGTACGTTATTACTTATTACGCTATGCGTTGACGCTGAAATTCGGCGGCCGATTAACATAGCGCGTCACTACGCGCCGCGGACGTTGATTGGCTATGTATTTACACGTTTACACTGGGGCTCACAGTAAGCCTACTCACATTCGGCAGCTATAAAGTAAAGTAAATAAATATTCATGGGCATATTACACAGATCTGGTTAGCCCTATACTAAGTACAACTAAATGACTTGTGTTAAAGGTGCTAACTCGACACTAAATGTAATACAATAAATACATAGATCACATCCAATACTCCGAGACGAACTAGAAAAGTTCGTTTCCTAGTTTGACCCGGCCGGGGATCGAACCCGAGATCTTTGGTTTTACAGTCAGCGTGCCAAACCGCTGCGCCACCAAGACCGTCAAAGCTGACTATACGTTTGGTTTGATTGTTTGGTCACTGTGTCCGAATGTACCTACATGAGGACACAGTGACCCGTGGAAGATCGTGGATAACCTAACATCGTTTAAGAGAATAGAATCATTCTGCTTATGATGAAAGTATATCATAGATAGAATATTTTTTATTGTACACATAAATTATAGCAATAGGTAGTAATTATATAAAAATAGTACGAATGGCGGCCTTTGATATTAAAAGATTAATTGTAATAATAACGCAGCCTATACACGTCTTACTACAGGGCACAGGCTATCTCTCGGAAAGAGAGTATGATCGTGCACTTCCACTTTAAAGGGAAAATTCTTGCCAGGCAGATCGTATGCCTGTGGACGGCCAGGCCGACTCTTTTTTTTAGCCCCATAAAGGGCACCCTCCGGAGGACATGGGGGAGGGAGATGGTGAATGCTCATGATGCATAATAACATCGACGTGCTGCCAATGTGGGACTCACAAGAAGTGCGCCTACCCACTAAACACCACCTTTGGACTGGTTTTGGTCCTAAGGACCCCTAAATCCACATCGGGAGCGACCCCCCTCGAGGCCGAGGAGGGCGCAGCGACTGTTGTTTGTCGGACGTTATATTAATGCTGTCATTGAAACACTTTGATTGCGCGATGCAGGAATGTTGGAGTTTGTAGTGCGCGCGCAGAGTTGACATGTGCTCGCCACAGGCGTAATCACCAATTTTTAGCCTCTAAACAGGTTTTTAAAAATAGTCTTAACTGTACACCAAAGCACATAATATTATAAACCATGTAAAGATGTAGAGTACCTACAGTTGGCGGCCTTATTGCTAAAAGCCACTTCTTCCATACAACATTATGGCGGAAAGTTAATTGTCAATTTCAACCAAATCCTCTAACCATTAAGACTCATTTTGTGTGAAACTCCAAATTAATTGCTTGGTTCTTCTATGTTTAAGTACAAGACTAGACGATGCCTTAACTTTGGCATTTAAATCTAGATTAAAGCGTCTCGGTGGCAGATTTAGCTAAATAGATCGAGTTTTAAGAGCTTTTCTGGGTGTAAGCCGAAATGTGAAAGAGCGATTAATGGCGGATCCTTCCAGCAAAATTCAATCAGGCTTCTAAGGTCAAGTCTCAGTCTGCGCATATTTCCATGTTTGAAGAGCTCGTGGCCTAGTCGAACCGAGTGATTGTAATCAATCACTCGAGTTAAGCAACAAAAGGCGCGGTCAGGTGCGGGATGGGTGACCGTCCCGTTACTACTAGTGGCATTTTTCCGAGCGCTTCCATGCCTCGCAAAGCACGTTAAGCCGTGGGTGCCGGCTGTCATGAAATGGCAGTCGTTAAGCCATGTCAGAGACCTTATGGGCGGCTTGATAACTTCTGACAGTAAGGCCCGCCACTGCTTTACAATACTCCACCAACCCGGACTTGGCCCCCGTGGTGGAGTATGGCCTAACCTTCCTGCAACGCAGGAAGAGACCCGTGCCCCAGCAGTGGGCACATACAGAGTTGAAATCGTACGTCCTTGTCTGGTCACTATAGCACAAGGTATCCTACTTTGGGATAAGCTCTTTTATCACGTAAATTTCCACTCTATCAGGTTAAGGATTTTGATAGATAAAAATGTAAGGATATCTACATAAGTAAGGAAGCCATCTTATGAAATACAAAGTTTGTATTAAATATGCAATGAAAATGTCTCTGTAATATTTTCTTGTATTATTCCAATTGACAAATAAACTTCTTTTTTTTTTTCACTAAAACATTAAACAACGGTAAGTGCCGCACCAACTAACTAATGATAATGGCAAATTTCCTCTGCCCTTGTATCATGCATGATACTGTCCACTGTATCGGGACATTTCGGAGTAGGCTAAAGCAGACCACTGTATACGGTGGATGACTTACATGATCGAACCCCTGGACTAGTAATTGTGTTGTGTGGAATTTATGAATATTATTCAATAAGCACTATACGAACTTAGCTAGATTTATACATTACAATTTAATAACAATGTTTCTTCACTGCTTATCATTATTATTAAAACTCTTTATTGCACAAACATAGCGTATTGGTACAAAGGCCTACTTAACGCTACTTAGGTTTGATCACTAATATAATTTAAGTCGTCGCTGAGTTATGTGAACACCACTAACACTCAGGTTTTCTCACGATGTTTTCAGAAGCCCTCAAACCACATTAATCAAAAGTGTACAATTTTTTTGTTACTATATCTGTTACATTGTGCGAGCGCGAGAGCATGAGAGACTTAAGATAAGATAAGAATATTCCTCACTGAAAAAAAACACAAAATATTTACAAAGCTACATAGTACAATTGGCGGATGAGGCCGCCAATTGTACTATGTAGCTTTGTAAATATTTTGTGTTTTTTTTGTAAAAGGCAATTTCTTCCAAACCACCTTGCTCATCAGCAGCCTTAAGATATCTCTCAAGACTGACCTTTCCAACACCCTGTGTAACGCACATCTGGTTCGTCGCTCTTTTTGTCTCGGTCGGTATCTAACTAAATCCATTACATATCACACCATTCGCAAAAGACACAATTAGGTGGTACAGTCGGCAGAAGGTCCACCTCTGCATTATTTTATTGCGGACTGTAGGCGTCTAAGGAGCACTCAATGCCTAGTCGAACCGAGTGATTAGAATCAATCACTTGAGTTAAGCAGCAACAGGCGCGGTCAGGTGCAGGATGGGTGAGCGTCCCGGGACTACCACTAGTGGCATTTTTCCGAGCGCTTCCGTGCTTCGCAAGGCACGCTAAGCCGTTGGTGCCCGCTGTCATGTAATGGCAGTCGTTAAGCCATGTCAGAGGCCTTATAGGCGGCTTGATAACTTCTAACAGTAAGGCATGCTACTGTCTTACAATCCTCCACCAACCCGTGGCCCCCGTAGCGTAGTATGGCCTAACCTTTGTGCGCTGCAGGAAGAGACCTGTGCCCCAGCAGTGGGGACATACAAGGGTTGATATCGATTAATCGACATCGTACGCGTCTAAAGGTTGATGTATTATCAACTGTACTTACAGATACCTATATCATCATCATCTGTCATTTGACGCCCACTGCAAGACATGGGCCTCCCTCGTGGTTTTCCAAGCTTCACGGTCTTGTGCCATCCGCATCCAGTGAGTCCCCGCCAACGTAACCAGGTCGTCAGACCAGATATTCCAGACCATCTGGTGGAGGGCCTGCTCACTCTCCGTCGTCCGGTCCGCGGTTGTCAGGTCAGGACTTTATTGCTCCAACGACCATCAGTACTTCGAGCTATGTGCCCCGCCCTATCGCCTCGCTGAGACTTATATCGTTTCACCAAAATTGCGTTTGTGTCACGTGTCAGAACTCGTTAAATTCCTTCCTGCCAGGTAAGCTCCGCCCTTGTATTACATAACTTTCAACTGTATCTGGTTAACATTTAGACGACTCCAAAAGGTCAAAATATGTATGTATCTGACAGTTCGGAGAAGGTTTAATGAGACAACTCTATAAACTGGAGGACTTATGTGATTGCGCACCTGTTTCGGATTCGTGGTTTATAATGATAATTCGATTAATAGTGCAAAGTCGACCAACCCACGGATTAACAAGCACGAAGATGTTTGGATGTCTGGTATTAGAATAGTGTTAACGGGGACGATTACACGTTTGGTATAGTGTAACTCTAACTCAAAAAGTCTGTTCAAGTTAAAACCTGATATGATAAGAATAAATTAATATGGAGTTTCTTTGTTAACTTCATCTCCACATAATTGTGAACTATCAGCTTTGACGTTCATTAACAAAACATTTTGTTTTTACACTTGTATTCGATCTATCCTTGTATGATATATCCGTGTACACTATACTTGTATAATATATCTAGAATGACTTTGATTTGATTTAAATTTCTATCTTGTCTACTTTCACTCTCTACCAGTCCACAGCGTTCTCTAATCAAACTATTGCATATCCAACATGGACATCGCAATACTTTGACTTTATTTGATTTGAATTTGTGACAAGGACACTATCGACTGGTCACTTTACCTTATATCAGTCTTGAACGTTCTCTAATCAAATTGCGTAGATAGATAGATAGTGAAGTCTTTACTGTACATAAAAATGGAAATTACACCGATATAATTAGCGAATATGAAGAATACCGTATTGCTACGCAATGCTATGACAGTTATCTTATCTGAATTTTTGACTAGCACTAGTCACTACACCCAATATCAGGGTATCAGTACCACTATCACTATATTTTCGGGTTTAGTGAGTTAATTTATGCAAACATTTCTTATCGGTAGTTGTAAAAGCGTATTTGATATTTTTATGTAATTAATTGTGTGATTGTGCACGAACCCGAAATACATTTTCTTTATCTCTTATCAGTCCACCTACAGCGTTTTCTAATCAAACTATTGCTTAGCGTAAATGGGGGATTACCAAAGCCAACGCAATAATCCTTTCTCAATTTTAGGCGCAAAAACTCGGGGCCAAGCCGCAGTTTCAATAAAAACATAACGAGATCCAGAGCGAAATGAAAGATTTATCTCGCACGGCCACGACAGGGGTCGAAGGAAACATAAATAATTCATACACTCCATTGAAAGTCGTGCAGTCACCAAGCCGCTATTCAGTGTTTTTGATAGAAAACCTCTTTGATATTCTTAAAGTAAAACACATCAAATGGCTGAGTGCATCGACTGGCACAAAATAAATAAAAACAGCACGAACAAATAATGCTTATTATGTACTCGTACATAATCGGGTGGTTCTACCTTACAATACATTAAATTATGTAAATTGACACTTAATATTAATAATAACAAAAACTTTTACTGTGACGAAACTTTCAAGATCGCGATTTTTTTTTAATTTAATGTAGATATGAAATTCGGTTGAAATGTATTGTTTGCAATCCTTGTTTTGCCACATTAATTAACCTATGACCTATTCTTGGAAATGAACCACATTAACTGTTACATAATGTACGCATAGCAATTATGTTATTTGTAATGCCTCTCTCAGACGTTCGTCAAGAAAAATTCTGTATAAATTTAATAAGCTGATAAATACATTTACAGATTCAATATTTAACTGCGGAAATGTTTAAAATCTTTAGTACTATTTTATTTAGATGAAGTACGTATCACTGCAAGGCATAGGCTTACTCTCAGAGAGACAGACAGAGAGAGAGAGAGGGTTTAGGCTCAATTACCGCGCGTACCTGATTGGCTATTTCAAGCGCTGCGGTATGTGAAATTTTTATACTGAAGTTTCCTCACGATGATTTCCCCGATGATCCCCAACCCGCATGCCCAGCGAGGGGATTATGGGCATTACCCCCTATGATTTTCTTCGCTGCCTTTTTCTCCACTACAATACGACGACCTCCGTGGCGTAGCGGTAGCGCATCTACCTACCATGCAAGAGGTCCCGGGTTCAAATCCCGGCTGGGAACAAAAAAAAACCCAGGTCTTGGATGTTTACATGTGTGTGATGTCGTAGTTTCTGGTCCCCACGACACAGGGTATCCTAGTGTGGGGCCATAAGCATTGTATCGAAGGCAGCGGCTTACATTTTACATTGTTTATTGACATTCAGCAAACGGAATGTAAATTCCTTACGTTGAAATAAATTGATTTGAATTTGAATTCGATAGCACAACGTGGCGCTCTTTAGGGGAGGGCTATGTCCAGCAGTTAACTAGTATAGCCTGACGACGAAGCGAATGGTATTGCTTCGTAACATAGAACACAAAGTCAAAAGCTCAAACTCGGCACATGCCGAGGTTCAAACCCATGACCTGAACGTGAGGCAAGCGTTCTACCGATCGCGATATCACACCCTGTGATAATGATTCAAAATTATAATATTTTTACTATAAAATAACGATATCGAACATACTCTAAGATAGGACGTTATTGAACCAGTGGGAGTGTATAGTTTGACTTAAGAAATAAAAACAATATTTGTGATTTTTTTTCTCTTCAATGAAGCCGCACGATGAAAAATTTGGAAACCACACATTGCAGAAACAGAAGCGCCGGAATCTCTTGGATCGTCCTGTACACTTCCACGTGGTACAATAATCAGCCCGGGGACAGCCAGAGCCGTGCGCCGTCAGAGTTATGAACGGTAGACAGGGAGACAAACGGATCGCGGACGTGGCACGCGTGACCCGGGACGGCGCGATAACGTCATCTGAGCGATCGCGTAGCGGAGGTACGATAGCGCACTAGCGGCCTGGCTCCACGACCATGACGCGCGATCCGGCCGCAAGATTCGCCAGATCACGATCAAGCATCGCGGCCAGAACGGCGATGTGTCGTCAGTTGCAATTACAGCGCGCTTCAAAATAGACGTTAAGGAAAACAGCCGCCGCGGTTAGTGCGACGTTTAGATGGACAGATAGACGGATGGACGGACCGACATGGCGAAACTATAAGAGTTATTTCTTATTTTTAATGAAACAACCTCGCGATTCGCGTTATATTTTGTAAATTTTGTGTTTTCTGAATTATTTTTATGTGTGTAAATAAAGTAACACTTTATCTCCGTCAAGTACCTCCATTATTTTATTATTTCTTGGGTAATCCACATAACAGTTTCCGAGTGAAAGTGTTTATACACTTTATTTTATAATACAAATTCTCCCTGAAAATAAAGATAAGCTCGCCACTGTTTTACAATCTTCTAGCAACCCGGACTTGGCCCCCGTAGTGGAGTATGGCCTAACCTTCCTGCGAGCAGGAAGAGACCCTTCTGCAGTGGGGACATACAAAAAGGTTGAAATGAAATGAATCGATATTATGTCCATGGTCCATGCTGGGATTCGAACTCACTATCTGTCAAACGTAACGCTAGCGTTTGTGAGGGAAACCCAGAGTTTAAGGTATTCACATTACATACCGCTTAAAATCACAAAACCGCGGTAGCCACGCGTGGTGATTAAGCCCAGACTCTATCTCTATCAAGCAATGTGACGTAATTAGGTCGCTTTGTAAATCTTACTTGCTCGGCTGGCTCAGCGACCCAAAGTGTGTCTTGGCCTCCAACACAAAAAGTCGCCACTTGTCTCTGTCGATATGTCTAAAAACTGGTTGGTTACCTCAGATATCGCTGGAAGGGCGAAATGTCTAAGGAACTGCTTTGTAAATCTGGCAGAAAGGCATTTGACAGCTTACCTCTACGTCGTCGTCGTCGTCAGGCTACACTATTCCACTCTTGGACATAGCCCTCCCCTAAAGAGCGCCACGTCGTGCTATCATAGGGGGTAATGCCCATAATCCCCAGACTGGGCATGTGGCTTGGGGATCGCGGCTGGGTTGTACTGCAGGGGGCGCTGCTGCCCACCGCCCGGTTTGTGTCCCTTATTCACCTTTTACGACACCCGCGGGAAGAATTGGGTTGGTGCTATTCTCTAGGCCGACACCACACAGCAATGTTACGTCTATGTTACTGACTGTACCCTCTCTATACGATGAGAGAACGAATGTGCGATGTCCGGAATTTACTTTGGCGATAATCACGTCAGCTTACGACCCACTCAAACTTGACAGAGGTTTGAGCAGAGAAATGACACGCCATGAGGGAAGACACTGGAAAAGACCATTGTTATAATGTCGAACTATATTCTGTGCAAAAAGCGGGGATACGAGTACGTGTCTACGATCATAAAGTTTTAAAGTATAGGTGTTCGGTTTTCCACCGCGGCAGTAGCTAGACAAATACTTGTTTGCGGAGACGGTCACTTGCATTTGGGAGCCTGAGGATGCCTCGTGTTAGAGGCGAAACGCGTCGCGTGTTTTCTCACACAAGTATTGGTGTTGGTGGTGGTGTGTTCGTGTCTTGCTTCTGCTTGAAAAAGTGGGAGGGAGGGCGGTGCATTAGCTAGCCGCATGGTGCTTGTGGGATTTTTGGCGGAATTCAGCAAAGTAATTTTAACTTTTTAATGCTATTATGGATTTCCGCAAAGTAACGCCTGATTCTATACAACATACTTGTTTGTTATTTGACGAAAGAATTTACCGGCTTTTCTATGGAACTAATGTAAAAGTTCTTTAAAAATAATGGAAATTACTGTAAAAATAATGAGACTAACATTAAAAACGCCATTTTGTATTGTGAAAAAAGTTTAATTAAGTGAATACTCGCGAATAAAGGACAACGGAATTTTCTTCACTGTAAAGTAATAAACTTCTTACAAAATTTGTGTGCGCTATATTATTTCATAATTTCGAGGTCCAGACGCATTTTAAGGTGAAAATTGTTTCAAAAATCTACGGACGGTTCCCAAGTATTCATATTAAATTAAATAGAAGAATGTATTTATGATGAAATTTGCAATTTTAGAGACGACTTGTATCTCTCCATTTAGCTTCGCAAGCTCACATAAAAGAGTTTAGGTGGAAATATGAATTATGATTTTGCAACTAACTTATCATGCAGAAAAGTGACTCTTTTGATGAAAATAATGCAGGAGTTTATTTCCCTAGCGGTGTTGGTAGTAGCGGGTTTTGGATGGTTATTTTGGTAACGACCGGCTTTCAACGTGACAGTTCTTGACAGTATTTTCTATACTAACCACTTCATACGTGACTAGTGTTTGCATTTCATTCTGTGCTAAAAGTTTGCAGCCGCAGCGCTAAGCTGAGTCAGCTATGATGACTGCAGCATTAGTCACATCACGACAAAGTTTGTCAGGTCTGATCTACAAGTAAAGAAACCGTATATAGTTGTTAGGCAATAGGTATAATGCCCATCCGTTGTTCTCTCGCACTAGATTATTCATTCATCTCATTTATTCAAAAATATCTACTACTATTATCAACATCTTGTCTTCAATTCTGTTGGATATAAAAAACCGGCCAAGTGCGAATTGGAGTCCGAAGGGTTTCCTACCGTTAGTAATTTAATTATTCAGTTTTTATGTGCATATACAACTATATTCTGCGAATATTTCAAGCGTCTACCTGTTGCCGTTATTATTATCGAGCTAAAAACGGGAGCTATGTATGAGAGGCCTACTTAAATCTTTATTTCAATATATTTTTATTATTTCTTCTTATGGTGAAAGCAGGAATATTTCACATGTGAACATTTTATTTGTCTAGCTGTCACGGTTCATGAGATACAGCTTGGTGACAAACAGATATACGAACGGAGTCTTAGTTTTAGGATCCCGTTTTTACCTTTTAAGTATTGAACGCTGAGAAACTGTCCACGCCCAAAGTTGAATGAAACGATTATAACTTAGTTTTTAGGCCTAATAGGGATTCTATGTTTTCCATGTTTGTGTTCCTAGGATCAGGATTACTGGGCGTTTGATGAGTATATCCTGATTTACATTGCTTTATTTTCTATATATAATAATCCGCTATTTGACTCGAATCAAATTTGACGCGATAAATGAATATTTCCTATAGTATTTAACGTTAGAAACCAAAATAATATTGATTTTGCTAAGTAAGTATGCAGGATGGCTGCAAAATTTTCAAAGTAAAAAAACAGTTTCCGCTTTTAATTCGGAACGGTGTAAACGCTATCCGCCATGTTGAAAGCATCTTCCGTTTGTAAACAAACATCTTCAGCATCAGAGCCAGTGGACGTTGATTATTATAAAACTTACATAAAAGTGATCTTCACTTATAAACACCCGAGTTTCAATCGATAAAGAATCGGGGTCTCTTTTGGCAAGTTGAGCCAAGTTTTTCGAATGTTAATTTCACTGGGTACACGAATCCACAACTTCCCGAGGGTCTTTATTGACGTGTTTTTGCATTCTCGAACAATGCAATAATGATAATTGCTTTATTTTGGAGATAAACTCGATGAAATCATGGTTGCGTTGTTGTTATTTCACTATACTCACAGATCACTTACAGAAAATGGAATGTCAAACTTTGTTTACAAGTTTTTGGGACTTCTGTTCAGGAAAATAAAGTTTTAAGATATATTTATATGTTGCTTTTAGGTCCTCAAAAAATATACAAAAATATTTTTTGGTTTAATGAAAGAGTTATTTACAGTTTAAGACTTACTTGAAAAGAGAGTCAAATAGCGGATTGTATTGTACCTCTAAGAGACGCCAAAAGCGTACACACGTGAAAGATAGCAATTGTTTGGGGCTATTATACGAATAAATTAAAGGCACATGCCTTCCATCATAATTGGTTTAATCTTAGAATGTACTTAATTATCACGCGTGCTCACCGTTGATTGGCAAGCGCTGAGGTATGTGAACAGCTCAGACACTGAAGTTTCTTCACGATGTTTTCTTTTACTATCGACACGCTACTGAAATTAAATGAAATGAATAAGTTTTATTCAAAGTAGCGCAAAAACTGCGGCTTAATGAACGTTACAATTCAAACTAGGTGTCTATTTGACAATCTAGATAATTTAAGAAGAATTAAAAGCATGAAAATAGAGCAAATGTAATTTAGGCTAACCTGTAGAAAGTCTGCCGACGAGCCATTGACAAATCCAACTACGTAATCTGGCATTCACGCTACAGTGAAACAGTATCAAAACAACAAGTAATTTCCAGGCGTTCTTGTACGTTGCTTCTCACATCCATTACGCCCTAAGGCAGCGTATTAAAAGTATAATCCCTCTGCTATACATAACGCCCGTGTTGTACCTAACTGCGAACAAACATGGAGGTAATGTAATAAGAAAGACACACAGTATTAATCTCTGCTTTCCTTGCGTCATAGCAATATAGCGAAAATGAAACCCATTTTCCAGTTTCGGTCTATGTAGTCCTTCGAAGCGTTAGTTTTTCTTTGAGCTTTGTGCTTTTACGTAGATTGGCTCTTTGAGACACACCAAGTATATATTTGCCATATCTGTTTTGATGCAGTAGTAAATGAATGGTATTGAATTCGAATTCCGGCATGAAAAAGAAGTCATTAGTAATGACTTCTTTTTCTAAGCAATAGACATTTGAGAAAATATAGTAGCAGTACCATTCGCTAACGTGACGGAAAACATCATGACGAAACCTGAGTGTCTGAAGTATTCAAATACCTCATTATCATCGTTATCAACCCTTGTATGTCCCCACTGCTGGGGCACGGGTCTCTTCCTGCATCGCAGGAAGGTTAGGCCATACTCCACCACGGGGGCCAAGTCCGGGTTGGTGGAGGATTGTAAGACAGTGGCGGGCCTTACTGTCAGAAGTTATCAAGCCGCCCATAAGCCCTCTGACATGGCTTAACGACTGCCATTATATGACAGCCGGCACCAACAGTTTAACGTGCCTTGCGAATCACGGAAGCGTTTGGAAAAATGCCACTAGCGGTAGTCACGGGACGCTCACCCATCCCGTACCTGACCGCGCCTGTTGTTGCTTAACCAAGTGATTGATTCCAATCACTCGGTTCGCCTAGGCCACGAGCGCTTCAAATTCAAATACCTCAGCGCTTGAAAATACTACTCCACGGTGGGCACGAGTGGTAATTAAGCCCGTATTCTCTGTCTCTAAGAGAAGGCTTGTGCCCTGCAGTGGGACGTTTATAGCCTACGTATTTTTTTTATACTAAATGACTACATAGTTAATAACAAGAGAAGGCCTGTGCCCTAGAGTAGGACGTATACAATGATTAGTCTCTGCATCTACGTCATGAGATTTTATATACAGCGTTCATTGGTACCTTCTCTCACACTAGATGGGTAAAGTGTTCACTCAGCCGCTGCAGTGCCTGTTTTAGACGAAGTACGTAGTTAACGCTGAGCTGTGTGGTGTCGGCCTAGAGAATAGCACCAACCCAATTCTTCCCGCGGGTGTCGTGAAAGGCGACTAAGGGACACAAACCGGGGGGTGGGCAGCAGCGCCCCCTGCAGTACAATTCCACCGAACTGCGATCCCCAGCCCGCATGCCCAGCGAGGGGATTATGGGCATTACCCCCTATGATAGCACAACGTGGCGCTCTTTAGGGGAGGGCTATGTCCAGCAGTGGACTAGTACAGCCTGACTACGACGACGTAGTAAACCGCGGCTATCGCACTATAGAAGAGCTCGTGGCCTAGTCGAACCGAGTGACTGGAATCAATCACTTGAGTTAAGCAACAACAGACGTGGTCAGGTACGGGATAAGTGATCGTCCCGTGACTACCGCTAGTGACATTTTTTCAAGCGCTTCCGTGCTACGCAAGGGACGCTAAGCCCTTGTTGCGGGCTGTCATTTGATGGCAGTCGTTAAGCCATGTTAGAGGCCTTATGGGGGCTTGATAACTTCCGACAGAGTTACGCTATCGTTTGACGTATAACTGTTTGTTTTCTCGAATAAAGTTGAATAATTATTGTACCTATTCCATGTTTTGTTTAATACATTTCTTACTTGTAATCGTCTTACTATTAATTCGTATATTATGATGTGTCCTCTAATTTCCAAGACAAACAGTCCCAACTTCGATTTCGTTTCCTCTTTGGAACGTCCAATACAAATAAGCCGGAAACGGAGCACATAGAGTTTGGTTTGAGCTGGCTTTTGTAGAAGTCTAAAATAGAGATGCCAGTTCCGGGAATTCCTATTTGAGACTTGATTCTGTTGAGAGTCGAAATATTTATTGTGTCGATTACTAACTCTTGGATAGTGGTGGTTAGTTTGCTTAGCTACTATAGTGGTTATCAGAAGTTCAAATTACGTCGGGGTCACCACTATAGGAAAGAGCGAGTGATCGTGCGGTTCCGCTGTAAAAGGAAGTTTCCCGCCAGGCAGATCGTATGCCCGGGGTCCCCAGGCTGGGGACGACTGGTCCACCTATGGATAGGCGAACGTTATTTTTATGATATATCATGTGAACACTTTGATTGTGCGATGCAGGAGTGTTGGAGTTTGTAGTGCGCGCACAGAGATGACATGTGCTCGCCACACTACCGACATTGTGACCGACAGGGACCCGGTCATCGATTCTGTTATTGCATTATAGTGCAATGACAAATACATATTCAGGGCATATAGGGTGTTTTATCATACCATTGACGCCTACAAGGTTCAATGTATGGGCCCGCGTATACTTGAAGCAGTTATGAAATTAAATAGCGATGTTCATGTAGGTGTCATCGTACCCACAGTTAATTGGCAGAATTTAGGCTATTGCATAGAACTACAATTGATTGTTTATTACGAGAATTCAATATACATTGCAAAGTAGATCAACTCATAAAGGATATTGACCATTTTGTTTGAGCATCAGGCTAAACGTGAACAGAATATCAGTAAAAAGATAACTTGGTCAATAATTCTTATTTATTTTCAAACAAATAATTTTGCTTTCTTCGTTGTAACCATTGAACGTAAAAATAAAAAAAAACATTTTGCTGGATCGACATTCTTGTTGAGATTAAAGACGCCATTGCCTCCATTTTTAAAAGTTTCAAGTTTTTTTAGGTACGTACATGTTTTAAAACTAAAAAAATGTGACTGCCATAATCACAAAAAAAAGTTTTTAAAATATGACAAAACAGTTTGTGATTGACACTATTGACAGCTTTTTTTTGTTGCCAGAAAAAAAGTAATCGATTTCCGATTCGATTCTTGTCGTATTTCTTTTCATTTGCTCGTGAGGGGTTTCTGAGAAGCTAAAGATATTTATTGATACACTTTTGTCTATTTATTCATTCCACACAAAACATTGTTTACAAAGCACACTAAAAATAACATAACATAAATCATGATATTAATTATTTCCCAATCGATAGTAAATTAATAATTAGTACTGGCAACACCAAAGCCGAAAGTGGCAAAAAAAGACAGGAAGAAAACTCATTAAATTGATTGTTTTTATCGTTTAAATGGTTACTCCGAAAATATAAAAAATATTCGTGTTTTTATTAATAATGACCATTTATTACTTTGTATCATTATGAACATGCTGTTCACGCATAGCCGAAAGTGGTCAATGTCCTTTACAAGTAGACTGCTACAAAATTCACCTTGTCATGTTATAATAAATTAATGATTTTAGTTTAATAAAACTAGACCTAGGATTTGCCACTTACTTGTCATCTTGGCTGATTTTTTTCGTTTCATCAACAATTATTTGTTACATGCACGCTCGCCGGCTGCGAGCACATTTTATCTTGCCATTCGCTAGTATATATTTTGTTTATACATTCCTAAATATTCCTTTATTCGTTTGACGAATTCGAAGTCTTTATTTAGACATGCATGCTCCATAATTTTGTAGTGGATGAAATCGGAATAACGCCAGTTTTATCCATGTTAGAGATTTTTTTGAAGCTTGCATGCTAAACGAACTGGTGACTCCCCCTATTTTCAAAATAAACGTAGCAACAAAAAGACTGTACCATTTAAAATCTGATTTCTTTTCCGAAAAATAATCGAATGTATTCCAACTGCGAATCGAGTCGTCGCAGCCTGTTGTGAAAGCGCGCCCTAAAATGACACTAAACGATTATTTCTAGATTGAGATAGTGGCTGAGAATTTCTCGTTAAAGAAAGCGCGAGTTGCGATTCGAGTCGAAACGGCTCAAAGATGTTTCTAACTCTTAACCGTCAGAGCTCACGCACGCCTCAAAAAAGTCTTTCTTCAGACCTGCATGCCCCATCCTCTCTTAGTGGATGAAATTGGAATTACGCTAGGTGTATTTATGCTTAAACGTAGCAACATAAAGACAGTTCCATTTAAAATCTGATTTCGATTTCGAAAAATAATCAATTGTATTCCAACCGCGAATCGGGTAATCGCAGGCTGTTGTGAAAGCGCGCTCTAAAGTGACACTGAACGATTACTTCTAGATCGAGATATTGGCTGAGAATTTCTCGATAAAGACGCGTTGCGATTCGAGTCGAGACGGCTCAAAGGTGTTTCCAACTCTTGAGCATTTCGCTCAGAGTATCTTTTTCTTGTTATATTCGCGTACCTAGCCGAATGGCGGCGGAATTTTGTCTCATTTTCAATTTGTCTTATCTCAAATGGAATTTTGCAACGTTTTTGCAATATAAAGCTTTTATAAGACAAGTCACCTGACTATGATATTTAACAAAATGAGGCTTAGACTAGTGATCAATTTCCCAAACTTTTTTAGGAAAGCGCTGTCGTCAAATCTAGTACAGTTATCCGCGATCTGACCAAAAAAAGAACCTTTTCCCGTTGAGTGGTGTCCTTGAAATTAAACAAAAGGTTCTTTTGTCCTATCGGAACAGAAAAAAATGTACTAGTCATTTTCAAGGCCATCAGTCAACGAGTTAAACTTATGTTTCTGATATACAACTTACCTATTAGACAGGTACTCAAGAAGAATAAAGGTTATTTCATATAAATGACATATAAAACTACAAAGACGCTCTAAATTATACTTTGAAATCTTTCTTTGTTCATCCAGTCAACCCAATTTCCATCGCAGTATAAATCAATCAATCTGCCTGTACTCGTCCACTGCAAAACATAGGCTTCCCCAAGGCCACCACTTTCTTCTGTCCTCCGTCATCCTCATCCAGCCATTGAAGCAAACTGCTTCTACGCTGTATCCATAGTAGTTAGATAGTAATAAGAATCTTACATATATTTAGACTATGGCAGTTCCCCTTCCCAAACCATATTTTTTTCAGCAGGGACATAAAACTGCAAGATAGAGTCAAGTCTGCCTTGTCAAGAGAACTCAACAGGCCTCTACGTAACAAGGGTGCGTGTCATCGAATAAACATTTCCGTCGACCCTGGCGGCACTTATGGGGTGTTAGAAAAAGGCGACGGTTTTCTGGGGAGTTGTTTAGTTGCCCACACATATAACATCAGCTAGGTATTACCAATAGCTTTCAGTTTTTCTAAAACGACTAATTATTTTACAGTGATCTAATATCATTTATGGTTTTATACGATGTATAATATGGTATTATATATCGTATAACACCACACTGCTGTGTGGTGTCGGCCTAGAGAATAGCACCAACCCAAATTCTTCCCGCGGTTGTCGTAAAAGGCGACTAAGGGACACAAACCAGGGGGTGGGCAGCAGCGCCCCCTGCAGTACAATTCCACCAAACTGCGATCCCCAACCCGCATGCCCAGCGTAGGGATTATGGGCATTACCCCCCCAATGATGGCACAACCTTGCGCTATGGCACTCATTAGGGGAGGGCTATGTCCAGCAGTGGAATAATATAGCCTGAAGAAGAAGATGAAGAAGTTATGGTATTATACAATAAATCGCTCGTAGTCCCGGTTGCCTGTTGAGTGACGTGTGACCTTACAAGGTTTGATACCGAAGAAAGTTTGACACTGCTTCCTATTTCCATTTTCAGGACAGAGCATAAGCAAAAACAAATCAACCGAGTGCATATGTCACATTATTGTCAAGTAAATATATAAGCACATCATACTAAAAGTTCCGTACAACCATTAAGTACTATATATTTTTTACTAACCACATTTTTTCAAGTAAATAAAAAATACATCGTTACTAACGGTTGAACCCTCGGCGGCAACATGGTCAGTTTTTTTTTGTTTTCGTCGTCCTAAAAATAAAAATAGAAATAGAACAGTGTCCATTGCCAAAGCCTCAGAACTGCTGCCGTCTCGTAGTAGCTGAGAATGTAAACGCCTACAAAGCTAATAGACAATCACAATTCGAAGCCTGTCTTGTCACATCTACATAATTGCGTCGGCAATCCCTCCGTGTAAGCAATGCACAAGATTACAGACGAAATAGCTTGAGACCTAACGTGAGACTTCTTGTTCTTCTTCTTCAGGCTATATTAGTCCACTGCTGGACATAGCCCTCCCCTAATGAGCGCAAGGTTGTACCATCATTGGGGGGTAATGCCTATAATCCCCACGCTGGGCATGCGGGTTGGGGATCGCAGTTTGGTGGAATTGTACTGCAGGGGCGCTGCTGCCCACCCCCCGGTTTATATCCCTTAGTCGCGTTACGACACCCGCGGAAAGAATTTGGGTTGGTGCTACTCTCTAGGCCGACACTGCACAGCCGTGAGACTACAAAAACAAAATGTTTACTTAATCATCATCATCAACGCATTATGTCTCCATCGAGGGTCACGGGTCTCTTCCCTGAGGAAGGTACAGGCCACGAGGGCCAAGTCTGGATTAGTGGAGGCTTGCGAGATTAGTAGCTGCTCTTACTGTCAGAAGTTTTCAACCCGCTCTACGGCCTCTGACTTGGCTTAACGACAGCCATCTATCGACGGCAGTCAGTAACAACTGCTTAACGTGCCTTGCGAAGCATGGAATCGTGCGAAAAAATGCCACTAGCGTTAGTCATAGACGGTTTACCCATCCATGCACTGAACGCGCCCTGTGTTGCTTAACCTTCGTGATTGTTTAAGATCATTCAGGTAGCTGGGGTTATGAGCATTAGTAGCTGTAGCCCAGTGGACAGTACAATGGACTCCGAAGCGAGAGATCTAGTTCAATTCCCAGTGCCCGCACTGGAAATTAATGTTAACTGTGAAGGCAAACATCGTGAGGAAACCTAAGTGTATGAGGTGTTCAAATAGATAGGTAGAGAACCCTTTATTGCACAGGCAGACAAAAGAATACAACCATGATTTCAAATACCTCAGTGCTTGAAATCGCTAATCCACGGTGGGCATGGGTGGTAATTAAGCCCATAATCTCTCTTTCTGAGAAAGCCCGAGGATTGCAATGGGACGTTTATAGGCCAGATAAAATAACCCAGCAAGACTCAAGTTTGAGCAATCCGTATGGTTTTTAATTTGGAGTTATATAGACTCTTTCTTATAAAACAATCCCTCGGGAAATGAAACACCGTGTGCAGCGGACCCAAGGTATATTGCTCCTAGTAAACAAGCGATGTTAATCGTGTCACTCGCCTAGGCAATGTTATTAGTACAAGTCAAGCTTTGTGATCAGAAAATTGTTGTAACCTACGCTTTCTACCTAACGTCAGTCACAGGGACGGATACACTCTCCTTATTTAAAGCGTTATGGTCTTATTATGTTATCTGAACTGTTGAGAAGTTAAGAGTATTTTCACATTAAGGGCTTTGGGATACTAACTAGTGCCACTAATGGAATGAAAATCACAGATTGTTTAAAGGAAACATCTTAACCCTAGAAGCCTAACCTTCTTAAAAAATACATAAAGCCTTAATATACGCCTTAATATATTTTAAGGTTGGATTTCAATAGGTAATAAAACACAAATTAAGCATTGAAATCTTTAATCAAAGTATTTTTTTGAAACCAATTAAAATAATCTCATCATATTGGAACAAAAATGTAACTATTTTTAATTGACGATAAAATTAATTTTATTATTTATTTTTTTTAACCTTTTCTTATTATTAATGAGTTATTCTATAAACAATTATTAAATTTAATCAAATTTTTAGTGATTAGCTTACAGTTTTGAGCAGTCTACACATACATCAACTTTTTGTTCGCAAGTCAGTAGACTTGTTGCACCTATGACATACTAATTTATACATTATCTTCTTTTTGTAAGCTAAAAAGGAGCAATATTTTCGTTTTTTGTGCTCTGCTCTGACTCTTCAGCCAGAACTTCTTTGCTAGAATGAGTAGGTTTAACGAGAATTTGAGTAATATTTTCGCGTAGAGCTCTCTTCATCGTCGGCGCGTCAAGTCTCCTCTCCATCCAAGGCTTCACCAAACCTGTATTGAGCTACTTCATAAATTATCTTCTATTTAGAGGTTTCTTGTTGTTTTTTATACGTGAATAATAACAGAGTAGACAAACGCCATGTTGAAGATGCCGTAGTAGACCATACAATGTCCATTCTTACCGTGAAGCTGCAGGAAACACGATGTATTCGATCTGAGCTGTCTGAAGCCGAAGAATTAGCAAGAGTAGATGGATGACTAGCTGCAGTCGGTGTAGAGACCGTATCTTCAGGGTAAATGATTGTAAACATAAGACCTCCTCCATAACATAGTCGTTTTCGTCTTAACTCTGAATATCATCCTCAACTTGATCATCCTCGTCTTCAGAAGCGGAGTCTCCCAGAGAACCAGTATCTTCTTCGTCTAAGATCGCCAACAGGTCGCCTTGTTTAGCTGTTTAGGCTGTGACCTATTTTATCCGAAACAACGCCAATAAACATATAAAAACTAACAATAGCAAACTGTCACACTCTTGGTTAAAAATTACGCAAAGCCTAAACATACGCCTCACAGGCGTACTACACGTGGAACTTACCGTAGCGATATGGGCACCATTCGCAAGCTCCCGGCGGCCACTGAGTTGGCAAAAGTGCACGAACCCGTAACTTCGCCCGTTAAAAAGAGGTAGACAATTTCCGAAGGCGTGTACGCCTCAGAGGCGCAGAGATATGGCTTCTAGGGTTAAATCATAAAATATGTGATAACAATGTGCTGAAATAGTATCACTGTCATACGAAAACTTTATTTTAATAATAAATATTGGCGTTTTGCATCTACTTAATGAGATGATTTATACAGCGTTCAGTGGCATCTTCACTCACACTAGATGGGTGAATGGACCACTCCGACGCTGTAGTACCTGGCTGTAGTTGCCCAGCACCTATAACATCCTGACCGCTTAATCGGCCTGGCCCACAAGATAGACTAGTTAATACGTGCGGAGCCAACCAGGCCGCGGGTTTCCTCACGATGTTTTCCTTCAACGTTAGCGTGTGGTATTGCGACTACAAATTCGCAAATGAAGACTTTATTTTATAATTATTGTTATAATTGCATATTTGTTTGTGGCAAAATAAATCATTTATTCATTCAACTACTTGTAGAACATACCTACAGCCTAGAACGTAGTAACAATATCCTAGGGCTGTAATCAATTTCGTCTATAAACGGCTGGAAATTGATTTAAGTCCTAGGTAAGCAGCCCAAAGCGCCTTAATGTTACTGCGCTGTTCCTCTCTCAATGATTTTATAAAGACTTTTCGGGGCGCCAACTAGCGCTACCAATGAAAAAAAAACATAACTTGTTTTGTAATACATATTTATCTAAAAGTAAACATGAGAAATCTTAACAACTGTAACAACACCTATCAATAGATTACAACTTTAATCAAATACCGCTATAAACGGCCGTTGTTGGCGGAAAGTGATTAAAGTCCTTGGTTTAGATAGACTCTAGACTGTAAAAGTAGTTGTTACAGTTGTTAAGACTTCTCATCTCCTTCTTCTTCTTTAGGCTATATGTAAGTCCACCGCTAGACATAGCCCTCTCCTAATGAGCGCCATTGCGCCCTGTCTTTAGCTTGCCGCATCCAGCATCTGCCGGCAGTTTTTTGCAGATCGTCACCCCGCCTAGTCGGAAAGAGTCCTACAACTACGTTTGCCGAGTCGCGGTCTCCACTCAAGAACACGTTTACTACAACGGTTGTCGGTTCACATTTAAATAAAAACGTATTAGTACACAAGTTATGATTTTTTCTCAGTGGGTGCGGTAGTTACTAACCGAAGCACCTAAAACATAATTATTTATCATACTTTTATCACAAGTGAAACAACCCGCGAACGAACGAAAAATAACTAAGGTGGTCGACATAGAGGACATTTAGCAAACGAAATTGCAATGGGCTGGTCACATATGCCGAAGGACCGATGGTCGATGGGGCTCAAGGGTTCTTGAGTGCAGACCTCGAACTGGCAAACGCAGCATAGGAGCTTCGTCTACGCAAGATCATCGGGTAGATTTTTTCCTACGTACTTGACACTTATCGATATATTTTGGACAATTCACACAATATCTTCATAAATTGTAGCCTATGGGTAATCTACATTATTGTAAAGTTTAATTAAACACAATTCAAAGAGCAACATTCATTTTGTAAGTATGGACGGATGGCCATCTATACTTACAACTTTCGCGTTTATAATATTAGTAAGGTACTTGAGCTTAGTAGTTTTGTTTTGTTTTTAGAATAAGATAAGATAAGAATATTCTTTATTGTACACACCACAAAATATAAGAGACAACAGTTACAAAAGAAGAGGTACAATTGACGGCCTTATTGCTGATAGCAATTTCTTCCAGGCAACCTTAAACCGGAAAGATTGCTGAAGGAGAAATTGAGACGGGTATTTGTTGCTCATCGAATATTAATATACATACGTATACGTAATAAAATAAACTTACATAGATATCTAGAATATCTCTATGTAGAATCGGTTAAATTTTAGTTTATTTCGGTTCCAATAACTTGTCATCTTTAAATAGGCTACCCTAAAAAAGACTCGTTTACTTAGCCTTGCTATAATTAGATTTGAACGTTACGCTTAAGCCGCGATTCGACGTTCTTGGTGCACGCGGATCTAGAAACCTATTTTAGCTACCCGGAAACTATTTTTATTACACTAGCGATCTTAGTCATGGTCAGCCCAGCTCTAATTTAGCTTAGCGGCCGCAACTTCAACGTCAGTGATCTTGGTTTTGGTGCGTGGTGTCGACGCCGATCTCATTATTTATTTCATATCGCCACACACACCACTCATTCGTTCATTCACGCACTCAACTCACTCACTCGTTTCCTAATCCTTTGCCTTCAACTCATTCTCTGCCGCACTTCCTTCCGCTCCTAGTACGAAACCGCGCCCGCGCCGCTCGCATCGCAAAAGTGTATCTTATTAAAATTCTCAATTAATTCTCGCTGGACTTCTAAACATCAGTGCTGTGCTGTGTTTCAAAGACTTCTTAAAAACAATTTAACTCTGGAAACTAACTAGAAGAGGACAGGTCCGGACCGGCCTCCGCGTCCAGCTGCAGAGCCGAGCTATCGAAGAACTCCAGGTACCTTCCTCCTCCTAGTCTCCAAGTTTGGTCCTTCGAGCCGGATACCCTCTCTCATCAATTACTCACTCATAATCACAACACTCATAATACTCGCACTCTCTAAAACTCGCAAATAGTTTATTTGCAAATCTCGCATATCGACGCCATCTTTTTCATACCTACCGCCCGTACATTTTTACCTATTTCCAAGGGAATCTCGCTAACGCAAACTCACTACCTATCATACTCGCATTAACACGCATTTCTCAACATTCCTCTACTTGTATTTAATTATATTTTCATCCGCAAATTCCTATTTCAAAAGTTTAAATCAACGTGTTCTTGGCCCCACTCGATTTAAGAAATCTCACTCTTATTTTTATTAGTAATACGGCGCATTTTCCACCCGCATTAAGTACTTTGTCAACCGCTTGTCGCACGTAGGTACTTTCCGGATTATTCTATTTTTTTCAACCGACTTTAGGCATGGTTGGGAAAGGAAAGAAAGGGCTCCTGCCTGATGACGGGGACGGTGATGACGCGAAAAGTGCCCGGATAAGGTTTCTCGAATACAAACAAAAAAGTTTGTTGCAAATCGCTCAAGAAATTTATGATCTCAGCCTGAAGGTTGATGACCCCAATGCTCGCTCACAATTTCTCGCTAGAACACTGTCACTGGAAAACACTCGCACAGATTTCGTTGAAACCCTAGATAACCTCATCTTAGAGTACATGAAGGAAGATCCTACAGCACAGCCAGATCACAGCTTGCTCAGCTCCTTCGACACATTGTACTGTTACATAAAACAAACAGAAAGTACACTCCGACAGCAAGCACAGGACAAAAAGAAGGAACATGATCACATAAACCTCAAGCTACCGCCACTACAGTTGGCAAGTTTTGATGGCACTCCGAGTAAGTGGCCAGTGTTCCATGAAAACTTCTCAAGTCTCATACACTCAAACCCACGTCTCTCTAATGCTGAAAAAATACAGTATTTAATTGGATGTCTCTCCGGCAAGGCACTCAATGTTTGTTCAGGCATTAGTGCTACCTCAGAAAACTATGACATAGTCTGGAACGCTCTTCTAGAGAAATACCAAGATGTCAGGGTTCAAGCCTCTCTCTATTTAGAACAAATGTTACAGCAGAAGCCTGGTCAGACAATTGAAAATTTAATTGACAACTTCTGTTCCGCTGAAGCTGCTCTGCGCCGTTTAGACATTCAAGATTTATCAGATTTCATTATAACTCACATTGCCCTCAGCAAACTTGACAAGGAAATTGTCAACTTATTTGAACAGTCTCACAGGGATATGGCCATGCCAACATTCAGGCTCTTGACTCAGTTTCTCAAAGAACAAAATAAAATAAATACTCTCCGCAATCCAACCAACTCAACTCAAAAATCTAAAGACTACACATTAAATAAAACCTACAATAAAGGTCCACTCAACGCAAAGACTCCAGGCAAAAATGTTACACAGGCTTTCTTAGTGAGCGCTCAGCCTAACTCAACTCAACCTCATACTCGCAACTCAAACTTAACTCAACCTCATACTCTCAACTCCAACTCAACTCCACCAACCACAGGTCAACGACCCTGCGCGGTTTGTGGAGCCTCACTAGCTCATGCGTTGTTTAGATGCCCAGTATTTTTGCATGAAACTCCCCGCACCAGACTTAACATTGCATCAAAGTTCGACTTTTGCAAAAATTGTCTAGGTTTTCACGATACCTACGCTTGTGCTTCGCAGAATAGGTGCAAAGTTTGTCACAAAAAACATCATACTCTCCTACATCTCGATTCCTATATTTCGGGAATCGAACCCGCACCCTCTACGCACAACCACTCGACCTATGCCACGCGCGCGCCGAATGGCCCGCGCCCCGCGCCTCAAGTCAATTCGCCACCTCCTGCTGCGCCGCAATCTGTCGCGCCCGCTGCTCGCTATGGCGCGCGGCCCGCTCCCCCCGCGCCTCACGCACTCCCTGCTACCGCCTTGCCGCTGTCTGATACAATCGCGCGCACCGCTCAGCTCGAACCTACGGTTTCCCGCACAAACTTAGCTCTCAGCGTCACGATGCCCGAATCAACTCAAAGCAGAGACAGTACGGTTTTATTGCCTACTGCGGCTGTACTTGTTTACAAGGAAAATAAAATCACAGAAAATCCCTCTCAAATCAGAGTATTTCTTGACTCTGGCTCCATGAGCCACTTTATTACAAAAAGTTGTTGTGATGCATTAAATTTAAAAATTAAACCCGCAAACTCAACCGTAAAGGGAATTGGTCAGACAGAAAGCTCATCTCTCGGTGTCACCACTCTGACAATACACTCTCGTTATGACCCACGGTGTTCTTACACTATCAACGCTCGCGTCATTGATTCTATCACTGATCAACTACCTAGCGCTCGCGTAGACACATCTCAGCTTGAGCATTTGTGCTATCTACCTATGGCTGACGATAGCTACCACTCTCCCGCGCAAATTGACTGCCTAATAGGTAGTGAACTCTTCCCGCTCTTGTTAGGAAGTGACAAAGTAACATCAGCTCACTCCTCAGTCGTCGCCCTTCAAACTACGTTAGGTTATATTGCCATGGGTCGTGCCGACTGTGATTCCCGTTTTACTCAACATCCATCACGCTCTGAAAAAACGTTTTTTTGTCAAACTCAAAACTCAACACTTGAGACACTCACGCAACGTTTTTGGGAACTCGAAACCGTTCCAACTAAAACTCATATTAGTCCAGATGACGAAAAGTGTGAACAGATTTTTCAGTCAAGCTACACTCGCGAACAATCTGGAACTTACACTGTTCAACTGCCATTTAAGACCGCAACCTCTGAATTAGGCAATTCACATGCCAGCGCTAAGGCTCAATACTTACGTCTCGAAAAGAAACTTGACGCTGACACTGAGCTACGCTCGAACTATAATTCTACAATTAACGATTACATTCAAAAGGGCTATCTTTCCAAGATTGAAAACCCTTCACGCGAAATTGACCACTATTATATTCCTCATAGAGCTGTTTATCGTCCTGATAAACAAACCACAAAAACACGCATTGTTCTCAACGCTGGTTGTAAAACCTCCTCGGGTAAATCCCTCAATGATATTTTGTACACAGGACCCAATTTACAAAGTAGCATATTAGAGCTCTTGATAAACTTGCGCATTTTCTCAACCGCGCTGACGGCGGATATTGAAAACATGTATTTTAGAATAAAACTCGTTTCCGAGCATCATGCATTTCAACGGATACTCTTTCGTTTTTCCTCTGAAAAAGAAATTGATACCTACCAATTTAACCGCGTTTCCTTCGGTATTTCAAGTTCCCCGTATCTCGCAATGAGGGTAGTCCGACAGCTCGCCGCGGACAGTCGCGATACTCACCCGCTCGCAGCCTACGAAGCTCAACACCACATGTATATGGACGATTATGTTGGCTCGATAGATGGCGCTGACAAAGCTTACCAAATTTACCGCGAAATGGTCGATATGTTTGACCGTGGTGGATTCAAATTGGTAAAATGGATCTCTAATGACTCTGAATTATTAAATAAAATTCCCGCTTGTCATCAAAACCCGCAACTCATACATTTTGACTCAGATTCCAACACAAAGATAATAGGTATTCAATGGAACCCTAACAATGACTCATTTCAATTTAAAATAAACTCTGACATGCAAGAGTGTACAAAACGCGCAATTCTATCAGTTACAGCACGCTTATTTGACCCTCTCGGTCTTCTCGGTCCTGTCACCGCTTACATGAAGCTCCTCGTCCAAGAATGCTGGAAGTTGAGCCTCGACTGGGACGAACCAGTTCCACTTTGTATCTCAAACAAGTGGTGTTTGTTTCACGAGCAGCTCGCTCAGCTTGAACAAATTAAAATCCCGCGCCATGTTGGCATTTTTTCTCACTCTCACATTACTCTCGCTGGTTTCGCCGACGCAAGCGAGGCTTGCTATGGTGCCACAGTGTACATCAAAGTCAGTACCGATGACTGCTCTGTCGGTTCTGTACAACTACTCGCCTCCAAGTCTCGACTGGCTCCACTAAAGAAAGTCTCGCTCGCACGTCTCGAACTCTGCGCCGCACTTTTACTAGCGAATCTTCTCACAGTTGTTCTGGACGTTCTCTCTAGACGCTGCAAAGTAAATGATATTTACGCATTTTCTGACTCGACTATTACGCTCACCTGGATTCACTCGCCCGCATATAAATTTCACACGTTTGTCGCGAACAGGGTTACTGAAATAAATGAAAAAATATCAGCTGCCCATTGGTTTCATATTGACGGCCGTGAAAACCCCGCTGATATACTCTCGCGCCCTGTCACGCCTTCAGTACTCATAGATAACACTCTTTGGTTTCACTCACCTAAATGGCTCGCTCTTCCAGCTGCCAATTGGCCCATTCAAGAATTTAAAGTTAACCCTATCGCAGATGAGATCCCTGAAACAAAGACAATTTCTATGAAAACGATAGAAACTCGTTCTCCGCATTCGTCGACTCATTTGTTGTCAGACATGATGGAACGTTTCTCTAGTTACTCAAAATTACTACGCACTATTGTCTACGTCTTGCGTTTTTCAAAACGGCTCCACTCACACGGACCAATCTCGCCCGCCGATATAGAGTTCGCTGAACTTTATGTCATTCGTCATGTTCAAAACGCACATTTTTCGCAAGATCTTTCAGCGCTTAAAAAGCAAAAGAGTTGCATAAATAAATCTCTGATCAAGTTGAATCCCTTTCTCGATGAGAATGGTCTTATTCGAGTAGGTGGAAGACTCACGCATTCACAATTAAATTATGATATAAAATACCCAATTTTGCTTCCTGCGAAAAATCGATTGACTCAATTGATAGTAGATTATTATCATTTAAACAACCTTCATACTGGTCCCGCACTCTTACTCTCGCTGTTGAGACAAAAATTTTGGATTATCGCCGCTCGTAATCTAGTTCGTCAAAGAGTACATCAATGTAACGTATGTTTTCGTCTCAACCCTAAAAACACTTACCCACGCATGGGAGATCTTCCCTACTTTAGAGTATCAGAAGTTAAAGCCTTCGTGTACACCGCAGTAGACTACGCAGGTCCCTTTTATATCACGCACATTCGCCGTCGCGGCATCAAAAGTCAAAAGGCATACATTTGTCTCTTTGTCTGTCTTACAACTAAAGCACTACACCTAGAGTTAGTAACAGACCTGAGTTCAGATTTGTTTCTCGCCGCGTTCAAACGTTTTATCTCTCGCAGAGGCCCCGTATCTATGATATATAGCGACGGAGGTACTAATTTCATTGGTGCCAAAAGAAAATTGGACGAAGTGTACAAACTCATTCAGTCAGATTCTCATAAAAATTTCATTGAACAAAATTTATCTGAACACCGCATTCAATTCAAACATAGCCCTCCTTATGGACCACATTTCAACGGCTTGTGTGAGTCCAATGTTCGCTGCGTTAAAACTCATTTATACCGGGTGATAGGTACTCAAATACTCACGTATGAAGAATTCAACACTGTTCTCGTACAAATAGAAGGTTTGCTCAACAGTAGACCTCTTTGCATTCTAAGCTCTGATCCGTCTGACCCCTCTGCGCTAACACCTAATCATTTTTTAAACATAACGCCGCTTAAATACTTACCTGCCGAAAACTTAACTCATCAACCAGAAAATCGTCTTACTCGCTTCCAATTACTCACTAAAATAACTCACTCATTCTGGCAACGTTGGAGCCAAGAATATCTCACTTCACTCCAACAAAGGGAGAAGTGGGGTCAGCTATCTGTACCTATCCAACTAGGTACTATTGTTTTAATTAAAGATGTCCACGCTCATCCTCTGTGTTGGCCACTCGGCATCATCGAGGAACTTTATCCTGGTAAGGACAACATTATACGCGCCGTCAAAGTGCGAACCACTTCTGCTAGCTACGTGCGACCAGTGGTTGGTGTTTGTCCTTTGCCTCTACAGTAAATCTTTTACGCATTTTTAACTAATTAGTTTAACGCTACGCTATTGTAACATATCTCATCATCTCATTTGATTCTTGTTTATAGGAAACCTCTAGGCCGGCGGAGTTGTCGACGCCGATCTCATTATTTATTTCATATCGCCACACACACCACTCATTCGTTCATTCACGCACTCAACTCACTCACTCGTTTCCTAATCCTTTGCCTTCAACTCATTCTCTGCCGCACTTCCTTCCGCTCCTAGTACGAAACCGCGCCCGCGCCGCTCGCATCGCAAAAGTGTATCTTATTAAAATTCTCAATTAATTCTCGCTGGACTTCTAAACATCAGTGCTGTGCTGTGTTTCAAAGACTTCTTAAAAACAATTTAACTCTGGAAACTAACTAGAAGAGGACAGGTCCGGACCGGCCTCCGCGTCCAGCTGCAGAGCCGAGCTATCGAAGAACTCCAGGTACCTTCCTCCTCCTAGTCTCCACGTGGTGTTGAGGATTTTATCAATCCTTTTAATTCCATCTTGCTGCGCTCCATTGCCCTTTGGCAATTTATTCATTGTATTATATTTAGATAGCCAGCGCACACGATACTAGTAGCATCTCGATATCAACCTTTGTATGTCCTTACTGCTGGGACACGAGTCTATTCCTGCTTCACAGGAAGGTTAAGCCATACTCCACTTCAGGAGCCAAGTCTGGGCCGGTGGAATATTGTAAGACAGTGGGGGGCGTCACTGTCAGAAGTTTGCAAGCCGGCCATAAGACCTCTAACATGGCTTAACTACAGTAATTACATGACAGCCAGCACTAACGGCTTAGCGTGCCTTACGAAGTACGGAAGCGCTCGGAAAAAATGCCACTAGTGACAGTCACGGGACGGTCACCCATCCTGAAGGGATATGATGAAGAATTAGGCACGATTGTTCAGACAAACTTGGATTTAATTTCAGAGAACAGTTGACATTGAGCACGTAAAAATGAAAGGGGAGAGACAAAGACAATCCCTTCTTAGACAATCAAGATTGTGTTTACGAATATAGGTACATTGTATTACATGAGCATTTATGAAGAATCCAACACTGCCCCTTAAACCAATCTGGTAAAACAGATATATTATCTATGCATTATAACTACTATGTACTTGAAACAAAGAGAAAAATATATGTATAATATTACTCTTAAGTTTTATAAACAAGTAATATGTATAGTGTTAGTACTCGTAGTACACAGTCACAGAATCTTACAAATGTATTTAGAAATAAATACATATTTATTTACTTGTCTCTATTTCCAATACAAAAATATTTCCTTACATTACAAAAGAAACAAAAAATACAGTTATGAATTTAAACAAATTTTAGCAAAGGCATAAACCTTTCACAAACTCATAATGTTTTTCTCTTGTTAATGGTTTAGTCAAAACATCTGCTATCATTACATCTGTAGGTAAATATTTTACAGTTATTAAATTATTTCTAATGGTTTCTCTGATAAAGTGATGACGTACATCAATGTGTTTAGTCCTACTGTGATACATACTGTTAGCAGTCAGTTTTTGAGCTGATTGATTATCATTATAAATCAATATTTTAGTTTGTTTATGTAACAATTCGTTTAGAAAACTTTTAATAAATAAAGCCTCCTTACAGGCATCTGACAAGGCCATGTATTCTGCCTCTGTGCTAGAGAGAGCAACAGTTCTTTGTTTGCGACTTTCCCAGGAAATAATTGAACATCCTAGTTTAAATACAAACCCCGTGTAGGATTTGCGGTCAATTTCATTTGCTGCCCAGTCTGCATCGACATAAGCAGTGACATCAAGCCCACCCTTTTGGAAAATCAAATGAAAATCGGATGTACCTTTAAGATACCGCAGCACACGCTTGGCCGCTTTCCAGTGAGTCTCTGCATGTGAGTTGTTGAACTGGCTGAGAACACTTACTGCATGAGCAATGTCCGGTCTACTGCAAACTGAAATATACATGAGACAGCCAATTAAGTTCCTATAATTAGAATTTTCTTCTTTTTCTTCACTTGCAGTCAACTTAATTCCTTTTTCCATTGGTGTATTTGCAGATTTACAATCATTCATGCGAAATCTGTCTAAGACTTTCATTATGTACCCGGACTGATCCAAGGTTATTTTGTCACCTTGTCTGCAGACCCGCATTCCTAGTATTTGATGCACAGGACCTAAGTCTCTCATTTCAAATTCTGTCATTAGAGAATTCTTAATTTCTTCTTTATTTATAGAATTTTTGCTGGAAAACAACAATATGTCATCGACATATAATGCTATTATTATTATTTCATCATTTATGTCTTTGAAATACACACACGGTTCTGATGTGGTTCTGTTGAAGTTCATTTTCTTCAATAAAACTTCATTTATTTTATCATACCACATTTTTGAAGCTTGTTTGAGGCCGTATATGGCTTTATTCAATTTACAAACCATATGCTCTTTGCCTTTTTGTACAAACCCTTCTGGTTGTTCCATAAACACAGTTTCATCAAGGTCACCATTCAAGTATGCAGTTTTTACATCCAAATGTTCGATATTTAAATCATTCTCTGCTGCTATTGCTAGTAACATTCGTATAGTTGAATGTCTGACCACTGGTGAAAATGTTTCTGAATAATCAACACCATATTTTTGTGTGTATCCTTTTGCAACAAGTCGAGCCTTGTATTTTAAAAGCGCTCCATTTGAGCCTGTCTTTGTTTTAAATACCCATTTGCATTTTATAGCCTTCTGGGCTTCTGGTCTTTCTACCAGAGTAAAACATTTGTTGTGAATGAATGAATTATACTCATCTATCATCGCACGCTTCCACTGCGCTGCTAACGGGCTGCTTAAGGCTTCCTTCACTGTCTCAGGATCATTGTCATTGTTGCATAACTTTTGCACCATTAGTATAGCTTCAGATGACGACTCAAATGAAGAATCTGAAGTTTCTGCCGGTGTGGAGTGTCCTGGAACGTAAGTTGAATCCGAAGCAGCATTTGTTATGATACTTTGATCACTATCCGAGTCATTCACTGTGATTGTACTGAGTCTTCTTGTTGATTGGTCATCAAAAATTTGTGAACTCAAAGTGGATGTCTCGGTTAGCCGTTGGGGCTGTGGCTGATGATCAGTCGTTTGAGTTGTGACTGTTTCATCAGACACTACATTCCCGGATTGTGGGGAATCGAGATCAAAGTTTATATAAATCTCTTTATCATCATGTGACCTATTTTCATTGAAACAATTTTCCATAAATATTACATCCCTGGCTTTAATGCATTTGTATGATTTGTGTGGGTCAAGCAGCCGGAATCCTTTTGTATCCTCACAGTAGCCTACAAATATGTACTGCTTTGTTTTTGAATCTAATTTGGTTCGATTCTTGATCACTGCATGGGCTATGCATCCGAAAATGTGTAAATTATTTAAATTTACCTTTTTGTTGCTCCATTTCTCTTCTGGCACAAGTCCAGCCACAGCTTTAGTTGGGGATCTGTTTTTCAAGTAAACAGCCGTGTTGACAGCTTCTGCCCAAAACTTGTTGCTGAGTTGAGCATCCCGGAGCATACACCTTGTCTTTTCCACTATGGTCCGGTTTGCACGCTCGGCTACACCGTTCTGCTGAGGAGAATGGGGAACTGTAGTATGATGCTTAATACCATGTTGTTTCAGGAATTCCTGCATTTTTGTGTTGACATATTCACCCCCATTATCACTTCTAACTATTTTAATTTTAGCATTTGTTTCATTTTCCACCATTGCCTTAAATTGCTTAAAAAATTCAAAGACTTGGTCTTTTGATTGCAAAAAGTAGACAAATGTTTTTCTACTATAGTCATCGATGAAGGTTAAGAAATATCTTGAACCGCTGAAAGAAGCAGTTGGCATAGGGCCGCATAAGTCTGTATGAATGAGCCCTAGCACTTCGGTTGCTCTGTTGTATGACTTTTTAGGAAAAGGCAATCTAGGCTGTTTTCCTTCTACACATGCATTACATGGGTTAAAACTATCAGTTTTATAATTAATACCATCTGCCATACCTGCTTTAAGTAGAGCCATACTTCTAGAGTTGAGATGACCCAGCCGTTTATGCCAGATCTCTTGGGATTCAGTCGATGATGCAGTCATGGCCGCCGCATTGTCCACCTCGGGTGCTGATGTCACTGCCCTGTAGGAACTATTTCCCGTCTCTAAACACAGAGGCTTACCTACAGTATCCAGTTGATACACACCATTACAGAGAGTTGCAGTGGCCAAGATTTCTTGCCCATCTCTGACATAACATCTTTTGTTGTCAAATATGACTTTATATCCCTTTCTCACTAAAGAGCTTACCGACAAAAGGTTTGCTGAAAGGTTAGGAACAAAGTAAACATTGCTTATTGTCCTTAAACAGTCTTTCAGTTGAACTTTGACATCACCGTGTCCTGCTGTTTCAAGTTTTTCACCGTTTGCTACACTGACACTAATTGACTTTTCAACACTGAAATTGCACATAATACTTTTATTGTTGCACATGTGATTAGTAGCTCCGCTGTCTACATACTAGACATCACTTTTTATACCTGCTGATAGCGCGGTTAATAAGCTTTTGTCGCATCCTTTGGTGTCTTCTTGGTACGGCTGTAGCAGTCTTTGGTAAAGTGGCCTAATTTCTTGCATTTGTAGCACTTAGGGCCTTTCTTTGCTACTAATGCAGTCCCTTCCTGGTCCTTGTCATTCCTCCGGCTTGATTCTTGTAGAAGTTTGCCGCTAACAACATCGCTTGTAAGTTTGAGACTGGAATTCTCAAGCGCCATTATTAGAGGATCAAAGTGGGACGGCAATCCACTCAGCATTATTATTGCTACAAATTCATCATCAACTGGTGAACCTATATCTTGCAGTTGCTGCGTCAGGTTTGTTATTTTGCTCAGATAACATTGCATGTCCTCACATTCGGTGAGTTTTGTACCGAATAATAGCCTCAATAGGCTGAGTCGCCTGCATAGACCTTGGTCTTCGTATGCCTTAGCGAGGTTCTGCCACGCCTCGCGTGCTCCTTTCGCATTTCTAATATGTGGAAACGCTGCCAGTTGCACAGACAGACTGATCCGTGCCAATGCCTTTTGGGATTTCTTTTCGTCTTTGATTTCTACACTCTCAACAGCCTCCCAAAGATCCTCATGGATCAGTAACATCTTCATGAGAAATTTCCAAGTGCTGTAATTCTCAATACCTTTGAGTTTCTCGATGGTGTTACTTTGCTGGTAGGAATTCGCCATGCTACCGGCCGGTGTGACTTTGAGGTTAATTGTCGAAACCTGAAATATCCTGAAATATGCCGAAATACGCGAAACTAATTCTTTAATAATATCGCGGAAACTGTACTGGCCATAACCTGAAGGGATATGATGAAGAATTAGGCACGATTGTTCAGACAAACTTGGATTTAATTTCAGAGAACAGTTGACATTGAGCACGTAAAAATGAAAGGGGAGAGACAAAGACAATCCCTTCTTAGACAATCAAGATTGTGTTTACGAATATAGGTACATTGTATTACATGAGCATTTATGAAGAATCCAACACATCCTATACCTGACTTCGCCTATCGTTGTTTAATTCAAGACATTGATGCTAATCACTCGGTGCGACTGGGCCACGAGCGCTTCACTACTAGTAGCATCTAAGAATCTAAAATAGGTCACTTGTTCTGTTCGAGCATACTAAGAATGTGAAAACCCAGCTTTACGTTCGAGTATCGAGTTCTTACTAGGCGTGCATGTCGCCCGGTGAGGCAGTCTATCGATCAGCAGCTGAGAGGTTTCCCGTACACGATACGATAGTGAATGCGGTTCGTTAGGGATGTTAGAGCTCAGTGGGCGCGTGATCGTGCGTGGCTGTCGTTCCGCTTCGCGCTACGCGCCTTTTAGGTGAGTAGTAGTGATGTGAGGTGTGGTATCAATTGCTATTATGTTGCTTCTCGGTTATCGGTTTTAATAAACGTACAGTTCTTAAGCTTAGCTAGGTTTTTAGATAACCCAGTTCACGATGAAACTTTACGGTAAAGATAAAGCTCTAGCGGTACGGAATAATGGTTTGTAACAAGCCAGGCGTTTATACCTTTTATTTGAAGTCTTTTTCGTCAAATTGGTCAAAGCGAGCGGTGGTAGCTCAGTGGGTAGAACCATAGACTGGCAAGCGAGAGCCCCAGGTTCGATCCCGAGTGCGGGCATGTACCAATGACTTTGTTTAATTTCAAAGTTACGTACATTTGCGAATTTGCAGTCGCAATACCACACGCTAACGGTGAAGGAAAACATCGTGAGGAAACCCGCGGCTTGGTTGGCTCCGCACGTATTGACTAGTCTTTCCTGTGGGCTAGGCCGACTAAGCTGTCAGGATGGTATAGGTGCTGGGCAAGCCTTACACCATCTATAAAACCATGACCCAGGCACTACAGCTTCGGAGTGGTCCCTTCACCCATCTAGTGTAAGTGAAGATACCACTGGACGATGTATAAATCAAATCATCTCATTAAGTAGATGCAAAAAAAAGGTCAAAGCGCCAACCCAATATTTTTAGTAGCTCAACGTCTCCCCGATATTAGGTACCGACGTAAAATAAAGAGTAGTTTTTTTTATTTCATTATCTCCCCAGTATTACTTAGGTAAAATAAATAGTTTTAAGCGTAAAGTAGCTCTTAAGCTCTGTTGGGTCTTAGGATAGATAAACAAGGTCACGAAAAAACCTCTAGCGGTACGAAATAATGATTTGTAACAAGGCAGCCGCTAATACCTTTTCTTTGACGTCTTTTTCGTCAAAATTGGTCAAAGCGTTAACCCAATGTTTGATAGCTACAACACGATATTTTTGTATTAGTTTGACACCCAATATCTTCCCGGTGTTATATACGCCAAATTGATTCTTTGCGTTAACATAAAATTATGCAATGATAAAAAGTGGAGTATGGCCTAGAACTTCCTTAGGAACAGATCCGTGCCCCTCGGTGGGGACGTAATGGGTTGATGATGATGTTGAACGATAAATAGTGTCTAATACCATACATAACTTCACGTATGTATCCCAGAGGGGTAGATAGAGACCAGGGACTGCCACTTGCCACGATCCTGACAGATCACCTTCGCTTCATCATCATAGTGTCTAATAAAATTGCAATCTATCTAAAAAATACTTCCTTTATTCGTAAAGATAAACTGATTAAGAGTAAACTTACTGGAACATGAGAGCAAACTTTGAAATCATGTCTCGAATTGACCTCAGAAATAATGTAGTACACGAACTGGAAGAAGGCTCGAGATAAGCTGATGAAGACTGCGGAGGAGGCCAAGACCCACTAAGGACTTCACTTGTCATCGTCGGACACTAAGATACCCTGTGGAATGAAAATTATGTATCTATAAACTTACGTTGTTGATTCATTAACGTAAATAATAAAATATTTGCTAAGCAGAGCCTACAAAGCAGTGCCATCTAGAATGGCATACAGTATTTTCTGAGAGAAATAAATTAAGATTTTTAGGAATAAGAATAATTTATTTCCACAAACTTTACAGAGTTGATACAATTTAAAATTACAACTAGTTTATGAATCAAATACTATATTGGCTTCTGTTGCTTTGCTCGGCATGACCCCTGTATTACAGCAAGCAGTGCTAATTCTCCGATGAGATGGGGTAGTTTCTAGATACAAAAGTGATCGTAGTTATAATTTATTGCTTAGAAAATAAATTTACAAAAATAAAAACAAAGGCAAAGTCAAACTAATAGTAGTTATTTGTTCCTCTCTTTGCGTGTGGGTGCGTGTTTTTTTATTAGTATCACTTTATATAAATAATGGTTATGTTAGTATTGTTTGGCATGTTTATTAAATTTTTCATAAGAAATACCATCGAAAAGAAATAAAAGTGAAACTTTCATCCTCAAACGAGCCGAGGAAAAGTTTATTGCTTTTACAGTACAAAAGACCTTAAAAGTGGAGACATTGTCGTCACAATATTTTTAAAATGCAGGAATTTCAAAATAGAAATTTGAGTACAGTCTATTTATCCTTACTTGGCAAATTTAGTAAACAAGATTCTACCCGTAAAGTATGGATTTTAGTCGCAAAGCGCCATATTCCCGTAAATGACGTAATCGGGGAGACTATTTTAGATAACACGCTATCAATTTTATAAACAAAGTACATTAAAGTACATTAATTTGCGAGAAAATATGTCGTTTTGGCATCAAATATCAATTTTGAGGTAAGAATCTTGTTTAATAAATTGGCCAAGTAAGGATAAATAGACTGCAGTTTTCTGCGATGCCCAGAAGATCGCGCAACACTGGTTATAATGGTTGCACACAAGTTATGAATGCTTGGGGTGTTGTGCTTTCTAAGTCTTGCGCTTGAACGCGACACCTCTGTAAGATTTTTTTTATTCTTAGAAGGTAAAATTAATTTAATTTTAAATTAAATTGGAACAATATGAGGAAACATTCCTTAAAAGGCCGAGAGAATTCCCAAAAAAACGCTCTGGGCATTGCAGGCATTTTCCTATTTCATAGAACTACAATTGATGAGTTACTATGACCATTTGATAGAACTTATTGATGCTACTGTGCATTAGTGTATAAATTGATATTTGTTGGCGTTTCTAAACAAATAAACCTGCAAAGTAACAGGAAGTATTACCACAATAATAGGAAGCCTATTTAGAGGCTAAAAATTTCACCCATGCCGGGATTCGAACCCGCAACCTCTGGCTATCCGTGCCAGCGCTCTACCAATTGAGCCAATGGGCGACTCACCCATTAACTTTGCTTAAGCCAGAAGTCGCTGCCTGTACGGGGAGGTCCAAAAGTTCGTGGAATGGAGGGGAAGGTGTGGGGATAGGGGCGCTCGCTTACTGTCATACGGTTAAAGGACTCATAATTAGTATATAAATTAAGTTTCAGCCCTATCGGGTCATTCATTTAAGAACACTCGCCTGCTTAACAAGTCAATCTGGAAGAAAACTGAAACAATGGAGAAAATTGAACACCGCGCTGTCATAAAGTTCCTTACGAAGCAAGGAAAGGACGCTGAAACCATTTTGAATGAAATGGGAACCGTTTATGGAGAGCAGTGCCCCAGTAAATCCATGATTTACAAGTGGCATGGTCTGTTTAAACATGGTCGGGAGTCGATTGAAGACGACCCCCGCTCAGGAAGGCCAGTTGAGGCCACCACATCAGACATTGTCGAAAAAGTGGAAAAAATTGTACACGAAGACAGTCGTTTGAAGAAAAAACAGTTATCTGCATTAGTTGGAGTATCAGATACCAACATTTTGCGAATCCTACATGATCACCTGGGTATGACAAAAGTCAGTGCAAGATGGGTACCGAGAATGCTCACGCCGCTTCAGAAACAGCAGCGCGTCGATGCGTCGAAACAGTTTTTGGAGTTATGTGGAGACGAACCTGCACAGATTTTGGAGCGGATTGTTACTGGAGATGAAACATGGGTTCATCACTTTGAACCTGAGTCCAAACAAGAGTCTTTGCAATGGCATAAAAAGGGGACACCACCGCCGAAGAAATTCAAAGTGTCGGAGTCGGCTGGAAAGTTGATGGCAACTGTTTTTTTGGGATTGTGAGGGGATACTACTCATTGATTACAAAGAAAAGGGAAAAACCATAACCGGAGAATACTACGCATCAATATTAGAAAATTTGAAGGAGGCCATCAAGGAAAAACGTCGAGGAAAATTTACCAAGGGTGTGTTGCTCTTGCAAGACAACGCGCCGGTTCACAAGAGCAGAGTTGCAATGGCTGCTCTGCACACGCATGGCTTCGAATCACTAGTCCACCCACCCTGCAGTCCAGACCTGGCTCCAAGTGATTTTTATTTGTTCCCAAATTTAAAAAAGGACTTAAGGGGAAGGAAATTTTCCGACGATAATGAGGTAAAGGAGGCAATTTTGGGTCATTTTGAGGCAAAAGACAAAAAATATTTTTATGATGGTTTAGAAAAATTAATTAATAGATCTAATAAATGTATTATGCTTAAGGGTGATTATGTTGAAAAGGAAAAATAGATTTATTGTTTTATTTTATTATAACCCCTTCATTCCACGAACTTTTGGACCTCACCTCGTGTTTTTATAACGAATAAAAACTATTGATTTTATTTTGATTTGCAGACTCTCTCTTACTCTTTTTCTTCTTTTTTGTTATGTACCTACAACTTAAGCTGTTGACTTTACTGAATAATAACTCCAAGCTGTTTATTTCCATCCAGCGAAAACACGGGGAAACTCCACATCACTATTTTATTGGATGAAATAATATTTGATTAGCCCCGCGCAGGTGTTCCCTCCATCGAGACTCGAGTTGTTTTGCTAAAGACGCGCCCCAGACCGAGTTATCTTAATTAAATCGTTTGTGTAGCAATTACCGAACATTGTGAACACGGCTTCGAGTTCCTTTAGAACGTTATCGCCGAAATAGGTAGCGATAATAAGCTTCTGCACTTTAATGTTGGCTACTTAGAGATTTAATTTGCCTATAGAGATTGTAACAGAATCCCATTTACCAGTATAAAATATCAGCTGTTGCATGCTACATTTACCACAGATGGCATTCATCGTCATTATCATCATCAACCCATTATGTCCCCACCGAGGGGTACGGGTCTCTTCCCTAAGGAAGGTAAAGGCCATACTCCACCACGGGGGCCAAGTCCGGTTTGGTGGATTGCATTTTGCAAACACGAATTTTGGCCCCTTAAATTTAACATAAAAATGGCAATTGATGGTAACCACAATAAAGAAAAAAAAAACTAACAAGATTACTTAGAACTAATAAGTTAAACCAATCAATCCATAAACTAATTGATTTTCTTAATTCGTTTGTGGATGTTGTAACTGCTGAAATGGTCAACCCTTTCACCCTTACAGTTTTCAGCAAGATATTTCTAAATCGATACAAGTAACGCCACCTGTTATGATCTTAAAGAACTATTCGACCTCAGGAGGGGATGATTTTAGTCCTAGGAAGTGACGCGCCGCCTATATTGGGTGTGGTTAAAAATTCAGAGCGTATAGAATCATGAGTCTTATACCTTCACCCATAAACTCTAGGTTCGCAAGTGTCGTGTCAGCCGTGTCACACGTATACACACAGATGCAATAAAACCCATAAATGTCAACTAAAAATTCGAAGAAAGTACAAGTGAGACGAACGTACGCTGTTCTTTGACATGGCAACGCCAATCGTAATTCACAGTAATAGGGGCGAGATTAGTGGAGCTCAAACCTCTTATCACAACATTACCATACAGCCCTGCTTACATCTATTCCAAATTTAGGGTCTCACAGTTCTCGAAAATAATAAATAACATTTATTATGGGTCTGTAAGAGTCTCCTTCCAGAAACTCAACGAAATTTGAGCTGTATCGCCACATGTTGACGGATCATTCGAGTGGAATAGGTTTTATCCTCTTTCACCCATGCACTTTGTGAATAAAATTATATGGAAATTACCCCGTTTTGCATACTTTCTACAATGACTATTATTACTGTGTATCAGATGGATTATGTTAAGACTTAGTTTAATCAACAAACCACAATAATGTTGTAATTAAGACTTCATTATTTCAATAACGAATAGACGTACAATGATGTAACTGACAATATCCATTGTCAGGAATATTTTTAATGACTACAAATCCAGAGTTTACAGTTTTTCCATACATCGCCTTACAATCCGCAGTGCTGCAGGGACCAATAGGGAACACTCCGGCAAAAGTCAAAAAAATTTAGTCGTGTAAGTGGGTTTTCAAGAGTTTGGCGTTTTTGTGCCAGTTTTGGGTTCGTCCACTTCAGGCCATAAATTTAGATATTTTTTGTAGGTCATAAAATAGTTGATGAATGTATTCCTGGGGGCGGAGCCTAGCGTTGAACCAAAGAGAGCTGGGAAATCCGGGAGATGGCATCGCAGCTTTCAGAGAGGGAGGTAGTTCACCTGAACATTCGTCAGCGCGCGTAAATCTCTAAGACCTAGACCCAAGAGTCTACAAGTGATTTGTGAGGATAAGTCCTAAGTGAAGACTTCGCGAGTGCCTTAAGCTAGCCAGCACAGAATTCGTAAAGTGGAGAAAGAGTGCGTCGGTCCGTTTTCCGTGAAACAAAGAGTTTTCCGTCGAGGGGCGTATTTTCTCAACCGAACAACTATTTTCCGAATTTCGCGACGCGTGTGTTATATAAATTTCATTTGTGTATTCTACTTTATATGTCTATTTATTTTATTACACATGTATATGTTATCCACCAGTCCCACCTTCATTCTTCCAGTTCTATTTATAGATTTCCCACTAACTAGCGAGAGCAGAAGACGCGGTGCTTCCCACAGGGGTTCTGCGTTTGTCTTTTTGATCTTAGCTAGGAACTAGGAATCATCAACCGGAGCGGAGCACAATGGACAAGACAAAATAATTTGTCTATAGGAGGAGGTTTTACTAACACTATGTTTTCAGAATGGAGCTGCGATCTCGGAGTTAATCTTCTATATTTATTATGACAAACTGAGCTGCATTACTTACATCATGGTAGATCTACGTCACTACAAGGATTTTCTACATCATCATGGATCTACATCACGACCAGGATTTTCTACATCATCATGGATCTACTTACATCACGACAAGGATTTTCTACACCATCATGGATATTACAGGTTTCATCGGGAACGTTCTATCCGTTCTATCTTCACTTTAGCTAGGGTCGAATTGATTTGGTGTGATTATAGGATTGTATGTCGTGTGTGTTCTAGTAGAGTTAAAGTAGTATCGTCACGGGTGTACAACTCGAGGTACATTTTGTGTCGATGATGTGACGATGGTTTTCACGGGTGTACGACTCGGCTTGATGGGATTTTGGTCCTCTACGGCTAGCCTGAATCCCTGTCTTAAATGACGTGTGTAGGACGGTAGCTTGTTCCTTAGCCCGGAGGTCAAATGGGTAATACACTTGCAAAAACCGTAGAACATCTTGTTTTGTTTTATTAAGAACCACGACATAACATGGATGAATGATGTTTTCAGCGGATGTTGGGCGTTAAGTGAAGGTTTGAATGTGATAGGGTGATACGTTGCGTCCCGATGGATTTTGAAGGAGCGAGTTTCTTGTGGAAGCTCGTCGGGATGGGTGTAGCGTTGGAAGGGAGCCCATCGTCATCACGCTAGGGAAACAAAAGTTCTTCTAGATTTTCTTCTGAAAGTCTAGAACCCCTCCCATTTCCATTTATACACAGGAAGGAGATTTGCTGTCTACAAACGCCGTGAATTTTCCCTTTTTTTATTCCATTTGTAACCATATATTATTTGTAATTTATCATATTTTATATTATTTTATTTTATACGTTATTACCTAATTTGTGATTCGCGGGTGAAACTGACTAGTCGCGTGTGTCAAAAGTATTACTAGAAAAACAACGGGCATGCATCGGCATGCATAATAAAGTGTACAGAAGAGTATAGTAAGTTTGTTTTAACAAGTGAGGTTCTAGTATATGGCGGAGTACTTTAAAGACGTAAATAAGTTTTCGAACTCTACCACACAGCAGCTCAATTTGTTACTTAAAGGAAAGGTTTTCATCAATTACTATACCCAGGTACCTGATGGCCCTAACTTGTTCCAAGAAGCTACATGAGCAGTTTGCGGTTTCAGTGCGGGAGCATGTATGGGCTCTAAGTTTTCGGGTAGTTGTATTTGTACCTCTAATGGAAAAAGTTATGTATTTTGTTTTATCAGCATTTAACGTCAGCACATTGTTCTTCAGCCACATGCATACTTGATTGAATCCACGTTGTCCGTGTTCGAAGGTATCTTTCCACGTTTTGGCTGTAAAAACTAATGCCGTGTCATCGGCATACGAGATAATTTTTCCTGGGAAGGATTTGAGCAACAGGACGTCGTTAAGATACACAAGAAAGAGGGTAGGCCCCAAAATACTGCCCTGTGGGACACCGTAACAAATAGGCAGTTCCGCACTGACTTGAGTTCCCAACTTAACGCTTGTTGTTAAATGCTTGTTTTTTCTTACTTGGTTTGTTATATGATCGTAGTTGCTAAAACAGACAAGGTTATAAATAGATAAATTAATCATAACTTATTTTTTTTACTATTCTTGGTAAATAGTTTATCCCAACTTAGTGAATTGAAAGATGAAGGCTGTTCATAATTACGAGGGCTGCTACTTATGTATGCGGAATAGAAAAAATAAACAAATGTATATGGCTAAATATGCTTTTATTGTTTTTCAAAGTATTCTCCACTATGATCGATGCACTTTTGCATTCGATGAAACCAATTTGTAAAACACTTTTTCCACTCTGATTGAGGTATCTCCAAAACGCATCTATGGCATCTTCACGGGTCGAAAATCGTTGACCACGTAATTTATTCTTTACATTTGGGAATAAATAGAAATCATTGGAGCTAAATCAGGGCTGTACGGTGGATGACCCATCAATACTTTTTTTTGACCATCCAAAAATGTAGTTGTTTCCTGAGTTGTATGACAGCTGGCATTGTCATGGTGAAGTATGATTCTGCGTCGCTGGTTGTTTTGGCGTATTTATTCAAATACTTCCGGCAAACAAATGGTCGTGTACCACTCCGAATTAACCGTTTTGCGATTCTCCAGTGGTATTGTAGCCACATGGCCATTAATACCAAAAAAGCAGGTCTCCATTTGTTTTACAGTGCTTTTTGCACGAGCCACTTTCGTAGGGTTCGGCTCATTTTGAAACACCTAAACTGTTGATTGTTGTTTAGTTTCGAGATCGTACGTGTAGATCCAGGATTCGTCACCTGTGTAGATATAAACAGATTTTGAGTCGCCTCCGTTGAATTTTTTTAAGGTTTTCTTGCCTATTCGACGCGAGCATCTTTTTGATCCTGAGTTAAGTTGTGCGGGATCCAACGCGAACAAATTTTTTTTTACAGACAAATGTACATGTAATATCCTATGAATGCTCGTCATACATATGCCCAGAATAGCCTCTATCTCGCGATACGTAACATGGCGGTCTTGCATTATTAGTTTTCGCACAGCTTCAATATTTTGTGGCACAACCACCGATTTCGGGCGACCTTCTTTAACTTCGTCCGTGAGCTTACTGCGCCCGCGATTAAACTCACTAAACCAGTGATACACAGTCGTTTTTAATGGAGCTACACCACCAATAGTCGAAGTTAATTGATCTAAGCACTGTTGTTGCGTTAAACCACGTCGAAACTCGTAATAAATCATAGCAAGAATATTTTCACGAGTGAGTTCCATTTTTTCAGCGATATGGCATTTTAAACCCAACAAAAACAAAACACTAACGTATATAAGAGAAAAATATTAGCGGCCAATATTTAAAAAAAGAACGAATTTGACCATGGAGGTCAGACATTGCGTTTAAAATTATTGGAATCCCAGATTCCGCATACATAAGTAGCAGCCTATGTACCTGATAATACTACTTTCTAACTTTCCACTGTGACTTGTGTATGACAAAATAAGCTTTTTCACATCAATGTATGAATATGTAAGATTTTTTTGGAATCTCTGCTACCAAATTATCTCATGCAACAATCGAACAGCATGGCCACATTACATAATAGTATTAACGCCTAATTGGAATTAAATTCTACAAGTAGATACATAATATATATAGATAACACTTTATTGTATATAAACTGGAAATTCCAAATATATTTCTTAACTTAAGAGTACAGAAGGCGGCTTTGTCGCCAAAGGTGATCTCTTCCAGACAACCTTTAAACCATGTAATTTTTCATTAAAGACCAAACTAGGTTTTTAAAAAAATCGCCCCGTGAGGAGCCCTCTTTCTTTTAACCTTCTTGTACTCTTCCACAGATTATGAAGAAGAATAAAACCAGCCACGGGTCAGCAAAACGACAGCCATTGAAGCAATCAGATACGAAACCCGCAGAGGAGCAAAACGGTGATTCAGTAAAGCCTGATCCACTTGACGACGAAGATACTGGCTTTGGGGGGTGGCTCAGGTACTGTATAGTGCGCGTACATTAAGTAAATACTTATTATTATTATATTTTATTGCATACGAAACATTAAATAGGACATTACAACAAGAAATAACATGTACAAAGGCGAGCTTATCTTGTAAGAGATTTTTTCCTGCAAACCTTGGAGATTCGGACAGCATTAAGAAACGGCTCAAACAAAAATAAACTACATAGACCGCGAAAACCCTTAACAATTACCTCCTTCTTATTCTATAGGCTATATTAAGTAGTCTACTGCTGGACATCACAATAACCTAACATAGACTAAATAGCTATAAATAAAATACATAGTAAATCTTAAAAAAACCTATTTAGAGGCTAAAAATTCCACCCATGCCGACATTCGAACCCGCAACCTCTGGCTATCCATGCTAGCGCTCTTCCAATTGAGCTAATGGTTTTTTTAAATTGTCCTTAGCACGGGTTAGTGCATTGAAAATAAAAATAGTATAATACATAGTAAATCATAAATAAATATATAGCTCAAAGTTATGATAGAGAAAATTAGTGCTCTTTTAACTGCTTCTGAAATATACCAATTGTGGGACTAGCTCATACTTACTTATATATTAAACGGGTTTAATCACGATTATTTATTAGGTAAAACTTAATTGCCTTATATCTAGATGTTTTTATTTTTATTTTGTTTATTTGGATTACTCACAGCTTATATATCAGTACGTTCAATTGGAGATATGACACAATTTTAAAAACCTATTTAGAGGCTAAAAATTTCACCCATGCCGGGATTTGAACCCGCAACCTCTGGCTATCCGTACCAAAAAAAAAAAAATTTTTAGCCTGTAAATAGGTTTTTTTTTTTAAATTTGTTCCTTAGCACGGGTTAGTGCATTAAAAATAAAAATAGTGTAAAGATATGACACAACTTAAGTCTAAATACACAGGCTGCTTACGAGTTATCACGACATGCAAATAAAAAGTGCCTTTTGTTAGTAGAGGCGACTTAGATGTTTTGGCAGCATTACAGTTAACGTGGTCACGGGTAGACTGAACTGATGAGTAAAGTCAATCATTGTGAGTGGTCACTTTTAGTTTTTTGCCGGTGGCCGACACACACACATAATTGACTGTAATCGTGGTCACGGGTGTACTCGCCACTTTAGTCTACCCGTGACCACGATTAGACCCGTAAAATATATAACTATATATGAGTATCGCGAGTCATTCTCCTTCTTCTTTTTTGTCAGCGATTCGACCAGTCTATATTTTTCCTGCCCAATAGTTGGCTACTGCAATCGCAGCAGCGTTGGCCTCTATTAGGTCTAAAAACCTATTTAGAGGCTAAAAATTTCACCCATGCCGGGATCCGAACCCGCAACCTCTGGCTATCCGTGCCAGCGCTCTACCAATTGAGCCAATGGGCGACTCACGGCATCAGTGAAATTTCGAACCTCTTTACACTATTCTCTGTATTACGTACAGAGATGTGTCTCTATTCTCTAATAGTGAGTCTCTATTAGGTCCTCCAGAGTGCAGGTGTGAGGGCACAATGGATATTGGAGCGAGTCATTTTTTTTTATTAGCCATGGCTGTCTCCCACTGCTGGGCAAAGGCCTCCCCTTCAGATTTCCACTCCTCTTTGCTGACGGCCAATGCTTTCCACCCAGGTAAATATTTGGTCAGGTCGTCACACCATCTCCGCCTTGGTCTGCCTCTTGGAGCGAGTCATTAAGAAGTAAATACTTTTAAGGAAATTAAGGAAATTTGTGTACGAACATAAATGTTGATGAGTTGTCGACTAAACATTATAAATATGAATATGAATTAAGGCGGATTTGAAATCAATAGTCAAATGAATGTAGGTACCCTAACAATCGCCATCGAATATCAATCGATCGATCGATATCAAACCTTATACGTCCCCACTGTTCGGGCACGGATCTCTTTCTGCATCGCAGGAAGGTTAGGCCACACTCCACCACGGGGGCCGAGTCCGTGTTGGCGGAGGATTGTAAGACAGTGGCGGGCCTTACTGTCAGAAGTTATTAAGCCGCTCATAAGGCCTCTAACATGGCTTAGCGACTGTCATTACATGACAGCGGGCACCAACGGCTTAACATGCCTTGCGAAGCACGGAAGCGCTCGGAAAAATACCACTAGCTTTAGTCACGGGACGGTCACCCATCCTGCACCTGACCGCGCCTGTTGTTGCTTAACTCAAGTGATTGGTTCCAATCACTCGCTTCGTTGCGGGTGTCGTAAAAGGCGACTAAGGGACACAAACCGGGGGGTGGGCAGCAGCGCCCCCTGCAGTACAATTCCACCAAACTGCCATCCCCAACCCGCATGCCCAGCGTGGAGATTATGGGCATTACCTCCCAATGATGGCACAACCTTGCGCTATGGCGCTCATTAGGGGAGGGCTATGTCCAGCAGTGGACTAATATAGCCTGAAGAAGAAGAAGAAGAGTCGCTTCGATTAGGCCACGAGCGCTTCGAATATCATACATACATACATACATAAACTCACGGCTGTATCTCAGAGGGGTAGGCAGAGACCACGGACTGCCACTTGCCAGGATCCTGACAGATCACCTTCGCTTCATCAACGTTCATAAGTCGTTGCATGCACGCACGCCGGTTCGAATATCAATACAATAGTTCTTTTTAAAGGGCACTTTCCAATAATATTTCTGGGCAATCTCGAATTAGTAGCCTGCCAGAGCGGTGCGTACGTGGCCCGCGTCCGCGGGTTATTGTTCTGACAGACGGAGAATGGCTACTAATATAATTGTTCGCGCATTTTTTTAAGGCGCTTATTGTTCGCGCATTTTATTAAGGCGCTTAGAGGCTACTAATATAATTGTTCGCGCATTTTTTTAAGGCACTTAGAGGCTACTAATATAAATGTTCGCGCATTTTATTAAGGCGCTTAGAGGCTACAAATATAATTGTTCGCGCATTTTTTAAGGCGCTTAGAGGCTACTAATATAATTGTTCGCGCATTTTATTAAGGCGCTTGGAGGCTACTAATATAATTGTTCGCGCATTTTTTTAAGGCGCTTAGAGGCTACTAATGTAATTGTTCGCGCATTTTATTAAGGCGCTTAGAGGCGCTAACTAGCGCCACCAATGGAACTTGTTGGACGATGAATGGACGGCATCGGTGGCGCAGCGGTTTGGCACGCTGACTGTAAAACCGAAGGTCTCGGGTTCGATCCCCGGCCGGGTAAACTAGGAAACGAACTTTTCTAGTTTTTCTCGGGTCTTGGTTGTTATAATTATGTATTTATTGTATTAAATCTACCGTCGAGTTAGCACCTGTAAAACAAGTCATTTACTTGTACTTAGTATGGGGCTAACGAGATCTGTGTAATATGTCCGTGAATATTTATTATTATTTATGTTGACGACTTGAACCACTACTTGTTTTATAATACGTTTTATTCAAAAAGTAAACATCGAAAATCTTAGCATCTTAAAATACCTACTTAGAGGCTAAAAATTCCACTCATGCCGGGATTTGAACGCGCGACCTCTGGCTATCCGTGCCAGCGCTCTTTCCAACTGAGCTAATGGGCGACTCACCGGCATCAGCGAAATTTCGAACCTCTTTACAATATTCTCTGTATTACGTACCTGTACGTAATACAGATAATAAAACTGTTTTTATACGGATTTATGCTCGTTTATTACATTTTTTACAATTTTCCAACGTTTCGGCACTTTTTAGGTGCCGTGGTCCCGGATGACTGAGGTGACAGGTGTCTTTTAGAAATCATTAACGGTTAGTTTACTACCCTCGGCAAAAATTAGAAAAGTTAATTATGAAGTTACGTTCCAAAATAGACAAACCAATTATTTTTTATATAAAGTCAACAATATTGATTATTAGTAATTGAAGTTAAAATTGAATTTATAAACTAATTACTTTATATGAACTTAAAGATACTGATTATTAATTGAAATTAAATTTATTTTTATTATTTATTCTACAGTCACACTTCTAGCAAGGGGGTCTCATGCACTTAAGCACTGGTTCCCATGCTACCGGTATGTTCCAACCACGATCTCTATTAAAATTTGGATGCCGGCGGATCTCTATTGCCTCACGTATCATTCTAGGGAAGAAGCGGTCTTCTCGGGCTAGAACTTTAACTTTATCGAAATGTATAAAGTGGTTGGTACCGGTAAGTGTATGCTCGCTGACTGCAGATCTACCAGAGCGCTTATGTTTCACATCAGGGATATGTTCCTTCACCCGCTCAGCTATGGTACGCTTCGTTTGACCAACCACCATACCATACCATTCGTACCATAGCTGAGCGGGTTATATAAAAAATAATTGGTTTGTCTATTTTGGAACGTAACTTCATAATTAACTTTTGTAATTTTTGCCGAGGGTAGTAAACTAAACGTTAATGATTTCTAAAAGACACCTGTCACCTCAGTCATCCGGGACCACGGCACCTGAAAAAGTGCCGAAACGTTGGAAAATTGTAAAAAATGTAATAAACGAGCATAAATCCGTATAAAAACAGTTTTAATTATGTCTACTGCTCGTGTTAACCTTAGAAAATACTATACAGAGAATATTGTAAAGAGGTTTTTAAAATTGTCCTTAGCACGGGTTAGTGCATTAAAAAGAGTATAATCTTAGCATCTCTGATAACGATTTTTAAAACATATAGTCTAGAATGTTGTATTAATATCCTAGGATTTTAATCGATTTCCGCTAAAAACGATAAGTTTTGGCAGAAATCGATTTAAGTCCTAAATTGTTGAACCAAGTTTCTAGACTGTAGCTTCTAAAAATAGTTGTCACAATTGTTAAGACTTCTCATGTTCACTTTTAGATAAAAACGTATTATTATAACACAAGTTGTGATTTTTATTTCGCTCGTCGCGCTGGTAGCACCCCGAATGCTGCGCCGCAATTTTGCAAAAATATGACTGTGTTAGCATATGGAAAGAGGATCAATAATTATTTCTGTGTAAATTATTCACTTTTTGTTTTACTTTAGACCGCCACTAGTTGTTATTAGTAGAAGCCCAGAACTCTACAAATGAGGTTTGTTACGTAATTATATCGGGCTCACGTTTTTGTAACCGAATGTACCACAACCACGGCAATTCTTATTACCTAAGACTGAAGGCTTACATTTATTAATTGAAGGGGCTACGTGTGGCTCGCACGCCGCGCAAAAAAGTCCTTATTTATTCAGTGAATGCGGGACCACTATTTCATTTAGCTGCCGTTGTTTCGCTATCTATAAATTAACCGGGTTTTTGGGCCAAAAGGGTAGAAGATACATCATTCTTTTTGTCAGATTTTAAGTGTTTGGTTTTACCTCAGGCTTACGCCGCCAATACTGGTTTTAGTTTGTGCTTTGTTCTCTTTTGCCTTGCTTCAGAAACACTAAGCGAGGTTCGACCATTCACTGTCAGACCCTTATTCAAATAGATTTACAGAAAGGTCATTCCGCTTGATTTTACCTTGGGTGCTCCTGTTTTTATCGTTGCCTAATTTGTGTTTACTTTTTCGTATTAATTGTTTTCTGTGCGGTTTACTTATCTTCTCATGCGACTGCGAAAGCTAGAGGTAGAGTTAGATAAAAATAAGATATAATTTACTTCTTAAGAACGTTACACAAAACATCATAACAGTGACAATGACAGGTAAAAGTAACGAGAATAATTAACCTGTGATTTAAGATAAGCAGTGCTCTCCTAAATACTATGAGTTAATGTAGCTTAATAATAATTTTAGTTTACCTAGGTTTTTTTCAGTAAATAGTTATCTATCTGTCTATCAAATAATAATATAAATCCAGGCTAAAAGAAAGAAGTTATTTGAGAGCAAACTGGCTTCCAAAAAAAAGACAGATAAGATAAATTTTGCGTTATTTTAAAGAATAAAAAATTAACAAACATATCAAAAGCGGTTGAGTATAAATAATCTATCGTTTCTCTTTCATAGCCTCGGGATCGGTGGAAATGTTTACGGCTTTGAAACAGAAACAATTTTGCACATTTTGGTGCTAGCATTTTTGACTCGGCGCAGGTGGGCGCTATCACCCGGCAGAAGAATGTAAAAGTCCACTCGATAAACGCAGAGGACTCAGGCAAGGGTCTTAACGTAGCCTTTGACGTCATAGTTTGAGCTAGACTTGTATGGCTCGGTTTTGTACGACAAGACTAGAATATACAATTTCGATAGGTCATATTATGAAATACATATTAGTCATTACACTATTTTTATTTTTAATGCACTAACCCGTGCTAAGGAACAAATTTAAAAACCTATTTAGAGGCTAAAAATCAAAAGCTCAATTGGTAGAGCGCTGGTACGGATAGCCAGAGGTTGCGGGTTCGAATCCCGGCATGGGTGAAATTTTTAGCCCCTAAATAGGTTTTTAAATATATATTAGTCGTTAAGAAAAAAAAAATGCCAGAACATGAACCGTTGTCACTGTGTCCCCACTGCTGGGGCACGGGTCTCTTCCTGCATCGCAGGAAGGTTAGTTCATACTCCACCACGGGGGCTATGTCCGGGTTGGTGAAGGATTGTAAGGCAGTGACGGGCCTTTCTGTCAGAAATTATCAAGTCGCCCATACGGCCTCTGACATGGCTTAACGAGTGCCATTACATGACTGCCGGCACCAGAGGTAGTAACGGGATTGTCACCTACCCTGCACCTGATCGCGACTGTTCTTGCTTAACCCAAGTGATTGATTTCAGTAGCTAATTTTCACTAGTCCACGAGCGCTACAGATTATATTTTTGAAAAAAAAAAGTATCCATGACTCTTAAAACCTTTTAAAATATTTTTTCTCAGTTGTATTTTTTTGTGGCAAAAAGGTTTTAGTGTTTAAGCCCGCACATTGTACCACTTATTTTAAAATGACTGTCTCTTTAATTTTTTTCTGGGATGTATAATAAATAATATTCTTATGTTCTTTATAATTGTTATTGCCCAAATCTTCTGTCGCTTCTATTTCGTCGTGCTATTGTTATTTCTTTCATTTTGCATTAGTTTTTTCTGCCGTTTTCAGGTCAGCGGACGGCCTGGATACTATGAAATTGTTCGTAATAGCAAACAGCATCGTCCTGCTAACTACTCTGGGCCTGCCACATATGCAAACCGTCTTCAACATCATATCAGAAACGTTGTATGGACCGGATTCATTATTCTAAGAAGAAAAACACTGAATCAAGGATCTACAAAACGTACATTTTTTCTAGAGATTTTTTACCACACTGCTTTCGAATACTGCAACTCAACAGCTGCAATAATAACGACGCTATAGTACAGAATTGTATGGGACAATGTTTGCTTTATTATTTCGAGTGATATTTTCTTTGAGCGTTATCATTTATTACTCAATGGGAGTTTGGACGATGATCACAGATTATTTTAATAGGGAGTTTCAGCGGTTACTGTTGAATGGTACTAGTGCGGAAGATTATGACGAAGATGAGGAATTGTGAAGATTATTTGGTCTAATCTAAAACCTAAGACAAGCTAAACGGTGTAATAAAGTGCTGCACGCAAAAGCTTCATCTGCTGTCGACTGTACCTGTACGCTTTCCTGTAGAGCGGTTTCTATGAACCCATGTGTGTACAGCACCGTTGGCCTGTCATTATTGAAGCCTGGCGAAGTTAGCAAATCTTAGCAGGTGTTAGAGCGGTATCAGACGTTCACGTAAAGAAAAACATGAATATAGCGACGTTTTCTTTAGTCTCTCTCTCAATAATATATTGTAGAAGTGAGAGGAAAATAATGAGCACCGTTACGTTAAAAACCGAACAATAAATGGCAATTGAACACTTTTTGTCAACCCTTACATATTACTTGGAAACATTTTTTTATTTTCAATAAATACTACAACACACTGGTATTAACTAAATAATGTGGAGAAAATATTTCATTTTGAAAATCCTATTATTTTGCGCACCAAAGGTCATTTAAGCTTTTAATGTTATTATGTATTATTGGTTTTTATTTCTGTTTCTAACTGCGGTGGTAGCCCAGTAAGTAGAGCAATGGACTCGCAAGCGGGAGACCCAGGTTCGATACCCAGTGCGGTACTTTTGCGAGTTTGTAGTCACAATACCACACGCTAACGGTGAAGGAAAACATCGTAAGGAAACCCGCGGTTTAGTTGGCTCCGCACGTAATGACTAGTCTGTCCTGTGGGCTAGGCCGACTAAGCTGTCAGGATGGTATAGGTGCTGGGCAAAGATAAACGATAAGAATATTCTTTATTGTATACCGGAAAAATAGTTTCAGAAACGGCAGATACAAAAGGTAAAATACAATCGGCGGCCTTATTGCTAATAGCAATTTCAAACATACACCATCTAAAACAACGTCCCAGGCACTGCAGCGTCCGTGTACTCATCTAGTATGAGTGAAGTTGCCACTAGAAGCTGTATAAATCATCTCATTACCTAGATGCCAAGGCTAAGTTATCCTATTGGTAGCCAAAGTAGTTTGAAGATTCAATTCAAAGTAAGGGCCATGTTGTTGGAGCAATTTAATGGAGTGCTTAGTTTTTCTACGCACTCGCTATGAGTCTTTAAAAATTGTAAATCTGTACGTTACAATAATAAAGCTGTACTTATATTACAAAGAATGACTTTAAAACAGGGAAGTGCCGGGGCTAAAAGAGTCCACATAAACGTAATAGGTGGGCGCTAAACAAATAAAATACTGTTCCACGAATATACTTGTTTTAATATTAATACCCACTGTCGGAAACTGAGCTTGCCATAGTCGTAAACGTTTCACCAGCACTGACGTCACACTCACACAGGGGAAAAGCTCTCTTTTCCTTACAAGTTCTATTATGTGCTTTTAAGGCACCCTCTTTCGTCATAATTGGGTCTTTATTTGCAAAGGCGTAGCGTAAACAAGTAATTAGTAAAATACATACGCGTTTTCTTAAACACCATTTAACTGGAGTAGAGAATGAAGCAAATTTATCTTTCTGCTTTTTCCTTAAGGCTCTTCATAAAACGTAAAATATGTAGATACAATTTACTAAAATAGCTTTGATAACCATTGTTACTAGATTACATTAAGTGTATCTCACGCGCAATCGTGTACGATCGTCCCCGACCATAGAGAATAAATAGTTTTTGTATAAAACTTAATCTTGTAACTCAAAATTGTTACTAGCATTTGGAGCCTCAGATGCTTTGATTATTTTTTTTAATTATTAATACTGGCGCCACTAATGAAACAAAATTATTATAGTTTTTTTCTTACAGATGGTTTTTGTTCGAAGAATTCCTTAATCATGTTAACAGTGTTTTTTATATTTAATACACGACCGAGAACCTAGGTTTGAAAACCTTGGTCGCTGACCAAATAGCAAAAGTCAGAGTAAGGTTTGTCAGAGATCGTTGGAGTGCAGTGTTTTGGCCTTAAAGAGGGCAGGCCATGTCCGGAACACCACACTACGCCCAAAAACCCAAATAACCAACGTGGGTGTCCAGACGGTACAATTAAAGTGGAGCTGGTCATTTCAGGCGAATGCACCCGAACAGGTGAGCCTAGTCAACTTGGACTTAGCCCCCGTGGTGGAGTATGGCCTAAACTTCTTGCCATGCTGGAAGAGACCCGTGCCCCAGCAGTGGGGACATGCAAGGGTTGATATCAAAGACCAGTGACTTGTTTGAATAATCAAAAATCGTTGACTTGACTTTGATTTAATTCTAAAAATGTCGAGCCGAATCTGAAGATTTCCCTCAAGTCAGCCAAGTCCAACGGATACAACATACCTGTAACCTGCTTTGCTATATTGCATTGCGTCCCCAGTAGTGGGGACTTATAAAGTGGGCGAAACTCACCACCGAGTATAAGCCACACGACGGACATCGAAGTCGAGGCCGCCCTAGGAGACGATGAAGAGATCTCGATCAACATTTGCTGGAGTGGTCTGAGGCGGCCTAGATTAGAAAACTCGGACTGGATTTGGGGAGACCTTTGTCCAGCAGTAGTCTTTAGGTCATAAACATAGGGACTACGTAAAAAAAGTATGTTTTTTTTTTAATTGGAGGCGTTCGTGTTACTAAATGGATCCCCTTAATGGTGACTAAGCAATTTGTAAATTTTCCTGCTCTTATTTTCTATCTCGAAATTGTACTCAATTTTTTGCCCATGGTTCAAGTATTTTCGCGCAAAGTATAAACAACAGATTGTTTTTGATTTGGTTTTCAAACTGTTTCGCGGGTCAATGAGTTTCCCTTTAGATGCTGGCCACTTAGTAAAACATTAAAATACTTTATTATAATTTTGTTCCCGTAACTCGATAATGTACTCCTCAAGATGAAACCATAATACATAACTATCGGTCGGTATCTACGTACTAAAGTCAAGGAGAAATTCAAACTTATCACCCTCGTAATGTTTCGAAGTGCTATAAAATATCTAAAATGAAAGAGAAACAGTTCGAAATTCAAAACCAACAAAACGGTTGCATTGAACAAAAATGTTTCTTTTCTTGCGGATTTAAAAAAGAAGTGAGAAAACTTATTTAAAAAGCAAAAAACCAACTGCCAAAAAGTTATCGAATCCGTACGATTTCTCAAAAGTTACGTTGGTGTGGCCTGCCGAGGCTTTTTGGTGACTTTTTACTTGTGCGTTATTTTTTCGTGACGTCAGCATTTAACATCGCTCCAGTCATTTGGTCTCTACGCAGCTATTAATGAAATGAATTGAAAAATACCTAATTGTAAAACAGGGTTACAATGATGGTTACTGGCTCCTGAACTAGGATTCCCTGTGCTATGAGTAGAGCAGAAAGATTTACGCATACGTACAGAAGCGTTTAGCGGTCATAGTTTGCTACAACGCTGGCCTCATATTCAATAGGTCGTAGATTTGAATCCCGATATATAACAACGACTGTATTTTCTATGTGAACACATGTGATGGTCTAGTAGCAATATCACTATAAAAAAGAAAACACTGTGAGAAGTGTCAAAGGTAACTATTATAATTTGAGTTTAAATAAACCAGCACTTACTGTGTAGAAATGCCCCACTATGAGACTAAGTGTGGTAATCTCAGGTCTAACTAATTAAATACATACGCGTGAAAAACATGGGTCATGTTTTTGCGCCTTTGACTCCGCAGTTGGATAAAAAGCGGCCAGCTCAGCGCATAGGTCGCCAGTGTACAAATCGATACGCACAGGTTCCCTAGCTACATTGGCTGCTTGCCATAAACCGTTGCCATTCTTACTGGCACACTACGCGCCCTCGGCCAAAAAAAAAGATATCGAAGGCCAACTCCAGGTTAGCTCTAGGTTTAAAAATGTGTTATTTTATGTTATGTCATATCCCTACGTCATCACTTCATCAGTCTTGAGTCGAACAAATCTAAAGTCACGTCTATCTTTCTAACGGGACGGCAGATTGAGGAACATAGGTCGATACATATATTTAGCTGGCGCTGTGTGCTTCACAAATTTGATGTTAGATAACTTTTACATACGTATGTGCCTACACTGCTTCTGACCCCACACTAGGATATCCTGTATCGTGGGAACGTGAACATCCAAGACCTGGGGTATTTTTTGCCCCAGCCGGGGTTCGAACCCGGGACCTCTTGCATGGTAGGTAGATGCGCTACCGCTGCACCACAGAGGTCGTCGATTGTTTAACCCTTCGAGCGCCCCAAGCGCTCGGACAAAAGAAAGTTCAAAGGTACCGCATAGTGCAGGGTCATTTCGCACCGCCATTTTTTTGCATCTTTTTTGTGGACACAGACCGACAAGACTTAAGTGCTTGTGATGTGTGACTGACATTAATATATTTATTCTTTTTATATGCAAGTGGATAAATTAATCAATCAAATCCATAAAAGGTACAATTAAAGTCACGGTAAAGAGTAAAAAAAGTTAAATAGGTTTTTAAAGTTAAATTGTTTGAATGTATGAATTGCATGAGTGAATTAATGAAAAGTATGAATGAACGAATAAATTTATGAACGAAAGAACGAACAAATGAACAAATGGAAACAAACGAGCGAGCGAGTGTGTGAATGAGTGATTGAGTCCGACAGTGACAGTTGAGACCGAGTGAGTGATTGAGTGGATGGGTGGGTGAGTGAGTGAGTGTGTTTTGAGTGAGTGACTAAGATATAGTAAATATATAAAATATAATATAAATATTCATGGACGTATTACACAGATCTCGTTAGCCCTATACTAAGTACAACTAAATGACTTGTGTTATAGGTGCTAACTCAACGATAGATTTAATACAATAAATACATAGATAACGTCCAAGACCAAGAAAAACTAGAAAAGTTCGTTTCCTAGTTTGACCCGGCCGGGAATTGAACCCGAGACCTTCGGTTTTACAGTCAGCGGGCCAAGCCGCTGCGCCACCGAGGTCGTCAAATGGTTTATTAATGGATGAAAAGCTTCCACAGGTAGACAATAACTTATCCGGGTCGCAAAATAGGATACTCTGTGATATGGTAAACGGATAAGGACACGAATACCCAGACATAATAATCTTTTGTCTTACTCCAACCACGGAGGCAGCCTTCTGTGATTATAGTTTTAGGCACCGAGTCGGTGCACGGCCATTTATTAAAGCTTTAACAGTTACCTAATTACTTCACTAATTTCATTGAAAGCACTGCACTAAAAAGTTGAAAACAAAATTTTCGAAGCTCTTGCAAGTAAAGCTCTAGTTTCAAGTGTAGAAACTACTTATTGGCTATTTTAGAGCTTTGTTTGCGCATTCAATTGAGTTAACAGAATTGCTCCTTGGTGTGTAAATCCGAACTACTAGTTCCATGTCAAATACAAATCAACGGCTTCTACGGAAAGTGTTCCCTAGAAGGCGTTGATAAATTTAAAGTAAAATATCGACTCGCAAATTAATTTGTTGCTAGAAAGGCGGGCACTTTAGAGAATGTTAAGGCTCCTGTTACGTTTGGTATCCATTTCGTCGGAACATTCTAACATTTTTAAAATATGTAATTAGAATACTTTTTAGGGTTCCGTACCTCAAAAGGAAAAAACGGAACCCTTATAGGATCACTTTGTTGTCCGTCTGTCCGTCCGTCCGTCCGTCTGTCAAGACCCTTTTTCTCAGGAACGCGTAGAGGTATGAAGTTGAAATTTATATCAATTACTCAGGTCTACTGTCCCTTGAAGCTGTGAAAAAATCAAACTTCTAAGCCAACGCAATCAAAAGATACAGCCGTTTATGCCGCAAATTTTCGACACTTGCAAGGGAATCAAAACCTACAGGGTGCTTCCCGTGAACTCAGAATCTTGAAATTTGGTACGAAGCAACGTCTTATAGCATAGATAAAGGAAAAATTACGAAAACCATAAATTTTTAGTTACATCACATAATATATTTTTTTTTAATAATTTTAAACTTACTACCCATTTCCTCATAAACGCGTAGAGGTATTAAATTGAAATTCATACCAAATACTCAGGTCTATAATACAGGTTTGTACGGAACCCTCGGTGCGCGAGTCTGACTCGCACTTGGCCGGTTTTTTTTGAACTAAAACTTTCGTAAGCACAACACATTGTAGACTTTTTGTCCGGATCTACTTACGGGTGTTGTTATATCGGAAGAGTCCGACCAGGTTTCGCTCCGATTCGCAGAGCTTAATCATGGTGAGCAGAGACGGAGCTCGCGTCGTCGGTTACTCGTCTCACATTGCGGGCAAGCGCGCCGTGCGCCCGCGCCGAGATGGGTGGGGCGGGTGCCGGCACCGGCTGAGGGGGATTCCCGCTGGCTTGCGCCGCGGCGCCTACTACTTTTCCGTCGTCAATGTCGCTGGGCATGACGGCACAGACACAGCTTACGACATCTTCGTTCTTGCAGTGTCGATCTCGATATTCACTTTCACTGCACTTTCGTAGAACCGGTTTCCAGGCCGGCGGTAGAGCCCATCCACTGTGTCTATTGAAATTCGGATGGCGACTTATTTCAATAGCCTCGCGCATTTTTTGTGGCACAAAAGTAATTTGTAAAAGTAAAAGTAATTTATAAATATAAAAGAAAAAGTGGCATAAAAGTAAAAAATCCGTAATTCCTTTGTGAAAGAAATTACGGATAAGGTCGGTTTGTTGTTGCGCAGGCAATACAACATCAAGATGATCTATCGCCCACCAGCAAGAATCCGACAGTTACTGCGCTCGCCGAAGGATAGCGACCCGCTGAATGTCCCCGGAGTGTATATAATACCGTGTGACTGTAGCAAATGCTACATAGGTGAGACACAGCGAAATATCTCGGTCAGAATTTTGGACACCAGAAAAATCGATGTCTCAGCGGTAGCAGAACACGCATTGACCCAGGACACTCGTCACTTTATCCGCTTTGATAAGGCACAAGTATTGTCCAAAGACAAGTTTTTGTGCCAAAAAAAATGCGCGAGGCTATCGAAATAAGTGGCCACCCGAATTTCAACAGAGACAGTGGATGGGCTCTACCGCCGGCCTGGAAACCGGTTCTACGAAAGTGCAGTGAAAGTGAATATCGAGATCGACGCTGCAAGAACGAAGATGTCGTGAGCTGTGTCTGTGCCGTCATGCCCAGCGACATTGACGACGGAAAAGCAGCAGGCGCCGCGGCGCAAGCCAGCGGGAATCCCCCTCAGCCGGTGCCGGCACCCGCCCCACCCGTCTCGGCGCGGGCGTGCCACGCGCTTGCCCGCAGTGTGACACGAGCAACCGACGACGCGAGCTCCGTCTCTGCTCACCATGATTAAGCTCTGCGAATCGGAGCGAAACCTGGTCGGACTCTTCCGATATAACAACACCCGTAAGCAGATCCGGACAAAAAGTCTACTATTAGAATACTTTTAATAATTGTCTAAGACTTAGCTTGACAGTAAAGTTACGGACATTTAAAATGTATTTTCGGTACCATATATTTTTTTATTGAAAAAATTTGAAGGGGTTTTGTGTAATTACGAGAAATATGCATGGCAGAGAACTTGGCCTGGGGCATTCTTTATATAACGTTACCTATTAAATGCGCAATTATTGAAACATGATAACTGAAGTGTGTGCAAAGTTAGTTTAAAGATCATAAGTTATAGTTGAAAACCTATGTCATAAAGTACATTTAAATATAGTTCTTGAATTAATACGCTTATTCCTTCATCTTTTCTTATCCACAGATTCTACTTCAGCTGCTGTCATAGCCACAAATTACAAAAATAAATAATGTTGCCATAGTTTACTGAGTAGCTGTCTGTTTGACTTTTAAATCCAGTATACTAACTTGAGACCGCCCGTTGATTTGTGCACGAGGGCTGAAGGATGCTATTGCGTTTGGCTGTTTTACATCCTCAGACCAAATTTATTAAAAGTACATACATACTTACATAACATCACGCCTATATCCCAGAGGGGTAGGCAGAGACCAAGAACTGCCACTTGCCACGATCCTGACAGATCACCTTCGCTTCATCAACGTTCATAAGTCGTTCCATGCACGCACGCTGGTTCCGGATACTTTACTTATTTATGAAAAATTTATTCATTTATTCACAGTACTAAGTAAAAATGTGCGAGAGAGACGGGAACCAAACATAACAGGAGCCTTAATATGTTCATGACACCGCTCTCTACATTCACAATGTAAACGGGCGAGCGGCTTACAGTGTCGAATGACGCTCCCTTGAGCGTTCAAGTTAAAAAGTCTACTGACAGCTCAACGAAATGGCGATGCAAAGGGGGTCGCTTTCACGAGATGAGAATATTCATTATTATTATTGGAACGTCGGACCACCAAGCCGCGGGCCTTTACAAATCTTTTCCCCTTTCACAGCCCGCGGCGAAATGAAACTCCGCGAAGCGTCACTAGAGGTATTTTTCCGAGATGAGAGCATCGTGTTTCACCAGCGGTTGTAGCCGTTTCGTAGGAACTCCGGCCACTAACATAATGTAACATTGCTTCCCTTGTCTCATACCCGCTTCTGACGTATAGGCATGGCAAAGCTCTATTGTTGGCAGAAGACCTATACCTACTACGAAAAAGGTATGAAAATTCAACATTGAAAAGTTATAGCGCAGGATTTTTCAAACTGCAGCAGCGTTTAGTTCCCATTTTATATCTGCGCGGCAGGTTTTTTATTTTGTGCTCGATTGGATTGTACTGAATGTTTGAACAGTGCTAAAGCTTTTCTCAGCTAAGAACCATTTTCATTAACATAGCACGATTACACCACTACCGCAGGACGACAACTATCGCGCCTTTTCAGTGTTTGTCATTTACATAAAAAATATGTGCTAGTCTCTATAAGGCTGAAACGTCTGTGTGGTAACTTTATCTGTTTTAGTTACGTAATGAAACGGGTCTAATTTGTTAAGTAAACGTTTCAGAAACGTTGCAGTTGCCCTGAAAATTAAGGTAATTACGTTTTGTAATTATACGTCACGTCACGTGTAGACCGAATCTGAATGTGTTCTATTGTTAAAGTACCTTACCTGCTGTTCTATTTTGCAACACGTCATTCGGTAACTAAGTCAAATTGCGGCTCATCAACTCTTAAATTACTAGAACACCCTTGCTGAAACCCATGTATTCAATCCATCATTGATAATGTTTTTTAAAGAACCTGGATAGTCAATAATACTCGTATAGTAAACTAAACGTGAGCTGAATATTATGAATAATGAATACTGCTTGCCCAACCCTAAGCCCCAACATCATTTTGTAGTGTCCCACATAATATTCTGAATGACATAGCTGTTTATTATAATCCTCTAAGTAATTAAGATAATTAAAGGGGGCCGTCCCTTCATTTGTTTTTGGCAATGGAGGGAAAGTAGAGGGATTGTAACGTGCGATAGGTAATGTCAACCTTCCAGTTTTCCTGCACATGTTTTGTTAAAGAAATTTAACACTATCATAAAGAAAGGTTGTATTGCTGGTTTTATATTTCAGGAGCGGAACATGCGCTTTAATACAATTAGGATCTAGATGAACAATTAGACGCTCAAAATGTTGATTTTGTTTTAGTTTAAAAAAAACGCACTGTCCTTAATCTAAGAGTAGCCTTCATTTAGGTATTTGGAAGAGCGGGTGATTGGGCTCTTCCACTATAAAGGGAAATTTCCCGCCAGGCGGATCGTATGCCTCCTGGGGACGGGCAGTCTGACTGTTGTTTTTTTTTTTTTTTAACCCTATAAAGGGCACCCTCCGGAGGACACGGGGGAGGGAGGTGGTGAATGCTCATGCATAACAGCACGGACCCGGCCGTGCTGCCAAAGTGGGACTCACAAGAAGTGCGCCTACCCACTAAACACCACCTTGGGACTGGTTTTGGTCCTAGAGACCCCTAAACCCACATCGAGCGACCCCCCTCGAGGCCGAGGAGGGCGCACGGCCGAGGAGGGCGCACGACTGTTGTTAGTCGGACGTTATATTTATGGTATGTCATGTGATACACTGATTGCGCGATGCAGGAATGTTGGAGTTTATAGTGCGCGCTCAGAGTTGATATGAGCTCTCTATATAGGTACTAAAACTTCTATGAAACCATAAATTATACTAGCTCTAGAAAGAAAGACCAGAGACACTTCTAAATTTGAAATTAACTCATCGCCCTAAACAAGCATACTTTGTGACTCGTTACTAAACAAGAACATTATAAACATGAAAAAAATCTTTAAGGCTGACGCCGTACGTGCAATTAAAAGTGTTAAGAAACCAGCGAAAATCGTACCCACGACCCTGTCTTGATAATTAAACGAAATGTTAAACAATAGATCGCGTACTTCCCCATTTGTTGGTTTCAATTACGATAGGCGCAGATAGGCCTAGTTGCGCGTCGATTTGCATATCAACAATCAGGCGTGTTGACAGTAAGGGCGTGGCACGGCTAGCTGGCGTGGTGCCACGCTACCCGGCTGGCTTCTATTTTGTAGCTACTAAAACGGAAGACAAAACGTAATATTTCCATAAATGCTGTTCGAGGCTGCTGTCACGTTTGGCATCTGTTTCACTCGTACTTTCTAAACTTTGAATCATAGTTAAAATAGGCGATCCTATTTGTCCGAAGAGGCATCATAATTTTTCCAAAGGAATTTTGTAATTCTACTAATTGTGGGTCCATGAAAGGAGTCTCCCCGAACGACGCACTCACTGAGCCCGTACGTCTGGCGCACCCTGGGAAACAATCACCGGGTCCCTTACGCTGATTGGCAAAAGGCTGATGGCTTGCCATCGACATGCTAAGAACAAAAATTCAGTCGCTAAGCCATGACTGTCAAAGGCATTAAGGGCGGCTAACTGACTTCACAGAAAGGCCCACCACTGTCTTACAATCCTCTACCAACACGGACTTGTCCCCCGTGGAAAAGACCCGTGCCCCAGCACTGGGGACATACAACGTTAAGTTATCGTTATCAACCCTTGTATGTCCCCACTGCTGGAGCACGGGTCCCTTCCTGCATCGCAGGAAGGTTAGGCCATACTCCACCACGGTGGCCAAGTCCGGGTTGGTGGAGGATTGTAAGACAGTGGCGGGCCTTACTGTCAGAAGTTATCAAACCGCCCATGAGGCCTCTGACATGGCTTACCGACCGCCATTACATGACAGCCGGCACCAACGGCTTAACGTGCCTTGCAAAGCACGGAAGCGCTCAGAAAAATGCCCCTAGCGATAGTCACGGGACGGTTACCCATCCTGCACCTGACCGCGCCTGTTGCTTAACTCAAGTGATTGATTCCAATCACTCGGTTCGCCTAGCTCACGAGCGCTTCAAGGCTTATGATATGTTGATATCAACACTTTTGTATGTCCCCATACAAAAGTGTTGATATCAACATATCATATTTTTTATTACTATTGTAATTTCAAGCGCTGAGGTATTTGAACACCTTTGACACTCAGGTTTCCGCACTCCCAACCTGTGGCGGGCACGCGTAATTAAGCCCATAGTTTTTCTTAGGGAGACGGCCTGAGCCCTGCAGTGGGACTTTTAGCTACTTCGAAACAAAAATGTAAATTTTTAAATCAAATCACTAGTTAGTGTCTTAATAACTAAGTAAATTATGTTAAATCTTACAATGGCATTGCAGCGGCTTTTACGCTTAATGTTAGTAATCTCGCTATGTAGATTGACAGAAACCAACTTCTATATTTTTCTCTACTTTTATTTGAATAAACACCTTCAATCAATTAATGAGGTAGTAAAAGTCACCATCGAGTAGGTTATCTTGAAAGCATTAAAGCAATCTAGATTTGTTTTCTCTAATGAAACTGGTAGGCAGAGACCTCGTGTTTAGCAATCTAATTACAACTTTAGCTTGTCGAGGGATTAGAAATGTTTTCGACTGGTCCACGGTATTGCGGTTGGTCGGGTTTGAGTACATCCCAGTGCACTACAATATCGTCCAGTGCATTTACGATGCGACTGAAGATGACACATGAGACAGAATCACACTCGTTAACTTCACTCGCTTTGTTTTGCAAAGCAAGACTATACCATGGCAGAAATGCGCCTAGCTCTGCACTAGGGTTGTTGAGCAACTTGTTATGAGGAACAGGATGAGGATTTTTTTAAAAGCGATTTTGTTGAATAGGATGAGGATGAAGAATCAGGCAGACTAAGAGGAAGCGGATGAGGATGAGGAAGAGCATTTTTTTTAAATCAATTTTGAGGAATAGGATGAGGATGAGGAATCTGGCAGACTAAGAGGAAGAGGAAGAGCATTTTTTTAAAATTGATTTTGAGGAATAGGATGAGGATGAAGAATGTGGCAGACTAAGAGGAACAGGTTGAGGAAGAGCATTTTTAAAAAATCAATTTTGAGGAATAGGATGAGGAATCAGGCAGACTAAGAGGAAGCGGATGAGGATGAGGAAGAGCATTTTTTAAAAATCAATTTTGAGGAACAGGATGAGGATGAGGAATCTGGCAGACTAAGAGGAAGAGGTTGAGGAAGAGCATTTAAAAAAAATCAATTTTGAGGAATAGGATGAGGATGAGGAATCAGGCAGACTAAGAGGAAGCGGATGAGGATGAGGAAGAGCATTTTTTTTAAATCGATTTTGAGGAATAGGATGAGGATGAGGAATCTGGCAAACTAAGAGGAAGAGCATTTTTTTAAAATTGATTTTGAGGAATAGGATGAGGATGAGGAATCAGGCAGACTAAGAGGAAGCGGATGAGGATGAGGAAGAGCATTTTTTAAAAATCAATTTTGAGGAATAGGATGAGCATGAGGAATCAGGCAGACTAAGAGGAAGCGGATGAGGATGAGGAAGAGCATTTTTTTAAAATCAATTTTGAGGAACATGATGAGGATGAGGAATCTGGCAGACTAAGAGGAAGAGGTTGAGGAAGAGCATTTTTTAAAAATCAATTTTGAGGAATAGGATGAGGATGAGGAATCAGGCAGACTAAGAGGAAGCGGAGGAGGATGAGGAAGAGCTTTTTTTTAAAATCAATTTTGAGGAATAGGATGAGCATGAGGAATCTGGCAGACTAAGAGGAACAGGTTGAGGAAGAGCATTTTTTTAAAATCAATTTTGAGGAATAGGATGAGGATGAGGAATCTGGCAGACTAAGAGGAACAGGTTGAGGAAGAGCATTTTTTTAAAATCAATTTTGAGGAAGAGCATTTTTTTAAAATCAATTTTGAGGAAAAGGATGAGCATGAGGAATCTGGCAGACTAAGAGGAACAGGTTGAGAAAGAGCATTTTTTAAAATCAATTTTGAGGAATAGGATGAGCATGAGGAATCTGGCAGACTAAGAGGAACAGGTTGAGGAAGAGCATTTTTTTAAAATCAATTTTGAGGAATAGGATGAGGAATCTGGCAGACTAAGAGGAACAGGTTGAGGAAGAGCATTTTTTTTAAATCAATTTTGAGGAATAGGATGAGGGAAATCTGGCAGACTAAGAGGAACAGGTTGAGGAAGAGCATTTTTTTAAAATCAATTTTGAGGAATAGGATGAGGATGAGTAATCTGGCAGACTAAGAGGAACAGGTTGAGGAAGAGCATTTTTTTTAAATCAATTTTGAGGAATAGGATGAGGATGAGGAATCTGGCAGACTAAGAGGAACAGGTTGAGGAAGAGCATTTTTTTAAAATCAATTTTGAGGAATAGGATGAGGATTAGGAATCTGGCAGACTAAGAGGAAGAGGTTGAGGAAGAGCATTTTTTTTAAATCAATTTTGAGGAATAGGATGAGCATGAGGAATCTGGCAGACTAAGAGGGAGAAGATAAGGATGAGGAAGGGGATGCATGTGACCTTCTCTCTCTCCCTCACACATTTTATTTCAACAAAACTTATAACTCGCCTTTCTATTAAATTCCTATTAAAATATGAGGAAGAGGAATTTTTTAAAACCAATTTTGAGGAAGAGGGTGAGGAACCTCAAAAATATGAGGAAATTCCTCATTTTAAGGAAGAAGAATCCTCATCAACCCTACTCTGCATATAAAGGACGTGGGCCACTTGGTCGGCTGGCTCGATGGTTTAGCGGTGAACACGCATGGCTAACGTAACACGTACTAGATCAGTACAAATGGCCTCAGTCTGGGTGTATTTTCATGTTTGTTATGTCCTTGCCTGGTTATTGTAGCACAGGCTATCCTAATTTGGGAACACGATTACATCCCTGTATTTTTTGGAGTTGGTTAAAAAGTAATGTGTTTAAAGTATTTAATAGATTTTAGCGTTGATCTAAAGAACTAAAAATTAAAATACTAAAAAACCTATTTAGAGGCTAAAAATTCCACCTCTGGCTATTTGTGCCTGCGCTCTTTCCAACTGAGCTAATGGGCGACTCACCGGCATCAGTGAAATTTCGAACCTCTTTACAATATTCTCTGTATTACGTACAGGCAGCGAGAGCAAGGCAAGAGCGCTGGCACGGATAGCCAGAGGTCGCGGGTTCGAATCCCGGCATGGGTGGAATTGTTAGCTTCTAAATAGGTTTTTTAAAATTGTCCTTAGCACGGGTTAGTGCATTAAAAATAATATAATTAAAATACTACACTTGTTTAACGGAAATACAAAGCTATACGCTAATGCAACACTCAAAAATGCTACACTCTGAACTCGTCACTTTTCCAGTGAAGGTAAATAAAGACTATTCGAAACAGCGTATCGAAAAGCATTGATAAACTTTACTGTTAAATGCTGCGTCGCCACGTCAACAACGCCGCACTAACTCGTCAATACAAAATTGTTTGCAGCGCCATTTTACTGGTTTTGAAAATAAAGTGTGACATGAAATTCATCGTTAGCAACATTTTAAGGGTGCATTCGGACAAGAGCGGCGGTAGCCCAGTGAGTAGAGCAATGGACTCGGAAGGTAAAAGAATAAAAGCCGAAATTTTTTTTCTTCACCCATTCTGGTAGGCAAAGGCAAAAGGCAAATGCCCATACAGCCAAGTCTTCAGTAGATTTTTTTTATTGATATGAAATTTAATGAGATGAAATTAAATCAAACCTAACCTAACTCATTCAATCAAATCATTAAATCTGATATTGAAACAAATAAATAGATTCTTTTTAGAAATATAAGTATTTGCATGAATCACAAAAACTTCTGTGAATTTTTTTTTGTAAAAACTTCATGGTTGACAATTTACTGGTTTTGAAAATAAAGTGTAACATGAAATTCATCGTTAGCAAAATTTTAAGGGTGCATTCTGACAAGAGCGGCGATAGCCCAGTGAGTAGAGCAATGGACTCGGAAGCGAGAGAACTAGGATCGATTCCCAGTGCAGGCATGTACAAAATGACTTCGTTTTCTAAGTTATGTACAATTGTGAAGTTATAGTAGCAATACTACTCGCTAACGGTGAAGAGAAACATCGTGAGGAAACTTCAGTGTCTGACGTGTTCAAATACCTCAGCGCTTGAAATTGCCAATCCGCGGTGGGTAAGCGTGGAAATCAACTCCATACTCTCTCTCCACGAGAAGGTCTGACATCTATATTGGTGATTTGGACCATGAATCTATTGATTAATTTTATCAAGATATATTTTTGTGATTTGATATGGTTGTGATAAAGTGAAGCAATTTTTGGGAATAACCTTTTTATATCTTGATTAACTAAAATTGTATATTCTTTTTGTTGCACTAAGCCGTGCTGAGGAAAATTTGGCCCTTGCCCATTAGGTCAGTTGGGAGAGCGCTGGTTCGGTTAGCCAGAGGTCGCGGGTTCGAGTCCCGGCATGGGCGGAATTTTTAGCCTCTAAATAGGTTGTTAAAAAAATTTACTAAAATTATATATGTATATAATTTATAAGTATTTTGTATATATTTGGTAGGTCTGAAAACAGTTTATAGGCTGAATTGTTAATTTATCTTCTTCTTTGTCATTGCCTCTTCCCATTATTTGGGGTCGGCTCTTCTCGTTCTTTTGCTCCAGGATGATCTTTTGCTCCAGGATTGTTAATTTATACTTGTTAAAAAACAACGAAAATAGTTTTCGGAGGAGTTCAATAACAAACACCTATAAAAAAAACAATATCTTTATCATTTCTGGCACGTACATTTATAAAGCGAATGTGATACATTACGCTCAGAAGACACACATAGTGAATTAACGTGTTAAGAATACAAGTATCATTAGAAAAGATGGTCAAAGTGGAGTTTTTTTTCGTCGGCCCTTTTTTCCACTACGCGTACCACTCGAAGTTAGTGGCTAATATCCCTTAAGTGGGCAAGGGGAAAATAGTTCCCACGTTAAATTAATAAATAAATAAAATAAAATTATTGATAGTATTTCTTAATGATTCGCGACACTCATACCTACATAGTTATATATTAAACGGGTCAAATCGCGATTATTTATTAGGTAACGGCAACTGTAACGCTGACGAAACGTCGGGAAACAAGGCAATTACGTTTTACCTATTAAAATTATTGATACCTATCTGATTTCTAAGTAAGCTGTTAAAGGTATTTCTATCATAATTTTTATTTATTGAAATATATTCTCAATTCAAAATACGATCAAATCTTAATTTGTGTCTTTTAAGCATAATTTTATTGGTTAAGTTTCCTTGCGATCCAGCACGTCATTTATGAGTTATAACAAAACTACGTTAGTATGGGAAGTTTCCTTCAAGACAGGCAACGCCTTGTGTTTTCCACCTTTTCACTACCAATTTTACGATGTTCTCAGCCAAACGAAAATAGTTTCTAACGCATGGCGATAAAGTTCAACCGAGGTAGCAGCGACACCTTACACAATTTGGCCGTTGCGAACGTGTTGGCACGGAACAGGCTGCGTTAGACATACAGCTGATATGCAAATTTATTTAAAACGGAATACAAGTACGTACTAATGTAAAACCCAAATGAAATCTGAGTTGAAGGGGATATATTGCTTACTATTTTGCGTTTTTCAAGCGGGAAATTTCCATTTAAATCGCTTCCTTCCATAATTGGGCACTTTGTTTGGGATACTCCAACAGTATTTTTCCTGTAGGCAGCGGTTTTGTAAGCGGATTTTTTAAATTAATAAGTTGCACCGCTTTACACTTCCTGGCGTTATGGCATGAATACTAAATTAGAAAGGAAAAGAAAGAAAGATTAGATTATGATTTTATGGACTTCAATATAACTATGTATTCATCTATCTTATATATCTTCTGTCATACACATCACAAAGTTATTATAAACTCTGGCTATCTTATCCTACTAATATTATAAACATCAAAGTTTGTGACGATGTTTGTTACTCAGTCACGCAATAACGGCTGAACGGAGTTCTATGAAACTTGGCGGAACACATTTATACCTATATACAAAGATGTGAATTGAGACTTAAAATACTTAATAGCTCTATAATGCATCCCCGTGGGATAATATTTTATTGTTCTTCTTCTTCAGGCTATATAAGTCCACTGCTGGACATAGCCCTCCCCTAATGAGCGCCATAGCGCAAGGTTGTGCCATCATTGGGGGTAATGCCCATAGAGAATAGCACCAACCCAAATTCTTCCCGCGGGTGTCGTAAAATGCGACTAAGGGATACAAACCGGGGGGTGGGCAGCAGTACCCCCTGCAGTACAATTCCACCAAACTGCGATCCCTAACCCGCATGCCCAGCGTGGGGGTTTTGGGCATAATCCCCCCCCCCCATTGTTACCTGAAACTTTTTCAAGCCCAACTCTAAGATATTTATTTATTGCGTCGCCATGGTAACAAGAATCGTATAAACGTATTCTATGGCGGTAGGTACGACTTTTGGCGGGACAGCTAGTAAGAAATACCTACTTTTAAGAGATTAGTCAGCGTCGTGGCATCTTTCTGCCTATTCGTCCGGTATACAGGCATGAGTATATTTGTGTGTGTATAACTGTGTGTGTGTGTTTGTTTGTGTGAGTGTGTGTTTGTGTATATGTGTGTGTGTATGTTTATGATATACTTTATTGCACACAAAACATTAAACTGGACATTAAATTAGAAATAACATGTACAAAGGCGACCTTATCTCGGTAAGAGATTACTTCCAGCAAACCTTGGAGAGTCGGAACAGTTATTAAAAACAGTGGTAAATTACTCCGAAGTAAGTATCGTGATAGACGAGGTGGTGGTGGTAAGTCGCTACCCTGCCTAGGCAAACCCTGCTCTCTGTGCCCAATATATAAGGCTGAGTTTATGTAATACAGTGCGTTCGTCGTCAAGCTATACTAGTCCATTGCTGGATATAGCCCTCCCATAAAGAGCGTCACGTTGTGCTATCATAGGGGGTAGTACCCATAATACCCACGCTGGGCATGCGGGTTTGGGATCGCAGTTCGGTGGAATTGTACTGCAGAGGGCGCTGCTGCCCACCCCCCGGTTTGGGTCCCGTCGTCGCCTAATGCGATATTCCGTGATTTTAGGGATAATGGATAAAGTTGACTTGACATTGTATTGAAAAACCCTAAAACAGTTCTACCAGACTTTGCTCTAGCATTATCATTGAATAATAAGAAAGAGACTAAATTTTTCACCGACTTATTCGTATTTATTTATTTACAAAAGCTTTTGTACAAGTCAAAGCAAAGTAGCCTACGCGTACAATCCTGAGACTTTAGCCCCTGAATAAAATATGATGTTTCTGTTGCGGGCAAGAACTGTACCTAATAAACGCTTTAATCTCAGTTTTAAAAAGCGGCAGCATAAAGCTTTAGCACTTACAAAGGCAGATTGGAAAAGTTTTTTCTTGTTCTACGCCTCCAATTAAACTTGTTAAAAGCAATTTCAAGCGAGTGTATGCCACAAGATAAGAGATGCAAGGACTCTTCGACTTAGTATTTTTTATTGACTCGTGACGCTCATACATAGTAATACACAGGTAATGTATTACTATGAGCATAACATATCATGTCAAACGTTATGTCAACATATGTTGCCATAAAATTTTATCTAATAAATCATTGCGATTCGATTCAACCCTTGTATGTCTCCACTGCTGGAGCACGGGTCTCTTCCTGCATCGCAGGAAGTTTAGGCCATACTCGACCACGGGGGCCAAGACCGGTTTAGTGAAGGAGGGTAAGACAGTGGCAGGCCTTACTGTTAAAAGTTATCGAGCCTCCCATAAGGCTTCTGACATGGCTTAACGATTGGCATTACATGACAGCGGGCACCAATAGCTTAACGTGCCTTGCAAAGCACGGAAGCGCTCGGTAAAATGCCACTAGCGGTAGTCGCGGGACGGTTACCCAACCTGCACGTGATCGCGCGTGTTGTTGCTTAACTCAAGTGATTGATTCCTATCATTCGGTTCGACTAGGCCGTGAGCGCTTCTGGTTATATATTAAACGTACTAACGTAAAAACTTTTAGTTATAATTAAACGGGTCTAATCACGATTAGACCCGCTTAATATATAACTAAATTGCAATAACTTCTGTAGTAAAAAGTTATGACGTTAATTCACGAGGACCGATGCCAACGTCATTCTTAAATTCTCTATGTATAGACAAAAACTCTCGGGGCATTTAATAAAAACATCTTGGATTATTATAGAATAGTTAATAATAGAGATTTATTATAAAGAAGCTCATCTTCAAGTTTATGTCTCTGAGAATTGTTAATTATTTTTCGATATTGGAATTTCTCTTTATACCTAGGCAGAAATTGTCGACGTAGATATAATTACTTTTAGCAACTATAAGATTTCCAGCATCTTGTTAGCGTCTTGTCGATAATTGTAGTGTAACGTGGGTATATTCCACGAAAACTCTTGTACAATTTTCCTGGACGTAAACAAACCGTTGATACAATATTATGTCATCTTTATTTACAAATAATACAAATGTTAAAACAAAATACAATACAAATAAAAATAATAGATTTATCCAATACAAAATCCGGATGTTTACGTGTTTATGATGTCACTGTTTCAAGTTTCCACGACACAGGGTATCTTGCCTGTATGTGCTTGTACCTAAATGTAATGCCCACAGGCTTTACAAAGTCAAAATTATTACAATAGTAATAGGCTGTCAAAAAAAAATTAAAACAAAATAATTTAGTAGTAGTTGAGTTTGCTTGCATCGGATACACATACGAAAGCTTCGGTCTTATTTTAATGAAACTTAACAGTAAACAAATCACTAGCATTGTCTTACATGATCAGATATATACTCGTACCTACTAGCGGTGCCCGTAATTCCGCCTGCGCAGGATTATCGGGTAGATTTCTTTCTACTTAACGCTTTCGTCATATTTTGGACAATTTACACAATGTCTTTATAAATTGTTACCTATGTGTTATTCTGATGTCTAAGCTAAATTACTTTAAGTTTCATTAAAATCGATTAATCAGTACGTTGGGCACTGTAAAACTTTTATTAATAATGAAACTGGAACGACTTTAAGTTTGTGCTTTATTGTACTGTTTTATTAAGTATATATTTTATAATAAAAGCCGAAAACTGGATAAAAACGAACAAACAGGTAAAATAGTCAGATCAAGTCAAGAAGTAGAGTAGTAACGTAGTGGTTATATACTCTTTGGTAATGATGAAAATGAGGTAAAATTTCGAAATGTGTGACATAATTTAAATATTTGAAAATTATAGACAGAAAAAGAAATATAAAAAATGGTGGAAAGAGGTTTACACCGTTACAGGTTTCACATGTAAGAGTAACAAACCTCCATCTATTCATACTTACAAACTTTTGCGTTTATAATATTAGTAGGAAGGATAGGATTAACATCCACGCATCTCAATTACTTGTTGAAGACAAATGAGACAGGATGTAGCTACAATACTTACAAACTTTTGCGTTTATAATATTAGTAGGAAGGATAGGATTAACATCCACGCATCTCAATTACTTGTTAAAGACAAATGAGACAGGATATAGCTACACCATCCTTGAGCTACACCCATTTATTGTAATGTTTTGTGCTTTTCTTTCTTGCAGGAGACGCTGCTTTACACCGGTGTTTCCATCCTGGGTTGCTAATGTAGCCAATATTTTGGAAAAAAATGCTTAAAGGTACCTTAATATCCTGCTAGTCAACACAAGGTGAAAATAAAAGTTTTATCCCATTATCGGGTAGCTTTGCATCTCGCTTCACGCGGTGAAATAAAGCGAGATGGCGCTAGCCGATAATAGGATATTTTTTTTATCACGACTTTGTGATCCCCTATGTGCAACGTGGCTATATTGCTCTGCTCGATCTTTACACGGTCAAAAAATTTTTTTTTTGCTTGGCCCCTAAATAAAAATAAATCCTTCGGTGTCAATTTAAAAAATATATATTTAATATAGTTATATACTAACCTTAGGCTAAGTTCTATGTTTATTGCTACTAATAAATATAACACTGGACCACGTCGTCTGTAAATTAATTGAAATAAATAATATAAAGTTCTTTTTTAACAATTTTTTTTATTAAACAATTTTTTTCTTACAATACTTATATACATCATATCTAAATATGTATTACTAATTATAAAATAAATCTAAATGAAGTTTTTTTTATTTTATAAAAACCAAAATATAGCCAAAAAAATCGTTGAAGTCAAATGGCGTCTGATTGTGTTTTAGAAGTTTTATAAGCTTAGACTTATAGGTTTTACAAGTCTAGATGTAGGACTTGCTTCGTTATGTTAATCACATGTGTAACTACTATTAGTACTTTATAGAATTAATTATAAGATAAGATAAGAATATTCTTTATTGTACACACCAGAAAATAATTACAGAGGCAACAGTTACAAAAGAAGAGGTACAATTGGCGGCCTTATTGCTGATAGCAATTTCTTCCAGGCAACCTTAAATCGGAAAGATTGCTGAAGGAGAAATTATGTATGCTGTGTCAGCCTTTAATTGGCAACCCCATAAGGCTGAAACTGTAAAATTCTACGTATATAAAAGGGTTTTACAAGAAGGCCGTTGGCGTACCTATTAAATAAAAATAAAAAATCGTTGACATTTTTGTCGGCATTTTCCCCCCGAGATAGCCGAAACAGCGATAAATCACCTAATCTGGCAACACCGCCATACACGCGAGAGACCAATTCATAAAATTGAGTGCTTCTCCCAGTCACGACTTACCAAGCTGAAGTAGATTGATTCAATTTTGGTAATTGAGAAATATGGCTGATTGAGCTCAGTTGAATTTGCGTTTAAGGAGAAGTTATTGGTGCGGTTTAGGCGCTGAGTGAGTGACTTGAGAGAAGGCTAAGTTTGCATTGCGAAATATGTAAATCAAAAGGAAATTGGAACCTATTATTATTGAAAGCACGTATTACCACTGAAGGTGTGTTATCAGGTAATCGGAACTACGCTGTCTACCCTAAAGGCAAAGCATTCTTCAAATTAATTTAGAGGCATTACCGTATGGTGATGCCTCTAAATTAATCTGTACGGTGCAATTCATCGAATTTATTCAAAGACGTCACCAAATGCTTTTTGGCGGAATTTAGCACAGTAATTTTCACGTTTTAATACTATTATGGATTTCCGCAAAGTTAAGTCTGATTCCATACAATGGCAATGAGCGCCATAGCGCCTGTTGGTTAAAGAACCCACTTAAAAACTAATACTAAAAACTAATGAGAAAACAAGACACTTACAAAGTCTGTCCGCGTCGACGCCTCTCGACTTGGCAGCCGGCGCCCGTTCGGGATGGGTGCACTGAAGTTTGGGGATCCCTAGACTTCCCCGTCTATCCCCATGAGCTCTTTTCCCAGAAAGCTACCTACCTGCAGTGCACTTTCACGGCACCGGTTCTTCACCGAAATATATTCACTATTTTGGGCGATCCGTCGCCTGACCACCAAAACCGTTAACACTGGGATCCGTCCCTGAACTTATTTCGCACTTCACACAAAGATACAAGCCCGGCAATCTAATTGCCATACAATTTTGGGCACATTTTGTTAAAAAACACACGTTCCACACGCAACAAAACAACAAGAGGTCAATGTTCCAACTCATCTGACAGCTGTCAAGTCATGGCTGCGTTCCGAAACGCGTTCCAAATCAAACTTCTATCCTAAACAGCGCCCTTTCTGCGTACAACAAGTAATTTTCACATTTTAATGCTCATTGACGGCCTCGGTGGCGCAGCGGTTTGGCACGCTGACTGTAAAACCGAGGGTCTCGGGCTCGATCCCCGGCCAGGTCAAACTAGGAAACGAACTTTTCTAGTTTGTCTCGGGTCTTGGATGTTATCTACGTATTTATTGTATTAAATCTATTGTCAAGTTAGCACATATAACACAAGTCATTTAGTTGTACTAAGTATAGGTCTAACGAGATCTGTGTAATATGTCTATGGATATTTATTATTATTGCTATGTCCAGCAGTAGACGAATATAGCCCGAAGAAAAAGAACAGGAAACGAGATAGACAAAAAGGTTTTGTAAAACAAAAGTTCTTGTTGGCATGTTTCAGGAATTGCGCATTTAAAAGGTAAAGCTTTACGAGTTATAGAATGCAACTTGACTCTAGGTGTAGTTTTTCTCTCGCTGGTCGTGAAGGATGGAAAGTCTTGATTTTGTAGCAAGAAATCTACCTTTAATCACTTAATGTAGAAACTTTAGCCAGGAGACTTTATTCCTTGTTTCCAGTTAACAAGGAATTTAGTCGGCTGCACCTCTTACTTGTCGTGAGCTATTGAAACGCTTTATTTATACTTAGTTACGAGAAATTCAACGAGAACATAGCGACAATCATAGCCAAGAGACCCTTAGAAAGAAAGAAGAAAGAAAGCAAACATTAATTTAAATTGCCACAAATGCACACACATAAAATATGACACAGCAATGGAAAAGATGAACATCAATTATGAAGTAAAAAAAAAACAGTAAAATCTTCTTACAAATTATTGTGCCTCCGTGGCAAGAAAAAAAGGTCACTAACTCAGCATGCATTGCTGGTGTGTGCTGTGAATAACACATCACCAGCAAAACTGATTTTCAGTTGGGACCGTTTTTTTAGCTAGATTACACTCGCAAAGAAAAGGTTTCCAAGCATTCGAACGCTTGACCGCTTGGAAATCTTTGTGGATTTTCGCCATAATTCCTTTTCCACACTATGTTCAGTGTATAGTAATGTGATGAAAATGGCTTTGTTGCTGTAGTGAGTTAAATATGGTGTAGGTTTGCTTTTCTTTGCGTTACACTTATAATGCATCGAGCGTTTCAAGCATGCGAACGCTCCGCCGCTTAGAAGGCTTTATGTTTTTTAAATGTAATCTTTATGTTTCTTAAGTTAAAGTGTTAGAGGTCTCGGTTTCAAACCCCGCCTGGGGATAAAAAAACCGCAGGTTTTGGATGTTTACATGTTTGTGATGTCGCTATTTCCGGTTCCCTCGCCGCAGGGTAACCTAGTGATGGGCCAGAAGTAATGTATGTCCGTCTATGCAAATATTATATTATTGTTGCTACATTCCAGCTTCATGTCTCATAAACGCGTAAATAAAGCGTTACAATCGTTCACAAGTGAGAAAACGCTCTATCGCTTGGAACGCAAAATAGTATGGCGTATTTAGTTCGACACAGCAAAAAAAACGATTTAATTATACTAAAGTAAAGGAAATGAAATGAGTTGACGGCCCGACCACCGGCGGCCATGCAATATAAGTTTAATAACGGTGTCTTGACGTGCACATTGTGCGCGTTGACTTTCAAAGCAAGATCGGCTGCATAGGTCACCTAAGGGCACACCAGCAAAACCTTCACCATCTATAACCGGGAGCTAGTTATCAGTTGCAATAGCCGAATACGGCTGGGAGGATATTATAATAAAGTAAAGAAAATAGTACCTCCCAGAGGAATTATGTAATAAGCACCTCAAAAAAGCACAACTTAAAAGTATGCTTAAGCGTTTTGTGTTAAGTAGTTTGTAGACATTAAATATGATCTATGATTTTAGTTGTGTAGAAGGTAATGTTAATTTAGTAAGTTACAAAGAACTGTTACCAAGAGCAGAACTGCATTAGCAGTTTGGCAAACTAATGATGTTGTAATCTTGCATTGTTTTCAGTGAATAAATATATATAATAATAAGTAAAAAAATAGCGCTGATATTTTTTTAATTTTGCAATAAATCGCAGTCAAACTATGTCAAGAGACAAGCATCTAAATTTACTACGTACTATCTACATTTTGAGTTTTAAAAGGATTTAAGCTTAATTTACAGTTAATTGTTTCAGTTAACAATTAACGGAAAATTAAGCTCTATAATAAAGACAATAAAAAAAGATACAGAAATAATTTGTAGTTTTTTTGTTCATGAATTCTTTTGAATCTTATGGAGTAGATAAGACATGTTGCTCACCATTACAAAACAGCAAAACTGGTTTACTAGGAATATAAATTAGATGTAGTCAAACGATCTCTCAGTAGACGGAGAAGGCAAACATTTGTAACAGGGTGTTTTAATCCTGTTGAACTGCCGTTTGCTTTGCGCCTTTGCGCCTTTGAGCACTCGCTTCGGATTGAATACAGTATGATTTATGCGCCCATTGCACGTCCGCTTTTTGAACTACGTTTATCGATAGAGCTTAGCGAAGGGTTTTAATGAAAGTGAGACTAATTGTGTTAATTCGGCATCTGAAAGGAATTTAGTTTGTTCCAGCTGAACACTATATCAATGCTTAACCTTATCCCAATTGTGTACGACAAAGCTTAGATATGTTACCCTCTTAATGTTTTTTTTCTCGTGTGTACAATAAATAATTGACAACATTTCAAAATTGTATGGAGGTCTAATTCGAAAACCATTTCGAGATTTGGCTTTGTAAAGCACGTAAACATTTATTTCAGTTTTTTCTGTGGTTGCATTTCGGAGAAAATGGTAAAAACACAAAAATACGCTGATGACGTCACACCATGGCTCTCAGTGAACATGTGCCACGATAAAAAAAAGTCAATTTCAAGATCTAACCTAAAAAATTACTTTGTGTGTATTTAGTAATTTTTCGATACGAAATGATGGGCGATGATGACGTGACAACTTGGAAACCAATGAAACTGCAGTATTGCTTCGTGAACAGATTGAACAAAATTGAGTAGAGAGTAATAAATTTAAAACTACACAAAGTTTGTTTACGTTACGCAAGGCAAACACAACATAAGTATCAGGGTTACCATACTTTATACTTACCAATATAAATAACCTTGAAAAAGTAGCTACAAAAGTAACAAACTGGCAGCAAAAACACTCCGAACGCAGATAAAGGCTTCGCCAACACAAAGTGCATATAAAAAAAGGAACAACTACATACATAAGGGACGATGAATTGAACTAAGCTGATTTAATTGTATAAAAGAAAAACATATTCGCAGATGTTAAAAAAATACAGAAACTGTTTTTTAACATGGCCCTGGCAATACTAAAATGACATTTGTTAGTAACTATGTTTTTTTAGGATATTAGGCAATAGAAAACATATTGTGAGCCTCGTTGTTTCGTCACTTCCGGTAAAAATATTTTAAACTTTAAAATTTATAAAATATAAGAAAACGTGCGTGTTTCATAAAATAAAAAAATACGGGTCGTTTTATTTTGTATCTAGTTTCCTTTAAGACAATAAAATACGTATGCTAAAAAAATGAAATGTTGTCAATTAAGATATATTTAATGTTTAAGTTTATAGTTAGATAGTTAAGTTTGTTAAAGAACTAAATAAAAAAAATTTCAAAAAATTACGAACATTGCCACATTTTGTAGTAAGAATTTCAAGTATTATATCAATATTCTGTAGTCTAAATAGTATAACTTTCTTTACAAACTAAATAACAAGCAAAAGTAATAACTTTTGCTTGTAGCAATGTTCGTAATTTTTTGACATTTTTTATTTATTTAGTTATTTAACAAACTTAACTATCTAACTATTGCGAGAGCTATTGCTCTCTCTTGTTTTTTGCACTAGAGTGAAAGGAACGAAATAGAAACTGAATGAAAAAAGATTGAAAAGGGTGAATGCTGAGTATTAACTATAATAAACTGATGCTCGGTAGTCGGGGGGTAAGCTACGTTTTTTATCAGCTTTCAGTTATTGTCTTTTTAGATGTTTTTTTATGATTTTAGTTACAGTAGAGCTACGACAAATGGCAACATTAAACAGTAGCACTTTGTTGTCCGTCCGTCCGTAAAAGCGTGTTTGTGCACAAAAGAATTAAAAGTAACACATTTTTAAAAATTTCTACATACAGACATATTGAACTCATTTGATTGGATTTAGAGATTTTTGGAAATTGAAAAAGTCTACTTAGGATCATTTTATTGAAAAACGGATGAGACCGATGTATAAAGGACATAACGGAGAACTTTTTGATCTAACTAACTCAATATCGACAAAATTGGACTTAGTGAATTTAGAACTTTAGTTAGTTTCCAATTATTAGCAATATTCTGAGTCATTTGTGTTCTGGGTATGCGTGATGTGAATAACTTGTATTTAAATTGATCTAGAAATTATTGATTAAAATTATAATACACTTTTCGATTTCCGCCGAGAAGTATGATATTTGCCAAGTAAAATCGTCTAAAATACTACCAGTATATTTAGGTTATAGATACAATAAGAAGATCTTTATGAAAGGGAAAAGATGAACAGGGAATAATTTGAAACTGTACTATACATTATACTATTTGTTATTTTTAATGCACTAACCCGTGCTGAGGACAAATTTAAAAACCTATTTAGAGGCTAAAAATTTCATCCATGCCAGGATTGCTTAAGCCAGATACGTAATGCAGCCTCTGTATTACGTACAGGCAGCGGCCTATACGTAATACAGAGTATAGTGTAAAGAGTTTCGAAATTTCACTGATGCCGGTGAGTCGCCCATTGGCTCAATTGGTAGAGCGCTGGCACGGATAGCCAGAGGTTGCGGGTTCGAATCCCGGCATGGGGGAAATTTTTAGCCTCTAAATAGGTTTTTAAATTTGTCCTTAGCACGGGCATAGACGCACGGGTTTGAGCATTAAAAATAAAAATAGTATAATCATGTGGGTACAGTGATATCGTTCCGATGTAAAACCTAACTGCAAAGTAGGTAGTCGGGGCTGTAAGTGATGCATTTTGCTTAAGCCAGATGTCGCTGCCTGTACGTAATACAGAGAATAATGTAAAAGGGTTCGAAATTTCACCGGTGAGTCGCCCATTGGCTCAATTGGTAGAGCGCTGGCACGGAAAGCCAGAGGTTGCGGGTTCGAATCCCGGCATGGGTGAAATTTTTAGCCTCGAAATAGGTTTTTAAATTTGTACTATACATTGTAATGTAATTAACACTTTTGGAAAAAACTGCAAGACACGATTCCTGCACTATTTGTAAGCTGTAAGTACCTAATTAAAACTGTTTTAATACGGATTTCACTCGTTTATTATATTTTTACCATATTAAAACAGTTTTAATTATGTCTAATACTCGTGTTAACCTTAGAAAAGGTAAGTACTTACAAATTTGTGGAGAATCTTCAGTGGATGAGACCGACATGCACTAGTCCAGTTTTTTCGTCATGATTGACGTAAATTGTGCTATGTTCAGTCTGTTTTACCTCAATTCTTACTTTTTTACAGTTTCGCAGTCAACAAAGAACCCCAATTATGCCGCCATTTTAAACGTTTGTTTGTCTGTCTATAAGCGGCTTAACACAGAGACGACAATTACTAGAATGCTGAAATATTAATTTCAAGTACTCAGTTACGGGCGACTTTGCAACAAAAATGTAAAGGTCGATCTGTTGTCAACTATACCAGTAATATAAACTGTATTATTTCAAATTCAAACAAACCCGTATTGCTTCAAAAAAGCAGGGCATCCAAAGTAGAACACAATACAAAATTCTATATGAATCACAAATTATTTTCCAAGCTCTTTCTCAAACTCCAGATATATTGTTGGTGGCGTAGCTGTATTACATCCAAAGAAAAAAAAGAAAGAAATACATTTATTATACCAACAAGGCACATCACAGAAACAAAACATAAACCAGACAACTAACACAACATGACCACAACAGAAATAAACCAAATAACATAACATAACAACATAACATTTACATACAGGCACATACATTGCTTCTGGCCCCACACTAGGATACCCTGTGTCGTGGGAACCAGAAACAACGACATCACAAACATGTAAACATCCAAGACCTGGGGTTTTTTTTTTGTTCCCAGCCGGGATTCGAACCCGGGACCTCCTGCATGGCAGGTAGATGCACTACCGTTACGCCACAGAGGTCGTCGAAATATACAAATAAACGTAACAAAAAACAGACATAGGTTTCGCCTGCGGTGTGTCTAAGTTGCCACAAAAGGCAGCTGACTCAGCGTTGTGCTGAGGGAGTGAGCCCTCAGCGCTGACATCCCATGTTGTTCAACCTGCCCCCACGATTCCATTTGCAGAAAACGTACGACTATGAAAGTTTATGCGTGACACCATAAAGTATACACGTAAAGTATGAAAATACCAACTGGACGTACGTTAGAGACGATATTATCTGTAAAGCTCGCCTTTGTAAAAAATAATACTTTTAAGGAATTGGTCAATTCAATTCAATTTAATGTGCAGGTTTATTGAAAACTTTTCAGGTGAAACTATTAAATATAAAAGCAATATAGGAGGAGGATAAAAATTGAAGCAAAATGAAAATGAAACATAATTTAGAACATCCATCGGAGTTTTAGTAAAATACGGTAAGCGTACCCCACCCTTCCGCTTTTAAAAGTCCAGTACAAATTTAGTGGATGTGGGAGTCATAATTTGCTCACAGCTTAATAGTTTAATAAGTAAAATAGATCTGGAATTAAGATCGTTTTAGAAAACCAATCAGTGTGAGGTAACTAATGTTATCAAACCTTGTATGTCCCCACTGCATAGGCACGGGTCTCTTCCTGTATCGCAGGGAGGTTAGGCCATACTCCACCACGGGGCCCAAGTCCGGGTTGGTGGAGGATTGTAAAGCAGTGGCGAGCCTTACTGTCAGAAGTTATCAAGCCGCCCATAAGGCCTCTGACATGTCTTAAAAACTGCCATTATATCACAGCTGGCACCAACGGCTTAAAGTGCCTTGCGAAGCACGGAAGCACGGAGTCACGGGACGGTCACCCATCCTGCACCTGACCGCGCCTGCTGTTGCTTAACACAAGTGATTAATTCCAATCACTCGGTTTTAGGCTAGGCCACGAGCGCTTCGCGTGAGGTAACTAATATACACCGTGAATAGAAAGTTATGTAGAGAGACGATTGGAACGCCGGCCACATTTTTGCGCACATGTATTTCACTTTCGCCGTATGAATAGTCCACTTCCCGCTACGACGTGAAAAGGTTTACTGTATCATGCACTGCTTCCGTCGTCGTCAGGAAATAAAAAACGAAGTGGAAATTTGTCTGCCTTGTAGGTGCTACGCGCTGCTAGCGCCACCAATGGAAAAAACACTTCTATTATCAAGCGTATTTGGAATAGGTGAACATCATAAACGAAATGATTAGTAAATATAGGAGATCTTTTTAGAACTTACCTACTGATAAAAACCTAGGTCGAAATCTAGGCCATTTTGCCAAAAGCGGTCGTTTTAGCGGAAATCGATTAAATTCTTAGGGTGTTGATCCTAGGTTTCTGTACTACTGTTGTTAAGATTTCTGGTGTTAACTTTTTGAAAATTTATTTGTGATTTTTATTCCATTGACGGCGCTAGTTAGCAACGCGTACCGGATTATAATTATAATTGTAATTTTATTGAAATGTCTTCGGGACATCTGGTTAGGCTAGAAGTCAGATGAAGGCTGTTAAAGATTGGAGGCCGAGAACTGCCCATTTGTTCGGTCGGTGGATCTGCATCCACCGACCGAAGATATGGCGGCCTGCCTTATCATTCAAAGTGGTCTATTCTAAGGTTATCTAACCTTTGTATGAACTGAAGCAATAATTATGTGAAAATCTCAGACATCCGAGTTGTTACGGGAATGCTTTGTTCAACTACAAACTTTCAATTGGTAAAATGTACAAGCTTTCAGACAATGACGGTGACAGTCTACCGGTACCATTTACCGGGCGGCGGTCGGAGCTGGGGCGAGTTACATGTTTTTTGTGTATCGGGTAAATATGGGGGACACAAAAGATTGCGTGACGAGCCCAGATCGGTATATTACGGGCGCCTCTTGTCACCCGCCTTCATTGTTAGGCGGGCATGCTTGGCATACCTTGCGAGGTCGCTGGACCTATTCGTCTCCCGGATTTCGGACAGGAACCTATTGTTTTTCTTCATCACCTAGTACAGTCTGTTAGTTTTTAGAATAAACCTCGGCTACTATGGTATATAATCGGATAAATTCGTGTAATAGAAATATCGGAACTAATATGACTGTAATTTTTCAAAATAGTGAAGAAAAGTTTTATACAGAGCAGAATGTAGTATTACACTCTAGTGCTTTCGGAAAAAGCCGAAGCCTACTCTAGAGTTCGAGGTATATTATAGAAGCCAACAGACTGTATGTCACATCAGCTGTCTTCTCTCTAATCTGACCTATGTATTATGTAACTTTCCAATGGTTTTTCTCTAATTTCTTTCATGTGTCCTTCCTTCTAGACCACCGTTTATAAAATTGTTGTAAATATTGCTTAAAAAAGTGATGTAAAAATGTCTCATCTTGATTGGATCATTCTCAGCGTCGACCTAGTCGATCTCAGCTCTCTCCTTGACTTTCCGAATGGTGGTCATTGTCAAACATTTTTTTCTTAATTTTCTTTTAATATCTCGAATGGTACATGCATAGCTTGTCGTGTTTTTTAAATCTGCATTTGTATAATAACTCACCATGTTGTTTAAGAACAATGATAACGATACGAATGATTACAGTGATAATGGTAACAACCACAAGAGGATAGCGGCTTACAGACGCATTTGGATCGACGTATGGTAGCTGATTAGTAACTAGCTAATCGTATTCAATGGCATCGTGATGTAGTCAAGTATTCGTGAAATCGTCGTCAGGCTATACAAGTCCACTGCTGGACATAGTCCTCCCCTAAAGAGCGCCATGTTGTGCTATCATAGGGGGTAGCGCCCATAATCCCCAACCCGCATACCCGGGTTGGGGATCGCAGTTCGGTGGAATTGTACTGCAGGGGGCGCTGCTGCCCACCCTCCGGTTTGTGTCCCTTAGTCGCCTTTTACGACACCCGCGGGAAGAATTGGGTTGGTGCTATTCTCTAGGCTGACACCATACAGCATTTCGTGAATTACGCGTTTAAATTTGTAAAAAATCACCGTATGTAAAGACTTCGTAGTTCCCATTAGGGCAAACGTTGCGAGTCAAGGCAGATCTCGGTTCAAGCAAGGAAACGACCTTCAGCGACTCACAATAGAGGCTCCGCGCTTACGTCCCAATATTCCTTAATTTATAATTAACTACGGCGTCAGCTTGGGTCTACTTAGGTTAAGAGATGCTTTAGTTTGAGGGGTACATAAACAGGTGGACACCTATTTATTATAGTTTGCTTAATCTGTGGTTCATATCACTTAGAATGAAATGAGGGTGAATAGTGTTTCAGGAAACGATAAGGGTTCGGCGTAGAAAAATATTTGTTGGTAATATAAAAGAGTGAGCGACTAGCCGAGTAGTTAGTTAGACCAGAGATTTCCGCACTTAGCCTCATAGTTGGGCCATTGTACGTAGCAAGCGCTGAGGTACGCTAACACCTCAAACACTAGGGTTTCCTTACGATGTTTTCCTTCACTGTCAGCGAGTAGTATTGCTACTATAATTTCACAAATGTACATAACTTAGAAAACAAAGTCATTGGTACATGCCGGGGACTAGCCGAGTAACATCACAGTTAGTTTCCTAGTAGTGCAATGCTTTTGTACTAGTCTCAGTCTTTGGTAGCGGCGAAATATTGCTTCCTTTACAAACCATTATTCCTGATTTCACCTCAATAACACTTACTGCCGCACTCAGAGACGTACATTAAATTTAATATTTATATCTTTCACTTATTATCAATGAAACAGAAAAGGACAACAGTATACTTAATTGGAAATTTACTTTAATTGACGGTTCTGAGTGCGGCGGTAAGACGGTTGATATAAAAAAATATATTTTACTTTAAATTTAAGGTCTAAATACATATTTTCCTATTGCTGCCTTCCATTGGTAACATCGCTCTTAAATTTGCAGCCTTTTTATCAACTTTGCGACTTGTAGATTTTCAATAATCAAGGCCAAATTTAGCCAAGTCACTGTGTAAGTAAGTAAATAGATAAATACGTATCGAGGGATAAACGAAAAAAAGCTGTATTACAGCGTTGCCCGTATCACAATTTGTCCATGGATGGCTCTGAAAATGGCATGGTGCAAGATGTTGTTGATCTCATTCTCTAGGTAAAGCTTATGGTTGCTAAGATTTGATGTTGCAGGTTTAGTTACTTCTTTGTGCCTTTGGCCATTGAAACTACGGGGGTTTGGGGAGTCCAGGGACGAGCCTTTATAAAGGAATTTGGGCGTCGCCTGAGGAACGGCGGCATGGACTGTCGCTCCGGGGCATACTTGATGCAGAGGATCTCCCTCATTGTGCAACGGGGTAGCGCTGCAAGCGTTATGGGAACCTTTGGCTCGGTTATCTCTCGGGGCGGTTTGCTTGACAGTTAATTTTAGTTTGTGTTTTTGCGTGCATAATTATATTTATATTTTTTTCTGACATTTTTGTGCTTATCTATATTTTATTTTTATTACTTTGGACAAAACGTTTGTGGATGTATATTTCTATGCTCGTGTAAGATTATGCCTTGTATTTTACTAAATAAAATCCACATACTTAGGTAAAATTATAAAATGTATACGACTTCCAAAAAAATATGTTTCATCAGAAGATGGCGGAGTAACAAGTGTCTAAATCCAAATTAAATCAAGAGTTAGTGACGTAATTAAGAATTAAGAATTTATGATAGCGATAGAGATGAGATGGTAGAGAACAGCGAAAGGAAATAATAAAACCAGCCAACTATTTTTGTAACTTACAGTCTAGAACTAATGATCAAGGTTTTTAGGTTTTAGTATTATTGGCAAAAATACATTTAAAACCTATATATTTGGACCTACGTTCTTGTCAGTAGGTAATGTGCTATTTTATTGAGAGATCAATTATTTATTTCAGCGTAAAGAATTTATTCAATAGATTTGAATATATATAGATTTGAAATGTATTTTTGCCTATTGAATAAATTCTTGACGACCTTTGCGGCGGCGTAGCGGTAACGCGTCTGCCTGCTATGCAAGAGGTCCCGGGTTCGTTTCCCGGCTGGGGACAAAAACAAAGCCCAGGTCTTGGACGTTTACATGTTTGCTTTGTCGTTGTTTCTGGTTCCCACGACACAGGGTATCCTAGTGTGGGGCCAGAAGCAATGTATGTACTTGTATGTAAATGTTATTATGTTATTGTTATGCAGGGCACAGGCCTTCTCTCAGAGAGAGAGTACGGGCTTACCACCCATACCTACCACGGATTGGCAATTCCAAGCGCTTAGGTACTTGAACACCCCAGACACTCAGGTTTCCTCACGAAGTTTTCCTTCACAGTTAGCGAGTGTTTTTGTTGTATTGCTACTATAACTTCACAAAAGTACATAACTTAGAAAACAAAGTCATTTGTACATGCCCGCACTGGGGATCGAACCTGGGTTTCTCGCTTACGAGTCCATTGTTCTATCAATATATAGAAATTTTCAATGACAATGATTCTGTGTGCTGAATGCCAATGTTAGCCAATGTCTTTGTGCCGAATTCGAATATGTAGTAGAGAAAAAGGCAGCGGGAAGAAAAACTCCACTATCATAAATCTCAAAAACTCAGATTTATTATGTTCACTAATTCCAAAGACGCGTTATAAGAGATGTTTTTTTCCATTGGTGTCGCTAGTTAACACCGGGTAGCGCTTCAAGGAACTCCGGAGCAAGTTTAAGTAGTTTAGTTTGCTTTCGCAGGCGGGTTAAAATGGCCTATTAGCAATCTCATTAATCTTAATAACTTTACTAGAAGGAATTATTTATTTATTTTAGAAAAAGTAGTGACTAAACAAACATAATATTATAGTTTTCACAGATAACTAGGTATACTTTGAGAAAAGAGTGATTAAAATCAGTCACGAAAATAAATATACCAATAAATAATTACCATACATTTTGCCTGGTCATGAAAATGTAATAAGCCTTAGATAGGTAGATACATAGATAGAGAACACTTTATCGCTTAACCAGAAAAATATTACAACCATGATTCTTAAATCTAAGTAATGTTATACAATTAGCTTACCTGCTAACGGTTTCTAAATAAGATAGGTAATAAAATTATTTTATTCTTCTTCATATAACTTGTCTGTTACCCAAATTATGGTCATAAAAATGTTCAGTATCCATTTGTAAACTTTCGTGTATGTACAATTTGTCATACTAAGTAATAATAGTCGTAAAATCCTGTTTTCATGACTCCTTAAACGTATTTAAGGCTAAAATTTTAAGAGAAAAGCTACAGTTACTAATTAAATTTAAAAAATATTTTTTATCTTTTTGGTACATATTTCTGTTTAGTTTAAAACTTTATTTAGTTAATTGTCTTGTATTTCTGTTTGTTCACTATGTTTTGTTTTGTGTATTGTGTCACTAAATAAATGTTCTTATCTATCTATCTAATTAGAATATTTTCCAATAATTTACTAATAATTGTGATTTATTTGTTTATAAATCACAATTATTAGTCATTGTTAGAAACGAAAGAAATTAGATACGATTGGTAGAAACGATAAGCTCAAATTCAAAAATGTAATTTTTATAATTAAAACTGTTTTTACACGGATTTTACTCGTTTATTATATTATTACAATTTTCCGACGTTTCGGCACTTTTACAGGTGCCGTGGTCTCGGATGTAAAAACAGTTTTAATTATGTTTAGTACTCGTGTTAACCTTAGAAAATATTGTAATTTTTATATTAACATATTTCGGCACTATAAGGTCTGTTAGTCAAGTATAAAATATTGTAATTAGAAACATTTTCTGTAATAAATGACTGTTTGTTGTCACAATAAAGTAAAATAAATAAAATCAAATAAATAATAGTCGTAAAATCCTGTTTATTAAACATTTTTTTCATGACTCCTTAAAAGTATTTAAGGCTAAAATTTTAGGAGAAAAGCTACAGTTACAAATTAGAATAAAAGGAATATTTTTCAATAATTTAATAATAATTGTAATTTATGTGTGAACTAAAACGCTTGTTAGAAACGATAAGCTCAAATTCAACATTGTAATATTTATAATAACATATTTCGGCACAATATAATCTGTTAAGTATAAAATATTGTGTTTAGAAACATTTTCAGTAAAATAAATAAAATAAAAAAAATAATAGTCATAAAATCTTGTTTAATAAACATTTTTTATGTAGTTTCTTGGTATACGTCCCACGACAGGGCACTGGCCTTCACTCAAAGAGAAAGTATCGTCTTAGTCACCACGCGTGCCCAAATATATCTTTAAAATATTCAGAATCTGCACCTTTCCGTTAATTTACTTTTGAAGCGAAAACGTAAAAATAACCGATTAAGTACCATAACTTCCCTTACGGAGTTTTGTAACTTCTCTCCTTTTCTAAGCCAAAGTAGGTGAGTTAAAATTCATTCAAAACCTCAAGTTTTACCGGAAAATAAATCCATGTTTGATTCGTTTGAGTACTATTTCATATTTGAAATCCGCGAGCTATCGACGTTACGAGAGTACAGCATTGGAATTCAGATCTTGCACGTAGTACGTACATTCTGAATAATAAAATTCTTTCTATTCTTTCTCTTGTCCTGCACAGTTTCTATACGGAAAGTGAGGCACTTATTTGAGTTCCTCGTAATTTGAAAATTAAACCTCTCCCTCAAATGTAGAAAAAAAATATTTAGAAAAAAAAAACTTCAGTTTGGTTGTTACACTTTATTGCACAATAAAAAAGTTATTAAAAATAAACCTTTTAAATAACAGGTTTGTGATAAAAATTACGTGCAGAGACGGACTTGTGCCGGCCAATATAGGTACTTCATTTTTCAAATTATTCTCTGTATCTGTTTGTTCTAAAGGCACATAAGCATAAAAACACATCGAGGCATAGATTTTCTTTCAGAAAAAGAGATATATAGATTAGCGATTCCAACACCCTGTTCCTAGTATACTAACTATTGGTTAATTTACTGTTTGTTAATTTAATTTACTGTCACTTGGCCAAACAGCATTAAAAAATACAACAGAAAGCTTTTAACTGTTAAATAACAGATGCTTATGAAAAACTGGACTATAGTCTCAGCGCCTAAACACGTCAGACTATCTTTCCCTATAATATTTTCTCCCAATTCAAAGTTTATTTAAATTTTTCGATGTACGTTACTCTACAGAGGCATGTACATTAATATTTTTTTTTATAATTTACGTTTTTCTGAATGTAGGTATTTTATATGTGTAATACAGTCTATTAGCTTTTAGAATATACCTCGGGATCTAGAGAAGGCTTTGGTTTTCGCCGAAAGCACACGAGTGTAATACTACTTTCTGCTCTGTATAAAACCTTTCTTCACTATTTTGAATAGTTATAATCATATGATACTACTACTTCCTGCTCTGTCTAAGTGTCATATTAGTTCCGATATTTCTATTACACGAATATATCCGATTGAATCCGATAGTAGCCGAGGTATATTCTAAAAGCTAACATACTGTACATTACGTAGTCGAGTAGTACAACTAGTCTACCTTCTTATTAATCAGTGTTTAAATCTATTATGCAATGTACATTGAATTGTAAACCATAAGAAATAAGGAAAAACCAAGTAGAATTAAACCTAAACAAGTTTACAGACTCAGAACGTGCAAAAACGTTTCACAAAAAAATCTTTCGAAATGGATTGAAAAAGTAATTTCTCCAAAGTATTCCTTTTTTCCTGCTTCTCTTCCGAACTGGCTGTAAATCTTTCCAAACGCAGCGGGTGTATAGCCGAGGGTATTATAAAATCTTTCTATAGTGAAATACCTACATTATGTGTTCCGCAAAGCAGTCACGTTTGGCGTACCAATCCGTTCGTCGATTCATGGCCAATACGACTGCCACTAAATTATAATTGAACTACATAAGTCTATTCGTAGATATCTCGGCTAGCGCATCAGCTTAGCCATTTAGAGGGGGAGTGTTGGCAGCATCTTAGGATTCTTGGGAACTCTGCCCATCGTCAGCGGTCTAGAGCCACTTTCCTATAAAAAATCTAATAAATATGTATTGTAAATTTAATCGGTAATCCAAATGTACCGATATAAAACCTTGTATGTCCCCACTGCTGGGGCACGGGTTTCTTCCTGCATCGCAGGAAGCTTCCACCACGGGGGCCAAGTCTGGGTTGGTGGAGGAATGTAAAAGTGGCGGGTCTTACTGTCAGAAGTTATCAAACCGCCCATACGGCCTCTGACATGGCTTAACGACTGCCATTAAATTACCTAATGTATACCGTTATATATTAGAAAAAGCCCTTTGATTAGGTGAATCGACGACATTGGCAAAGGCAGTGAAAAGGAGAGCCGTTGGATGAGTGTGGGACTTTGAATCGCGCATTAGCCATTTTTAGCGCTTAGATACGTTTCTGGGGTTTGCTCAGGATGTCAACCTTCACATTTACCAAGTGGTATCGCCACCATAAATCCCTAAATGTCACGTTCGTAGGCTACATAAAAAAAATACGTCAGTTAGAAAAACAAAGTAATTTGTACATGTCAACAGTTATTGGCTGTGATTCGAAACTTGAGCCTTTCGGATGTGAGGATTTACATTGATTATCGTTGATAAATGAACGTTGTCTGTTAAGTCATAGGCAGTCAAACTACATAACGGCAGCTAGTTCATTTTCTTGGCGCACCTGCTCCATCAATAACCCAGAAACTGCGCTCTAATTCTGCAAAATTAATCGCTTGATTTCGAGCAAGACCACAGAAGAAAATTGAACCGTAGTTGCTTTAGTAAGCTCGCCAAGAACACATTTGTATTTTGTGTCCTCTAAATGATATTTATGTGTGCAATAAAGTATGAGTAAAGTATGTTCATTATGAAACAGAATTGTTCCGAATTGAATGTGAATCTAACAACCACCGCTGTAATTTTTTTACCGACTTCAGCAGAGTCAAATGGATTCGAGTGGGACGTCAAATGAAAACAGACAACATTCTGAGTTCAGGAACATACTAAAATATTCCAAGCCGCATGCACTGCGTGGAGATTATGGGCATTACAACCTATGATAGCACAACGTGGCGCTCTTTAGGGGAGGGCTATGTCCAGCAGTGGACTAGTATCGCCTGACGACGACGACGATTCCAAGCGACTCGCAAACAATTTAACTTTTTACTAATAGTTTTAATATAAAGAACAATAATAATAAGCCCTTATTATTATTATCAGACAGTCGGTATTGTTTGTCTGCGTCTTAGCTTAAAATCACACATTTATTACGCCAAGAAAACGGTAGGTTCTAATACGATGGCTAAATTAGAGATACATTTTTTGTGTAAAAATCCATTGAAAATTACTTTCATGAAGTTGTTAGTTCTGTAAAGCAGATAAAACTTTAACAGAACCTGAGAATGCACGTGGCCCGCACTTGGCTGATTTTTAGAGTCTTGTACCTGAAAAGAAAAAAACGAAACCTTTAAACTCAACGCTATACATTTGTAATTAATAAAAAAAATGTCTTTAAGTTTCAGGAAAAACTGCAAGACTCGATTCTTAAACTTAACATAACATTTATATACAGGCAAATACATTGCTTCTGGCGCCACACTAGGATACCCTGTGTCGTGGGAACCAGAAACAACGACATCACAAACATGTAAACATCCAAGACCTGGGATTTTTTTTTTGTTCCCAGCCGGGATTCGAGCCCGGGACCTCTCGCATGTTAGGTAGATGCGCTACCGCTACGCCACGGAGGTCGTCGAAACTATTTATAATATGCAAGTACAAATTTGTACGGAACCCTCGACATGCGAGTGCAACTCGCTCTTGGCCGGGTTTTTTATTAATTTCCTTAAACATTTAATTAAGACAATAAGAAAAATACATACAACAAATACTATTCCATGCGCTGAAACCGACAAGGTTTATCTGTGGATTGGGTATTTTTTAGTTAAAAATGTAATCGTCGAAAAAAAATTAATTAAAAAGTATTAAATCTGTTAGTTTTTTCACATAATGTTGACTTCGCCCCCATAAATATGAAAACAGTTCTAAATGATAATTAGTAGGACTGTTTTTGAGAAAGATATTGAGATAACTGAGATACGCTGAAATTATACGAGTACTTCTGGCTGTCAGGCATCTAGGAAGGTTGTTTAAGCATGCAGCGCGCTTTGCTAGCACACTTGCACCGTATGAGCGTCGACCGAGAAATTATTTGTTCCTTGGTGAAACATTGGCCATTGCATCTACCTAATGAGATGATTTATACAGGGTCCAGTGAGAACTTCACTCACACTAAATGGGTGAAGGGACGCTGCAGTCCCTGGGACATTTTTTTTGATGGTGTAGGTTTGCCCAGCACCTATACCATCCTGACAGCTTAGTCAGCTAGCCCACAGGAAAGACTAGTCATCACGTGCGGAGCCGACCAGCCGAAGGCTTCCTCGGTAAACTATGCCGGTAATTAATTAAAACTCTGTTTGGGTTGTAGTGGAGTGGTAGTGAGCTGGTCACTTTTTTTTCTATAAGGAACATTCACAATATTCTAATATACAATTAGTATGTACGCCAATTATGTATGTTCATAGCTGTCGTTAAGCGGAAAAAAAAATTACCTCGCTAGATCGACGATCTGAGGCAGATTTCTGGCAGTAGATGGATGAGGATGAACGAGGACAGAAAGGACTGGCGTGCCTAAAGGCCCCAGTGCACAATGGCCTTTGATGGGCCATGCTTTGCAATGCACAACTGTAGGCCACTATCACTTGGTGTCTACACAATGGCGCACGGCTCATTGCTGTCTGGCAAAACACTTGCGATGGACGTGGAAGTAATTACGGCCACAGATATTTATTTATTTACTACTTACAAGTATTACAGAAGTGTTTACAACAACAAAGTTATTAAAAAAAATGGCGCAAAAGTCGCAAAATTACGGGCTCAGATTGATACAAATCAATAAACTTGAAGATTTCTTCATTGTTCCACGATACGGACATTTTATCAACGTAACAAAAAAAGTACTCTATGACTATCCCGGTCAGCGGTCAGTGACAAGCTAAACGATGGACCACTGTGTAAATACGATAGGCCACGCTACGCCACGATTCCTTTGAAGTGTCCACAAAAACCGACAACTTTCCGATTGCGCGCCACGATAGACAATTGTTCGCCTCTACACACCATTGTCCCCTGTACACAATGGCGATGACGAGCAGTGGGCCAGCATGGGCCATTATATACTGGGCCTTTAGGGGAGGCCTATGTCCAGCAGTGGACAAGTATGGACTGATTGATTGGTTAAGTTATAGAATAAAGTGAAACGCGGTGAAGGACACGAAATATATTTGAGTTATTTGTTTTGATTCAGATAAAAGGTACGTAATAAGAACTATATTAAAATTGTAAAAGATTGAGAACACGTATACGTGCATAAATTAACGCCTATACACCGCTTATTTTATCTTATACTTAGCAATGAATTCGTAAAATTATACGTTTATGAAAACTTAGGAGAAAAGTCGTCGTAAAACAAAATCTCCGTCTGCGGTGTTTCAGGATTTCGCATTTTGGAAGTAACCATGTATATGTGTCTAAAAACATAAACAAAGGCGGTACTATTTCTTCACATCTGTCATCTGATTTTTCTATTTGGTCTAGACTACGGTGCTGTTAGAATCGTTAACACATCTCGAGTAGTATAAAGTAACTTAAACTGATACCCTATATATATTTTGGTTTGTAATGATCCTCTCACTGTTATTTCAGTACCACGATAGAATCAACCCTAGGGCGAAGTCATATACCTTACAGAAAAAAATTCCTAACAGTATTCTCGGTCAGCAATCGCAGCGCGAGTCCTCGCCCATTTGTGAAGGAATCCTCCCACGTGCGGGAATTGGACACCCGCGTACTCGAGGGAATAAAGGATGGGCTCCGGGAGTCGGTTCTAACCCATAAAACTATTTTACCCCGGCTTAAGTCAAATTTCTTGCTTTGAAGATTCTACACTCGGTGTTTCATACTTAGAACGTTAATGTATATTTTTCGTAATATTTAAATCTGTATACAGCTGTCAGTTGTACATAGTCAATGAAGAAGCAGCTGTTAGAAGTAGATTGATAAATCATTAGTGTAGAAGAAACCAAGGCTGAGATCTTCAGAACATGAATCTCTGATATTAAGATATCAGTAATCGCAGCGTGAATAATCTGATAATAAATAAATATTTGTTTCTTATTATTTACTACGATTTTTTTTCCTTTTTTTACATGCTATATAGGACCCTGCTGTACAGATCATAATCGACATTTTAATGAAATATTTAATTAAAATGGAAACAAAAAAGTAGTTTTGCATTTTAAGGGAAACCTCAAATTGTAGACATCAGAAAAAAAAGTCTGAGCAAATTCAGCACAAAAATAAATTTTATGTACAACACAAATTACAATATTGTACGATTTATTATAAAAAATCGAATAAAATGTACTTGGCTGCCGATATTCAATGCCTTTTGCCAAGTCGTGACAAACACCGAGTTAACAAGAGCCACCAATGCCATCGGAACTCGAACCATAACGATAGAGCAATTTTCCGGACGCGTATTTATCACAAAGACGAAAGTTAATAAATTTATGCTAATGAGAAGTAAACGTATAAAAAAATATGTTTTTCAGTGACAGTAACCGGTGTTCTGACCCGCTTTCTTAGCCCGTAACTCGGCGGCTAATGCGAAGACCGCTCTTAAGTGTAAGTACATCGCATAAACCACCGTCTTGTGGTCAATAGCTAATGTAGTTTTAATGCTGTGACCATGGGTATGGAATGTGTAGACATAGCCATCTTGAAAGTATAAATGGTATTTCTAATACAACGAATAAAATATCCTTCAAACGATGCACGTCTTACCGCGGCCACCTGCGGTCAGAAGGAGCTTATAACTGCAAGTAATAACGCAGTTAACGTTGCAAGTTTTCACTACGATATGATGCATGAGTTCTAGGTTTTAGAAGATTTTAGATAAGACGAGATAAGAATATTATTTGTACACACCAGAAAATAATAACAGAGACAACAGTTACAAAAGAAAAGGTACAATTGGCGGCCTTATTCCTGATAGCAATTTCTTCAAGGCAACCTTATATTGGAGAGATTGCAGAAGGAGAAATTGAGACGGGTCTTGGTGCTCATTGAATTTATGTTAACGCTCGAAATTTAAAAAGACTAAGTTTGGAGTTTTCTTGTTTAATTTTACTCCAAAATTATCTATCTCGATTTTGAAATGGGCACCTGTTTTAACTTGTAAAGTTCTTTAAGCCGCAGTTTCTGTGTTATTTTGCTGCTCCTGGTCGTAGATTGATTTTTAATACAGAATCAGTACTGAAACATTTGAGGACTGAGCTTACGTGCACGCGCTAAATACGCACGTTACGTTCTATTACGGGAAATTAGCAGGTCCTTTTTACAATTTACTTTTTTAAAAACCTATTTAGAGGCTAAAAATTTACTTTTTCCATGGTATAAAACGCCAGTACTCTTTGAAACAAGTATTAGGATCAATAAAGCTCATCTGCGTGCCATGAGAACAGCGCAAAAGTGCAATGCGGATTCTTGATCTGCTGGACAGTGGGCCAGTTTCTGAACTGAGGATTTCGCTAAGTACATATTTAACTATAGTAAATTTCGAATTTCTCCGAAAAGAGCCGACAGAACGTTACTTAATTTTTTTTTTATTTATTATTATTGATATTAATAAGGTTTTAGTTTTTTTCTACTTTTTTTTTACTTTTTTTTTTATTTATTTATTTATTATTATTGATATTAATTACTTATTATGTATATATATATATATATATATATATATATATATACATAAATAAGTAATTAATATCAATAATAATAAATAAATAAATAAAAAAAAAAGTAAAAAAAAAGTAGAAAAAAACTAAAACCTATATATATATATATTATGTTTATTGCTCATAACTTATATTTAGGTACATTTCCAGTGGCACCCATACTAGGAAACCCCGTATCGTGGGTACCAGTTTATCACTTCACGGAGCTATTTTATCACTTCACGGAAAAAAAGCGGGGACTTCAGTTTTCTCCTTGTCAGTTAAGGGGCTTAGGTGCGCTAACTAGCGGGACCAATGGAATGAAAATCATAACATGTTTTACAGTACGTTTATTTCAAAAAGTAAACATGTTTTTTTGTGTGTGGTGGCTATTTTCAGAACATACAGACTACCACATACAGTATAAACGTCCTAGGGCTTTAATCGATTTCGAAATCGTTTTTAGCGGAAATCGATTAAAGTCCTAGATTGTTGATTGTAAGTTCTAAAAAAAGATAAATAGATAATAAATAAATAAATTTTCATGGACATATTACACAGATCTCGTTAGCCCTATACTAAGTACAACTAAATGACTTGTGTTATAGGTGCTAACTCGACGATAGATTTAATACAATAAATACATAGATAACATCCAAGACCCGAGACAAACAAGAAAAGTTCATTTCCTAGTTTGACCCGGCCGGGGATCAAACCCGAGACCTTCGGTTTTACAGCCGCGTGCCAAACCGCTGCGCCACCGAGGCCGGCATATCACAGTTGTTAATATTTCTCATGTTCACTTTTACATAAAACCTTATTGTAAGACAAGTTATGATTTTTATTCCGTTAGTGGCGTTAGTTAAAGACCCTGAGCGCCTTAAAACGTTAATAATAAAATCTCTTTATAAAATAAAATAGCTGTAGGTACATATTAAAGTCTCTTAAAAAAATAAAAATACAAAGTTTTACGCCCACTCTCTCGTACACTAAGAATATTTTAGTCTGCTTAACAGGTGTCGGTTGGTCAAATGCATACCCAAAAAAACCTCTCACAGCTGTTAACAGTAGAGTAAGAGTACGAGAAACTGGAGGTTGAAATGAAGTGAAATTTATTTGTGAGAAAGAATCCTTTTACACTAAAATTTAAAATACATAAGTAAATGTTTGAAAAACCTATTTATAGGCTAAAAATTCTACCTATGCCGGGACTCGAACCCGCGACCTCTGACTAACCGTGCCAGCGCTCTCCCAACTGAGCTAATGGGCGACTTACCGACATCAGTGAAATTTCGAACCTCTGTATTACGTACAGGCAGCCAGAGGCCGCGGGTTCGAGTCCCGGCATGGGTGGAAATTTAGCCTCTGAATAGGTTTTTAAAATTGTCGTTAGCCCGGGTAAGTGCATTAAAAAGATAGATAGATAGAATATTCTTTATTGTACACAGAAATAACAGTAACAGAAATTATATAAAAAATATAGTACAAATGGCGGCCTTAATAATATTGGCCTTTTTGCATCTACTTAATGAGATGATTTATACAGCGTCCAGTGGTATCTTCACTCACACTAGATGGGTGAAGGGACCATTCCGACGCTGTAGTGCCTGGGTCATGGTTTTATAGATGGTGTAGGCTTGCCCAGCACCTTAGTTTAGTCGGCCTAGCCCACAGGAAAGACTAGTCAATACGTGCGGAGCCAACCAAGCCGCGGGTTTCCTCACGATGTTTTCCTTCACCGTGAGCGTGTGGTATTGCGACTGCAAATTTGCAAATGTACGTAACTTTGAAATTAAACAAAGTCATTGGTACATGCCCGCACTCGGGATCGAACCTGGGGCTCTCGCTTGCCAGTCTATGGTTCTACCCACTGAGCTACCACCGCTGGCGGCCTTATATAATAAGTAAATGTTGTAGTGTTCAAGTGGTGTATGTATCAAAAGTAGATTTACAACTGATAATGATGTCTAAGCTAGACTGGCTCTGCAATATAAATGTCAGCTTAGCCTCGTCTTACTCTTTCTTAGCTCTGTGGTTAGCTGCAGCAGACTTGACGCGCACTGTGCGGCCGTTGGCGACAGTTGGGGCCAGTCGACGTTGCTTTTAATAGCAACTGCTGTCATTTATTAGACCATACGTATGCAATGCTGTGTGAAGCCGAATGTACAGGGTGTGCCAAAATAATGCTGTCCTTCCAAAAAGTGAGTTCCACTGGGGCCAGTCGACGTTGCTTTTAATAGCAACTGCTGCCATTTATTAGACCATACATATGCAATGCTGTGTGAAGCCGAATGTACAGGGTGTGCCAAAATAATGCTGTCCTTCCAAAAAGAGAGAGAGTTATTGGGACCAGTCGACGTTGCTTTTAATAGCAATTTTTGTCATATATTAGACCATACATATGCAATGCTGTGTGAAGCCGAATGTACAAGGTGTGCCAAAATAATGCTGTCCTTCCAAAAAGTGAGTTCCATTGGGGTCAGTCGACGTTGCTTTTAATAGCAACTGCTGTCATTTATTAGACCATACGTATGCAGTGCTGTGTGAAGCCGAATGTACAGGGTGTGCCAAAATATGCTGTCCTTCCAAAAAGTGAGTTCCATTGGGGCCAGTCGACGTTGCTTTTAATAGCAACTGCTGCCATTTATTAGACCATACGTATGAAATGCTGTGTGAAGCCGAATGTACAGGGTGTGCCAAAATAATGCTGTCCTTCCAAAAAGAGAGAGAGTTATTGGGACCAGTCGACGTTGCTTTTAATAGCAATTTTTGTCATATATTAGACCATACATATGCAATGCTGTGTGAAGCCGAATGTACAAGGTGTGCCAAAATAATGCTGTCCTTCCAAAAAGTGAGTTCCATTGGGGTCAGTCGACGTTGCTTTTAATAGCAACTGCTGTCATTTATTAGACCATACGTATGCAGTGCTGTGTGAAGCCGAATGTACAGGGTGTGCCAAAATATGCTGTCCTTCCAAAAAGTGAGTTCCATTGGGGCCAGTCGACGTTGCTTTTAATAGCAACTGCTGCCATTTATTAGACCATACGTATGAAATGCTGTGTGAAGCCGAATGTACAGGGTGTGCCAAAATAATGCTGTCCTTCCAAAAAGAGAGAGAGTTATTGGGACCAGTCGACGTTGCTTTTAATAGCAACTGCTATCATTTATTAGACCATACTTATGCAATGCTGTGTGAAGCCGAATGTACAGGGTGTGCCAAAATAATGCTGTCCTTCCAAAAAGTGAGTTCCATTGGGGCCAGTCGACGTTGCTTTTAATAGCAACTGCTGTCATTTATTAGACCATATGTATGCAATGCTGTGTGAAGCCGAATGTACAGGGTGTGCCAAAATATGCTGTCCTTCCAAAAAGTGAGTTCCATTGGGGCCAGTCGAAGTTGCTTTTTATAGCAACTGCTATCATTTATTAGACCAAACGTATGCAATGCTGTGTGAAGCCGAATGTACAGGGTGTGCCAAAATATGCTGTCCTTCCAAAAAGTGAGTTCCATTGGGGCCAGTCGACGTTGCTTTTAATAGCAACTGCTGTCATTTATTAGACCATACGTATGCAATGCTGTGTGAAGCCGAATGTACAGGGTGTGCCAAAATATGCTGTCCTTCCAAAAAGTGAGTTCCATTGGGGCCAGTCGACGTTGCTTTTAATAGCAAATGCTATCATTTATTAGACCAAACGTATGCAATGCTGTGTGATGCCGAATGTATAGGAAGTACTAAAATAATGTTGCCCTTCTAAAAGAGAGAGTTCTAGTTTTCCATTTGTTTCTATTCGTTCCATCTCCTATCGGCGGTCGGCTATCATCGTGAGTACTTTGTCTTGAGAAATTATTTAAAAAAAAATTGGACTAGTGTGAGTCGAACTTGCCCACTGAGGGTTCCGTACTAGTTCGTATATACTTACATATTATAAATAGTTCAGGAATGAAGACTCGCATTTCTTTCTGAGAATTAACCGAAAAAAAGTTATGTAGCCTAAAAAGGTCCCACTGCAAGGTTCCAGAGAGGTTATGGGTTTAATACCACACTTGCCCACAGCGAATTGGCAATTTCAAGAACCCCGAACTTTAAAGACAATTTTTTAATCAATTACATATTTACAGTTTCATATTTTTCTCCGTAGCAAAATTCTATATTGCATAGCAAATCCTATAATTCGAGTTCATCGGAAAGTATTCTATAAATTTAGATTGCTTTGAATGCCGAAACGTACGTTTTTGCAGCATAAACGACGATATCTTTTTTGCGTTAACTTTCTCCTCGATACATTCTTAAGATAAATCTTGACAAACAGTGGGCCGGAAGTACTACAAGTTTTATACTTGTATGGTACGGAACCCTAAAACCAATTCTACTTAGTATTTCTTAACGATTCCCGATACTCATACATAGTTATATGTTAAACGGGTCAAATCGTGTTACCGTCGTTTTAATTGTCGTTTTACCTAATAAATAATCGCGATTTGACCCGTTTAATATATAACAAATTCTACTTTTCAATACTAACAACTTTTAAAAATAAATAACCTCTACGTGTCACAATAACTTGTTCTGTGTTAAAGTTATTTAACACAGAACAAGTTATTTCCCAATTATTTATTTAAGTCCCAAGTCAAAGTCTAACTTTCTCCTTTTTTATGTATATTTCATTTCATCAAAGGTTTCTTTTAAAAATCCTTTTTTACTAAATTCTCCTACGGTTTCTAACATTAAACATTAATAAAACTTGACGTATTTTGTTTGTCCTTGCCATTTCTTTCGTTACGACCTCTCTGACTAGGACTTCAAAGTAGACTGAAGCCATTCAAGCGACTCACGTTCTTTCCATCGTTCTTAAAGCATTCCCATGACACATACATAAAGACGGCCAAAGAGCATCGCTTACCAAGCTCTATGGCTTCTCAGAGTACAAACAAATAGGGTTTTTTCGTTAACAGGAGAATTCACCATCCGGCTTACGACGGTGAATTTTCATACAACATACGCAAACACAGTGGTGGTGAGTTCTATTTTTACTGCGTGTATTACCAATTTTTGATATGGTTACCATAGTGGTGGTAGCTCAGTGGGTAGAACAATGGATTCGCAAGCGAGAGACCCAGGTTCGATCCACAGTGCGGGCATGTTTGTTCATGTTTGGCAATGACTTTGTTTAATTTCATATAGTTACGTACATTAGCGAATTTGTAATCGCAATGGCTCTTACGATATTAAAATAATATTACTTTTATTATTTTAATATTGTAAGAGTAGAATAGCTTTGGGCAACTATGGGTTTTCTTACACCCTGTATACAAATTGTCTATATTATGGGATAATATGAAAATATTAAAAAAAGCAAAGCTGATTTTGACATTATAAAAATTAAATGACTCTCATAGCGAAGGGTATCCTAGTTTGGGACCAAGACAAGTGATTGTGTCGCATGGAGGTTATTATTTATCATTAAAATGATCCAATAGCTTATTAGCTAAACTGAAATTTTGCATACTAATAAAGTAGCGTATTTGGAGCGTATTAAATGTTACCCTTGGAACAAAATGTTGCTTGTATGTTTACTTAAGCCCAATCTACTAGGAGGATGGGAAAGCCCAGTATTTCCTGAGAAAGGGACTCACAAATGCACGTGATGTAACGGAATAAACTATCACTGAGATGCGCTCCGTTTGCCTTTAGGGACGAAGTTAGTGTGCAGTCAATAGAGAAGCAAACTTTTTATTTTGGACCATGGATCAATCTAAATTCATCTCCCATATGTACGTAACATAGAAGTGAATACATAGTTTTTGTGTAAAGATCGGAGTGCTAAAGAGTTTAAGGATTGTAATGTGTTCTTTTTGCCCGATGTTTGTATTTCACTTTGGAGAAGAACGAGCTTAAGTACCTAAATACACTACTGAACAGGACACTTGTCCTGACAGTGTCCTGACAGTGATGTCACCCAGCGGGGAGGTAATTGATTAAAAAAGAATCTTCCTTATAGTATTTTCTAAGGTTAACACGAGTACCAGACATAATTAAAACTGTTTTAATACGGATTTCACTCGTTTATTATATTTTTTTTGCAATTTTCCGACGTTTCGGCACTTTTACAGGTGCCGTGGTCTCGGATGACTGAGGTGATAGGCGTCTTTTTGAAAGCATTAACTGTAAGTTTACTACCCTCGGCAAAAATTTCAAAAGTTAATTATGAAGTTCAGTTTTTGAATTATAATTATGATTGAAGCGCTCGTGGCCTAGGCGAACCGAGTGATTGGAATCAATCACTTGGTTAAGCAACAACAGGCGCGGTCAGGTACGGGATGGGTGAGCGTTCCGTGACTACCGCTAGTGGCATTTTTCCGAGCGCTTCCGTGCTTCGCAAGGCACGCTAAGCCGTTGGTGCCGGCTGTCATGTAATGGTAGTCGTTAAGCCATGTCGGAGGCCTTATGGGCGGCTTGATAACTTCTGACAGTAAGGCCCGCCACTGTCTTACAATCCTCCACCAACCCGGACTTGGCCCCCGTGGTGGAGTATGGCCTAACCTTCCTGCGATGCAGGAAGAGACCCGTGCCCCAGCAGTGGGGACATACAAGGGTTGATAACGAATTATGAAGTTACGTTCCAAAATAGGTAAATCAATTATTTTATGTAAAATCAATAATATTGATTATTAGTAATTTACTAATAATCAATATTGTTTTTTTTATTAATATTGTGAGTGAAATCCGTATTAAACAGTTTTAATTAATCTTCCTTAATTTGTATTGTACTGTATTAACATAGTTATAAGACTTTTACTAACACAAATATTATAATTTAAAATGTAAATATAGACTAATAATTGTCTGAAGTAAATAAAATTAATTGAATTGAATTGAACTACTGTTGGTACTGTGTGGTGGAATTGGCAAACAATTAATCAGTTCAAAAATACCTGCTATTATTAATGCGATGAATTTAGTTGTGTAGTAGTAGTATTTTGAGTTCAAAAACCTATTTAGAGGCTAAAAATTTCACCCATGCCGGGATTCAAACCCGCAACCTCTAGCTATCCGTACCAGCGCTCTACCAATTGAGCCAATGGGCGACTCACGGCATCAGTGAAATTTCGAACCTCTTTACAATATTATCTGTATTACGTACAGGCAGCGACATCTGACTTAAGCAAATTGCATTACTTACAGCCCCGACTACCTACTTTGCAGTTAGGTTTAGTATTTTGAGTATTGAATTTAAATTTTACATTACATGAAACAAAAGAGTGTAATGAAATGAAATGAAAAAATTACATGAAAAATGTCTATTGGGCAGAATACAACATAACATGTTGTTGATGTAAGCATGTTTTTGTGACAAAAACCTCTTTTGCTTCATCATTCTTAGTCATTATTTTGTCGCTGCGTGCACGCAAGCCGGGACGTCCCTTACCAAACTCTCCACTCATAAATATGATAAACGCTTAAGGCACTTAAGCCGCGTTTGCACGGTCTTAGTACGCTCGGACCGAGTGCACCATCCGAGTAAACTAAAGCTTCTGATTGGACGGTTTTTCGTCAAAACATCAAAATAGCCAATCAGAAGCATTAGTTTACTCGGATGGCGCACTCGGACCGAGCGCACTAAAACCGTGAAAACCTGGCTTTAGGGGCCCTAACTAGCGCCTTTTTTTTCACGTTTTTTTCCAAAAGTAAATATGAAAAATCATAATATCTGAGGTAACTTTTGGTTTTAGAACATACAGCCTACATTGCAGTATGAATATCCTAGGACTTTAATCGATTTCCGCTAAAAACTTATTTTTTCAATACTTATTACGTATTCAATACTGTTAGAATATTTTCGGGGCTTAATCACGTAGTAATTTATTGCTATTTTACCTCGACGTTTTGATGACGTTACAGTCATCGTAGTCATGAGAAGACTGATGGCTAACTCTCTTACTATTTATAACTATGTGTACAAGTCGCGAAAGTTTAAAATATGTTACTTATACCTTGCTTTGTTTTTATTTTGCCTTCAACACAGATTGAGTGATTCAAGACGTTACTAGCTTAAGCTATTTTATTGATATTAGTTGTGTTCCATGTTTCAGGCTCCTTGCTATTTTAGGAGTAAAATCACTAGCCGCATGAACCACAATAGGGCTATCAAACCTACCCAAAACAGATTGAAGGGAGAATATAAAAATAACGTTCATATAAGAAAATCTCGTATCGAGAGTTTACGATAATCATCAGCGTCCGCGATTCTCCTTAACAAGTACAATCGGCGGTATAAGTAAGGGTATTATCATACGATTATTTGCGCAGTTGCGTATTTTAGTAGCTAAAGAAAATTGACTCTGAAAGAAAAAGAAACTATTATGCGATCGATGGTAAATCTACTATACGCAAAAAGATTCATTGCAGGAGATACATAGATACGAAATCGAAAATTAAAATTACTCGAGAGATCATCATGCAAGATTTTATGTGTGATTTGAAATAAATTGAATGACTTGAATATTTTAAGTAGATTTGTTGTAAAAAATGTTTTATTGTATAACCCAGTGGGTAGAACAATAAGTTAGGAAGTGGGTGACCAAGGTTTGATGCCCAAGGCGGACATAGACCAATTTTTGACTTTACATTTGTGTCGTTACAGTAGCAATCGTCATGATCAACCCATGATGTTTCTACCGCGGGCGCGGGTCTTTTCACTGAGGATGGTATAGGCCATACTCCACCACGGGGGCCAAGTCAGGATTGGTAGCGGCTTGCAAGACTAGTGGCTGGTTTTACTGTCAGAAGTTTTAAAGCCGCCCGGGCGGCCCTAAGGCCACTGACTTGGCTTAACAACTAGCATTTATTGACGGCAGCTGGCCTTGCGAAGCACGAAACCGCTCAGAAAAATGCCACTAGCATTAGTCATAGAAGGTTTACCCATCCATACACTGAACGCGCCCTGTATTTCTTAACCTTCGTGATCGTTTAAGATCACTCAGGCAGCCGGGGTTACAAGCGATTCCAGAATAGCAATACCACTCACTAACTGTGAAGGAAAACATCGTGAGGACACCACAGTGTCTAAGGTATTCAAGTACCTCAACGCTTGAAATCCGCTACTTGACTCGTATCAAATTTAACGCGATAAATTAATATTGCCTTTAGTATTTAACGTAAGAAAGTGAAATATATTGACTTTGCTAAGTAAGTATATACGATGGCAGCAAAATTTGCAAATTAAAAAATATATTTTCCACTTTTAATTCGGAACGGTGACAACGCTATCCGCCATGTTGAAAGCATCTTTCGTTTGTAAACAAACATCTGTCAGCCAGAACCAGTGGACATTGATTATTATAGGACTTATATCAAAGTGATCTTCACGTAAATACACCCGAGTTTCAGTCGATAAAGTGTCGGGGTCTCTTTTGGCAAGTTTGAGCCAATTTTTTCGTGTGGTTATTACACTAGGTACACGAATCCACAACTTCCCGGGGGTCTTTATTGACATGTTTTTGGATTCTCGAACAATGCAATAATGATAATTGCTATATTTTGCATGTAAACTCGATAAAATCATGATTTCGTCGTTGTTATTTCACTATGCTCACAAATCACTCAAAGTTGTTGAATGTCAAACTTTGCTTACAAGACTTCAGGTCTTCAAACCATAGACAAAAATGGCTGACCGCGTTTTTGGCTGTTTAGCAAAGTAAAGTTATAAAATATATTTTTTGTTGCTTTTAGGTCCTCAAAAAATATGCTAAAATATTTTTTGGTCTAATGGAAGAGATATTTACCATTTAAGACTTACTTGTAAAAAGAGTCAAATAGCGGATTGTCAACCCGCGTGGGCCCGCGTGGTAATTATGCCACTTCTCTGAGAGAAGGCCTGTGCCCTGCAATGGGACGTCTATGACGACCTAAAAATGTTTTTTATGTATTATTATAATTGTTATTGTACCTATATATGTTAATGTGATACAAGTCTTGATTCCTTTGATTCTTCTTGTATATCTAAAATTGGAAAAATACACTTTATAACTTTATGGCCAAACACATTGACTTCTCGTGGAAGCTTGCATAGATTTAGTGAAAGTTAAAGAGGATAGAAGGAAAAAAAAAAGAGACCGTAGAGAAAGAAAGAGAGGAGAGAAAAACAAAAAGAGAGATGGTAAGACAGCATTGTAGCTATAAAAAAATCTTAGCTAGTAACTATTTCGTATTTCGAAATGTTTTCAAGTCTCACTGTACAGCGTACCTAAAGCAGGAAAAGAGATGAAGATTAAGTAAAATATCGACGAACAGCCGCAAGAGTAACTACCGCTCGGACATTGCCCACGGAGGGGCCGTAACGGGCCTGTGATGAACAGGGGATCGAATTTTTTCGAACATGCCGAATCCAGGTGGCGAAAGTTACGATGTAATACGATTGCAAACCACCCAACCACGTTTCCCTGACATGGACGAGAAATATCAATCATAAATGTGCACATCAAGTGAGTGTTGGTATGTTAACCTAATAGTAATCTACTAGGTGGAGGGAGCAAACAAAACACCTTCCTGACTTCATAAAGCCAGTGGAGTCAATACCACCTGGAGGGCATGAGCAGTGGAAAGTATAGAGATCGCTGAACCGTCTGCGTGGTGGTGTTGCTCGATCCAGAGATAACCTGAAGATGCTGACATCTTGTGCCGATGTAGAGCTGCACAAACAAAAATGCATCTTTGTGTCTGCCCTAAAGCTCCACAGTGCAGTTTGCGGGATCTCATGGAGGCATCACCCGGCGCGCTTGCAGTGGCGCGGTTTTGGGAGCGAGATGTCTGAGAGGAAGGCGGCGCTTTCGACACGAAAGAAGAAGAAGTAATCTACTTTGTCTGTCTAGTGTTTCTTGTGGGCTATACTGACTAATCTTTAAGGATAGTGTAGGTTCTTGGCAAGCCTACAGCTAAAAAATAATGTCCCAGGCACTGCAGCTTCCGAGTATTCCCTTCACCCATCTAGTGTGAGTGAAGGTGCCAGTGGACGTTATATAAATCATCTCATTACGTAGATGCGAAGGCAATACTGTCACTTTAATTTACTCTTTTATTTACAAACTTCTCTCAGACTTACCAAATATACACTAAATGTTTAAAAAAATCGGTGAAGTTGTTTCGGAGGAGTTCAATATCAAGTACATACACGTGATTTTTATATATTAGAAAAGAAAACTCTATATCGATCTATCTATTTTATTTAATAATAACTTCCACATAATACAATCACTTGTCCTGGTCCCAAACTAAGAAACCCTGTGCTATGGTAACCATACAAGAACATCACAAAAATGGATAAACCTATCTTGTAAAGGGTGTACCCTCACTCCGCTGCCGGGTGCCGCAGGACGCAATTGCTAGCCTACTAATATTTTAAATATAAAAGCTTGTGGAAGATTTGGATGTTTGTGTCTTAGCCACGAAATAACTTGGCGTACTAATAGACGAAGATTTGAATTGAGGCAGGATGATGTTATGTTGGGCAAGCTAGCAGTAGATATAAACGAACGTATGCCTAAATAAAAGGTAAGGATACCGGATAAATCAATCGTCTAAGCAGCTTCCGGAATGAAGTGGAAAAATTGAATGAAACATAATTTTATTTTAATTTTATTAATGATTTCATATCATTCGGTTACTTAATATAGTCTCCTAAATTTCAACACCAATAAATTGATCCCAATCCGTCCGACATAACTTATAGCCCAGGATTTTACAGAATTGACGCTTGACAGGTGCTTTTAGTTTTAGTAAAAAAATACCATGAAAGGGAGTTCGAAGCGAACTAAAAATAATAACCAATGTATCCCTCTCACAAGACATGAAAAAATAGGTACTCGGTACTGCAGGTGATGCAAATTACTTCAGCAAGATACATAGAGTATTTTAAAGAGGTTTGAAATTTCAGTGATGCCGGTGAGTCGTACATTAGCTCAGTTGGAAGAGCGCTGGCACGGATAGCCAGAGGTTGCGGGTTCGAATCCCAGCATAGGTGGAATTATTAGCCTCTAAATAGGTTCTTAAGAAAACAACATTTTTCTCGAGAGAAGTTTCATTTCATATTGCTCTTTTAAGGAAGTTTTCCCAGAGTACGGCCCTGAATTGTCGAAAAGATTCCGATCCTTGGTGATGAACAAGGGTGCCCGATAAAATAGGGCAAAAAAGATACCCCGGAGAAAGGGCCAAACCGACCGTGAAGCCCACTCCCGGTTATGTACTCATTTTTTTCCATAAGTTTTTTCTTTAAGAAGGTTTCCAGCCCGAAAACGTGCCTTATACGGCACACGGTATATTGCTAGACGAACAAGGAAACTAGATTCTCAACACTTAGGTCGTGGGTTCGATTAGCCCTGAAGGACTCTTTTCTGTCCTTGAGCTTGTTTTGTATGAATGGCCTCCACGGTTAATACGACGACAGCCCGTAATGCTTTTTGGAGGATGCTCGAAGATAAAATGTGAAGACATTTTTCTTAATCAAACCACTTACTAATAAAAATATGCATTTTTTCAATGATATAAAAGTAGATAGATAGAGAACACTTTAATTCACAACCAGAAAAAAGAATACAACCATGATTTCTTAAATCTAAGTAATGTTATACAATTGGCGGTCTTATCTCTAAGAGTATGTATGATTGTAAGTATGATAACTTAGGTATGGGTATAGAAAATGGTTAATATTAATATGACAACCAAGAGTTTACCGTTGTTGGTCCCCACACTAAGACTCTAAGATGGCTAAATTATTCCAACTTCGTGGTTATGTCCCCTAGGTAGGAGTACCTACGCAAGTCAGTACGGCTAATCGTTTGTTTGCATACTATGCCTAAATTTTTAATTGAACGTGCTCTATGTACCCGGAAAGTTTCGGTTGCATGTTTACCACGAATCACGAAATCTACGTACTGTACTGCAGTCTGCCTACTTAATCCACCTACACAGTCTGAATGAATTTGCCCCTCGCGTCTGGTGGCGCCAATACGATCAGAAATTGCAGAATCGATAAACGTCGTTGAAGAGCCATCATCTAATAACGCGAACGTGTCTACCTTGCCTGCTGGTCCTGAAACCGTTACCGCGACTATCTTCAGATAGGGGCTGAAGCTGGGCCGGTCACCCGTCTTGCTCGTAGAGTTCGGCGTCGCGGTCGTGTGAGCGGCCACCTCGCGTGTCGTGTCGCCCCCCGAAGCGGTCGGAGTAGAGGCCCCCAAGGAAGACTCATCATGTGCAGAGATGACGTCGCATTCATCAACATGAGCTGTAGTGGTGGGAGAAAAATCAGGATCGTGAAGCAAAGTGTGATGCTTGCGATTACAATTTCCTACTTCGCATTTGGTTTTATTTTTATTACACAGACGAAAAACGTGAGAACTCTTCGTCAAACAACGATAACAGATTTTTTCTTTTTTAATGAACTGCCACCTGTCACTCACTGACAATAACTTGAAGCTGTCACAGATCGATATGTCATCATGAGATTGATTACAAAACAAACAAGAGATATTTTTGTAATTATTATTGTTCTGAGCATGTTTTTTAGGTGCGGCCTGATGATGTGAATGACTCGGTTTGTATGAAGCTTCTGATACAGCATGAGTGCGCTCCCGTAGCACGTAGCCGTAAGTAGTTTCCACGACGCTGTCGAACCTCGCGTGTACTTCGCGAGCTAGAAAGTTGGACAGCATCTCTACTCTCCCGCTGCTGGAGGCGGTCCCATGATCTGTTTGTGTCGCAGCGTAGTCCATCCATCTCGTGCGTAGCAGCAGGGGTAACTTACTCATAAGGGCCGAGAACAACTCATCAAAAATTGCTAGGTTAATGTTAGGCTTCTGGCCGTTTTCATTGTTATTACAAAAAACCAAACCCTCTATCGCAGAAGCCAGTTTGAGCACAGGGTCTGCGACGTCTCTGTGCTGATGTCCGACGGGAGCCTTCGGGTCGTACGAGTAGTCTCGCTGAAGGCCAGCCTGGGTCTTGAGCGGTTAAAAATCCGTTCACATTCAGGGCAGTAGAGCTGTGCGTTTTCAATGTGCAGGTGTATTGGTGAGAAGGCCTCTTTTGTCTTGAGGATCGTATTGTATGACGTAGGACGCTCTTGTTAGTTTCCGTTTCCTTGCTTGACGTTTCGTTTCTTGAACATGAAGGCGGTTCTCATCAAATTTGTCAACAGCCTTATATACTAAGGTAGGACATTCCAGGTGTGCACATGCGATCCATCTAGTGATTAGGTAATATACTGCGGGGCTTGACGTGTCGCTTTAGAATATCGCTTTACCGTAAGTACTGTTAAACACGGTTGCTATTTCCTTGTGTTAGCGTCTCATAAAATACAGCTTCAAGAAGTCTGCAGTCATTCCTAAGCGATATATGTCCGCAACATGTAAGGCTGCATCTAAGGCTGGCCTTCTTGCCTTCCTTGGCCACATATTTGTGTATTTGGCACTTGTCATCTATTGCCGAGTCCTGACGAAACCGTGTAGTGTATTTTTACAACCTGCATAGTATCATAAATCGATTCGATTCGCTTTCAACCTTGTATGTGCCCACTGCTGGGGATGGGTCTCTTCCAGCATTGCAGGAAAGTTATAAGGCCATACTCCACCACGGGTGCCAAGTCCGGGTTGGTGGAGGTATGTAAGACAGTGGTGGGTCTTACAGTTAGAAGATATCAAGCCGCTTATGGCTTAACGACTGCCATTACATGACAGCGGTCATCCACGGCTTAGCTTGCCTTCCTAAACACGGAAGCGCATGGAAAATGCCACTAGCGATAGTAACGGGACTGTCACCGCTTCTGCACCTGACCGCGCTTTTTGTTGCTTAACTCAAGTGATTGATTTCAATCACTCGGTTCTACTAGGCCAAGAGCCCTCCTAGTAATAAAAATTGTCTTCAAATATAGCCTGGTTAAGCACCAGCCCTAGCCAACTTATTTTTTTCTCAAAGCTACATTCTAGGTGTTTTTCCATGATTGCGATGTTATTGTCTGGTTACCACAGCACAGGATATCCTACTTGGGAACGCCTTGATTAATGGAGGATTTACATGGCACCGCAGCTTCGCCGTTCTCCAAGAAGCTAAGTTGGTGTTTTTCAGAACGGGAGTCTCACGCATAGCTTTAACTAATACCGCTTTCATACAACAAACAGCAGTTTCACGAATCTAGAGTAAAATCAAAATTAATTTTGATTGTTTAATTACTAGTGACACAACTGTTTCATTTAATTGTTTTTTCTTTGCATTCCCTCTCAATATTTTTAACTATCAATTTACGATTGTTTTAATGATTATTATTTGGTGTAAGGTGTTCCACATAATAATATATGAATAATAATACATAACTATGTATAGCAAGGTGCGTGCTTCGCAAGGCATATTAAGCCGTTGGTGCTCGCTGTCATGTAATGGCAGCCGTTAAGCCATGTCAGAGGCCTTATGGGTGGCTTCATAACTTCTGACCGTAAGGGTCGCCAGTGTCCTAGAACTCTCCGCCAACCTAGACTTGGCCCCCGAGGTGGAGTATGGCCTAATCTTCATGTAATGCAGGAAGACACCCGTGCCCCAGCAGTGGATACATACAAATATCGATGTATATGCAAATAAAAAAGTCTTTAAAAGTAAGGTTAAGGAGTTTTATCTGTCCCTGCAAGTTTAGTATTCGTGCATTCTCCTTTTCATTTTGTCTTTTCCGTATGTCTCCATATAGGTACAGAATATTGTATTCATTTCCTCATCGCGTAGATTGTTATTATAACGTATTTATGTAAGTTTATCATAACTATATAATGTAACTGTACATGTAGGTATATTGTTATTTATATAAGTAGTGTATTATTATATTCATATTTGCACCGACTACCCGTCTCTTAGTTAGAATATTTTCGGGGCTTAATTTCCGAAAATATTCAAACTATGTGTACAAGTCGCGAAAGTTTAAAATATGTTACCCGTCTCTTATTTCCTTCAGCAACTTTCCGTCGTATGGTTGTCTGGAAGAAATTGCTTTTAGCAATAAGGCTGCAAATTGTACTTTGTATCTTTACATGTTTTATAATGTGTGCCCTGGTGTACAATCTGGTGCAAAACTTGGCACTAATTGACCTGTTCAAGAAATTTTACATTTTAGACTGTTAATGCGTGCAATGCCGAATAGGGAGGAAAAATAACCCTAAAAAAAATTAAAAGCCGTTGAGTTATCCAAATTACGGCCTATCTATCGCATTTTTTTCGGCGTCTTCGCCAACGAAATAATTCCTAATTTTATTGTAGACCTATTTAGGTCCAATCTCAATTTAGCCGCCCCCCGACCTTGAAGAGGTAATATTGGTCGAAGTCTTTCAAAAACATTATATTTGTGGCGAACTCCTCGCTGTTTGGTTTTTATATCGGTTTTAAAAAAGAATTAATTATGTCAGTGGATTTTGTTTTGAAATATTTTTTAGTTGTCAAGTAGTTAGCGGTTCTGCCCATGTTTTCTTTTAATTAAATAATAATATTACGAGGATTTCTACGTTTTCATTAGCATTCATACAGCCCATTCATTTCCGTCGTTTTCAATATTGTTTGCAGTGTTTCAAAGGAAAGGGTCGTATTTCTCGAACGCTTCATTTCACTTCGCGATAGATTCACCCGACTGCAACGTTATGGGCAAACCACCACCAAAGGGCAAGATATTTATTATATTAGGTGTTTTTCCTTATTGATCTTCCTGACAGCAACAAACTTTTCTTTTGTGGGTGCAAACGTTTATGAATTGGTTTTAGGATCAAAGGCTCGCTTATCGCTTAGCGAAAGTTTTATGTAGCCTATAAAAGTCTCAATGCAGAGTACAGGCTTTCTCTCTCAATCTCTTTCACTCTTTTTCTCTCTGAGAGAAATTTTTATACATCTAAAAGTTTTGCTCTCAAAAGCATTTACAGTAAGATATGCAGGGTGTACGGAAGCCTGAACCAACAACCGTTGGAGTAAACGTGTTCTTGAGTAGAGACCACGACTCGGCAAACGTAGTGTAGGACGCCCTCCGACTAGGTGGGATGACGATCTGCGAAAAACTGCAGGCTGATGCTGGATGCGGCAAGCTGAAGACAGGGTGCTATGGCGCTCATTAGGGGAAGGCTATGTCCGGCACCATGCTGCGTGGTGTCGGCCTAGAGAATAGCACCAACCCAAATCTTCCCGTGGGTGTCGTGTCGCGACTAAGGGACACAAACCGGGGACACAAGCAGCGCCCCCTGCAGTACAATTCCACCGAACTGCGATCCCCAACCCGCATGCCCAGCGTGGAGATTATGGGCATTACCCCCTATGATAGCACAACGTGGCGCTCTTTAGGGGAGGGCTATGTCTAGCAGTGGACTAGTATAGCCTGACGACGACGACGATGTCCGGCAGTGGACTAGTACAGCCTGACGACGACGACGACGACGACAGAAGCCTCATATTCGTTTGATATCATGAACATGTATCTATTTATCTATCAATAAGTAGCCCATGATTGATGCCCACTGTTCATGTGGCTTAGACCTCTTCGCCATCACGCTAAGCTTCCTGATTTGCTTCCAATCGCATCTATTACCCTTCTGCCGCCTTCTTAATGTCATCGAGTATTGTATATAAACTTATACAAATTCAAAAATAAGCTGTTCCACCTGTGGAATTAAAATATTGGCAGATATGGCTGATATTTTTTTCGCAATCTCGAAATTTTCCAATGGTAAACGTTGTTGTATTGAAAGTAAGTAGAATCTTTTATTTCCAAATAAATATGGGGTTTTTGGTAAACTCAGTATCATTATAGTACATTTTACATGGAAAATACTTTTTCAAATTTTCAAGTGAGTCGAATAAAAAACTAGTGAGAGAACTCACTAGAACTTACATAAAATGGTTCCAAGGCTAGTGATTAAAATTTAGGAACACTACGGAGAGTCCATTTATTTTCGCTGACGCCTTTAATTTAATGCCCATAACAAAAGCTTCAATTCACTTGACGACAATTTCCCAACTGCAACATTTATTGCCTGCACCAGGGGAGCAGGACTCGAGGTGTAATTGAGAACAGAGTCGGGATTAATTGAAGCACAAATGTATCACGAGTGCGGGTGGTACCCTCCCGGTGGCGCATAGTCAACGCTTGCGCGTTGAAGACCTTCGGAACGCAGTGGTGCTACTACCGACGGGTTGACCGCCCGCCGCCACGTCCTGGCTGAATACAGAATAACGGTTGCCGCGAAATTCGAACGCCGGAAAAAAAGAAAAACTTTTTAATGACAGTATTCAGCCAGTGTTACAAAGGAGTTTGGTTGCCATTTGAATTTGTGAAAATTAAAAAGAGTTTTTGACCCGCTGAAGTGTCATTATTTTGGATTGGAGTGTGAGTTTGTTGAAAATGTGATTTGATTTAGTTTGAGTGATTGTTTGATGACTTTGTGAAGTTTTGATCGTCTTAAGCAGCGGGTTCTTTACATAGGGTATGTACGAGAACCTTTGTCACTTACGAAATACAGATATTTACTAACTGCTCAACAATTTAATTATGAGCAGGTATTATTAGTAATTTTGCTTTCAATGTTTTATTTTCATAATTTTGCTATATTAAATTCTAAAGCTCTAATAAAAACGGAAGACTAGTTAATTAATTCCGTGACTCCCGAAAGATAGCGCCAATTTCGCGCGGAATCATTAACAAGGGAATCTCTTGAAGGTTTAATTTTATTCTGAACCCCAGGAAAGGCGACCTTGGGAATTATTATAGCGCTGCCTACTTCTTCAGTGTTTCTTGATTCACCTTAATTCCTCCCTTTGGAAATGAGCGACAAAAGAAAACTTCGACCGAATCCGGAAAAGAGCGATTGTTTTTAAAAATACGGCGAATTAGTGTCTCTTTTCAAACTTCAAACGAGTTAGCGGTTAAATGAGAAACCTCAAGGGTACAACTTTGTTCTACCGTGTCTTTTTTTTTCGTTTTTCTCATGGTGTAATCCCTCGCAAGTTGACGTTTCTGTTTGATTGTAATGTAAACAGTTGGCTTTAAAACTTTGTGGCTTTATTCATATCTGTTTGAAGATTAAAATTTAAATTATTACCATGGATGCGTGACGCTGGTACATGTTGGGCATTGGAAATCCAAATCGGGCATTCACGATGTAATTTTATTAAGGAATGCCGTATGGTGGATATTATTTCTGTGATTATGAAAACAGTGCAAATTCCGAGAGGATAAAGAACTTGCATGTTCTTACATATTATGTATTTTTATAGTTGACCATTTTTTCACATTTATATTTTGGTGGGATGAGAAAAAAAGCCATGCATTTTTATTACGTGTGTAAGTTTGATGTAGTGCTCAGTAGCACACTAGGAACATGATAAATTTGAGCAATTAGTTTAGTTTAATTTTCTTCAAGTTACACATTTTAAAGTTAGAGTACGCCTCCATATCAAACTTTTCTCTGTCTACAACGGATTAAGTATTTGACCTTAGTACGCTGTCTCGAATTACGACCCGTTGTAAGTTTGTAACCCGGTCACCCTATACTTAAACTCTTTTTATTAAGCTTAAATATGTCTAGTCTTTCCTGTGGGCTAGGCCGACTAAGCTGTCAGGATGGTATAGGTGCTGGGCAAGCCTACACCATCTAAAAAACCATGTCCCAGGCATTACAGCGTCGGAGTGGTCCCTTCACCCATCTAGTGTGAGTGAGGATACCACTGGACGCTGTATAAAGCATCTCATTACGTAGATGCTAAAACGCCAATCATCATCATCATCATATACGTCCATTTTCCTTCAGCGACTTTTATTACTACTATAACTTCAAAATGTACATAAGTAACAAAATAAAGTCATTGGTACATGACCGCGCTGGGAATCGCACCAGGGTCTCTCACTTCGTCAGCGCTTGAAATTGCCAATCCGCGGTGGAACCGTGTGGTAATGAAGCCACGCTCTTTCTTTCTGAGTGGGCCTTCTCTCAGAGAGAGAGAGAGTATGGGCTTAATTATCAAGCGTGCCCACCGCGTTTTGACAATTTCAAGCACTGAGGTTTTTGAACACGTACATATTGATGGTGCCTATTTAGAACTATTTAGCTAGGTTACTATAGGTAGACGTAGCCAAAGGATATGACCAACGAAATCGTTTTAAATTACCAGCGCATGCATACAGGGTTACCGTAAAGTATGTAACTTGCAAAAAAAAGTTCTAGAAAGCATTTTTTTTAAGTTTATTCGTTTCTGGCTTTCTCTGATTTACAGTGGCACTGTCTGATATAATTACTGCTCAAAACATTGGGAAAATAAGATTTCAAGGCGGAATGAAAAAATTTAAAAACCTATTTAGAGGCTAAAAATTTCACCCATGCCGGGATTCGAACCCGCAACCTCTGGCTATCCGTACCAGCGTCTACCAATTGAGCTCAATTGGTAGAGCGCTGGTACGGATAGCCAGAGGTTGCGGGTTCGAATTCCTCTGGCTATCCGTACCAGCGTCTACCAATTGAGCTCAATTGGTAGAGCGCTGGTACGGATAGCCAGAGGTTGCGGGTTCGAATCCCGGCATGGGTGAAATTTTTAGCCTCTAAATAGGTTTTTAAATTTGTTCCCTAGCACGGGTTAGTGCATTAAAAATAAAAATAGTGTAGGAATGAAAAAAGTTTTAATTTTCTTTAAATTATAACTGTGTACTTAATATTAAAAAGGAAAAAAATAGAAAAAAAATCATTATATTTAAGACAACTTCGATATCAGCCCTCGAATGTCCTCACTGCTGGGGCACGGGTCTCTTCCTGCATCGCAAGAAGGTTAGGCCATATAAGACAACTTATTACATATTAATTCAAGAGTTAAATATACTGCTCAAAGCATAAACATATGAAAATATTTTTTTTAAAACCGAGTAAATCTTTTTGCTTAGGTTTTTAAATATAACCGGCCATTTATCATTTATCTTTGTTGCGATATCTGTCGCGTAACTGATCAAGTTTAAATGGCTTGTTATTTTTGGCATTCAAGTACAAGTTGTCCACGATTTTGCTTTTACGTAGTCTCTATGTTTGTGTCCCACTGCTGGGCAAAGGCTTCACCCAATTCAGTCCAGAGTTTTCTGTCCTGGGCCACCCCAGACCATCTGGCAGATGGTAGTCGATATCATCTCTCCACCGTCTTCTAGGTCGGCCTAGGTTTCGATATCCGTCCCGCCCACCACGATTGTGAAATAAAATATTCTTCATCCGAATTCTAACTTCGAAGCAAATGAATTCGCATGCATGACGCCTTACAAGTCTCGCTTCCGCACAATTAAGCGAAATTGAGGTTAACTTTAAATTGAGGTTAACTATAAATTGGTTTTGAATCATGTCCAAAAGCAACCATTGAACAAATAACCAAAACATATTGCATTACCGGCAACAATGCACTGAGTTTGGCTCAGGCCATTCTAGCATTTGTACATAACTTGGTACGTCTAGTCCCACTCAAAACCTCACGTCCAAACTAGCTCGAATATTGGCAAGCTACTGACGAAGTGGCCCGCCGCCAATTCGAGATCACTTCCAAGTAATGTTGGCCGAAAAATTTCCTAAACGAAATTTTCCCGCTAAGCTGGGGAAAGTTTCCCGAAAGTATTAAGGAATAATAGAAAGCTAGTAAATTCTAGTTTTAAGCTAGTTCTGAGATCAGTTTGAAGGAGAACTTAAATATTTCCTGTATTTGTTTCCTTTTCCCAACTTTACTTAAGGCTGCTGTTACGTCTGGCATGATATCTCGCTCGGACAATCTATAATTTTAATTAAATTAAATTATGCTTTATTGCACACAAACATTTAACAGAATGTTACATAAGAAATAACATATACAAATGCGAGCTTGTCTCTGTAAGAGAGTTCTTCCAATCCTAATTTTAGGTATATAGTATAACAGTTAGTTTACTTTTAATGATTATTGTCAAAAGATTTTTATTTTTCATATACTCTACCCAGATTTTGATTGAGAAAATTTGATATTAAAATTAATAATTCTGAAAATAACTTTTCCTTAACAAAAACTATGTGATAAGAAAAAGACGTATTCAAAACGTTCGTAATTTAAAAACTATACCAACCCATCACTTTAATGAAAAGTATACTATTATTTTTACAGTCACTAAAAATGTTAGATTTTAAAGGCGAGACAGCATCTCTGATGTAACAGTAGCCTTATGAAGTCCCAACACTACTATTGCTTACATACAATATAAAAATGGAGTACCCAACCGTGTTGTCGAATACTGTTCGCCTTCAGAAGCTACGGGACTGGAATAGACAACACAATAGGATTCCTTACTTATTATGATTGTAAGTATCTTTGTGATCTAGTCTACCTAAAATGTTGTCGACCTAAATAGCTGTCTAATGGCCAACTTCGTAATGTTACCTATCAGCAATAAGTAAATATCTTAGAGTTGTTCTCGAAAAAAAGGTTATAGTAACATTAAAACATTATTCCACGGGGATATATCAAGTGTACAAAAATCTGACTCAATTCAGATTGTTGTCCATCTGTACATCAAGTTACATGTAACTACGTTCAGACGTTATTGCGTGACTGAGTAACAAACACCCAAATTTCTTTCACCTTTATAATGCTAGTAGGATACGCGTACATAAGTATTTTTATTCGATATTTTAGTTCATCCTATGCAATATATTGTAGTCCATTTATTATAATTAATAATACTTTATTGCACTTAAATTTTAACAATAAAACCTTACAATGCGGTGAACTTAATTCCATAAGCATTTTCTACCAGTCAACCGCAGGAGGTAGACAAAAATTTGGTAGGCGTGCAAAAAAAAAAGAAAAACTATTATATAAACTTATACATAAATATTGTATTTACACATATAATACACTATACATATATTATGTTCTATATATAAATTACACTTATGTTATTAATTTTGTGTGCGATATTTAAGTCAAATTAAGAGCGTTTTGATTTTAATTGTTAGTTGTTATTGTATCATTTTGTATATTTACTTACTTATACATTATATGTACTTATTGAGTAATTGTCCTTATCTTATTTTAACTAAGTACTTCTTCTTCCGTTTGTTTCGAATGCCGACCATTTAATTTCTTGCACCACCTGTGGTTGACTAGTAGAAAATACTTATATCATTAAGTCCCCCACATTTCCATTGTATTTTTTTTACTTATGTGTAATAAAAGTATTAATAATAATAATATATCAAATAAATAGGTAGGTATGCATGTAAGACCAAGGCAGCTAAGGCACAAGAGATAAGGTAATAGACAAGTTTGAAAATTACTAAAGCTAAGATTCAACCTATACCCTTTACTCGACGTAATATCAAATAGAAACATGACTTTGCATATTGTCCCCACGTCAACATATGGCCCACCACAGCTAATTTCCTCGAAGCGAACTCACACCCGATCACAAAATTACGCTCACTCATAAACCTACATTCAGACGTAACATCGACAGTCAGGGTTATACGACAAGCCACTACATCGGCCAGACTGAGCTTACATAAACGACATTACAGCATCCAGCCGCTTTGCTGGATGCTGGCACGTTTTACGATGCCACGAGACGAGAGTGAATGTCAACATGATTGAGCATGAAACTGATTTAATAATAACGCGCTCCTGTAAACATGAAAAACACATTACAGACAATTTCATTCCCAGAAGAAAGTAAAAAACCTAACCTCTTTGAATTGTATAAAAGACATATTTTAAACACATTCCAAATTTCAATTATTAATTTCTAGTAAAAAATACGTACATAATAATATAACCTCTTTCAATGGAACAAAAGAAACATTTCGAAAACATTCCAAATTCAAATTATTTCTTGGACTAAGGTGGGCTATTCGATGAGAAAGTACTAAGTTCAATGGAATAAAAGAAACATTTCGAACACATTCCAAATTCAAATTATTTCTTGGACTAAAGTAGGCTATTCGATGAGCAAGTAATAAGTTCAATGGAACGTGATAACAGCACCCCAAAAGAATAGAGTCGGTCTCGAAGAAATTATGAGGGTTTCTTGTCGGACCGCACGTATAACAAAGGACGCTCTCATTGTGGATGGCAAAAAAAAAACAAAACATAGCTACCAACGCTATCACTCTCGCTTATTATTTGCACAACCCATTTACTTGATAGAAAATTCTCGCATGTCGAGATAATATGGCGCAGATATGTGTGGGAGCATAATTTATAAAATTCAATCCATCAAGCCAGCAGTCCAACCGTGGTCCCTAGACAAAACTCCCATCCTAGCGATACTCAGATATATTATCATCTTGCCGTTTCTATCAGCAAAATAGATTTATCCTCCCTACAAAACTGTGTTGCTGAAAAAAGGTGCATTTGGCGCGAACAAAGCCTTTGGTGTGAACGCTAATTGAATAGTCTTTTAATAAAAGTTTTATTCCTTGCACGGAATTCAATTAAGCGGCTCTAAGCACGACTTAGGGTTACGATATCAAGAGCGTTTCTGACGATAAATTCTAAGTAATATTCCAGCGCTCCATATCCTCTGCATATCAAAGGAGTTATTAACTCGACTGTAGGTGGTAAGACTAAGGAGCAATATAATTTAGCCGAAAATGTGAGAATAGAATACTTATAGAATAGGCACGTTAAGCAGTTGGTGCCGGCTGCCGTCGATAGATGGCAGTCGTTAAGCCAAATCAGAGGCTTCAAAACTTGTGACAGTAAGACTAGCCACTAGTCTTGCAAGCCTCCACCAATCCGGACTTGGCCCCGTAGTGGAATATGGCCTATACCTTTCTCAGGGAAGAGACTTGTGCCCGTCGGTGGGGACATAATGGGTTGATGATGATGATATATTAGAAAGAATATTAGCGCAGCGTAGGAAGCTAACGACTCGCTGGGACAACGATCTCAGGCAGATTGCTGGCTGTGGCTGGATGAGAATGGGAGAGGGCAGTGGCTGAATAATGATAGTCGAGGACAGAGGAAAGAAAAAGTAGAGTGGCTTGGGAGAGGCCTATTTCCAGCAGTAGAGGAGTACAGGCTGATTGATTGATTGAGGAAGAATATTAGCGTACAGTTGTTAACATAAGCATAACACAACATTTACATAGAGGCACATACATTGCTTCTGGCCCCACACTAGGATACCCTGTGTCGTGGAAACTAGAAACAACGACATCACAGACATGTAAACATCCAAGACCTGGGGATTCTTTTGTCCCCAGCCGGGATTCGAACCCGGCACCTCTTGCAGATGCGGTACCGCTACGCCACAGAGGTCCTCAATACAATATTTTTTTTAATAATACAATATTCTATACAATTAATTCCGTTATGCTTGTTAGTCAATGAAAACTTTGCCAGTGTTTTCGAGTTTGCCAGTTCCAAAGAATTCAAGGGCATAAAGTTGCCTTAATTAATTAAAAAACTTTCTTCAATTAAACCAAACGACAACATCCATCAATCTCTACGAAACAGAAGGCCTACCACCACAAAAGCAAGAAACAATACATTATTTAGGGGTAGAAAGTGGGACACGTTGTTGTTTTAGATGAAAGTGATACAAAGCGGCACAAACTAATACTAGACAAAAGTTCCTCGCCCTTTTTCAATACTTTGCTATCTCTGGGAGAGAATCAGTGGCACTGTGAACGACGAAGATACTATATTAAGCCGCTACGGGGTGCTGTCGCCACCAATAAAAAAATCATAACTTCTTTTATAACGCTTCTTTGGAAAAGTAAACATGTTAAGTCGTAGTAAATTAATATATTTTCTGGTTGTGCAATAAAGTGTTCTCTATCTATCTATATTATCTCTTTTAAGAACCTACTGACAGGAACTTAGATCCAAAGAAGAATTAGGACTTTAAAGCGTGTTTGCCAAAAACGACCGTTTCTAGCGGAAATTAATTATAGCCCTAGGCTGTTGATCGTAGATTCTAAACTGTAGATTCTAAGTATACTTGTCACAGTTGTTAAGATTTATGTTGTTCACTTATTGAAATAAACGTATTATAAGACCAATTATGATTTGTCTTAATGATTATCCCATTGGTGGCGCTATGTAGTGTTACTTTGAATGACAGGATACGCAATATTATACTATTTTTATTTTTAATACACTAACCCGTGCTAAGGACAAATTTAATTTGTACGTAATAAAGAGAATAGTGTAAAGATGTTCGAAATTTCACTGATGCCGGTGAGTCGCCCATTGGCTCAATTGGTAGAGCGCTGGCACGGATAGCCAGAGGTTGCGGGTTCGAATCCCGGCATGGGTGAAATTTTTAGCCTCAAAATAGGTTTTTAAAGGATACGCAATAGTCTAATTAGAGAACGTTGTGGACTGAAAGAGGATGTAGTGACTAGAATTGAGAAAGGAATGTTGCGTTGGTTTTGACATGTGGAGAGGATGAAGGAAGAAAGATTGACGAAACAAATACATATTGCGAATGTGAGTGGAAGGGCTGGTAAGGGATGTCCCAGGCGGACATATATCGACCAAATGGGGGATGTATTAGAAAAGGGGAAGATAAAAATTACCCGGAACTAGCGTGCGTGCATGCAACGACTTATGAATGTTGATGAAGCGAAGGTGATCTGTCAGGATCATGGCAAGTGGCAGTCCCTGGTCTCTGCCTACCCCTCTGGGATACAGGCGCGAGGTTATGTATGTATGTATGGTGGCGCTATTTAGCACCATGCAGTACCTTAAAACATAATAGCGCTCGCCATACAACTTAATGGACTATGACACACGACGAAGATAATTTATATTTCCGTAAATTGTAAAGCAAGCGATATGTATCTAAAGATAAAATATTATCGTATCTTCGCTATCTGTGACGCCCTCTTGGCATTCATCAGACGGGTCTCGTTTGATGAATTCCAACCCTTATAGTTCAGGAGTCATGCGTAAAAGCGAGGTCGAAATGGCTTATTGGTAAGAACGCTGACACGATTTGTTAAAGGCACGGGCTTTGTTTGCTTGAAACGCTCGTAGCCCCGAACCGAGTGATTGGAATCAATCACTGGAGTTAAGCAACAACAAGCGCGGTGAGATGCAGGACGGCTGACCGTCTGTGACTACTGCGAGTGGCATTTTTTCCGAACGGTGGTGGAGTATGGCCTAACCTTCCGGTGATGCAGCAAGAGACCCGTGCCCCATTAGTGGGGATAATCAAGGGTTGATGTCGACGGGTTCTGTTTCTGCCAGGGACTCATCCTTTGTTTATTTAACAAAAATTAATCAATGTATAGTGTACATTGACTCTTTATATAAATCAGAAGTTTATTTCAACGTAAAGAATTGGCATTCTATTTGTTAAATGTCAATGTACATTGTTATTGTTATGGCTGTCATCGGATCGAGTTGTAGACATCGAGAAAAAAATCAATTTTGACAGGCGTGAGTTTATACTATATTCACCTAAATATACATGCATACATACATAACCTCACGCCTGTATCCCAGAGGGGTAGGCAGAGACCAGGGACTGCCACTTGCGACGGTCCTGACAAATCACCTTCGCTTTATCAACGTTCATAAGTCGTTGCATGCATGCACGCCGGTTCCGGGTACTTTTTATCTCCCCCTTTGCTAATACATCCCCTATTTGTTCGATGTATGTCCGCCTGGGATGTCCCTTACCAGCCCTTCCACTCATATTCGCAATATATATTTGTTTCATCAATCTTTCTCCTTCATCTGTACCAAATGTCCAAGCCAACGCAACATTCCTTTCTCAGTTCTAGTCACTACATCCTCTTTCAGTGCACAACGTTCTCTAATCAGACTATTGCGTATCCTGTAATTAAGGTTACCTAAATGTAACGGTAAAAAAAGAATCCCTTATGTATGGATTATACTATATAACAGATAGATAGAGAACACCTTATAGCACTGCCAGAAAAATATTACAACCATGATTCTATAATCATATTGTGTATGATTTAAGTATAAGTATGTATATCAATATTTATATTTGCACCAACCACCCGTCTCGCTTTTCCTTCAGCAACTCTTCATCGTGGGTTGTCTGGAAGAAATTGCTCTAAGCAATAAAGCCGTCAATTATACTGTATCTTTGTAATTATTTTTTGTTTGGTTTTTCCTGGTGTACAATAAAGAATATTCTTATCTTATTCTTATCTTATATTATACAAAACAGGGACAGACTCGGAGGTTTGTCGCGTCCCGTAGAAGTTTGTCGCGTCCCGTGACCATCTGTTAGTCTTAATCTGGAGAAGAAGCCAGCAAAGATGTATCGGACCACAGGAAATCGAATGTCCAGCCGTGGTTTAATTGATAAATTGGATCGCTTAAAGGTCCCCTAATAGGGAATCGAACCAACCCGGACAGGCCAATAATGCCATTAATTGTAATGGGAATTTGTTTTTGCTTTGATCCAAAGTGTATTTGAGGTGCTTTGTGTTCGATAATCACGTTTACAGGTAAAGGTAATCAGCGTAAAGGAACCCGTCAGTTCATTGATCATCATTAAAGGGAATCAAATGAACATACCTCTGAGCCTTCTTCTGGATGGATGGATGGATGGAACAGTTCCAATGCAAACGTTTATACCGTTAGCTCCCAAAAAGAAAGACCCAAATAGATACAAAATTATCTACGTTGGAAAGACCAAATGATAAATTTGAGTTACTAAGTTTTAGTAGTAACATGCTTTGACCTAATAGGGAATGTATTAGCAATGGACAAGATATAACGTACACGAAACTGGTGTGCGTGCATGCAATGACTATTGAATGCTGATAAAGCGAAAGTGATCTATCAGAATCGTGGCAAGTAGCAGTCCCTGGTCTCTACTTACCCCTTTGGAATACAGTACGAAGACAATTGTAACCGCTCTATTAACTGCTACAGCGACAGATTACTTAAATTTAATGTAATTACACTCGAGAAGCGACGAAAACAGTATGATTTGTTATATTTGCATAAAATTGTACACTCAAAAATAAATTATCCTGCCTTACTGTCTCAAATAAAGCTAACACAAATTTTCGTACTTGGAAACCCAACCTATTCCCCTTAAAAACGTACAAAAATAATACATCATACTTTAACCCAATTGTTAGGATGCGCCGCTTGTATAATGACTTGGTAGCTACAAAGCGATGTCGACATTTACCAAAGACCTTGTGTCTTTAAAAAGAACCTACTAAGTATGCTCAGATGAAAATGGTATGTAATAATAATATTACTCATGGTTGTACTTTTTACGTTACTGTTTCAGCATGCAATTTTTAATTTTTTTTTCTTTTTCTTACATATTGAGTAATATCTCGATCATTTTGTAATGCTTGATAGTATTATTTTTTTGGTTTTGTAACATTTCTTTTCATGACCTAAATATTTTCTGATCGCGCTGTGCGCATAAGTTTTGGGCTATGGACTAGTTGCAAATAAGTTGTTTCTTTGTTTTGTTTTTATTGTGTTATATTGTCTGTGTGCCAAATAAATAAAATAAAATAAAAATACAGATGTTAGTCTTTGTTGTCAGCAACTTAAGGGAGTGATTTTTTCTGTTTTTTCTTTATAATCTGATGACAGACCGATTGGATTTGGTGAAAAACTGTATAAATTCATCAAAATCACTTCACTTCATCATCATCATTAACGCATTATGTCCCCATCGAGGGGCACCGGTCTTTTCCCTGAGGAAGGTATAGGTAGAGGCGGTGGTGGAGGATACAAAAAACTACTTCCTTTTACTTTAATACGAGTCCATACAGTATCCATTTGTTTCTCTGTATAAGAAACTAATGGACCCAGCGAACTTCGTACTGCGTAACAGTTGATTCTTAATTTTTTTAATTTTTCTCTCCGTATGATCCATCCTCGTACTTCAAGGAATATTCTAAAAAAGGAATCAGCGAAATCGGTTCAGCTGCTTTCGAGATTTGCCCTTACTAACACATTCCATGATTCATTTTTATATTAATCAATATTTTTATAGATAAATATTTACAGAATTGTAAATATTGTCATTTTAGGTCCTTTAAGCGGTAACCTATTTGATAAGCCAATAGGCTCCTTATGCAATAGTTTTCTGAAATATCACTTCAATTTGCGAAAAAGGAATTTCGCTGTTTGGTTTAGACTTTTTTAACCCCCGCCTTTTAGTGGTAGCTCTAACCTGACCCAACTAACGAGCGAGAGTATGATGCATCGCAGCCGGAGACCATCGATCTTGTTTACACGGCTGTGCGGTAGCTTAGACAAATTGTTTCGTTTCCTCTCGAAGCTCAGAGTTAACCGAATGTTGTTGAATTCGGAAGCGAGTCCGTTTACTTAAGCCTTTACCAGGCAATGGTATAGCAGTCCTTACCATAAATTGATCTCATTATGATATAGATTAAGACCAACGAAATATTTATACTAGCTCTGCCCGTTGAAGGGTTAACATACAATATAGGGTCCAACATGATGTGGTTCTTTAAGATACAAGAATTACAAAAAAGTAGTAAACGTCTGATCCCTGCTATAGGACCCAGGATAAGCATGTTACGTAAATAGAAAATTCAAGAAGAAAGAATTGTTTTATTCCAATAAATTAAACTAGAGTCAAATGGCGTTTAAGAGATAAGCACGTAACAACTTACACCCCGCCTTCGTTTACCATCAGACTGACTGGTGACTAGGGTTAAGTGTCAGCCTGACTAACTTAAAAAAAGTTACGCATGCACGGAGCGAAAGGCCTAAAGCTCAAATTGAGTTTGTGATTTACAACAGTTTTCGTTTTGAGACTTATGCTTTCCATATCCACAAGTGGTGACCACAAGTGACCATGGTACATATTTTTTTTTTTTAAAGTTATATAAGTTTGTAATATTGTAATAAAAGGTTTGAAGCACTCGTGGCCTAGGCGAACCGAGTGATTGGAATCAATCACTTGGTTAAGCAACTGCAGTCGCGGTCAGGTACGGGATGGGTGAGCGTCTCGTGACTACCGCTAGTGGCATTTTCCGAGCTCTTCCGTACTTCGCAAGGCACGTTAATCCGTTGGTGCCGGCTGTCATATAATGGCAGTCGTTATGCCATGGCAGAGGCCTTATGGGCGGCTTGATAACTTCTGACAGTAAGGCCCGCCACTGTCTTACAATCCTCCACCAACCCGGACTTTGCCCCCGTGGTGGAGTATGGCCTAACCTTCCTGCGATGCAAGAAGAGACCCATGCCCCAGCAGTGGGGACATACAAGGGTTGATAACGAATAAAAGGTTTTATGCTTTGCTTTGGAATCGTGTTGCCAAGCTCTTCTGCCTTGCGCGAGACAAAGAAACATACTTGGCTAGCAATCTTCGCTAATCGAAGAGACACCGTAAGAATAAGATTATTGGGATTAAAATACACTAAAATACAATAATTAGCATTGGCGTTGTATTTTGCTCTGTAGTGGCACTGACTCCAAATTAAAATTATATTCCGCAGTAAATATTTCCTGATATTTTTGTGACCCAGGGACTAACTTGATGACATATTTTGTTAAACATACACCAATTATAAAAACCTATTTAGAGGCTAAAAATTCCACCCATGCCAGGATTCGAACCCGCGACCTCTGGCTGTCCGTGCCTGAGGTCGCGGGTTCGAATCCCGGCATGGGTGGAATTTTGAGCCTCTAAATATGTTCTTAAAATAGTCCTTAGCACGGGTTAGTGCAATAAAAATAATATAATTACTAAAGGATTTCTCCCATCAGGCCATTAAAAAGTTCCGTTCTCAATCTCCGAAAGACGCCAAGACGTTCACCGATTGGACATCACACCTTATAAAAAAAAATTGTCGAAATTTGTTAACATTTGAAGAAGTTACGAGAGGACATAATAAAATGTAAACACTAAATTGAAAACCTCCTCCTTTTTCAAAAGTAAAAACAAAAAACATACGCGACAAATTGAGAACCTTCTATTTAAAATCGGTAAAAATATACGGGGTGTTACACTTAAACAAACTACTTCATAAAAATAGCTGCGTCAAAAAGGAATATTTGCACATAATAGACGCGTAGCTTTCAGCGTTTTAATAGCAAAACGTACTCGTAAGTAAAAGCAGCTAGCTCGTGATCCCAATGTTCGAAGGTTTGAATAACTGCACATTGAAATTCAACGTAGCTGGAATTAAAAAAAAAATCCTTAAAGAAAATGCAAACGCCCTTGTACAATCAAGCGCATATCATATGGACCTTTATATTTACATACTTTTTTAGGTTCCTTACGGGCGATTATGCTATTAAAATGTACTCCTTGATATATTGAAGCGCACGAGCGCGAGCGCTAGGCTACGAAGCCTAGTCGAACCGAGTGATTGGAAACAATCACTTGAGTTAAGCAACAACAGACGCGTTCAGGTGGACGATGGGTGACCGCCCTGTGGCTACCGCTAGGGGCATTTTTCCGAGCGCATACGTGCTTTGCAAGGCACGTTATCCACTGTATCCACTGTCATGTAATGGAAGTCGTTAAGCCATATCAGAGGCTTTATGGACGGCTTTATAACTTCTGACAGTAAGGCTCTCGCCACTGTCTTACAATCCTTCACCAATCCGTACTTGGCCCCCGCAGTGGAGTATAGGTCTAGCCTTCCTGCGATGCAGGAAGAGACCCGTGGCCAAGCAGTGGGGATATCGATATAAAGATAAGATAAGAATATTCTTTATTGTACACCAGAGCACATATTATAAAACATGTAAAGATACAAAGTACAATTGGCGGCCCTATTGCTAAAAGCAATTTCTTCCAGACAACCTTACGACGGAAAGTTGCTGAAGGAAATTAAAAGTTAATTCTGCAAAACGATGAAATTATAAGTTTCTGTTGGAACCTGTCGGTATCTCGTGACGATTTTCTAGCCATGGTTCTTTTTCATAAACACTGCATGCTTCAACATGTTCTGGTATATACAATCGATTAAGCTTACTTCTGCGCTTAATCCAAAAAAGCGCTGGATTTACGCCCCAGGCGGCGTAACAAAGTTGTGCTCGACTGTGATTGTGTTAATGGCCTTTTTGTGTTTCCGTCTTATTTGGTGTTATAGGCGGTCTCTAGAAACGTTTTAACCTGATTATCGTAGAAGGTATCCGCAATTTCACTTACCTAAGACCTGAACGACTGATTCAGCAACAAATTCAACGTATAATGCCCGGCAGCTGAGTTGACCAAAATAGGCACTGTCGGGATAAGTTTGCGATTGGCATTATATAGATAAATAGATAAAGTACACTCTATTCCAAGTACAAAAAAGGATACAACCATGATTTCTTAAATGTTAGTAATATAATGTACTATAATTTTTTTGAATTTATTATTTACTACGACCGAAACGTGTCAAAATTTTAATTTAAACTCTTAGTCCGAAAAAGTCAAAGAAAGGCACATCCTGAGTCAACGAGACATGAGTTGCGCTTGTGAAGTCAAAATCTTTGGTCAAGTTGTTTGTCAAGCATTATACCGTTTTATTTATAAGCCGCGTGAGTTGTTCTATGCATGAACATCAGTAAATGATTTTAGATGTAATATTGTAAGGGTAGCCACCCTTTCAAGTTAGCAAAGTAAATTGAAGTTGGCGAGCTTAATACTAATAAGTATTTTCTTCCATATCTGGAAGGTTAGCACCTTGGGTTATTTGGATAATGGACGGGGTAGTGCCATAAAACATTCATTGCGAAGAGTATAGTTATATATGTATTTATACATAATATGTATAAATACATATATAACTATAAGGCCAATCATCATCATCACTCGTATAAGCATCGCGACTCATTAACAATAACATAGTATAGTACAATAGGCGACCTTTTCACTAAAAGTTGTATATATTTATATAATATATATTATATAAATATATACAAGTATTATATATAATACATATTACATAAATATATACAACTTTTAGTGAAAAGGCCGCCTATTGTACTATACTATGTTATTGTTAATGAGTCGCGATGCTTATACGAGTGATGATGATGATTGGCCTTTTTGCATCTACATAATGAGATGATTTATACAGCGTCCAGTGGTATCTTCACTCACACTAGATGGGTGAAGGGACCACTCCGACGCTGTAGTGCCTGGGACATGGCTTTTATAGATGGTGTAGGCTTGCCCAGCACCTATACCATCCTGACAGCTCAGTCGGCCTAGCCCACGGGAAAGACTAGTCAATACGTGCGGAGCCAACCAAGCCGCGGGTTTCCTCACGATATTTTCACCGTTAGCGTGTGGTATTGCGACTGCAAATACGCAAATGTACGTAACCTTGAAATTAAACAAAGTTTACGAGTAGCTAAGTAAATATTAATTAAGGTAACTACGTTTTATCTAATAAATGATTGCGATTAGGTCCGTTTGATATGTCTATGTCCTTTTGTTATTGTTTTTTATGTTTTTTTTTTCCTTTTAAGTTTTCTCTGAGAGAAGGAATGTGCCCTGCAGTGGAACGTTTATAGATTATATAAAAAATGCTACTATAAATATACTATTTTTAATTTAATGCACTAACCCGTGCTAAGGACAAATTAAAAAAACCTATTTAGAGGCTAAAAATTTCACCCATGCCGGGATTCGAACCCGCGACCTCTGGCTATCCGTGCCAGCGCTCTTCCAATTGAGCTAATGGGCGACTCACCGGCATCAGTGAAATTTCGAACCTCTTTACACTATTCTCTGTATTACGTACAGGCAGCAACATCTGGCTTAAGTAATTTGCATCACTTACAGCCCCGACTACCTACTTTGCAGTTAGGTTTTTACATCGGAATGAAATTTTTAGCCTCTAAATAGGTTTTTAAAAATGCTACTATAACCCCCTTATTCATAATAGTCTGTTAACTTTAAGCAATGCTTATTCTCACTCTGTCCTCTTCTATTGACCTAAGTCAGAATGAAAGAGAACACTCTTTAGCAGCTGTTTTAAGCTAGCGGACTATTATGAATAAGGGGGTTTATGTTTAAAGTTAAAACAGAATAGGGAGCTTAGCAATTTGTAACATTTATTTAACAGACCATTGTAGAACACTCCAAATGAAATTTCATTGTTAATGAATAGTTATCCTTACTCAAAGTCTTACTGTACGTTTTCTTTCATTTAAATCGTTCGGCAATCCAATTAAAAATCCTCTACATCAGACAGAAAATCAAAGTCTTATTAGGTTAGGCTATTAGGGTACTTTACGTTACACGAAGAGTATTTGAAGCAAAAGTTTTCCAGTTTCACAAAATTAACAGAGCCAGATTATTTAATAGATTTTAGGAGCATTGAATTTTTTTTTTCAAACGATTCGTAGAAATTGGGCTGTTCAAAAGTACCTAAGTTTGTTTATCCGTCCTAAGGTTGTCTGGAACAGACCACTTTTAGCGGTAAGGCCAATATTGTACTATGCAACTTAGATAATCATGTACTCTCAAAATGTATGGTCTGCATTAAAGATATAATATACATACATACATAACCTTACGCCTGTATCCTAGAGGGGTAGGCAGAGACCAGGGACTGCCACTTGCCACGATCCTGACAGACACCTTCGCTTCATCAACGTTCATAAGCCGGGTACTTTTATTTTCCCCTTTGCTTATACATCCGCAATGAAAATCATAATTAATCTAATCTAAGGCCTGAAGGTTACACTAAGAATATTATCAATAAATAATGTAAATTTTGGTAGTCAAAACATTTCTTTGAGTGCCTCATTGACAGTCTTTTGTGTTTGACTTGGTTTGGTTTGCCTCATTGCTCGCTTGGCGTACATTTGTATACAATGACCTCAATCTAGATGTATCCAAATCAAATCAAATCTATGTTATTTCAACGCAAAGAATTTACATTCTGTTTGGCGAATATCAATGTACAATGGAAAATGTAAGCCGCTGCCTTCGCGCCGCAGTATAATGGAAAGATGAGTGGATATAATTAATTAAATGTGATCAATTTTATTACAACGCAAAGAATTTACTTTTTGTTTGCTGAATATCAATGTACAATGGAAAATGTAAGACGCTGCTTTCGCACTGTAGTCTACTGGAGAGCAGCGGAAAAGTTACTTCACTCTGACCATTTTTTCTCATGTCATCATAAGATGACATGACTGTATTAGGTTTAAACCTAATACAGCAGTCACAGCCACCTATACGTATGTTAAGATTCCAAAGAAGAACAAAATGTATTCGAAAATGCATTCAAAATGGTTGGCAAGTATTCGAGAGGCAAATTCGGATTTTCAGCTCTTTAAGTCCTTAATAACCACTGCTAGGAAATTTCGCTCCATTCCAAGACTTCTTAACTGTAGATCGCGACGCCCCGGGGCGTCGCGGCGGGCGTTGTCCCAGATACCACGAACTGGTATGCTCAGGACAGCGGTACGGTGTTGGGAATTTTCTTCGCATAAAATAATATTGAGTTACACACAAGTTTCGGCCAGATGCGAAAAATTAAAAGTAACTACCCACAATAATTTGTACTCGCCACCTCAGTCTACCAGAGACCACGGCAACTGTAACGCTACCAAAACGTCGGGAAATAAGGCAAATACGTTTTACCTAATATAGTATATTTCATTACAAGTGCGGAAAGGCTGTCATTGCAAAGAGTTCCGACAAATGTCGACCCGAGCCGAGGCGCAGCCGAAGTGTACTAAACGACTATTTTTAATACAGTTGCGAAAAAAATAAGCAATTTAATAAAGAAAAAATATTTGGACAATGGCGCCAACCGTAAAAAAATATAAGCAGAGATTTTTTTTTCTTCACCCATTCTAGTAGGCAAAGGGAACTATGCCCATACAGCCAAGTCTTCAGTAGAATTGTTTTATTGATATGAAATGAAAATGAAATTTAATGAGATGAAATGAAATAAAACCTAAGTTAACTCATTCAATCAAATCATTAAATCTGATATTGAAACAAATTAGTAGCTCATAAAAACTTCTATGATTTTTTTTAGTAAAAACTTCATGGTTGGTTTTGCTTTTTAATATACATTATTTTGACAGTTGGGAAAGAAAACGCACGAGTGCGGGAAAGGTAAAAAAAGCACGAGTGTGTAATAGGCCACATCCCGCACGCTATACGTCCCTGTAATACGCCACTTTTTGAGCAACTGTATTAAAAAATAATTTTAACATACAACTATGTATGAGTATCGCGAATCATTAAGAAACACTACACAAGTTTCTCTTTTTAGGGGTTACAAAACAGTTACAATGGCACTATAAATAAAAAACTGAATTACAAAATAGCCCGTTGTGGGGACGCGTGGTATGAAGGCCATACTCCCATACTCATTACCACGCGTGCCCATACTGAGTAAAGTTTTGTGCCCTGCAGTGGGACTTTTATAGACTATAAAAAATGTATACAGCTCGACTGCGGGGCCAACCTAGGTAACTCGCAAATAAGTTACATTGTTGAATTCGGGCCCCGTCTGCTTAGTAATTAATGCTCAGCAGTCGAGTTATTAGTTATTATTTAATTCAGTATTACGTACATTTGTCTTTATAGTATTTTCTTTATTTTTGTAACATTTGAGCTAATATTATATACACACATACATACGAGATAAACTCATTTTCCTCCATTTGGGCTTCACCCCAATCGGGAAAGATTAGGTACCCCTCTATTCTATTCAATAAAATCGCACTGGTACGTTTTAGTGTGATTAGCCCACTGATTTATGATCTTGGCGAGTTCACTAAAACTTCGTAGTACTCATTAAGAGCGGTCGTGACTCCTGTTCCTGAATTCGATTCCTATCCGACCTGTATCATTGAATTTTTTTCTAAGTTACGTACATGTTTTGTGAATTAGTAGTAGATTTAACACTTGCTAATAGTGAAAAAAACTTTACCTTAAATTGAGACAACGAATTATTGAATAAGTCAACCGAGACCAGGCGCTTGTTGTAGGTTTCACAGATTCTGCGAAGTTTAGTGATAAGGCCGCCGTCTGTACTTTTAGATTAAGAAAAATATGTGTAATTGCCATGTTGAAGTGCAATAAAGTGTTCTCTATCTATCTATCTAAGCGCTTAGGAACATCAATCCTCGGTGGGTGTGTGTTGCCATAAGGCCTTTACTTTCTCTCTCTGATAAAGATTGGTGGAGCTGTCTCGGGTCACACGGCTGTTCACTTAAGGCCCTTAAGGGGTGCCACCAACGGAAATTCAAATCATGGCTTGTTTTAAAATACGTTTTTTTGTTTCAAAATAAATCTTAACCACTATGACAACTATTTTAGAGAGTTAATGCATTACTTGTCACTTTAATTCGTCTCTATAGTTAATACGTCACTTTCCCGATTCGTCAATTTCTTAAAAATCTTTAACTCGTCAATATCTCTAACTTGTTACTTTACTTGATTTGTCAATGTACAGTCAATCTCATAAAAGCGAATAAATGTATGAAAGTATATAAGTAGGTAATAGAGCGGTCATATATTTTTTCTTAGTGTTTATTTTTGCGTCACGCCCATATTCTCCTCATGGAAGTATGCAGAGAAACCCACTAAGGTATATAGATGCCCACATTTGCCCACCAGGCTTATTCAATTCAAACATTTAATTGCAGATTTGATGACAACTATTTCACAAAAAAATTATACTTTGTTTCACTTGTAAAAAGAGAGGCACTGCATGCAGATTGCAGAACTAGACAAACAGGCATATATATTACCAGTAAGAATAGGACACGGCGGTCGATTGCTTTGGACAAACTTATCACAAGTTTGGTACGTATCTACTTTTTTCACTAATGACATTTTTGAGCATCATGGACGCACTGAAATCTGGGATCGCTTATCAAAATTATCTCTTATTAATACACTAAGAAACAATAAACGCATCCATTAATATGTCTTAATTATTTTCTTTTAGATTTAAAAATAAATAAATTATAACTAAGATTTTCTGGCATAAAATCCTGAAATCATCAGTCATACATAACCCTACAATTAATTACTCCCATTAGAACTTGACTGTACAACATAAAACAACAATTTTATTGACGAATCAGGGAAAGCGATGAATGTGGTATATTGAGTTAAAGATTTTAAAGATACTGACGAATCGGGAAAGTGACAAACTAACGATAGTGACGAATTAGCGAAAGTGACAAGTAGTACACTAACTCATTTTAGAACCTATAGTCTACTACCTAGGATCAACAACGTAGGAGTTTAATCGATTTCCGCCAAAAACGGCCGTTCTTAGCAGCAATCGATTTAAGTCGTAGGGTGTTGATACGAGCTGTGTGTTCTAAAAATGAACTGAACTGAAAGGAAGCAATCACCGTTTTGTTGAATAAAAAAGTCTTACTCGCACTTAGCCTTATTGTAAGTGAGTATTTCTTTTGTTTTCTAAACGATCGATCATCGTAATCTCTCTGGGCTCAAATAAAAAACCGGAAAAGAAAGTCGTTACCTCTGTTATATTTCCCTAGGTAATAATAACGGTCACGATACGTATTGAATGGAAAACAATTGAAGGAAAAAGTAATAGGACATACGTTCCTGTAAATAAACGTTGTGGATCAATGTGTATTAATATAGTGACCATTCAAATAACCTCAAACGACATAAATGTATCTTTTTTCGGTTGCCTATAAACGTTCCACTGCAGGGCATAGACCTTCTCTCAGAGAGAGAGAGAGAGTATTGATTTAATTACCACGAGTGTCCATCGCTGATACGACACTCGTGATAGATATTCTTAAATAATAACGAGATAGAAAAACTAATAGAGCAAGTAAAATAATACTCACACATACATATGTATACAAACACGCACATAAATACACACACACACACACCCTCACTCACACATACACATACACACACAAACACACACACCCTCACACACACACACACACACACACACACACACACACACACACACACACACACACACACACACACACACACACACACACTTACACACACCTGCTCACACACTCACTCACATACAAATAGTTGGCTAAGTTAATTTTCTATTAATTTTCTTTCGTAATATCATATCAAACTAAACTAGATTAATGATATGCAAGAGCGCAGTCACCTAGTACAGGCAATGTATGCTTAAAAGGTGACTCCAATACTTTAATACTATATACCGAAATATAATGAAGATAAACATTTTTTGTATTTTGTATTCGTATTTGATAGGCAATATCAAGCGATGACGACCCGAGTGACCCTGGTTCGATTCCCAGTGCGGGCATGTGCCAATGACTTTATTTTGTAAGTTATGTACATTTTTGAAGTTAAAGTAGCAATACTACTCGCTAATGGTGAAGGAAGACATCATGAAGAAACCTAAGTATCTGAGGTGTTCATAAATGTATTAAGTACGTTATTTTATTATTTGAACCTGAGAATTTCATATTTAACGATTTAAAACATTTCTCATTTATAATTAAAAAAGGGTAACTGTTTAAAAGTGGCAGGTGCATAATATTGTCCAATATTTTTTTTTACGTAGCCTATATAAGGCTGCAAAGCAGAGTGCTTAGTGCGTGTTTCACAGATCCAATCGAATAACTTTACTACCGCGTTAATCGAGCATTGAGTAGTGAGTATAACACAGGCAAAACGCTGTCAAGTACAACTCGCACTCGCGTTTATTCGTGTTTTGGCTGGTATACGTGTTCACTTCTCCACGTTAACCATTACAACTCGCACTCAGCAATTTTGACCAATTTTCACCCATGCCGGGATTCGAACCCGCAACCTCTGGCTATCCGTACCAGCCAGAGCCAGAGTATCCGTACCTGGTACGGATAGCCAGAGGTTGCGGGTTCGAATCCCGGCATGGGTGAAATTTTTAGCCTCTAAGTAGGTTTTTAAAAAAATAGACCCCTTTTCAAAGAAACTACGAAACTGAAATGAAAATGGACCTAAGCTTCTCCTAAGGCATGCAACTTTCTTCTGCTGGACTATAAATAATTTTTATTATTGACTCAGCTCAGCAAAATAAACAATAGACCCCTTTTCAATGAAGTTACGAAACTGTTATGAAAATCATCCTATTTTGATTGAAATAGTTGCTACATTTCAATTAGAAAATCGGTCGCTGTTTTGGCAATATTCCCCTGAAGTTTCAGCGAAACGCCAAGGTAACGTTGGTATTATGTCTACGTGGCTCTAGACTGGAAACAGTCCTAAACCACCTATTGTTTCTTCAACGACACGAAACTAAAACCGCAGTGCTCTAGCAAACTGGAACAACTTCAACTTTTCAGAGACATTGTAGAGTCAGCAATAAAGCACGGCACATAATACAAAGCACTTCTCTTAAATTAGCTAAAGATTTGATTGATGAGATAAGATTCTTTATTGTACACCAGAGCACATGACACAAAAAATTGCAAGTGTTCCTCAACTGCCCTTGAATGGGGTTGTAGGCCCCTTCGGTAGAAGGTTCAGTTAGTGGTAACTGATGTATTAGATTTAAGAGGACTTAAGAAAAGATGGTCAGAGTGGATTTTTTTTCCTGCTGCCGTTTTCTTCACTACACTATGGCCCGAAGGCATTGTACTTTGACATTCAGCAGACAGAATGTAAATTCTTTATGTTGAAATAAATTGGATTGAAAAGTCAGCTGTTTGTAGTTAAAGATGAGTGCATACACACATACACATACATAACCTCATGCCTGTATCCCAGAGGGGTAGGCAGAGACCAGGGACTGCCACATGCCACGATCCTGACAGATCACCTTCGCTTCATCAAAGTTCACAATTATGTCATTGCATGCACGCACGCTGGGTCCGGATACTTTTTATCTTCCCCTTTGCTAATACATCCCCTATTTGGTCGATGTACGTCCGCTTGGGCCGTCTCTTACCAGCCCTTCCACTCACATTCGCAATATATATTTGATTCGTTAATCTTTCTTCCTGCATCCTCTCCACATTTCCAAACCAACGCAACATTCCTTTCTTAATTCTAGTAACGATGGTTATTCGTTTATTGACACTTTCACAATGATAGGTGTTGCCTACTCTAGGGTTATTTCGTCACTGAGTGAAAAAGTAAAATACGTGTGTTAACAGCAATGGTAGCCTTGTTAGTCTAGCGCTATGAAGTCATTTGATACTGCACATAGTGTAAAAGTTATTTAATGTAATAAGTGTTTCTAGAATATGTTTCAAAATATTGCAACAGTTAATTTATTTGCGTTTCATTTATTGCATTATTTACAATGTCAAGTAAATGCCCCCTTAAAACTCTCTCTCTAACCATCGTTTATATCTGTATTTGTCACCCCGGATCTTTGAATAACCCTTCGGATACAAGCGTGAATTTCTGAATACAAGCACTTTTTATGTGCTTCATTAAAATGCTAATAAAACTACTCATTTCGTAAATGCGAGGGTGCCTGGACTGACATTTTGAGGTGCGAACAAAATTCAAAATTAAGAGTTTTTTCCAACCGTACCTTCACTGCATTCAGGGCTCCCACGAGAGTTTCCAGTCGCCTTCCGCAGAAGTTAAGAAAGCTTGTCAAATGAAAGAATGGCCGTCTGAAAACTATTCGCCTGAGGGAAGGAAAAAACACGGCTGCAGCCAAAGTCGACGAGCAATTTCCAGTTTGCTTTAACGCGAAAACAATATACTACAGTACAAACAATCTGCCTTTTCCATTGACTTTACGGTTTGAATTAGGGATGGAAATAATTTATGACTGTTAGATGTATAGCGTCAGCGCCACATAGCGCCCATTTTCTAGGACCAAATTCCACGAAAAGCAAATTTGAAAAATATTTATTGCAAAGTCTACAGAAAGATTTACAGAAACCGAGAGAATTAAAATATTTAGAGAAGTTTTTTTGGGGAGGTTTATAACAAAATATAGTAAGTTACTCATTTTAATGCAAAGCAAGGATTGTTTAGTCTATTAAGCTGATAGCTGGTAACTAAAAATGTATAATGTTTTTATAATAAGCAATATTGGACTCTCGTGAATTTTAAGACTATATTATTATTATTATTTGTTCAAGATATATTGCTTACGAACAGTTTAAATCGTTATTTTATACTTCTTTTAAGGCATATACCCAGTAGCGGAGCACAACATAGGCAAACTGAAAAAAACCTGTAATACAAACACAAAAATGTGTGACACTAGCCACAACCGCGCAAGGAAGCGGTGACGTTTAAAAAGCTATTTGCTGAAGGCCGTGAATGGAGCTCACAGCGCGGGTTATTAACGCCGGCATTGTTCCCGAGGTACTGACCCCGCCATGGAAGCCACAAAAGTAGCTCCTTTACTGGAGGGTCACTGGTTTGAAAAAGCGCGTCTACTTGTGTTCAAAACACCTAGGTTAGATGAGGATGAGGTATGCATGCCCAGCGTGGGGATTGTGGGCATTACCCCCCAATGATGGCACAACCTTGCGCTATTGCGCTCATTAGGGGAAGGCTATGTCCAGCAGTGGACTAATATAGCCTGAAGAAGAAGTAGAAGAAGCTGAGGTATAGTCTGTTAGCTTTTAGAATACACCTCGGCTACTATCGGATAGAATCGGATATATTCGTGTAATAGAAATATCGGAACTAAAATGACACTTAATTTCGAAATCGGAACTAATATGACACTTAATTTCGAAATCAGAACTCGATCATCAGTACGAAAACCGGCGAAAATTGGCGAACACCGAAGCCTACTCTAGAGCCCGAGGTATATTCTAAAACTAACAGACTAACAGGCTAACAGACTATACCTAATATTGACTGGCGATAGAGAAATAAACTGTTAAGCTTAAATCTCAGTACTTACCTATTTTTTCAAAGGCTTTTGTTTATTGACTACCTTGTAGGTAAATTATGTCTCTTCACTCGTACTACTCGTACTCGTATTCGTACAATGGGCGCTACCCCCCAATTATGGCACAACTTTGCGCTATGGCGCTCATTAGGGGAGGGCTATGTCCAGCAGTGGACTAATATAGCCTGAAGAAGAAGAAGAACTCGTACTATCTGAACCTTCAACAGGTACACTTTAAACGAGGAAATTATCGTAATTACGTAAAAAATGTATTGGCAAGGAAGGCGTCACTGCGTGAACGTTCACGCTCAAAGTAAATTCCAGCTAACTTACCGGTGGGTTGAGACGTAATTTACCTACCAGTAGGCTCTATTTACGAGCCAATTTGTTTAATGAATGACCAGTTTCATTTGCTGTCATCTGCATTGATAGCTTCCAATCCTAATAGCCAATCATATGACTATTTACTCAGCTTGCGTGCATTCGAAGATTAATGATAGATAATGAAGTGAGCGGTTGTTCAGGATAGTGGCAAGTCGAAAACCATGGTCATTATTGCCTGTACCCTGGGTCTAGGTATAGGTGTGAGTATATGTGTAGTTCTTGTATAATAATTTTTGGTGTATATACATCGTCGATATCAACCCTTGTATATATCCCCAGTGCTGGGGCATGGGTCTCTACCTGCATCGCAGGAAGGTTAGGCCTTACTCCACCACAAAGTTCGGGATGTTTGAGGATTGTAAGACAGTGGTGGGCCTTACTGTCAGAAGTTATCAAGCCGCCCATAAGGCCTCTGACATGGCTTAACGACTGCCATTACATGACAGCCGGCACCAGCCGCTTAGCTGGCCTTGGGAAACATGGAAGCGCTCGGAAAATCTTAGGTGATTGATTCCAATAACTCGGTTCGACTAGACCACGACCGAGATGTACATAAATTATCTTATCTTATTCTGTGTCTTTGCAGCGGCAATGACCCGGCTGCGCTGGCGGCTGTGAGAACGCGCGATGAGGCCACGGCTCACTGCATGCCTCCTCACGTTCCATTTCCTCTCATGCATCGACGGTGAGTCAACCTCTCCTTGTACTGTAGTTAATCTCTTAAATGCTCATAGGGTGCCTCACGAGACAGTTGATATATAGTTATATATTAAACAGGTCAAATCTCGTAAAACGTAATTACGTTTTACCTAATAAATAATCGCGATATATATATAACTATGTATGAGTATCGTGAATCATTAAGAAATACAATTGATATATAATAGTACATTATGATATAAGTGCGGTAAGTTGAAAATTACACCCGAGGCGATATTACTAGCCCGAGCCAGGGCTATAAGGAAGCAGAGGCTGTAATTTTCAAAGCGCAGGTAAATCATACGACGTTTAATAACATATTTACGAGGTAATTAATAAAACTCTGACTTTGTTATCATCACTACTTGACGACATTTTCAAATAAAAACAATACATCGAAAAGAAAAAGCGCGCGGATTTATTTTTACTTGTCCACAAATAAGCGATGCGCGTGCATCAACTTTTTTTTTAGGCAAAGGTACAAAAACAGCCAGTATTACTAATAAAGTAAATTAATATTTTTGTGTTTTTGTTACAGATAAATTAAAGAATTAAATGTTTATTTGTTATATTTTATTTAAAAACCTATTTAGAGGCTAAAAATTTCACCCATGCCGGGATTCGAACCCGCAACCTCTGGCTATCCGTGCCAGCGCTCTACCAATTGAGCCAATGGGCGACTCACGGCATCAGTGAAATTTCGAACCTCTTTACACTATTCTCTGTATTACGTACAGGCAGCGACATCTGGCTTAAGCAAATTGCATCACTTACAGCCCCGACTACCTACTTTGCAGTTAGGTTTTACATCGGAACGATATCACTGTACCAACATGATTATACTATTTTTATTTTTAATGCACTAACCCGTGCTAAGGACAAATTTAAAAACCTATTTAGAGGCTAAAAATTTCACCCATGCCGGGATTCGAACCCGCAACCTCTGGCTATCCGTGCCAGCGCTCTACCAATTGAGCCAATGGGCGACTCTCGGCATCAGTGAACTTTACGAGCAAATATGTTATAAAAGTAGTTTAGTTTAAATTTGCTTGCATAAGCGACATGCATCATTCATTTGGTGGCTGGAACCAATATTTACGAGGACACAAATCAAGGTTTACTAGTGATTAGAATTGAAAATAGTTTAACAAAAAATTGTTTAGCGCCTCGCAAACCTTTCACAGAAACTTTTAATACGGCTAATATTTATTTCATGTAAATTTACCATTTATCTCTCCCAAATGATATGCGCCATCTTTTGCTTTATAGCTGTCACTCTGTGATACGTTAGAAAATCCAGTTAAGGGTGACCAATAGGGCAATAATTTCTGATGGGCATTGCATTCTTCTTTCACACAATCCATCCAGCCTTTTCCCAGTATCGTCCAACGTGGAACCGATTCATTCTGGGAGCCGCAGTACATTTGTACAAATGGCCTAAGTCTGGGTGTATTTCTATGTACGTAATGTCCTTTTCTGGTTACCATAGCACGGGGTATCCTAGTTTGGGGCCAGCACAAGTGATTGTGTGTGGAAGTAACTTTTCTATTTAATGTTCAAGTACAATGTTTCCGCCGCTTCGACTATGTCGTCTACCCACCAGGCTGGTGGTCTGCCCTCGTCAACTTATTATTGCCTTCCATTCAGTGGCTATCTTCATCCACTGGGCTTCAAAATAAAGAAAATATAACTCAGCTGTCCCAGTGAACTTCGTACCGCTACAGAATCCGTTTGTCCTATCATTGTTACAATGGCAACGCAATACATAAATATCTTAGAGTTTAGCTTGATAAAAGTTGATTTTATAAGAAACGGGCTAACTTTTGACCTCTATCTACACCGTGGGTTAAGATTAGGTCTAGGATGGAACAAAATTGCTCGGAAAAGGCAGGCCTTTTTGCCACACGCATATTAAAGAGTTCCCACGGGGACTTATTACCGGGTATCAAGTATTCTATGTCTATCTGTGTGCCAAACATCCAAACATCTTCACAAACGTTCACATTTATAATATAAGAAGGATAACAAGCTGTGCTGGTATGTGTCACCTACATGCTGCAGTTGGCAATTTGTTTCAAAATATAATTTATTATTATATTCTTTTTAATGAACTAACCCGTGCTAAGGACAATTTTAAGAACCTATTAACTGATGCCGGTGAGTCGCCCATTAGCTCAGTTGGAAGAGTGCTGGCACGGATAGCCAGAGGTCGCGGGTTCGAATCTCGGCATGGGTGGAATTTTTTAGCCTCTAAACAGGTTTTTAAAATAATTTATTATGTTTTCCGGTTACTAAATTTAGAGAGAAAATGTCCTATGTCTTACAAAGTTTCCTTCTAACGTTTAATCTATTGAAACCCCTTATTTTTATCACATTACGAGCTGTGCCCGCGGTGTTATGCACAATTATCGATTTCCTATGAGAATAAGATATTTCCCCGTAGTGAAACGTAAGCTTTGCGTTAATCCAGGGTGTCAGCTAACTCCGTACTAAATTTTATTAAGCTTACTCAAGCCGTTTAGACGTGAAGAAGTAACAAACGTACATTCACAAATTTTCGCCTTTATAATATATATATATTTTTTTTTAATTAGCCATGACTGTGTAATATAGTATATTAATGTGATTTAATCGTTTCAGTGGAACTAAAACTGTCTTTTAAAAAAAACACTAAGTCTGCATAACCTGTCGCGCAAAGTCTTTAGAATCCAACACTTTTCCAATCAAAACAAATATGTTTACTTAGAAGAAAATATTTTCTTTAGAGTTGGGTTTAAACTTAAATTCGCTGGGATGGAGGATAAATGAAAGCGATATCATTTAGTTTGCTAAGGAAACTATTTCAAGCCTCCTTTGTAGTAAGAAAGGTATCTGTGATCCATATTTGGAATTTTGTTAGCTGACTTGTTACCATTGGCAACCGAGATGGAGGACTGAGGAGATATTAAGCCTAAACACTAACCGCCTCACTACAAAAAAATTAGACAGGTGTTGAGAAAGTGTTTCAAAATATGTTTACCATAATATAAGCATATTTAATAAGCTTTATTTGCTAAACAAGAGTTTTCGAGTGTCAAAGTATGTCTAAGTCGTATCTAGGACTTAGCCCTCATAAAACACAGCATTGTGGTAAACATATTTTGAAACACTTGCTCAACACCTGTCTAATTTTTTTGTAGTAAGAAAGTTTGTCATTAGCTGAGACTAAAATGAATTGTGTTCTTTAAAGCGAGAGAATGTGTTTGTGCCACGCAGGGACGTTTTAAAAAGTTCAATTTAATTACATTGCGATACATTGAGACACGTTTAATGTATAACATGAAACTGGTCAAATCGCGATTATTTATTAGGTAAAACGTAATTACCTAATTTCCCGACGTTTCGGCAGCGTTGCAGTTGCCGTGGCCTGAAGTGGCGAGTACGGTCAATTTAATTTAATTAAATTTAAAGTGTGAGACGAGCAACCGACGACGCGAGCTCGGTCTCTGCTCACCATGATTAAGCTCTGCGAATCGGCGCGAAATCTGGTCGGATTCTTCCGATATAACAACACCCGTAAGTAGATCCGGACTAAAAGTCTACAATAATTCAATTTATTTGGTGTATTTGGCTTGGTATTTTGTATGGCTATAACTGAAATCTATTTTTTCCCTTTCTTGTTACGATAGATATTTTTGTTATTATGTTCTTTAGGGTTTTCAAACGAAGGATAATAATAATAAAGGAAGCATAGAAAAATCGAAAGAATGCACTTTTTTGACATGCCTCCAATATGTTTTAAATTTATTGGAAAATTTTAGTAGCCAATACAACGAACATAACAAGATAAAACCATTTTACGTTAAAAATTCATTTATCTTTGAGTATCTCAAATTAGTTGCGCAAAAATCACATCACAATATGCAACGATAATCTACCGACAACATTACAAACACTTAACATATGAAGTATGAAATGTTTCGATAAACGAAAACTCCGGAACCAGATCTGCCACATACATGCCTCCTGCTCTCTAGTTATAGGAACAAGTTTCAATGAAAATAACAAAATACCCATATCACTTTTCAACGTTTGTCACAAGAGAAAACTATAACTGCCGCAAAAAATAGGAATTTATTGAAGCGTAAATTTTTTTTTCAAACGCCATACCGCACTGTGTTGTCACGAATGCAGCGTTCTGTTGCCAACCGTACCTAATTGATCGCTTTGTGAAGTGATGAAGCGCCAGTTAATTTCCTTTAGGGTTCGGTACCTCAAAAGGAAAAACGGAATCCTTATAGGGCCACTTGGTTGTCCGTCCATCCGCCCCACACTGGGGCAGGAAGGCTTTATAGGTGTGATCAATTAAAATAAAAGGTGTTAGCGTGTTAAAATGAAATAAAACTAATACCTGCCTTAAAGATATATTAAATCACCATCATCATCATCATCACCACCATCATCAACAACATGTGGTGTATCATCATTGAAATCGTTTTCACAAGGGACTTCTAACAAATATAATGCAACTTTTGGAATATTTTTAACCTTGTTTTTGACTCGTTTTTGTCCACTTGTGAACACTGGATCAGAGCTGAGTAAAAATAATTAAAAATATCTCTATTTAATTTTTCTCTGCTACATTTTCTTGAATTGTGCTCTCTATAACGCTTGAAGTCTTTATTTCTTGCTTCTTGTGACTCTTCCGTTAATTGACCAATAGGTAAAAGCGCATAGGATATAATTTCTGGCCCATGAATTAAGTACTTACTTATATTCAACGGACTTATTCACTAAAATCAGCGTATCACATAAAGTAGCAAGATTTTTTTTTCATTTAGAAGCCTACATTCTAAAGAACTTTTTTATGCATTAGGCATAGCAAAATTTGTTTTAATTCATAAATAGATCAACAGTTTTTTTTTCTGATTGCACTGCACTGATAATAGACTTGTTTAGTCCACACAGATACTACTAAAATTTTCAATTATAGTCTCTGAGCATGTGACATACCTAAACTACAAGGTTCCATGGCTAATTCCAACGAAAGTACTTTATACGAATAAAATTTAGGACTGGAACATCACTTAATAACTGAGTAATAAAGTTGTCAGTTAGATAATGATAAGTTTGAATGACCGCTGCAACTCACTGTTCTAAATATGATTAGCTCGAGCATTATCAACATCGTTCTGTCATTGTAATAGAATGTAGGTAGAAAGGCGGTCATTTTTTTTTTTTAATTTCCGGTACATTTTGAGAGTAATTGCCCCAGTGTGCGCCCGTCCGTCTATCTGGCAAGAGCCATTAACTCGTAAACGCGTGGAGGCATCGAATCGATACATATAAAAACATAAATATACTCAGGTCTACAGTCCCTTACAATTGTGAAAAAAAAACTTCTACGTTAACGAAAAAAGTTGCGGCCGTTTATGCCGAAAAAACATTCATAAGTACTTCTCGTAGAGGTATGAAATTTGTCAACATCGATATCAACCCCTTGTATGCCCCCTCTACTGGGGCACGGGTCTCTTCCTGCATTCCAGGGAGGCTAGGCCATACTCCACCATGGGGGCCAAGTCCATGTTGGTAATGAAATAAGACAAGTAATATTGCAAAAAATATAGTGAAAAATCTGAAAACTATACAATGAATCATAAAAATAGAGTCTTTGAATATTGGGAACAGCTCGAAGAAAACTGTGAGACTCGATTTCTAACTATTTATGATGTGTAAGTAACTACCTAGAAATTTTAACGGAACCCTCGGTGCGCGAGTGCAACTCACGCTTAACCGATTTTTTAGTACTCCATCTGACCGTGAAGGAACACCGTAACTGGTATCTTTTGTAATTTCATCTAGGTCGGTCCTAGAAGTTGTAAAGAGCGGAAAGTATTACACAAAAACAATAACTTACTTACTTTTCATAATAATTATGCCCACTTTGGCCACAGGGATTTTCACAGAAATAGAGTATAAGTAATCAAGGTAGTGAAAATGCCTCGTTAGACAATTATTTTGCTTGATTCAGCCCTTGTATGCCCCCAAAGCTGGGGCACGGGTCTCATCCTGAATCACAAGAAGGTAAGGCCATACTCCACCACGGGGGCCAAGTTCAGGTTAGTAAAGGATTATTAGACAATGGCGTGCCCTATTGGCAGAAGTTATCAGCCGTATAAAGGCTCGTTTACGCCGAGGCAACAACGTGCGACAATGCCGCATGCTACATGCCCCGGTGTAAAATAGCCTTTAGGCCTCTGGCATAGCTTGCTTTACTTGATTATCTTCACAGAAATCGTGACTTCGATTCTTTATGGAGACTACCGTAATTGATTTGTTCAAATGGCCTCAGTTTGGATGTATTTTCATAATTAAGATGTCCTTGTTATAGTTTTTTTCTTCTGTGCTATATCACATATCTATAGCACGCGATATCCTAGTTAAAGGCTGGAGCGATTGATTCTGTAGTGTAACTTTCACACAATTACTTTTTTTTAATGCACTAACGTGCTAAGGACAATTTGAAAAACCTATTTAGAGGCTAAAAATTCCACCCATTCGAACTGGGTTATGAAGCGCTCGTGGCCTAGGCGAACCGAGTGATTGCAATCAATCACTTGGTTAAGCAACAACAGGCGCGGTCGGGTACGGGATGGGTGAGCGTCCCGTGACTACCGCTAGTGGCATTTTTCCGAGCGCTTCCGTGCTTCGCAAGGCACGTTAAGCTGTTGGTGCCGGCTGTCATATAATGGCAGTCGTTAAGCCATGTCAGAGGCCTTATGGGCGGCATGATAACTTCTGACATTAAGGCCCGCCACTGTCTTACAATCCTCCACCAACCCGGACTTGGCCCCCGTGGTGGAGTATGGCCTAACCTTCCTGCGATGCAGGAAGAGACCCGTGCCCCAGCAGTGGGGACATACAAGTGTTGATAACGAACTGGGTTATTCGAAAGCGGATTCGAACCCGCGAATAAATGTGTTTTTAAAACTTTCACACAAGGCCGAAAAATATTGATTTTGTTGTGTGGAAGTTATTTATTCAAACAAAATTTTCATACAATACAATCTGTTAAAGCAACTGTCTTGCATTAAACTGTTATAATGTTATTTTCTTAAAATAGCGTATAATCGTCCCACTGCAGGATACAGACCTTCTCTCAGAGAGAGATAAAGAGAGTATCGGCCTAATTACCACGCGTGCCCACCGCGGATCGGTAATTCAAACACTGAGGTATTTGAACACCTCAGACGCTCAGGTTTCCTCACGACGTTTTCCTTTACAGTTAGCGAGTGGTATTGCTACTATAATGTTATTAGATCCTCCGAAAGTCGAACTCGCGCTTCGTAACTTATTTACTATGAACTGTCACAAGTCGCTTGGAACTATGAATCCAGGTGTTCTATTATTCTTCGTTTCCATTACGGAGTGCAGTCGAGAAATCCAAGATACTTTGCGTGATATAAAACTGGGCTATGATAAATTGTTACGAAGCAGAAAATCCGCTGTGAAGACGTATTTTTATTCGTCACTTTGTTGCGACGTCAAAATAGAAGTAGAGAAATTGCGCTCGTACATATTTTCACTGGGAATTAAAGTCTCCAATAGAATATTTTATATTAATAATAGCATTCATAAAGCACAAACAATCACGTAACCTGGTCCCAAACTAGGATACCCTGTACTATGGTTACCAGGCAGGGACGTCACAAACATGAAAATACACACAGACTGAGACGACTTGTACAAATGTACGGCGGCCCCCAGTTGGAATCGAACCCACGACGTCTATATTGGTACCCAAGCACCTTAACGGCTAGTTAAATGTAATGTTTGTAATGTGAAATGTTTGAATGTATCTTTGCATAATGATCACAAACAGAAAACTATTTAAAAAATTTAAATGCTCTCTTAAATTTATGGTGCAAAATCCTGTGCCAAATTCAAATTGGTTACGGAAATAGTACTTGCAGGCACCAACTTTGCAAACTTGTCGCGCGGCGCGTAGCAAACTAGATAATATATGTATGTAAATTAAGGCTCGCTAAGTATGTAGTAAAAGGTCAACTATGCTCAGTTTGTTTTGAGTTCCTAACACAATTTTTGAGGGTAGCAAAGTTGTCGGTTTCTTGTCATAAGTTTAAGTGAATCAGCAAGTCGTAGGGGCCATGTTTTGAAAGCCTAATTGGAATGTTTCATGCGAAGTTCGCGGGAACGGTCGAAAGTTGTGAAATTTCAGTTTGTTCAGTTAGTCTAGGCTCCACTATTTGGACGATTCAATGCATTAAATATATCTATCTCCGATATCTGTCTGGCCTATCAATAAAGTTCTCGCGCTAAATAAATTAACGAATCGATCTACGGTTGGACAAAGGTAACTTAGTAACGTAACAGTCATTCATTTTGGACCTAGATTCTGCTAATTCATTGGAAAAATAGACCCCACGTGACTCGACCATGTATCTGTTAAGGTATTATAATGCACCATCAGAATCAAGTATCATTGTACTCGTCCTCATCCAAGGCACGCCACTCTCCCCTCCAGTCATGTCTTTAGCCATCCTAATCCAGCTACTGCCATTAATTTGCCGCAGATCATTGGTCCAACGTGCCGGTGGACTACGCTGCGTTTGCCAGTTCGCGGTCTGCACTTGAGAGCCTTTGAACCCCATCGACCATCGGTTCTTCGGCATATATAACCAGCCCACTGTCTCTTCGGCTTGCTTATCCTATAGTCGCCTTAGTTATTTGGCGGATTGTTTCATTTCACACTCATTATTGTTAAATAACGTTTTTATGTACATTTAGTCGTCCCTAATGCTGAAAACAAAGTGAGTTATAGTATAATAAAGCCCGTAAATGTGGCACGAAAAATTTGCCCATCGACCGGGCAGGACAAAGCTCGAGCTCATAATTTAAAATTTAACACTTAATCAAGCTTCGGCTGACAATCAAGATTTATGTCTCCGCAGAGGACGTTTCATTATCCAGTCCATTTCCTTGCGCAGGTCTTTAGGGCGATAACACGATTAATTTTTAATCTGATCAGCTGAAGACCATTAATTTCTTGGTCGAATTCGCCGACACGCCTCGCCGTCTTACTGTAGATTAATGAAGTTATCGGCTGTTTATATGCTGCCTTTTGGTTGAAGGAATATTGGGTGTTTTCGTCCGGATCTTAAATCTTGGGACTGCCAAAAAATGTGTGGCTAATGTAGGTTAATTGTTCTTTTCTCCTAGTTATTATTCTTCTTCTTAAGGCTATAGGTTAGTCCACTGCTGGACTAACATATAGCCCTCTCCTAATGAGCGCTATAGCGCCCTGTCTTCAGCTTGCCGCATCCAGCATCTGCCTGCAGTTTTTCGCAGATCGTCATCTCACCTAGTTGGAGGGCGCCCTGCACTACGTTCTCCTAGTTCAAGTCACTGAATATCTTTGCGAGTGTTTACCCATACAAAGTGTAATATCATTTTCTTACGTGGCTAGGACAGGAGTGGGTCTGATTATCAATACGAATAATGGAGGCAACTGTGAAATCGCGAAACGAAGTATGGAAATGCTGATATTTTTTTCAAGATTGCGTATCCTTGTTTCTATCAATTTATAAAAGGATTACGCTATGCTCTTTGCAGGATTGCCAGGACTGGATTTTAATCTTAAAAATGCATCCTGAAAGATGAAAAGCCGTGTGATTTCTTTGAGTTTGAGATTCTTTGATGCATTTTACCAATTATTTACCAATGACTTACCATGTTTTGAACATTATCTATGTTGAAAACCTATTTAGAGGCTAAAAATTTCACCCATGCCGGGATTCGAACCCGCAACCTCTGGCTATCCGTGCCAGAGGTTGCGGGTTCGAATCCCGGCATGGGTGAAATTTTTAGCCTCTAAATAGGTTTTTAAATTTTTCCTTAGCACGGGTTAATAATAATAATAATATAAAGCCTTTATTTCGAAAACATAATATAAACAGTGGTTTCAATTTTAAACATTAAATTAAATCTCTGATTTAGAAGTGCCTCTTGGCAAAGGCCTCCTCCAACTCCCTCCAGTGGCAGCGGTCTTGCGCTGCTCTTGTCTAGAATGGGCCAGCTGTTTGTTTTATTTCATCGACCCATCTCCTTTTCTGTCTTCCTCTTTTTCTGACCCCGTCTCTTGAATACCACAGTGTGGTTGCTTGGCTCCATTTTTCGACTTTAGATCTTAGCATGTGTCCAGTCCATCTCCATTTTTGCTTGTCGATTCTAACTATAATGTCCGTGAGTTTGGTCTTGTTTCTTATGTCTGCATTTGTAACCTTTTTCTTTGAGTTTCAACCCTAGCATGCTTCTTTCCATTCCTCTTTGGCATTTAGCTAGTCTGTCTCTATGCTGTTTGTTTAGGGCCCATGTTTCGCATCCATAAGTCAGACATGGTAGTATGCAAGAGTCGAAGACCTTTCTTTTCACTTTTAGACCTAGACTTGAGCTTTTCATGACCTCTTTTAAAGACCAGTACTTCTTCCATCCATTGGCGATTCTTTTGTCTATTTCTTTATTTGTCTGGTCCTCGAAGGATATGATGTGCCCCAGGTAGGTGTACTCCTCTACATAATCAAGGGGTCGGCTATCGACTTTGATTTCTTTCTTTGGGCCGTTTGTCATCAGCTTTGTTTTGGAAGCATTCATAGCTAGTCCTACCTTCATGCTTGCGCTGGCTAGTGATTGTATCATTTCCTCCAGATGAGATGGATTTACGTCAGGCAGGACCAGATCATCAGCAAACCTGAGGTGGTTAAGTGTAGTTCCGTTTATCTTTAGTCCGTACTTGTCCCAACGCAGCCCCCTGAAGATACTTTCCAGCACTGCTGAAAACAATTTGGGTGACAGTGGATCCCCTTGCCTTACGCCTTTCTCTATGGGGAATTCGTCTGCTAGTGTTTCTAGTCGAATTCTTGCCCTGCTGTTACCGTAGATGCTTTTGATTAAGTTTATGTATGTAGAGTGCACACCCTGTTCTATCAAGCTACGCCATATTGCTTCGTGTTTCAAGCTGTCGAAGGCCTTTGAGTAGTCAATAAAGGCCAGGAATAGTGTCTTGTTGTGTTCATTGTATTTTTCAATTATATGCTTGATTGTGTGTATGTGATCTATTGTTGAGAAGTGTTTCCTGAAACCAGCCTGTTCTTTTGGCTGGTTCTCGTCTAGTATGCCTGATATTCTCTCTAGGACAACTTTCCCAAAAACCTTGTACACGTTAGACATAAGGCTAATTGGCCTATAGTTCCCGATATCTGCTTTATCACCTTTCTTGAATAGTAGAATAATGTGTGATTCATCCCATTGTGGAGGGATTGTTTCTGTTGTAAGGATTTCGTTAAATATCTTAGTTAGTACTGGGGTCAGTTCTTCTATTGTGCCTCTAATCAATTCGTTGCAGATTTGGTCCGGTCCGGGAGCTTTTTCTAGCTTTTGGCTTTTTATAGCTTTTTATATTTCTGTTTCTAAGAACACGGGAACTCTTTCAGATTTAGTTGGGGGAGTTGTTGATATTATTAGTGAGCTTTCCTTGTCGTCTTCTTTGTACAGATTTCGAAAATAGTTTGTAGCTGCTGCCTTGATATCGCTTCTTTTTGTTACTTCTTTTCTGCCCTGTTTGACTTTCGGTATCCATTCTTTTTCGACTTCCCTTAGTTCTTTCAGAGCCTTTTTTGTTCTTCCTGTTGCTAACACGTATTTTTCGATTGTTTGAATCCTATGGTGTATGCGGTCTTTCCTAATGCTTGATCTAATTTCTTTGCTGATGTCTGTCAGAGCTTTATTCCTTTCTTTCTGTTCCATTTCTCGGTTTTCCCGAAGTAGTTTTCTTTCTTCTATTAATAGTAGCGTTTTTTCAGCTAGCCTGTTTTCTACTCTTTTCATATTAGTTCCTTTCTTGCTTGAAAGTACGAGTATCTGTTCTAATCTATTATAGTTAGCTAAAGGGTCTATTGGGTATTTTTTTCCTACCACTGCAAGCAGGTCAGCGAGGGGCTCCTCTAGTTTTCCCTGGTGTGCTCCACTAGACTTGTTTGCATTGTTCTGCATCTTTAGTCTGGGTGTTTTTGGTGGGTAGGCTCTCATGAAGCTGCGAACCATACGGTGGTTTGAATTGAAGTTGAGATTTTGTATGACTCCTGTATCCGTAAATGCTGATGGGTAGTTTGTGGCAATGTAGTCTATCTCATTCCTGTACTTGCCGTCTGGTGAGATCCATGTCCATTTCGTTTTTGTGGGTTTTTTGAATAAGCTGTTGAGGACTATTAGCTTGTTTTCAAACATGAATTCTATCAACCTTTGGCCATTTGGACTTCTCTTGCCGAGTCCGAACTTTCCTAAGACAAACTCATCTCTGTTTTGCTGCTTACCTACTTGAGCGTTGAAGTCTCCCATCACTACTTTATGTTCATTTGTGTAGTTTTGCACTAATTGAGAGAGACTATTGTAAAAGTTTTCTGTTTCCTTTGTTTCTGCTTGCTCTGTTGGTGCATACACTTGAATTACAACCCATTTCTTCTTGAAATTTGGCAAGTTGAAGATGATTACAGTCATCCTCTCCGATATTCCTATAAATTCTTCTATGTAGCTTTTTAGTGCTGGTTTCACTAGGAAGCCGACGCCCTTGTGTCCAGCAGTCTCTCCCTTGTAGTACATGATGTAGGTTCGTCTGTCTTCTATGCCTTCGCCTACTCTTCTCATCTCGCTGATACCCAAGACATCCCAATTTATTTTTTCTAATGCTGTTTCCAGCTCCTGCAGACTTTCAGCTGTTCTCAGTGTTCTAATAAAGTGTACATATGTGTAGAGTGTTGTATATTTTATTTCTTCTTGACATTTCTATTTCATTATTTTTCTGAGTTGGAGGGTTTGGGTCAGTCGTCCCACGGGGACCAGCCGACTTGGGACCTATTTTTATTTCTGTCGCTAGTTTTTTGAATTTTTCTCCTGGTGTGTAGCTTTCCAGTTTGGCCCCCGTGACATGCCACCTTTAGTGCTCTTTACTACTTGCGACGCAACCTCATCTTGGCCTGGTGATGGAGCTTCTTTGCGTTTAAATGTGTTGCGTTGGTTGCCTTCCTTAACCACAAGCTTGTTGTATTTGATGAAGGCAACTTTTCCTTGTTTCCGTTCCTCTATTAGTTGTGGTATTAAGGCTTTTCTTTCCTCTTGGATCTGCTTCGGAAAGTCCTCGGTAATATAAACTTTAGACTTGGATGATAGCTTTTTCTTGTTTTTCAATATCTCTTGCTTTTTGCGAAAAGTGGTGAATCGAACCAAGATAGGACTCGACTGGGTGGTACCGAGCTTTCTGGTGTAATCTATGTCACTGTTGAGCAACTGGATTTCCATGTCTTGGTTAACGACTTTCATGACGGCTGAGACGCTTCCCTCCTGTAGGTTTTCGAGGTTGTGGAATAATAAGTTGTTAGCACGATTTTTGCTGTCTTCTTTAATCAATTTCCCTTCAAGGTAATCAATTCTCTCTTCCAGTGCAGTAATTTGTTGCTCTTGCTGTGATTGTTTGTCTCGTATATCGGTTAACTCGCAATTCAATTGGTCGAGAATATTTCTAGTTATTTGTTCTCCTTGTTTCTCCATTTCTATTTTTATTCCTTGAAATATTTTCCCCAAAGCGGCGTCTGACAGATCCATTTTCAGGAATGAATATTAAAAATATCACTCCACTAGATATTTGACAGCTAGCTTGCTTCGTAAACCTTCACTTTTGGTGGTGGTTGTAAGTATAACAGATTTTTAATTTTTCTTCGCCCACCCTCAAAGAAATAAATGAGTCTTGGGCAGATAATTTTTTCACTGTTTTTCTTCTTTTAGCACTGGTTTATTGTTGTGAATGTTAGCACAGTTTGTTGCAAAAATGTTTGGCCTTAAGATAGTGGCGCACTTTGAACTAGACAGTGTTTAGGCAGAAAAACTTTTTACTTTTTCGCGAGCAAGTGGACAAGGATGTTTGTTATTTGACAGTTGACAGACAGCTCTTAGCACGGGTTAGTGCATTAAAAATAAAAATAGTATAATTATCTATGTTGCTCAAAATATGTGTTTGATAGAATGGATATCCTTCTATGTAATACAACTTTTCATTTCATTTAATTTCTTGTTGACACAGAGACGTCAAGAACTAGAAAGCAAATAATATTTATTTGTCATGGCGACATAATTAGCTTAGATTGTGCTTTTTAGGATTCCTTTCCTAAACATTAGACGATTTTTTTTTCTCACATAATTCATAGTAGAAGCACTATATTTCGATTCAAGGATCCGTTTGCGAAATACTAAGTTTTGAAGCACAAATATCTTTTTTTATCGTGCCCTCTCCCAGCTAAACGGTTAATATAAACGGGAAAAAAATTAAGAATATTATGATTTTAAAAGCATTACAATCACGGCTACTACTTAGACTTACGAGTTATTGTAATATTAATAAAATTAGAAACGGGAAAAAAATTAAGAATATTATGATTTTAAAAGCATTACAATCACGGCTACTACTTAGACTTACGAGTTATTGTAATATTAATAAAATTGGACTGTAATATTCAATTAAATGTGTTAAAGTTTTCTTATTTGTTGAAGGTGGTAGTTCTGTAAAGCAAAAAAAAATCATGTGTTAAAATCATGTTTAAAATAAATAATCTTACGACAAGTCTGTCTTTTACTGAGTTTTTTAAGTACTACGCACTTATATTTAAAACAAAGTTTGCTTTACTAGCCCTTTTCCTGCTGTCTGTTTAATATCTTATACAATAAGACTGACTAAAATAAATTTCTCTAGAAAAAAGCCTTCCTTTGCTTATAATATAAGCATTAAAATGTGAAAATTGATTTACTAGATTCCACCAAAAATCACAAAAGCAGAAGATTAATTTTCACATTTTAATGCTATTATGTATTTCCGCAAATTAACGCCTGATTCCATACAATATCATAATACAAGACAATCCTTTTTTTAAGTATTATATTTTGTGCAACTATCACCTTTAAATCCAAATATTAACAAATAATACAAATGTTAAAACAAAATACAATGCAAAAAAACAGATTTGTTAGAAACATGCAAAATATACCCACAGATTTTGTGCAGTAAAGCGTAACAAACACACTTATGACACTTCAATATTTACAAGAGAACGCCTTGTCTTATCTCCGACTTCTGCGCCTCCATCGCTCGGGCATCGCACCGCGATATTCACAATTGTTTGCGATTCACGATTAAGTCCGCCGGAGTGGGGGACTTTGGCAAAGTAAAATTTCACTCGACTCCACAAACAGCCTCACTAATTTACGGCACAACTGGTGTCCCTCCGCGATAACGCTCTCGGGAACTTATTTATGTATTATGCCTTTGTCATTAAGGGCCCGGCCGTGATTTTCGATATGTGATCTGCGACTAGAGACCTATTTATATTATTATTCAGAGAGGTTAGACATTTTGTCACACTGTAAACTCGCCACTGAGCAAATTTAGCTATAACAGCTTTTATGAACAGAGAAATAATTGAGTATACCTTATTATGTCTCTGAATGTATAAGCGTTTTAAATAATGTTTTATGCGAGGTGTCAAATTTTATTCTTTTTATTTTATTGTGTAACGGTCTTGTTTGAGAAAGCGCGGCTCCTTAAAACGCTTGAGTTGGGCGGAATAAAAGAATCTGTGGTGGAGATTTTCACTAGGAAAAAACGTGTGCACAGCTAAAAAATAACGTGACTCTTGAGGAGTCATGTTTTTTATAAATTACACCCGTAAGTTCTTGTTGATTTTTGTTAAATATAGGTCTAAAATAAATATTATTTTATTATTATTATTTTAAAATGTATATATATATTTTGCGAATGTGAGTGGAAGGGCTGGTAAGGGACGTCCCAGACGGACTTACACGGACCAAATAGGGGATGTATTAGCAAAGGGTAACATAAAAAGTACCCGGAACCGGCGTGCGTGCATGCAACGTCTTATGAACGTTGATGAAACGACGGTGATCTGTCAGGATCATGGCAAGTGGGATCCTCTGGGATACAGGCGTGAGGTAATGTATACAGTATTTTAAAATATTTGGAGCGCTTGAAATGGCCAATTTGCGGTAGGCCCACATGATAACTAAGCCTACACTCTGTCTGAAAGAAGGCTTGGGCATTGCCTTTATTGCGCACGAAACATTTAACAAGACATTACATAAGAAATAACATGTACAAAGGCGAGCTTATCCCTGAAAGAGATTTCTTCCAGCAAACCCTAGAGAGTCGGAGAAGCAGTTTATCTTACTTAAAAAAGTGATAAGCCAACATAATCGCAATCACATAAAAAATTGTGTAGTCACGAAATTTTTGTGATTATCATCATTATACCTCATTACGTCACTGTGATGTACGTAGTAGTGTTCTAAGCAGTTTTTCAAGTGTCAAAATATGATGAATCAACATATTCTGTTCTTACTCGCCTAACAATATTATTTCTTACTTACCATCATTATACGAGGAATATTTAAGGGCTAAAAATACTTTTGTCGGCGCAGAAACCTTTGTTACAGCAAAGTAATCAATGGATATATTTTTTTTTCGTGGTCAGTAAAGACGAGTGGTGGTTGCTCAGTAGGTAGAATAGTGGAGTCGCAAGAGAGAGTCCCAGGTTCGATCCCAGTGCGTGTACCAATGACTTTGTTTAATTTCAAAGTTACGTACATTTGCGAATTTGTAGTGGCAATAACATACGGGGGGTGGCCAGCAGCGCCCCCTGCAGTACAAATCCACCGAACTGCAATCCCCAACCCGCATGCTCAGCGTGGGGATTATGGGCATTACCCCCTTTGATAGCACAACGAGGCACTCTTTAGGGGAGGGCTATGTCCAGCTGTGACTAGTATAGCCTGACGACGAATACCACACACTGTGAAAAGAAAACCCGCGGCTTGGTTGGCTCCGCACGTATTGACTAGTCTTTTCTGTGGGCTAGACCGACTAAGCTGTCAGGATGGTATAGGTGCTGGGCAAGCCTACACCATCTATAAAACCATGTCCCAGGCACTACAGCATCCGGGCGGTCCGTTCACCTAGCTAGTGTGAGTGAAGTTGCCACTGGACGCTATATACATCATCTCATTACGTAGATGCAAAAAGGCCAATGTACAATGTAAAGACGAAACTCTAAATATACGAAGTAGCTTTCAATGACAAAGAAATAACTTCCACACGACACAATCGCTTATCCTAGTCCCAAAGTAGGATGCTCTGTGCTATTTCAACAAGCCAGCACGTCACAAACATGAAAATACACCAAGACTGACGCCTTTTGTACAAATCAACCACGGGGGCCTCCAGTGGAAATTGAACCCTTGACATCCAGTTTGATAGTCAAGCGTGTTAACCGCTAGACCAACGAGGCAATCTAAAATGTCTATAGGGCAGAAGCAAATACCTATTTTTTATTCAGAGCTCACACGTTTAGACTCCTCAGTACTGACTTTGAAAATAACAATAGAAAAGAAGGTTAAACGAAGAAAAAGAGTTTTGTCATAGATGTACGAGATTGCTCAGAAACAGTTTTTTTGTTTACACTATATTACACAAATTACAAAAAATTAAACATCTTAAAAACAGGATTAAATTATGCTATGAGCAAAGGCCGACTTATTTCTACAGTCTGTCTGTAATCTGTGTGCAAAGCGGACTGTTAACAAAGCTCAATATATATAAGCCACAATATGTATCACGCTTAGTGGGGATTGCGTTTCAGTGGATATACGATGCGTTAAAACAATATTGAGCTACATAAATGTAGGACATAAATGCAGTAGATATTTTTTAGCACACATATGTATACGTGGAAATTACACAATCAAGGCGCAGAATCGTTTTACATACTATATGTGTAAGCTATCGTTCAGTATAAACCCTTGTATGTCCTCACTGCTGTGGCACGGTTATCTTCCTGCATCGCAAGAAAATTAGGCCATACTCCACTTACTAATAAGGCCGCCTATTCTACTATAATTTTATATAATTTCTGTTACTGTAATTCCTGTGTACAGTAAAGAATATTCTATCTATCTGTGTCTGCGATGTCGTTGTTTCTGGTTCCCACGACACAGGGTATACTAGTGTTGGGCCGGAAGCAATGTATGTGCCTGTATGTAAATGTTATGTTACGTATCTATCTATCCACCATCACCACCAAGATATTGTTACTAAAAAATAAACCTAAGATGTAAAACCTAACTGCAAAGTAGGTACTCGGGGCTGCAAGTGATGCAAATTACTTCAGCCAGGTGTCGCTGCCTGTGCGTAATATAGAGAATAGTGTAAAGAGGTTCAGAATTTCACTAATGCCGGTGAGTCGCCCATTAGCTAAGTTGGAAAGAGCGCTGGCACGGATAGCCAGAGGTCGCGGGTTCGAATCCCGGCATGGGTGGAATTTTTAGCCTCTAAATAGGTTTTTAAAATTGTCCTTAGCACGGGTTCTTCTTCTTCTTCAGTCTATATTAGTCCACTGCTGGATATAGCCCTCCCCTAATGAGTGCCATAGCACAAGGTTGTGCCATCATTGGCACGGGTTAGTGTATTAAAAATAAAAATAGTATACTAAAAAATATTTCTCCATCCAGTATGCCGGCAAGATAGCGGCAGCAGCAGGCCGCGGGACCAGAGCACCGTGTCCGAGTCTTCCCGGCGATTCCGGGCCGAGTTCCTGGAGGACTGGCCCCAGGCCCCTGGCGACCCTTACTTTGACCCGACCACGCCCGACAACGTCACGGGCCTGGTCGGCCATCCGGTCACTCTACTGTGCAAAGTGAAGAACCTGCAAAATAGGACGGTAAGATAAAATTTGCTAGTTTTTTAGCAGTGGGTAAAACAATGAACTCCGAAGCGAGAGACCCAGATTCGATTCCCAGTGCGGGCTTTACTTAAATTTGTTTTGTAAGTTATGCACATTTGTAAAGTTATAGTCGCTAACTGTGAAGGAAAACATCGTGAGGAAATCTGAGTGTCCCAGAAAACATCTTGAGTAATTAAGTTCATACTCTCTCTGCGAGAGAAGGAATGCTCTGCAGTGGGGCTTTTATAGGCTGCATAAAAAATTCTGTGGTATGAAATTTCTGGTGAACTTCGAGAAAAAGCTATAGTTATAACCGGACCGACGAACATTCTAGCTTAAAAAGCCGAAGTTACGAGTGACAAAAATTGAGAGACTAAAATCTACCTTGCTTCTTTATTAATTCTGTAGTGACGATCATATGATCTTATGACGATTTGATGATCCTTATATCGACCCGATTGAATCCGACAACAACCGGCCTCGTGGGTTATCCCGTCAGGATGCCGCGCAAAGTAAATATCAGAAAATCTCGGTATAGCCAGATGTCAGTGATAACCTAATTTAAAAAAACTAGACAAGTGCGTGTCGAGTCACGCGCAGTCTAAGGTCCCGGGGTTTTTTGACTTTCGTAGCAAATATGACTTTAATTTCATTCAGTTCGGTGTTCTTAGAAGGAGCTTAACTCACACTTTGCAGACTTTTATTATTTGTTGTTTCTATGCTATAGATAATGTTATAAAGTCACAATGCGTCCGGTATGTAGTTTCGAATGAAACTGTTGCGACACACGTTGTGGCGAAAAACTTTCAGCGTGGTACGCTGGGGCGAAAAATTACTGAAGCGAAATCCACGAGGTTAAGTGACCCCGGAGCGGCAAACATTGTCGCGGAAAACTTTCTTTGCATGGTGCACTGGGGCAAAATAGTATATTTCATTACAAGTGCGGAAAGGCTGTCATTGCAAAGAGTTCCGACAAACCCGAGCCGAGGCGCAGCCGAAGGCGAGGGTTGACAGTCAGAACAAGTTGCAATGACGGTTCCGCACGTGTACTGAACGACTATTATTATTATTATTATTAATACGTTTATTGCACATAAGTAAAAAAAAATACAATGGCGATGTGGCGGACTTAATGCTATAAGCATTTTCTACCAGTCAACCACAGATGGTGCAAGAGATTAAATGGTAGGCATTCGAAACAAAACGGAAGAGAAACTTAGTTAAAATTAGATAAGCTGACAAGTACTCAATAAGTAGATATAATATATAAGTAAATAAATATACACTATATACTTATAATAGATAATAATTATATTTAAAAATATATAAAATATATATATATATATATACTAATAACTATCACAACATAGGTATTATAAATATATATTAAAAAGGACGTAAGACAGTAGTGAGATTGTAATTACACACAGCTGGGATCCTCCTCGGGAATCAGGGGATCTCGAGATAACACATGTCGAGGAAGTGTTTGCGGACAAGGGCTTTGAAAGCATTCCGAGATGGGGCTTTGCAAATGCTTTCAGGAAGGGAGTTCCAGAGACGAACAGCTGTTTTAATACAGTTGCGAAAAAATAAGCAATTTAATAAAGAAATATCGTTTGGAAAATCACGCCAACCGTAAAAGAATATAAGCAGAGATTTTTTTTTTTCACCCATTCTGGTAGGCAAAGGGCCCATACAGCCAAGTCTTCAGTACAATTTTTTTCTTGATATGAAATTAAATTTAATGAGATGAAATGACACCTAACCTAACTCATTAAATCTGATATTGAAACAAATTAGTAGCTTCTTTTTAGAAATATACGTATTTGCATGAATCTTAAAAACTTCTATAATTTTTTTTAGTAAAAACTTCATGGTTGGTTTTTCTTTTTAATAGACATTATTTTGACAGTTGGGATAAAAAACGCACGAGTTCGGGAAAGGTAAAAAAAGCACGAGTTTGTAATAGCCCACATCCCGAACGCTATACGTCCCTGCAAAACGCCACTTTTTGAGCAACTGTATTAAAGTTCGATAAGTTGTTTCGAATGAATGAAAAAGGTTAAATGACACGGAGCGAATCATTGCTTTAGTAGCAATGATTCGCTCCGTGTCATTTAAACTTTTTCATTCATTCGAAACAACAACAATCATTGCTTTAGTAGCGAATCATTGCTACTAAAGCAATGATTCGCTCCGTACCACGCTGAAAGTTTTTCGCCACAACGTTTGTGGCTACAGCGTCATTCGAAACCACATATCGAACTCAGTCACAACAATTGGCTACTTGCAGCATAAAATAAAAGTGGAAAAATGTTTCATGAAAAAATAAGGGATTGCGGGAACCCCCTTCTTTACTTTCACATGGAATCCCTTCTCAAGTTTTTTTTAGTTTTTGATCTTCAAAATCCGCCACAATAGCGCATGAGGCACTTTATGCGACGGACGGCGATGCAACGTCTTCTACCTTAATATGACGGCCTCGGTGGCGCAGCGATTTGGCACGCTGACTGTAAAACCGAAGGTATCGGGTTCGATCCCCGGCCGGTTCAAACTAGGAAACGAACTTTTCTAGTTTGTCTCGGGTCTTGGATGTTATCTATGTATTTATTGTATTAAATCTATCGTCGAGTTAGTACCTAAAATACAAGTCATTTAGTTGTACTTAGTATGAGGCTAATAACGAGATCTGTGTAATATTTATTTATTTTCCTCATTACCAACTTCTTACTTCAATCGGAATCCGCACATTGCTAACACACCCATCCAAGTATCCATCCATCCGTCCATTTCAGCCTATTGCAGTCCACTGCTGGACATAAGCCTCCCCCAGGGTGCGCCACAAGACCCGATCTCCAGTTTTCGCAATGCAGTCACCACCAGCCACCTTTTTCAGGTCGTCGGTCCATCCAACACATAGTATAAAATGGAGCAATACAAATTTCTTTTATTTTAATAGGACAACGTTTTTTTTTCCAAATTTTAATCGCAGATGCATTATTTTATCACATTCATCTATTCAATTCACGTCGTGTTGATAAATGATAGTGTGTCAGAAGCTCTTGTTGAATTTCCATTACTTGCATTCATTTTATTGCAGAGTCCGGAGCTACAGTCGGGAGCTATTCACCTCACTAATATTACATAAGGGTAACTGAGTAACAAGACGATACATTAAGTTAAACGCTCGTGGCTTAGTGGAACCGAGAGATTGGAATCAATCACTAAGGTTAAGCAGCAACAGGCGCGCTTAGGTGCAGGATGGTTCACCATCCCGTGACAACCGCTAGTCGCATTTTTTCCGAGGGCAATCAATGCTTTGCAAGGCATGCTAAGCCGTTGGTGCCGCCAGTCGTTAAGCCATGTCAGAGGCGTTATGGGCGGCTTGATAACTTCTTATAGTAAGACCTACCGCTGCCTTACAATCCTCCACCAACTCGGACTTGACAGCCGTAGTGGAGTATTCCCTACCCTTCCTTTGATGCAGAAAGAGACCCGTGCCCCATTAGTGGGGACATACAAAGGGTTGATACCAATTAACATTCGTTGCTTAAGTCCGAGTTCTACTTTAAAAAAATGTGTCTTGTGTTACTAGGTATACTTGTCCTTTGCATCTACATAATAAGATGACCGCATCCAGTGGCACCTTTAGTGACACTAGATGGTAGAGGGCCGCCTTGGATACTGGATTTCCTGGAACTATTATTATTAGACGTAGAAACCTACATCCATCAATAAAAGAAATATCGATGCCTATATCATCCTGACAGCTTAGTGGGCCTAGCCCACAGGAAAGACAAGTCAATAAGTGTGGAGCCAACCATGCTGCGGCCTTTCTCACGATGTTTTCCTTGTTTAACATTGAAAATAAATAACATATTTTAATCTTTCGCGACTTGAACACATAGTTAGAATATTAATTATTCAATAAATTACTACGCGATTAAGCCCCGAAAATATTCTATGAAAATAAATAAATAAATAAAGTATATGACCGCACTGGGATCGAACCTGGGTCTCTCGGTTCTCAGGTCAGAGCAATGTCTCTGACATGCTCTCAATAGAACGCACCGGGCTACCACAGATTTATACCACATTTTTTTTATGTACAGACGCTAGTAAATTTGGTAGAAGCCTGAAAGGACAGCACGAAAAACTTTTGATTGCGCGCGCGACAACAAATACAATAAAACTTTGTCATCGAAACACGATTCTAACTTTTCACTGAAGTTGATGCGTTTCGTGTCTAATTTGTCTCTGTTAGATGTTACTATTTAGCAAGAATCTGGTGCAATTGAAACGTGATCTTTTATTTTATTTCTGTAGAAATCGCGTACCTACAGTCTATTTATTCTTACTTGTTAAATTTAGTAAACAAGATTCTAACCTTAAAATTGAGATTAGATGCCTAAACTAGACATTTTCTCGCAAATTCATGAACTATCATGAACTATGTTTATAAAATTGCAGCGTGTTATTTAATAGAGTGTTCCAGGTTACTTCATTTATGGAAATATGGCAGTTTTGGACTAAAAAGTCACGGTTTAAGGGTAGAATCTTGTTGACTGAATTAGACAAGTAAAAATAAATAGACTGTACGATAATATTCTTTACAGAGTTCACACGTATACTATTTTTAAGGAAAATTTTAAAAACCTATTTAGAGGCTGAAAATTCCACCCATGGAAGGATTCGAACCCGCGAACTCTTGCTATCGCGTGCCAGTTCAGAGTTTACACTGCTTGATTTTAATTTGTATCTCTGACGATGAAGTTATAAAAAGCATATAAGGAAATTGAAAACAGCTTCTATATTTTAATTAACATTTAAGTTATACAGCGTCATATGATACTCAAAAAGTTATGGATCAAAAAAAGAAGATCTGGAAGCGAAGAGCCAAAGATCGGCCTCAGCTAAGAACTGACACTGGCTGATGATAATGATGATGGAGGCGAGCACATATCAGCTCTACGCACGCACTACAAACTCCAACATTCCTGCATCGCGCAATCAAAGTGTTTCAATGACAGCATAAATATAACGTCCGACTAACAACAGTCAGACCGGCCGTCCTCAGGCATACGATCTGCCTGGCGGGAAATTTCCCTTTATAGTTGAAGAGAAGAAGAAAAACATTTATTATAGAAACAGTGCACACTTCACAGTAACAAAACTAACTTAAAACATATTACTAAATATGACATTCACAAAAAACAAAAACAAAGAAGAAAAACGAAAGGTCACGGCGTGTCCCTGCTGCTATAAATGGCAACTGACTCAGCAGTATGCTGATGGACTAGCCTTCAGCGCTGATTTTCAGTCAGTGACAGATTCTACCCCACGAGCGTCACAGACTGCGGTGCGAACAAGCATGGGCAGTACCATATTGAATAAAATACTTATATGTTGTATAGAATAATACCTATATCAATAGAATACATATTATCTATACAGAATGAAAAAGATACTTAAATATTTGTAATTAAATGACAGAGTAAGCTACAATAATATACAAATAAAGTTATACCGGCCTGTACCGGCATGTACCAATGACTTTGTTTTCTAAGTTATGTACATTAATTTGTGACATTATAGGAGCAATACTACTCGATGACGGTGAAGGAAAACATCGTAAGAAACCCTAGTGTCTGAAGTCTTAGCGTACCTCAGCGCTTGCTACGTACAATGGCCCAACTATGAGGCTAAGTGCGGAAATCTTAGGTCTAACTAGGCCTTTACAGTTTATGTTGATCTACCCCCAGGTATCATGGGTGCGGCACCGCGATATTCACCTGCTGACAGTGGGTCGTTATACTTACACCTCGGACCAGCGCTTCGAGGCGCAGCACAAGCCGCGCAGCGAGGAGTGGGCGCTGCGCATCCGCAGCCCGCAGCGCCGCGACTCGGGCCAGTACGAGTGCCAGATCTCCACCACCCCGCCGGTCGGCCACGCCGTCTACCTCAATATCGTGGGTCAGTATTGGTGCAGTTTACCGCTTTCTATCGGTGCAGTCGTAGATGAAATCGGTAAACATTGTAGGTCGGTATAAGTGTAACTTCTGCACTCCGCCGATGGAGTCACAGCTGACATAGGTCATACAAGATCTCTAGCACGACTGACACCGGTAGGTCACGCCACTTCTGTTACGCCACCTCTGATAGATAGACATCATCAGTATTGGTGTCTATCTATCTATATCTATAATCAGCACACACCAACCCACTTCTGGGCATAGGCCTCCTTTTTATTGCGCCATTCCTCACGGTCCTGTGTATCCTGTGTAGTATTGGTGTAGCTTACCGCAATCTGATGCTAGTGTAGGTGATGAATAGGTGAAGTAGGTCATACAGGCCGGGTCTCTACTACGCAGTCGGTAGACCACGCCATCTAACTTGACATCGTAGCTCAGTATTGATATAGCTCACCTAACCCTGCCGGTAGCTGAAATAGGTTACAAGTTTGTAGAATTGTAAGATTTATTTTTCATTATTTTCAATCAGTTTTTTATGAGCTTCGTGCCATAGTTTTTTTATATTAGAAAGTCATTTTGTTGACAAGGGAAACATAATGAAAATAATGATTCGCAAACGAGTTGGTTTGTGCATTTTTTTACAATAATAATGATAAAGAGGTCAGTAAAAGTCCAGGTTACAAAATTGTAGATTATTACAACCACTTTACCTATGCAGCGCAGGAGAACTAAGAAGAAAAAATAAGGCTAATTTTTTAACACTAGGCAAGGGGAAAATTAAAACAAAAATGGACAATTTCATAAGCAATGCCGCGTGGAATAGCCTGTTTACTAACGACATAAGTACTGCGGTCTGCTTGTATGAATTTGGCAGGGATACAAAATGACACAGCCCGGAGATAATATGACGGCAAACGCGAGGGAGGCACAATAATGAGGAAAACCTAACCAAACACAAGGGTCTCATTAAAAAGAAAAAAAAACCTTCATTGTACCCACTTTGTTAGCTTACCCGTGATAACATGTGTGTTTGTGAATTCTTTTCTAACAAGGACGTAAAAAGGGATGAACGACCTTTTATGAAGATGTTCGGCATACAATAGACTTACAGAGCGAATTCTTCTTGTAGACACAAGTAAAAGTTACTTGTATTGACTAGTAGACCTTTTCTTGACCTGAAACGTCTTTCAGTTTGGTCGTAGAGGGTCACTCGCTAAACAAAAACATGTCGCCTCGGCTACGGCTGTAACTTTGTAACTACGATCAGGCAGTCGGAAAGTGTAGGGCATTGTCTTCTTCCAGAGGGATCTATGGCTATCTGCAACTACGGACAGGACGCTGGATGGCCTCCCAGGCGGTGGTCTTCATTGGTGGTCAGTACGGTCATTAGTTTTCTGCGGTGACCACGGACTCGACTGAGCTTCAAGGGATGGGCGTTAAATCGCGCAGGTTCTGCAGCTGCAGCCGGTCTGCACGCGGGAACATATCAGTCGCCAGCGGCGCTAGCAATGCGTCCAGCTTTCCCATTTGAGGTCTCGCACCATCATCGGATTCCTTACGTAGCGAAGCGTGGCGATGATGGTGCGTAGGGAGAGGTTGTTCTGTGCTCCGAGCCATGTCTTGTTCTACTAGGAGACGGACCACGTCGACGCAGTGTACGTGAGGGGTGTTCTGACATAAGTTTTGTAGACCCCGAGCTGCGTTCCCCGGGGAGGCAAGAGGAGAAGATTGGGCGCAGTTTCGCGCTGTTGTGTCCGGTTCCCCGCCTCACCTACATTTTGTCATTGTCAGCACTAAAAAGCAAATAAAAGTGTTTTTCCGCGCACATCGCGCAGCAGTCACAGTAGTCAAGAGCAGTCATGCATAGTCTTTAACATCAGTAATTAGATTTAGTATCAACTTGTAGTCCATTTTAATAACTCTGCTTCCAAATTATTTTTAACGTGTTTCGGTGCCATCAATAAACTGCAACAGTGTACTTGGTGATTTGATTTTGAACCCCCACCACTTTCATCTGGTTGAAGTTGGACTTGTTGGAAGACCCCAGGTACTTCACCTGATCCTGCTTCTCAATGACCCATCCGTGCAGTTGGAGTGCCGACGGTGGATGGCAGGGGCCTGTCAGTATGGCCTAGTTTTACTGGCTTTGACCCAAAAACGCCACTTCTTCAGCCAGTTAGAGAGTCTCAAGGGCACGCTACGTCCTGGTTATAACGTGCTTAGGTGACATGGATGTAACTACATCTGTATTGCGTGCCGTTTGCAATGCATTTATGCATCGTTTAGTAGAAAAAAATTACGTCTTGATGGTGCGGGTAGCGCGTAACTCACAGCATAATGAGAGCAAAAAATAAAACTTATTTATATTATTATGTTATTGAGTAAAGTAAGACAAAATAGCCTCAGATCCTTGACTCGTCCTGCTAGATGGCGCCAGTGCTGAGTAATATATTTCGTAATTCGACATAAAAAATAACGCTTAACGTCTATAACGTTTGTCGTCAAACTAACGCCTAACCCGACAGCCCCAACCGATTTTTTGGAAAGTGAAAAGGATTAGATATACTCTAAAGAAAACTCATTAATTCCTCCAAAGCTATTTTGGCAGCTTTGCGTGGTGTTCTGTGTTTTCCTCGGTGAGTGACAAAGACACATTGAACGCAACATTATATTTACCTTCGTCTCCGCCATGTCAAAGAGCTAATCTGGCTGGAAATATTTACTTTCACTTACTGATGTAGATGGAGGTTCTATTGACCGAGTGTGTAAAAGAGCCCAGATTCTTTTATGTCGGTGAATTCACATTTGACACACGATGACGATATTTTTCCTTATTTATTACCTTCATTCAAATCATTCTTGAAGTGAAATACCAAGGCTTTTTAAACCCTGTTGTGGGTGAACAGACCACAGTGACTTTCTAGAAAAACGCTTTTTGTAGGTTGGAACGTTTTCATTGTTAGTCTAGCGTTATGTCGTCTAATTACCATGCTGGAGGTCACGGGTTTTATTCCCATTGGCCGCCATACATTTGTACAAATGACCTTAGTCTTAATGTATTTCTGTTTGTGATGTAACATAACATTTCACATAGGTATAGGCACATATATTACTTCTGGCCCCACACTACGATAACCTGTGTCGTGGGGACTAGAAACAACGACATCACAAACATGTAAATATCCAAGACCTGGAATTTTTTTTTGTCCCCAGCCGGGGTTCCAACCCGGGACCTCTTGCATGGTAGACAGATGCGCTACGGCTACGCCACAGAGGTCATCAACCTAGAAGTCCTTGCTTAGAAACCATAGCACAGGACAATTAGTGTCCAGGAAAAGTGATTGTTTTGTGTGTGCCTAACCTAGCGGTAACACGTATTATTACCAACACAGAGGTCAAGACTCGATCTCCGATGCAGGTCGCCGCACTTTATTTTGTATGAATACTAGTGACCTGAGACTTGGCGTTTATGTCCCATTTTTGGGATATGACTGTTTGCATATACCTAACTTAGTAGCCTAGTTTGAACAAGACAGCTTATTCAGTTACTGTTGAATGCAATGTGTTGTTAGTTTTATTGCTTTCGAAGTATCCTAATATTATGTATTTGAAATTTTGGAATAAGTTAAATCGGATGGAGTGGAAACTACGTGATAGCGCTCCAGCGCGTTGATTATGTAACTTTACGCCTATACATCTGTGTGCAAAAACGAAACTCTATTACCTACTGGGTTTGGCTTACAATTATATGGCTCATCATCACTGTCACGTATCAGATATCTACTGAAATGCGGTAACCACTATATGTGATACATATTACGATACGGCAGAGCTAAAGGTAACCTTTAGCTATCGCACACAGATGTATACGCGAAAAGTTACATAATCAAGGCGCAGGACAAGTGCTTGTATGGCGCGGATGTTATGTTTTATTTGCTAACAAACCTTTTTGTACTGTCCTTAGAACCGGAGACCGAAATCATGGGTGGGTCAGACCTATTCATCTACGCCGGGTCGACGATAAATCTTACATGCATAGTCAGACACACGCCGGAGCCTCCGAGCACGATCACGTGGACTCATAGAGGAAAGGTTAGCTTAGTATTTAAGTCCTAACAAATTTTACGTGCGGCTTTAAGGCGCTTCGGGGTGCTAACTAGCGTCACCAATGGAACAAAAATCATGACTTGTGTACGTTTTTCTTTAAAAGTGAACATGAGAAATCTTAAAGACTGTGGCAAATGTTTTTAAAACCTGCAATCTAGAACCTAGAATCAACAACCACGGCCTTTATTCATTTTCCGCCAAAAACGGCAGTTTGTAGCGGAAATCGATTAATGTTCTAACCTATTTATCATAGGTTCTAGACTGTAAATTCTAAAAATAGTTATCATAGTTATTAAGATTTCTCATGTTTAGTTTTAGATAAAAACGTATTATAAAAGAACTTTTTTTTTCCATTGATGGCGCCCCGAAACTCCTTAAGTAATTTTTGCTAATAATAGCAAAACATTTTTTTGCTCAGTACTCAATCGCACTTGACTTCTGACTTACCTGTTGCTAGGTAAAGTCAAGAGGCCTTATTAATAAGACCACAATTCTTTAAGTCATTGGTACATGCCCGCACTCGGGATCGAACCTGGGGCTCTCGCTTGCCAGTCTATGGTTCTACCCACTGAGCTACCACCGCTTCAATGACTTTGTTTAATTTCAAAGTTACGTACATTTGCGAATTTGTAGTCGCAATACCACACGCTAACGGTGAAGGAAAACATCGTGAGGAAACCCGCGGCTTGGTTGGCTCCGCACGTATTGACTAGTCTTTCCTGTGGGCTAGGCCGACTAAGCTGTCAGGGTGGTATAGGTGCTGGGCAAGCCTACACCATCTATAAAACCACGTCCCAGGCACTACAGCGTCGAAGTGTCCCTTCACTCATCTAGTGTGAGTGAAGATACCACTGGACGCTGTATAAATCATCTCATTAAGTAGATGCAAAAAAAAAAAAAATTCTTTAAGACACTCCAAACACGCTTACTGAATAGTTTGTGAAGAGATTCTCAATAAAAAGATGGAAAGTTAAATAAAACGTCTCTTGCAGTATTGAATAGGAGTAGAATCGTGTTTTTATAAATAAAGCCTAAGATATTTGTCTGCAAAGTTTACCGACACACAACATCACGTTGAACTGCCTATAGAATGAATTAATTAATGAATATTAACACATTTTATCAAAAAGGAAATTTTTTTTTCTTCCATAAGACAAATTGAATCTAAATGCAGCCTTGATTCCATGGGATTGAAATTAAATTAAAAGGTTTTATTCAAAGAAAGTGCGGCTTAATAAACGTTACAATTCAAACTAGGTATCCATTTCAAAATTTAGATCATTTTGGAGAAAAATTGGACAAAAATCTAGAAACTTAGTCTTTTCAAAGTCCTTAATTAACATAGTTTACTATGAAGTTAACTTTAATTATTATAAAACATAGAACTCATACATTGTACTGGCTTTAATTCCAGACCTCATTGTCATCTAAATAATCCTTGATGTTATAGTAGCCATTTTGGCACAAAAAGTCCTTACATATTTTTTGAACCACGTTTCAGGCAAGCTTAATAAGTTTAAGTTTTATTATAGAAGCGTATACAACCCCCTACGAACCTTTGTCAGCCTAAATAGTGGGAACAAAAGTTTATGTTTATTTCTAGTATTTCCATTGTCTACACAATGGAAATACTAGAACTTTATTTATTTATGCAAATTATCAAATAATAATATTTTTTAAGGAGTATATACTTAGTACGAAAATAATAAATACAGCAAGTTACCAGTGCTATTTGAAAAGTATAGTAATAAACATACAAATGATTACAAACAAAATAGGTTACAGGTAAACATCAATAAATACTTTTTATCATGATAAGCCAAATAAATACAAAGTTAGGTTAAAAAACCTATTTAGAGGCTAAAAATTTCACCCATGCCGGGATTCGAACCCGCAACCTCTGGCTATCCGTGCCAGGATAAATAAAAGAGAGTTAGGTTTCGTATCTTGAAAAAAAAATGGAATTTGTTTTGTTTCACAGACACATATCTCACATAAAAGACTTTTCCGTACACAATGTTATATAAAAATGATCAAACCAACGCACCTCATAATATATTATCGATGACAGGCTTCGGAAATATACGGTTTCGTTGTACTCATTAAAATAAATACATTAGGCAATTAAAATAAATTTCAAAAATAATAAAAGAAAAATTCGTTAATGGTGTAAGTTTGCTTATCTCTAAATTTTAATAACTTTTTATATTTTGTCGGCTTATTATATCGAACCGAGCCTTCAAAAAAACTTAACGTCGCCGACGATAACGAATTTAGGTAAGATGTTAAGCGTGTACTTATGGAATTAGTTTTGCAATTAAGCTTAAGAAAATCTGTAATATTACCGTTTTACCAACTGTGGGACATTACAGTACACAGGGTGTGTTATAATCTCCTTTTCGAAAAACGATGATTCTGCAACCAACAGCATTTACTATAAAGACACTTCTAAATTTTAAAAAAAGCTTCATGTACCTAATGTTTTAGTGTCATATTATTATCTGTAGCTTTGATGAATTACTTAATCATTGATATGCAACCGGATTAACTAAATTCATTTTTTAATCCTGTTGCAAATCAACAATTTGTAATGCTTACGAAAATTTTCTTCAAAAATATGTCAATTAATTTCCACACGCAAGCGTACGCTTGCGTATAAAAACTTTGACAACTTAACAACTTTAACAACTTTACACAAAACAACTTTGAACATACTTTAGCCAAACATCTCTTTTTGGTTCTTCTTCAGGTTTTATTAGTCCACTGCTGGACATAGCCCTCCCCTAATGAGCGCAAGGTTGTGCCATAATTGGGGGGTAGTGCCCATAATCCCCACGCTGGGCATGCGGGTTAGTTTGGTGGAATTGTACTGCAGGGAGAACTGCTGCCCACCCCCCGCTTTGTGTCCCTTAGTTGCCTGTTAAGACACGTCTGCTTGGTTTAACTATCCCTATTATATTTTTTTATTCGAAAAATTTTGTATTAAATATCAATTATGTATTAGCGTACGGCAAGATAAAAACTACTCTCAATCATATACGCAGTGACTAAATAATGTGTATGAAGCGGAAATGGTCGAGATTGGCTAGGGACCGGGAGAGTTGGCGTGAAATGGTCATGGTCAAGATCGTATCAAGTGAAAAACTTTCATTACCCGTGCGGGATATCAATCAATCAAATTGATTTATTTCAACGTAATGAATTAACATTCTGTTTGCTATATGTCAATGTACTCGTACAATGTAAAATGTAAGCCACTGTTTTCTGGTCGTATTGTAGTGAAGAAAATGGCAGCGGAAAAAAACCCCACTCTGACCATCTTTTCTCAAGTCATCTTAAACCAAATACAAAAATAACTTTAAAAATACCAAAGCATGAGTTAAATGTCTTATCAAAGTATAAAAAACATAAGGACTGCGGCCAGATATACAAAACAAACTTGTTCAAGAGCATAACGCAGTAGTCAGCCATCATCAGTCTCAACCATTTTGAACGAGGAAAGATGACACGACCACCACGCCACCATTTGAATGACCTTTATAAACCTGCAGTTAAGTTTTTTACCCGACTGCAGCGAAGCCCAAGAGGAGGGTAATGTGTTTAGTGCGTATGTATGTATGTAAGTATGTCCGATTCTATGTTCCCTCATAACTCCTTAACCAATAGTCAGATTTTGTTAAACAAGGTGTCATTCGATTCGGCATCCTTGCGCGGGTGTCATAGGCTATATCAAATCATAATTATGCGATCAGAACCGTGACGAAAAATAAAATTCGTTAAAAAGCTTCGTTAAAGTACAGCTAGGAGCCACTAGATGGCGCTGTTATATTTAGTTTATTGAATTCGAATACTAATTTTATTGAACTACCCCTAACAGGTGTGAAATATTTAAAACAGAATTTTGCGGATGACGTAGGTTACATAAAATCAGCATTAATAGAGAACCAACGAAATAAAAAATAACATTTACTTCTAAGCAATTAAAGTACCACTTTTAGCCACTTGATGGCGCTGCTATATTTTATTTATTCTAATACATGTGTATACATAATTTCGGCTTTGGTCTACATGTAAACAAACCATTTATAGAATCGGTACAAATGCGGAAAGAAATAATTCCTATAAAGTGGTTTGATCCTTCTAGATCATTCATTCAATTAAAAAATATAATTGTGTTTAACTACGCCTAACACGTGCCAAGTATTTAAAAGATAATTTTGCGGGTGTCGTTGATTACATAAAATCAGCATTAATAATAGAGAACAAACGCAACACAAATAATATTCACTTCTAAGTAATTAAAGTACTGTAGCATTAGTTCCTCTACCCAACCACAGATGGCGCTGTTTGTGTTCTAAATTGCGGTATGGTTTTGTCCGAAGGCCCTACTTAATATTAAACAAAATTGGATAGTATTAGAGCACTCGACCAATCACTTCGACCAATACTGACTGACCACTAATAATTGGCACGACTAGTGACGTAGGTTATATACCTCGCTTTGTGCTGTGGTGCGAGTAGTACAGTTACTAATCCGTAATCCTTAGTAAGTTTCATATTGTTTCAATAAATAGATCCCTAAGTACGTGCTGTCGTGCTGAAACAACGTTTCTGTTCTTGTCTGCTGAAACCCTGTCCTACAGTACCACTTTTAGCCACTAGATGGCGCTGGCATATATTTATTCTAGTACATGTATAAATTTACATAATATCAGCTTTGCTCTACATGTAAAAAAACCGTCTATAGAAACGGTATAAGTGCTGAAAGAAATAATGCCTATAAAGTGTTTATTTCTTTCTACGCCATTCGTTTATCTCATTAATTTAAGAAATATCAACCTCATAGGGGGTAATAATACATTACTGCAGAGGCCGAGAAGTAAGGGATTGCTGGACGAGTTTGGGATAGACGGCCGAGTCGTAGACGAAGCCGTCTAGAACGAGTCCTGCAATCCCTGTTCCGGCCGAGGATTGTATAATGCTTTTCTCAAACAATGCGAGGAAATATTAATATTAAAATAATTACTTGGTAATTAAGGAATAATAGTTTAGTTTGCCGCCTTTTTTTATTTTTTAAATACACTAACATATTTGAGCACCATGTTTAACCGCACAAAAACCAATACCATAGATTGTTTTTTTTTTAATCTTGCAAGTATGCTTACATATCTTAGTAGGTGGTTGGCTGTATGTAATTTTTCCTTGGTCAGTTTAATTTTAGTAAGTAAATTTAAAAAGTTAGAGCAGCGGACGGTAATGAATTTTCATACTTACTTTACTGGCTTAGGCCAGTAAAGTGAGGCGGGAGCCATAAAAGAGAAACTTTGTGGCTTTATTTCATGGTAATAACACAAACATTTCCGAGCATGTTTGAGAAAAAATAATTAATTTCTTAACACTGATATTAATTTCCTACTGACACTTAGACCAAAACTAGAACAAAATATATAAAGTGTAGCATGTAACTCCTTTTCCCCTGTGCGGTCATAGTCAGCCAAGCTGGGTTCAAAGAAGAAACAATAAATGAAAAAAAAATATTTGAACGCTCTCACTGGTACCCGAAGACGGATCCTCCGTGACCTCGTATCGTAGGACCCATGAAATTTTAAAAAATTCTAGCTCTATTCATCTTAACGAATTTTATCTCGTTTCCTACGAAAATAAGATTATAATTTTGTGTTAGGTTTCCTGTTCACTTGTGAGACCAAAGATTGCTTATCTACACCTAAATATTCAGTAAAATTTTTCAATGCTTTAGGAGGCCACCTCAAGATGAATTTGTTATAGTTTCATTTTAATACCGGTAATATTTTGGCATTCAGAAAACCAAGATTTTGTATGTCTCCACGCCCATGCCACAACTCTAAATAACTACGCCAGGCCGAAGGCCGAGCCCCATCATGCGGGTGCGAGGAAACTTGCCGCAACGAGGTTGAAGGCCGAGCTCAATACAGGTCGCGGCACGGTCGAAGGCTGTGAAGCGGGCTAGAGGAATACTCCCACGGCGATTCCAAATGCTGAGCTCTAATTACGCTGATGCCAAGGCCGAAGGCCGTGACAGTTACTTAAAGTTGCTGTTAGGAGGAAACCTGTCGCACCTTTGTACAGGCCGCGGCTAAAGGCTCAGACCATTTATGTTCCCATTTAAAAATCCTTATTCTAAGTAATTAGCGAGACCGAAGACTGGGCCCAGCAATGCAAGCACGAAGAATTCTACTCTGGAGATGTCGAAAGCTGAGCGCCGTTCAGGTCGAAGAGATAATTCGTGACTATTCCAGTCCCCACCTACAATCGTTAACATTAAATAACTAGGTGCAGTGGAGCGTTTTTAGGCTACATAAAAAACAGACAATTTATGTAAGGATAAAAAAATCTGTCGTTTCTTTTGCAAATATTCTAGATAGTTTAACACCATTAGACCATATTCATTATACTAGCTAAAAATATCGTACGACATAATTTTTTAATGCAGGTACCTATGACTATATCAAACAAGTATAATCAGTAAAAATATTTATGATTTGCCAAGACATGTCCATTGTCGAACAAAAGAAAATAAAGCAATAAACTAAAATTAATTTAGGAAATGAAAAATGAAAAAATATTTATTTTAAGGAATGGTTACAACGACTTACATTCTTGAGCTTATATTATTCTAGAAGAAAAACATAACAAAAACGTAATTTTATGTGACTACTACCATAGCTAGACTATCTAGTAGCCTGTATTTATGGTAAGTAGGCCCGTGCCTCTAGCAAAACGCGGAAGACAGTGGGTGGTGATGTCATGTTTATCAAACAATATTGAATCTAGTAGAACATGTGAGGCCAAATATACTAATATCTAACATGCGGCATGCAATTTATCTGGGTCTGTGTATGTGTGTTTGTGTATATGTGTATGTGTGTGTGTGTCTGTGCATGTGTGTGTGTCTGTGTTTGTGTGTGAGTTGTCGTGTGATTGAAGGGGGATATGTGTGTTTTAACTGTTTACGAACTTTTCTGTATCGTCATATGTTAGAGATTTTAGACGAGCTAGCACTTTCATTTTACATTCGTATATCGGTAGGTTAAATACATAGCAAATTTTATTGAATTTATTATACAAGGTTGGTCCTAGAAAGAAATGCTGTCTTTTTGTGAAAGTTAATTTCGGCGTGGGAGGACTGCAAATTTTGTCTTTGCGACGTTTAGTGCTTTCATAGTATGGTGTATTTTTATGTTGACGGATCAGGGTATTGTATATGAAGAGCTGTCTGACAGTCAAGACGTCGCAATCTTTATATAATTTAGTAGTAGGGAATAGGATGGGGCGCTTAGTTGCTACCTTTAGTACTCCACGCTGCGCGACTTCCAGTGGCTTAAGGTTTGTTTTAGCTGCTCCACCCCAACATGTTATGCAGTAGGTAATGATGGATTCTGCTAACGCATGATACATTGTTTTAACTACACGTGGGGGGGCAGCGTGGCGTATTGATTTAAAGACATACATTAATTTTCTTAGCCTAGTTGAAAGTAGATCAATATGACATTTGAAATTTAGGTGTTTATCTATGAGAACTCCTAGGTATTTAATTGTGTCTGTACGGTCAATAACAGGACATTTGCAGATCAAAGGATCGGGGCAGCAGTGGGCTCGGAGAATAATGGGGGACTTTGGTTGGTTTGCGGAAGTGGAAGAAAATTGTATAAATTTAGTTTTAGATGTATTTAAAGTTAGAAAATTAGAGGAGAGCCAGTTAAGGACAGTATTAAAGACAGTTTGAGTATTATTTTGGAGATCAGACCATGTATTTGCAGTAAACAGTAGAACAGTGTCATCGGCGTATGTAGTAATAGACCCATTATTTAGACAGAGGTTACACATATCATTTATATATACTAGGAAAAGGGTGGGACCTAAAATACTACCCTGTGGTACCCCGTGATAGATTTCTAGCTCATCACTCCCATGAGGACCTATTTTGACAACCTGTGATCGACCCGTAAGATATGATTTGAATAGATCATGTTGCGTGCTTCTAATGCCAATAGAGTGAAGTTTATTAAGAAGAGACGGGATATGTACGGTGTCAAAAGCCTTTGCTAGGTCGAGGAAGACAGCCAGAGTTTTCTTATTACTGTTTATATTTTTAACAATGTTGTTTGTAAGATTTAGGACGGCGTCAACGGTGGAGATACATTTGCGAAATCCGTATTGTTGCGGAGAGATAATTTTATTTTGCTCAATGTATTTTGTAAGCCGATTATTGATAGTGCGCTCTAGAAGTTTTGAAAGGGAAGTGAGGACCGCAATGGGACGATAATTTGTAGCGTTGGACCTATCACCACTTTTAAATATGGGATGTACAATGGCCTTTTTAAAGGCAGAGGGGAAGAATCCGTTTTGGAAGCAGAGATTAAAGATATGACTTAAAATGGGAGCAAGCGTTATGGAATATATCTTAAGGATTTTCGGAGAAATACCATCCCATCCAGTAGCAGCGAGGGGCCTTAAGGAGACTATGGTGTTTAGAATTTCGTCCTCATCTGTGTTAAGCAAGACAAAAGAATAGGGGAAATTAGTAAACTTACAAGTAAAAGAAGAGGGGCACTGAAAGTTATCCGCTAAAGTCTTACCGATGCTAACGAAAAATTTATTGACATTGTTACAGGAATGTTTGGGTGAAAATACTGAAGAAAGTAGCTCATTAGGTACAGATTTAGATTTCTTAATGTTCGAAATTCTTTTTATTGCATCCCACAAAGATTTGCTATTTTTACCAGCCTTTTGTAATTCAGTTGCATCAAACTGCCTCTTAATTTTTTTCAATAATTTTGTGCAGAAATTTCTATACCGGACATAGGTTACTTTTAGAATCTCATTAGTTTTATTAGCTTTATATGTTTATGAAGGCGGTCGCGGTTACGCATGCATCTTAAGAGTCCGGGTGTGATCCAAGGCTTTAATATTTTTTTCTTTTTTGGGAGGGTTTTTACTATTGTATTCTTGTGAATTATTGTGGAGAGACATGATATTAAATTATTAGTAGCAGATTCAGGATCCACGCAATTTAGAATAGGATAAAAATCTAATTGATTAAAATCACTATCTAAGCCATCGAAGTTGATAATAGAGGTGGTCGTTAAAGCTCTATCTCGCATGGGTTTTGAATCAAGCAAAAAAATGATAGGACGATGATCGGTTATGAAAGAGTCAACGATGAGTGTGATTGAAGGAGATTGAGTTCTAAGCATCAGATGGTCCAAACAGTTATTGTCTCTAGTAGGTACGTCATGTGCAGGAAGTAGACCGTGGAAAGAGAGGCGATTTAGGTAGTTATGTGAGCGTAAATCCAGGGAGGATGGAGTAATATCTATGTTTATGTCGCCAGTTAAAATTATGGATTTGAAAGAGGATAGAGTTGGAATTATTTGATCTAAAATTTGTAAGAATGAATCAATATTGTGATTAGAGGGAGAGCGATAAATACATACAATAGCTATTTCGGATTTTAATTTTAATAGGATCCCAGATGCTGTTCCACTAAAATCGATTTCTTCTGATGTATGGGAGAGATCGGACTTTACATAAACCACAACGCCATCACTTTGGTTTTGGTGTTTAGTTGTTTGGATAGGGTTATATTTAGCTAGTGTAGGTAGGTAGGTGTTGGAGAGGCAGGATAGCCAACTCTCGGTCAAAACCAAGATATCGCATTCTATGTTAATTGTAGTAAGAAGTGTTTGCAAACTATCGAAATTCCGGTTTATTGATCTAATGTTAAGTGTCAATAATTTAAGTTTATTTGTAGGGAGTGTTACGTGCGTATGGACTTGTTCCGGTGAACAAGATACGACAGTTGATAGGGAAAAAAGATCTAAATCTTATATAAGGATTTCCGTGTTACTATCCATGGAGAAAAAACAATTTTAAATGCATTGTTAAATGGGCATAGAAAACGGTATGCTTGTAGACAGAGCTGGCAATGTTTGGAATAATAATAGATTTGCGTTAAAATATTGTTGCGAAAAATAGTTTTAGAGTGGGATATTTGTATCTGTAATATAATCAATTTTAGTCGTGTAAATATGAGATGATATACAAGTAGTGTAATGTAATTGGTTTGTGTAAATTGTGAAGTGTGTTTTGTCTTAATAATTCTAAAGTAGAAAAGTTTGTAGAGAAACATAAGGATCAAAGGTTGTGATACTACATAACTATGGGCTAGTCAAGAAGAATTTGATTTTGTTAGTGCCAAAAGTTGTGCTTCGTTTTTAATCTGAAAATAAGGACTATCACGGTTTTCTTTTATGAAGATTTTCCCGTCCGTAGTCCAGCAGTAATTGTAGTGGCTCCGTTTAACAAATGTTCTCGTCAAATAGAACAGTTTCTTTTCAGCTGGCGTCAGTAACTCAGCTATGTATATCGGTGATTTCGGGTCTGATAGTCCCAGATGTGTGTTGTTTAACTTGTTGTCTCTGTTTTGTTTGTTGTAGTCTTTGGCCATGTTGAGAAACTGTGATTTGGTCAATGTGTTTGTGAATTCTACTACTAGTGTAGAAAATTTATTCTCTCTCTTGGAAGGAGATCTCGTCACATCTCGAATGTCCCCTCGATTGGTCTGGAGATTGAGAGATTTGGACAGCTGAAAAATCAGCTCATATAAAGCGTCTTTAGTCTCGTTGTTCCGTTTCGGTACGTTTCGTATCTCGATTGATGTTTTAGAGACGTATCGTTCAATGGATTGTATTTTATCCTGGATATTGGCAAAGTCGGCGGCCAGAGACTTCTGTTCACTTTCCAACTTAGAAATTTGGGCTTCAAAATTCGTCATTTGCTCTGAGATGCAATTCATAGCCTTTTCAATGTCTGAGTTAGAGGTTTCAATTTTTGTCGTTTGTCCTTTAATGTCCAGAATGAGCTTTTCTAAGGTATCCATTCGCTCCGACTGGCTGGACATCATACGGAGTATCATATCCTTGAGGTCAGAAAAATCAAGAGGATTTGAGTCGCTGCAGTCTCTCGGGCGCTTAGCTCTTTGTATCACAAACGACTCAGGAGTACGCAGTTGTCTCGGTAATTCGTTCTCCAAATTTACCAGATCACTCTCTGATTTTGAAGGAACAGTTTGCTGCGATGCATTCGCTGAATGAAACATTTTTAGCTCGATCCGATAGCGCGCCAAGCAGTGAAGTAGGCCTATTTATACGGCAAATAAGTCCGGCGGAGGCAAAATGCGTTAGATATCGGGCTAAACAAAAAAGCTGGTTTAGAGAACTGGTTTGCACAACAATGGTCCCTCCAGTACGGGAACGCCTTAAGTGGGCGCGGCTACGTGCGCGGTATGTCAATTTTTGTCAATGAGAGTGATAATGGTGTAATAGCGTACGCTCTGGTTGGTCCTTCCGCTTTCTAGTAATCTGCGACATGCACTTTCGGGCGAATTTTGCGTGAGCCTGGGAGTATCTCACCTCTGTAGCTCCTTGTGGTTGATGGGCGCCTAGTACAACGCTGCGTGAATTTTTGTGTTCTATTTTTCGATTTATCGATTAAATTGCAAAAATAGACACCACTGAAAACACGTCCACCGCTATTCGCATCTGAGGGGGAAGGGGCAAAAAATAATATAACGATTTAAAGCATGTAAACAGAACAGATGGACCTTTAAATTGTATCGTTTTACTGAGTCACTAAAAGGTCAAAAATAAAAAAAATATTTAAAAAAATAAAAGAACCCGACTGCAGTGATAAATCAACTGAAAGGGAAAAAATAAGATAATTTTATTTTCGAATGCTAATGTCGAATCAGAAGAGTTCATGCTGCTTTACTTGAGGGACCAAATAATATAACTTTATAAGCATTATTTGCTCAAACTGTTGCATTTATTATTTTATATAAAATGATGCAGTCGGGACCCATTAGAGGACTTTAAACAAACAATAATGGGTCCCGACTGCAACATTTTATATAAAATAATAAATGCAACAGTTTGAGCAAATAATGCTTATAAAGTTATATTATTTGGTCCCTCAAGTAAAGCAGCATGAATTCTTCTGATTCGACATTAGCATTCGAAAATAAAATTATCTTATTTTTTCCCTTTCAGTTGATTTATCACTGCAGTCGGGTTCTTTTATTTTTTTAAATATTTTTTTTTGTAACATATAGAATGTATCATATACTCTTTGTAAAATAAAATATTGCATAGTTATGGCAAAGTAACAAGAAAATTGCAGTGGAATTAGTTTACACCCATCCCACCTTTTTTCATAGTGACTTTTTAATGTTAGTTTAAAATTTATTTTCGGATACAGGCGTGAGATAAGATAATTATGTCCCTTTTAGTCATAAGGCCACTGCTGATAGTGGCCTTATGACTAAAAGGCAGACAGACATGTTTTAATCTGAGAGCACTGATGCTCTCAGATTAAAACATGTCTGTCTCAGTTCCTTTTTCGTGTACATTAAAGTAGAAAACTGTTACTATGTAAAACAAAGGAGCAATTTCAAAGTCGATCTATAGTGAAGTTTTTGGTTCTTGGTAAGAGGATTTTTACAAATTCGGTATGGTCGTTCATTAGATACAGATAATAATACGATACTATATTATTTTACCTAAGCTCTACGTTCACTCAAAATATTTGTGTAGTCACGAAATGTAGAATCTGCTTAACAAACCAATTCACTCACAGCCTCTTTGACGAAATTGAAACACAACACTCCACTTGAATATGTTAAAGATTATTAAGGTACTTGCACAGTGAATGGATATTTCTTACTTTGTATTCTTAAGCATTTTTGGTGCGCTGCTGCAAAACTACGGCAGTTACTAAGATAGACGCTAGAATTGAAAATTACGTCACCCATTTTGAGATTTCTTTCAAAAATTGGTAACGTAATTTTTTTTTTGAGAATGATTGACAGAATTAAAGAAATATAAAAAAATGGTGTAAAGAGGTTTGCACCGTTACAATATAATTAGAAAAGATACCTTCTGAACACAAGCTATGATATTTGTTAATCAATTGCGATTTTTATATATAGTCATATATTAATCTGCTCATTATATTAATGTAAGTATTTAACTCCCGATTCGCGACTTGTGAACGTTGATGAAGCGAAGGTGATCTGTCAGGGTCGTGGTAAGTGGCTGTCCCTTATCTCTATCTACCCGATCTAATTGTGATTAGATCCATTTAATAACTACCTATATAATATAACTATGAACAAGCTATGACCCTGAAAACTTTAAATTTTGTATTCTGGTAAAACGTCAGATTCAAGATTTTCATGAAGATATAAAATTCACTAATACAGGTTACGTTTATTTCAGACAAATTATCCATAGTTGTTACAACTATGGATAATTTGTCTGAAATAAACGTAACTATATTATTACTAGTATCTTACCATGGCAGATGATCCTGATGAGACCTATAACATAATTATTTTGTATTTTCTTAAACTAGCAATTTATTTCACTAAATAGAATACTTGCCAGTATGTAAATCTCAAAAAGAAAACTAAGATTGCGAGCAAAATCCCCTTTACAGTAGCAGTACATACCAATGTTGCCTCACGACATAGCTCTACTTAGCTTATTCGGTTGCTACGGTGATCCCCGTAGCAACCGCTACGCAGCGTAGCAACGTCTGTATCGTAGCAAAATCTCGTAGCTTCTGCTACGCCGTAGCGAGCATTTAGTGCGATAGCAATATTTATCACAAAGCCAATCTACACATTACTTATGTGTGTATTTGTGTCCACTCTCGTTCTATTTCGTTTCTTATATTTAATCAGGTATATCTGCCAAGGGATCTTAGTCAAAATACTTATTTATACACCCAAATTTCTGAAATACACTTGCTGCTAGATTTTCTTGTAGGCTTAAAATACATGTGACAGGAAAATCCGTTCTTTCACATCTTATAAAGGTTGAGAGAGTAAATTGATTGAATGATAAAGTTTTTTTTTTTTCTAAGTGAGAGATTAATGTTATATTCTATTTCAAATATCTTTTTTGTTAATTTGTTTAACTAAGAATTTAAAAACGTTATCCTGAGTATGTGACATAGCTGCATTTATTATACCAAGCTTACACCTTGAAACTGGTCGTGGTTTTGTAAAATAAGACCGAGTTACACCGTGAACAAATATTCAACTTATTGCAAAAAAAGGGTTTACCAGAGCAATTTTCATTCCCAAGTGCATAACTAATCCCTACAAGTAATATAAAAAAAACTATCCACTAAGGAGAATAATCATTAAGAAACCCGTTAGTATACTGGTCTAAATTTCAGTTTAATTTGTGACTTAAATTCATTTTATTGACTTTAGTGTGCTCATGAAAAAATATCATATTAAAAATATCATATGAAATATCACTGCGTCGTCTTTCCGCCTGAAAATAGTTTTGACAGAAAACGATTTTCAGGCAAATAGCGGTACCGCTCTATGCATTCTTCCACCGGCGTTTATGGGAAGTCCGTGCATCTTTCTGGTACACCAACTTTTATCAGGGTACCAACAGTAAACTAGAATACAGTAATTTTATTTATACATGAAAGAGAGCGGCAGCGGTAGACCAGTGGTTAGCACAATGGACCCAGGTTCTATTCCCGTTACAGGCATGTAGGTAGATAGATAGAGAACAATTTATTGCACAACCAGAAAAAAGATTTCTTAAATCTAAGTAATGTACCATTGACTTTGTTTTCTGAGCTAGGCACATTTAAAGTTAGAGTAGCAATACTTGCTAACTGTGAAGGGAAACATAGTGAGGAAACCAGAGTGGTCGAGGTGTTCAAATACTTCAGCGCTTGAAATTGCCGATCCGCGACGGTAACGCATGGTCATTACATCCATAGTCACTCTCTAAGAGAAGGCCTGTGCCCTGCAGTGAGATATTTATAGGCTACATATTTAAAAAATTCTCGAAAAAAACATATCGGGTGTATATGGGTAGAAGGACCGGTTAGAAACGTCCCAAGCGGACTTAGTTCGACCAAATAGCGAACGTATTAGCCAAGTGCAGGATAAAACGCGTGAAAATTGCGTGCACGCAATGAATAATTTATGTTGATGAAGCAGAAGAGATTTGTGAGGGTCTTGGTAAGTGAAAAACCCGTATCTCTGCCTATCCCCCAGGGATATAGGCATGAGTTTATGAATGTAAAAACACAAAACAAAATATATTTTTGTTCTAAGGTTAACACGAGCTGTAGACATAATTAAAACTGTTTTTATACGGATTTATGGTCATCCGGGACCACGGCACCTGAAAAAGTGCCGAAACGTTGGAAAATTGTAAAAATGTAATAAACGAGCATAAATCCGTATAAGAACAGTTTTAATTATAAAATATATTTTTTTAAATTCCACGCAATTCTGTTTGCTGAATGTCAATGTTCAATGTTAAATGCCCCTGCAAAAAAAATCTTGAACATAATACATTAACGAATACGTTAACACAACGCTGACCATCTTTTCTCACATCATCTTAAACCTAAATATCATACATCAGTTGCACACTATCATAATTTCATGATTGACATCAATAACTTAAAATGCCAAAATATTAGTTATAGATAGATAGATAGAGAACACTTTATTGCACAACCAGAAAAATATTACAACCACGATTCTGAAATCTAAGTAATGTTATACAATTGGCGGTCTTATCGCTAAGAGCGATATCTTCCAGACAACCTTTGGATGGAGTGGATTGCATGAAGAATATAGTTATATTTTAACAAAAGTAAGGAAAACAATAGTGCTGCAACCAGACACACAAACAGCACTCGTTCACGAGTCTTAACCATTTTGGAAGGAGATAGATGACCCGGCCACCACGCCAAATGTTGTGAGTTTAATTTTGCGAGCACCGTACTCTCTTGATTGGATACGAAAGGATACAATATAGGTGTATTTTAATTTTATTTCTCATGTTCTTAACTAGAACAAGGAATGGTATGGAATCAGGCGTTATTTTGCGGAAATCCATCCGTCAAAGTTGAATTTCGCAAAATAATTTTCAAATTTTAATGTTAGAACAAGGAAACCTTTATATCGGTATTCCTTAATTATTATCCACTGTACTTGGTAGTTAGCCAGTGTCGGCTAGGTCTACCTCACGATGGGTTGGTTGAGAGAGCGGAATGGGAGGTGAAGTGAATGGACTTACTTGTTGATGGTGGATGATGGCTCGCTTTAGCTGTTGGGCAGATGATGAGCGGTGATGGATGAGCTGATGCGTCCAGCGCACGGAGAATACTCCTGCACTACTCACTTATAGTGTAATATTGTCAATATATTGTTCTTTGAGCAGATAAAGTTTATTGGTCACCAAAATGTCTATCACTTCACGAGAATTCGAGCACTTATCACGCGCGTATGTCACAGTGCGAATGTGTATGCAGATGGCTGGATAAATTAGTAGCGAGCGAGCGGCACGAGTGTCGGCACCGGGGCGACCAGAATAATGTACGATGAGTGACCACAGATTCATGATTACGTCGCGTCGATTCTCGCGCGAACAGTACTTATGGATGACGATCTGCGAAAACTGCCGGCAGATGCTGTATGCGGCAAGCTGAAAACAGGGCGCTATGGCGCTCATTAGGGGAGGGCTATGTCCAGCAGTGGACTACATAATATAGCCTGAAGAAGAAGAAGTACTTATGGAATTTTACAGTGTAGGTAGCAAATTATGTATGTATGAACTAAAACTGTCATAATCATTACATATTAAAGCACTGTGTTTTTGTGAAAAAACACTTTGTCATTTTATTTTATAGTCAGATTTCTGAATGAAATAATTGAACAAAACGCAAAGTCACGCCTTGAAAACCAACCAACACCCAAAACGTTGTGAAAGTAGTATCGATTTAATAATGCGTTTCAGACTGCATTTTAGCTAGTTACTTGCCCTTACCAACTCTTCGACAATGTTTCGATACTCTAAAACTTTTCGAGACACGCCTTTCTCTTAAAAGTTAGATTAAAAGTGTTATCAAGTTAGATTATTTGGTTCTCAAGTTATTTCAAATTTAAGAACAGTCCCAAGGCAACGTTTTTTAAATTTAAACACAGTCCCAATGCGACGCTTGTTAAATTAAGCTGCAAATCTTTGTGTCGTTAAGCGTCTTTGGGGACAGCTGTAGTATTTCTATTTCGCATTTTCCCAGACTATTATCATGCCAACTGTTTTTATACTTTTGTGTAGTCTTATAAAGGTCGAGAAACCTTACGAAGGACTCGAAAATTTGATATCGTTAGCAATATTTTGAGGAAATATTCATTATGTTATGATAGACAGTATTAGAAGGACTTGGCCCCCGTGGTGAAATTTTGGCTAACCTTCCTGCGCTGCAGTAATAGAGCCTTTGTATGTTACAACTGCTGAGGGTTGGATTTAACAGCAATGATATAACAAAAAATGGTATAATGGTATTCAAGATTTCCTGTGATAGCCTAAAACTTATGACATCATATTTAGAAGGAAGAATTCAAAGAGCTGATATAAATAGAACTAAATCTTCAGGGTCAGAGGTCAGGATAGGAGTACCACAGGGATCGATTTTGGGGCCGTTCCTCTTCCTCGTATATGTAAATGATTTGCCGTTCATGGTTCAAAATATGTCAGAGATAGTACTATTTGCAGATGACACGTCACTTATTTTCAAAATTAAGAGACAAGAAGATGACCTTGACAATACTAATGCTGCTCTCTCTCAGGTACTAAACTGGTTTACGTCTAATAACTTATTGTTAAATTCAAAAAAGACAAAATGTATAAAGTTCACTCTACCAAATGTCAAAGTAGTTGACAGCAAAGTTATATTGGGAAGGGACAAACTAGACCTTGTCGAAGATACTGTATTTTTAGGTATCACAATTGATGCAAAGCTTCAATGGGGTCCTCATATAGAAAAATTGGCAAATAGGCTTAGCTCTGCAGCATATGCTATTAAAAGAATTAGGGAACTAACTGACGTCGCAACTGCCAGGCTCGTTTATTTTAGTTACTTCCATAGTATCATGTCCTACGGCATACTACTGTGGGGACGGGCAGCGGACATTGAGACCATCTTCGTCTTGCAGAAAAGAGCGATCAGATTCATCTATAAGCTAGGCAGTAGAGACTCGTTAAGAGAATTCTTTAAAGAAACAAACATCCTGACAGTTGCCAGTCAGTATATCTATGAAAATATTATGTATGTCAGGAAAAATATTAGCAACTTTAAAACTGCAGGTAGCCAACATAATGTAAATACTAGAAATAAACATAAACTTTTGATCCCAAGATTTAGGCTGGCAAAAGTTAATACATCCTTCATGGGGCATTGTATACGCTTCTACAATAAAATCCCTGAAGATATATTAAGTTTGACTGAAGCGCGGTTCAAAAAATGTGTAAAGTACACTTTGTGCCAAAAGAGCTACTATAATATTAAGGATTATTTAGATGACAATGATGTCTGGAATTCAAGCATGTAAAATTCACGAGTTTTGTAGTATCTGTGTAAATTCTGTTAATTAAGGAATTTGAAAAGACTAAGTTTGGAGTTTTTTTGTCCATTTTTTCTCCAAAATGATCCAGATTTTGAAATGGACACCTAGTTTAACTTGTAACGTTCATTAAGCCGCAGTATCTGCGCTACTTTGAATAAAACCTTTTCATTTCATTTCATTTCATTTCATAGAAAAATGTTCTTTTTTTGATATAAAATGATTGAGAGTCTTTCAACCATATCGGTTGTCAGATCGTCAATAAGCGAAAGAATTTTAATCAATTTGGCCGGCACCAACCATAAGACGCCCGAATTCTTGTTTTTGTATATTTTTATTACTTTTCGTCCGATATTGTTTATTTTTGCTGAAGAGGAGAAATGTTGGGTGCCAATTTACTAAAATATAAGAGCGACCTTATCCCAAAAAACTATTTCATTCACAATGTCAAACTTGGTATGCACTTCGTGTAGTCATTAAAGGTCCCGAACAGGATGAAAGAAAAAAATTTTGTGACGCAATACTATGTCATATTCAGCTTCCGGTCCTCTGACAGGTAGAAAGCATTGTTATCTTGCTCCTAAGATTAATTAAGTAAACAGTGTAAAATTTACCTTAAACGTGTAGTGCAGTACATAAGTTTGAAGATCAAAACCTGGAGGCCAAGGTAGGACATAAACACAGTTCTTCAACCATCCCCTGGTGGAAAAATAAGCCCCACACATACTCAATCACTTATAACGGCTACATATTTTTCAAATCAGCCCCAAAATCCTGGCCAATTGGTGAAAAGTAGCTCAATCACGTGGAATTTCATCACTACCGGCCGGCTAGACTTGTCTTCACCACTGACATTGTTTGATTGTCATTTTGATATGAATGAGCACAGACCACACAGACTAAATCTCATGAGTGACAGCTGCGTTCCGAATTGAACGTCGTGTTTTTTTTATTCTCAAGTGATTCGTTGTTCGTCGAGAAGCGTTCAGATTATATTAAAAACTGCAACTGCGTTCCGATTAAACATAAAAACACAGTTTTGAATACTCTCAACAGATTGATATTAGCCAAAATGGCAAAAGAGTGTGATAAATGTAAAACGAAAATTATAAATAAAGAATACCTAAGCTGTATAGGCTGCAAAAATAAATATCATTTAGATTGCATTTCCATAACAATAAAACGATTCATGCTAATGAACAAGGAGCATAAAATAAATTGGGAGTGCAAGGATTGCCTAGTCCAAAAAAATAGAATCTCCAATAAAGCAGTTACAAGAAAGCAAAAACAAATAGTAACGGCCAAACAGGGATCACCTACATCTCTTCTATCATCCTCTTCTAACTCATCAGTTTTGGGCGATACTGTCAACTGTACAATTGCTTCTGTGAACAAAACGCTGAATAGAAGTTGTCCTGAAAACTACACAAATATGGGGGAGGACATAGAAAACCTCAAGATGAAAATAGCAAACCTTGAATCAAAACTTGAAAGTGCTGACACTGAAATAGAAAGATTGGTGGCCGAAAACTACTCTCTAAATCAGATTATCTCAAAACGTGATGCAAAAATAAGCCAGTTACTACAAATATGCCGCTCAACCCCCCAACGAAATAATAGCAACAATAATAAACATAATGATACCTATAGAACTCATAAGTCCATCGACAGCAATTCCCAGACACGATCCATCTAACTCTAGCACACCAACTCAAAGTTCGAACTCCAATACGAATCGTATCATAACTACTCCTGCGGCAACACACTCCAGAAAAGTAGCTAAAGAAACAGCCATTCTGGTCGAACCCATCACCTTACCATCGACAAGTACCTCACGTTCATCCTACGAAACACAAACAGCATCAAGTAAACAAAATGGAAAAATATTACAGACAAAGAATAAAATGTGTCTACTCAGCACCAACAGATACATAGACACGTTAAAAGTAGCAGAGCAACACTTCGACAATAATTATAAATTATGCCACTACCTATTGCCAAACAGAGGCTTACTACACCTTCTAAAAGATCTAGGAACTAAAGTAGAAGACTTTTCTGAGCAGGATTATGTCATTGTGCTAATTGGAGAAGAGGATTTTTACAACACCGATAACTACCACGAAATAATTATCTCCGCAAGACAGCTGCTCCAACAAATTACCCACACAAATATCTTGTTATGCCTCCCTACGTATAAGCAAGGTTTAAAAAATGCTGACCTATTTAATTCAAGAATCGAGACCTTTAACAACCTAATGTACTTGGATATTATTACTAATGAACATGCGTATCTTGTTGATTCCAATCAAAATCTGTCTTATGATTACACTATGCTCCATACGTACAGTGGCTCTCTTAAACCTAAGGGGCTTAAACAGATATTGAATGATTTGGATGAAACAATAGCCATGATTCAAAACTGGTTCACAGAACACGGATTTCCTCAACGGGATGAATTCGATACAGAAACCGTCGATACAAATAATTTATTTCGTAAATCCTAGCAATGAACAATCTCTAAGTATTTTCCATCAGAATATAGCGGGTATCCTCAATAAACGTGATATATTTGAGGCTACACTCTGCGAACTCAGGTCTGAATTAGTTAACTTAGATATAATCTGTCTAACAGAAACATTCATAAGAAAAGGCTCCGAAGCGAATCTTCAACTCAAACAATATAATTTAGCATCATTCTACTGCCGGCCAAATGAACGTAGAGGTGGTACCTGTATTCTTTTGAAAAAGGGCCTAGACTATAAGCAATTACAAATATTTGACCCAATACCATACGGATTCGAGTACTGCATGGTCGAAGTCCTGCAATATAATATCTTGGTCGTTTGTATCTACAGAATTCCTACATCTTCAACATATGTGTTTCTGGACAAACTGACTCTGTTATTGGACGGTCTTAAGCATAAGCATAAAAAGAAAATTATACTTTGTGGTGATTGGAACATTGATTTGTTGAAGATGAGTAAGGGCTCGAAGGACCTGAAATCCATACTTGATAACTATAATTTTACCATCCATATCTCAAAGCCAACTAGACAGAATTCCTGCATAGATATTATTGCTAGCAATATGTCGAACAACGTACTATCAAAAATACTAACATTAGGGCTCTCAGATCATGAAACGGGTCAAAGTATTACATTTAATGTTGATCTAAGTACTCAGTTCCATAAAAAACCACTCTACTGGTTTGAAGAGAGACGCAACTATCACAAAGACAATATACAAAAGTTCAAAGAATGTATTAGTCAACTGTCTTTTGCTTCAGTTAAACAGGAAAAGTGCGTAGAACGAGCCTTTGACGAGTTTCATAACTTAATAATTTTATTTTTCAATTTATGCTTCACTATTAAAAAGGTAAAAATTAATATTAAACCTATACGAAACAAATGGCTGACAAAAAATATTAAACGATGCTGCGCACATAAAAGACGTTTATACCTAAATTATCGACAACGCTCCAGTAATAAAATGGATAGTTTAATCCATTACAAGTCTTATAGTAACATACTAAAAAAATGTTTGATAAAAGCTCAAAAAATGGAAAATACTTCCTATATATTAAAAGCTAAGAATAAATGTAAGGCAGCTTGGGACATTATTAAGGGTGACAGACATTTATGTAAAGACATTCATAAAATTACATCTGAAGGAAAACAATATACAGAGCCCAAAGAAATAGTTGAACTATTCAATGACTTTTTTATAGACTTAACAAATAAAGACAACACAACAGGCAACACTGCAAATAACAATTTTAGTAAGAACATAGCTCTTAACCCGAATTCTATGTTCTTAACACCTATAAATGATAATGATGTAGTGAAAGTTATAAAAAAGTTAAGAAATACAAATTCCTCTGGATATGACGATATAAACACACAAATTATTAAGAATGTCGCCTCATACATTGCAGTGCCTCTTACTTACATCATAAACCTTTCTTTTACCGAAGGCGTATTTCCTTCTCGCTTAAAGTATTCAGTGGTAAAGCCATTATTTAAAAAGGGGTCACCTGATGACATGAACAATTATAGGCCCATAACACTCATACCAATTCTTTCAAAAATATTCGAAAAAATTATGCACAGTAAAATTTACAGTTTTATTTCAGTTTGTAATATTTTAAAAAAACAACAATTTGGTTTCAGGAAAAATAGCTCGACTACACTAGCTTGTTTCAGTTTTGTGAAAAATATAACTGAGTGTTTAAATAATAAAATCTATCCAATATCAATTTTCTTAGACATGAGCAAAGCCTTTGACTTTGTTTCGCACAGGAATCTTTCAGATAAGCTCTATAAATATGGTGTACGTGGTAAGGCCCTTGCCTGGCTTGAAAGTTATTTGTCTAATAGACAACAATGTGTCAAAGTATCAACCATAAAAAATCATGAAAAGATGACTTACAGGTCAAAATACCGTAACAATGAATATGGAGTGCCGCAGGGAAGTGTTCTGGGACCTTTACTGTTTCTCCTATACATTAACGATCTGCCTGATGCTATCGATAACGACTCTATCCTATTTGCTGACGACACTACTATAATTTTTAAATGTAAAAATCAGGGTGACTATGACAATGAAATAAAATTGACTTTAAATACTATTATTGAATGGCTTAATTATAATAATCTTAATATCAATCTTACTAAGACTAATTACATACAATTCCAAACCTATAATATGAATATAAATAAATTTTCAATCAATTGTAATGGGATTCAAATAGAAGAAGTTGACTCAGTCGTATTTTTAGGTTTGACAATAGATAAACACTGTAATTGGAAGAAACACGTTGATTCAATTTGTGCTAAGCTCGATCGATTTGTCTACGCTCTGAGACGAATAAGAGAAATTGCTTCAGAAAAGGCGGCCCTTCTTGCATATCATGGCTATGTTGCATCTGTACTACGATATTGCTTGGTATTGTGGGGGAACTCGGTTGATGTGGAGAGAGTATTTCGGGTACAAAAAAAATGCATGAGGTCAGCTTGTGGAGCCGGATTTCTAGACAGCTGCAAACCACTCTTCAGAAAATGCCAAGTATTGCCTTTACCCTGTCTGTATATTCTTGAAATATGCCTATTTGTAAAAAAACACTCGGATCTTTTTAGTAAGACCGGGGATATGATAATCCGAGCAACTCGAAATAAGGACAAACTGTTTATACCTTACCAAAGGCTCACGGCGTACAAAAACAATTCCTTCTGTATGGCCATTAGAATATATAACCATCTACCAGAAGCATTTAAGGTTTTGAGATTACCCATACTAAAAAAGAGATTATCACAGTTTTTGATTGGAAAAATGTATTATAATGTTGACGACTACATTAATGACAGATTTTAAAGGATTAAGTACTATACTACTCTTATGTTACATACTGTGATCTGATTTTAATTCTGACATTTAATTTTTATTATTTTATTTCAATTATTGTAAATTACCTGTTAATTTTATTATATGTAAAAAAATATTAGCATGATTTATAGTAATTTTATTATATGAATTAATGAATTGTATAGTTAAGTCTATTATTTAACCTAAGATTATTGATTATTTATGTAACAAATTTGCACACCGGTCGGTAGATCATGATGGATCTTGACAATTTTTTTTTAAGAACTTTAGTACCCATGTTCTAGCAAATAAATGATTTTTACTTTACTTTACTTTACTATGTTTAAGGTAATGAAAAACCCACGGCGTACGAGTCCGACATATATTTTGTGCGGTATTTGTTATAATTTTCGACTTTATTTCGAAATACTGACCGTGTTATTCACAAAATCATGATTCCTTAAATCACTCCAGAAATAAATGGTCTGTGGTAGTCTTTAATAGGTACTTTACCTCAGACAATTTGCAGTGTGTTTATGGTATGTTTTAAAGGAATCCTTATTTATGCAGAGCTCCGTGAGTTGTTATGCGCTAGCATAGCCTGATTAAATTTTCCGTTTCGTTTCTCAAGAGATAGGGATATCAGTTTTCGAGAATGCCAATTTATCTTGTGTCGAAGTTGCCGTTTGTTGGCTCTTCCTTGAATCCTGTTTTTCATGCAATTCGTTGGGTTATCTTGAAAAGCCAATTTAAAGTTTTACATTGTCGGATATGAATGTGAAGGGACAAAGCTATCAGCTGACGGATTTTATTTTGTGCTACAATTAACAGTAATAATAAATAAATAATAATAATAAATATTCATGGACACATTACACAATTCTCGCTAGCCCCATACTAAGAACAACTAAATGACTTGTGTTACAGGTCATTTAGTTGTACTTAGATATATTTACGATAGATTTAATACAATAAATACTTAGATAACATCCAAGACCCGAGACAAACTAGAAAAGTTCGTTTCTTAGTTTGATCCGGCCGGGGATCAAATACGAGATCTTTGGCTTTACAGTCAGCGTTCCCAACCGCTGCGCCACCAAGGCCGTCCTGACCTCGGTGGCGCATGTTGGAATGTTGAAAAACATTCATATTAATATAGGGATTTGTCTATTGTTATTGTAAAGTTTCTATTTGGAATTGCGGAACAAAACGTGATTTTAAGTCCCTCTCTAAGACCGACTTAACTTTGTCGCTCTGAAGTCTTTCGAAGTGCCAGTGAAGTAGATCTAGTTATTTCTTCACTATTTTGCAACTCAGAATTTTATTGGAAAATATCTTCATTTCAAAATATACTAGTAAGAAAATGTCGTCAACATAATGTCTTTTATAGGTTGTAATTTATAATATCCCTTACCGTTCAATAAGTAATTTATGATATCGCTTACGTTTTACCAATTTAGATTTGTTCCACTTAAAATATTTTGAGACTATATTTTTTTTTATTTTTTTCCTTATTTTTCCACGTTCTCAATGGTTAACATCATGTATGGGGCATATAATTACCATGTCCATATAAAATAATTATTTATTGGGAGTTGCGACAGTGGTACATATTCGTAATTTTAAGTAAAAAGCCCCTAAAACAAAAAAATAAATCATCTTCATCATAATTAGCCGGTGTCAGTCCACTGCTGGACATAAGCCTCTCCAAAGAGGTGCAACTGAGCTAAGTCTTCGGCATTTTCTTTATAGTTACTGCCCACAGCTTACAAAATGTTGTCACTTCATCTGGTCACAGAGCGTCCTGCGTTGGCCGATTCACGGTCTCCACTCTAAACCCAGTCCACTGCAAGGGTTATCCATCCTGCAGTAGATATGACCCGCCCACTGCCACTTCAGTTTGCTACATACATACATAACCTCACGCCTGTATCCTAAAGGGGTAGGCAGAGACCAGGGACTGCCACTTGCCACGATCCTGACAGATCACCTTCGCTTCATCAACGTTCATAAATCGTTGCATGCACGCACGCCGGTTTGGGGATTTTTTATCTTTCCCTTTACTAACACATCCACTATTTGGTCGATGTATGTCCGCCTGGGACGTCCCTTACCAACCCTTCCACTCACATTCGCAATATATATTTGTTTCGTCAATCTTTCTTCCTTCACCCTCTCCACATGTCCAAACCAACCCAACATTCCTTTCTCAATTCTAGTCACTACATCCTTTTCGATCCACAACGTTCTCGAATCAGACTATTGCGTATCCTGTCATTCAAAGTAACACTACACATACTTCTCAAAGACCTCATTTCAGTTTGCTAATCCGTTGAAAGTTGAAATTAAACATTTAAAATAACAAAGAACAATTGACGTGCTTTGATATGGTAAAATCTTAACCTTGGCTCTACCGCAGTTGGGTAATACCGAAAGAGATCCGCCGGGTGTGTCGCAATATCTTTATCGGAATAGGGACCGTATGGAGAGAGAACATTTTGAGGAAAACTCGTAAGAAAAACCGAGGGAATTCGGGCTACGCCGCACGGGTATAAGTCTCTTTCCACAAAAATTTAAGGGGCTCCATGGGGTCCACAAAAATCATTTTTATATATGTAGTCTCCACAATATGGATTGTCTACTGCAGGGCAAAGGCCTCTACCCTTTTGTACCAATATTTTCGGTCATTTACCACCGCTGACCACTCCGGACAGAATTTGTCGAGATCATCCCGCCATAGTCTTCTCGGGCGCCCTAGTTAGCGAATTATATATCCTTTTTTAAATATAGTTTTCAAACAAGTAGCTTTCAAATCTCTCAATCACTGATAACAACCCTTGTATGTCCCCACTGCTGTGGCACGGGCTCTTCCTGCATTGCAGGAAGTTTGGGCCATGCTCCACCACGGGAGCCAAGTCGGGTAGGTGGAGGATTGTAAGACAGGGGCGGGCCTTACTGTCAAAAGTTATCAAGCTGTTTATGAGGCTTCTGACTAGCTTAACGACTGCCATTACATGACATGCTGAATATGCTAATTTAGATTTCTTGTTTTATGGGCTTCGGTTAAAATCCTAGGACTAGAGAGGCTTTCCGCTAAAACAGCAATTTCGGTACCATTTAGTCACAGATATTATCGGGCCATCCAAAAATTAAGCCACATGTTAAAGGGGAGGAAGGATAACTAAGAAGTAAAATGTGACAATAGCATAACTTTTGTGACGTCACATGCATGAAGCCAAAACTTCGAGTCTAACAAATTACTTAAAATATTACCAACTCTTTAAGGTTTGGTCTTTAAGGCGACTCACGGTATCAGTGAAATTTCACTGATGCCGTGAGTCGCCCATTGGCTCAATAGGTAGAGCGCTGGCATGGATAGCCAGAGGTTGCGGGTTCGAATCCCGGCATGGGTGAAATTTTTAGCCTCTAAGTAGGTTTTTAAATTTGTTCCTTAGCACGGGTTAGTGCATTAAAAATAAAAAAATAGTATAATCTTTAAGGTTTGTGTCACCTTATTTTTTGTTAAAGATAAAGAATACTTCATTATACATCAACATGGAAATTACACAAATAGTGCGGTTTTGTTAATTTGCTTTTATGAGAATCTTTTTCAAACAAACATGTTGTTATAATTCAACAAATTAAAAACATGTGACGTCACATCAGGGTCGTAATAATGTGACAACCTGTGACGAGGACAGGGGAGGCCTTAAACTCACAAAATTTGTGACAAGTAATTTATGGATGGGCACTCGCTAAGCCTCAAGGAGCTCCTTAACGACGCAAGTGGGTATTAATTTTTATTCCCTATCGTGGCGCCCCATGTAGTTGTAAGTAGCTATAGACGTCTATTGAAGTGTTTGAGAACCCAGTGAGTGGTTGTAATGCCGTGTTTAATTTGTAATATTATACTTATATTCTTATATTTTATTTGTAAAATTTATTATAATATGGTCAGGAAAGTTGTAGACATTTATATGTATCACGTATTTATTTATTATTATATTATAATGATATGTGACATGTGACAGCCTTGCTGGCGCAGCGGTTTGGCACGCTGACTGTAAAACCAAAGGTTTCGGGTTCGATCCCCGGCCGGGTCAAACTAGGAAACAAACTTTTCTAGTTTTTTAAGTGAAATTTAATATTGTAAAATGCCCTTCCTTCTAATTTTGTGTCCAAAACTTATTTTAACAATTTTAATAATGATAATAATTATTTTTAAGCTGATGATGCTCCAATTACATATTAATTTTCTTTTATTTCCCGGTTTGGCCATACACCCACCTCTTCCCATCACCGATGGGTTGGCTAGAATAAAATACTAATTAGTATTAAGCCCGCCTTTTGTTCTATATTTACTTAGTGTAATAATGAATTATAGTGATATAATAGTAAACTGAAGTTACCCAAAGTGGTTGACTCAACATTTCCATCGGCAGTACATTCGACAGCAAATAAACTTTTTTAGTACCAACTCTAGTCAAATAGGTGACTGCAACTGAAGTATAAAGTATTTAAAAGATAAAGATAAAAGATAATTTATTTAAAAAAACCTTTTACAGTGACCTTATCACTAAGGCATTGGTACCCTGCTCCGTAAAAAGTCTAAAACCTGTGGATTTAGGATAAACAGTGCTCCTATAAAACACATTTTACATTATTAAGGTCAACAGACTTCAATAGTACTCTAAATTTATTGTACTTAAAAAAAATAAAAAAATATTTAAGTTAAAACTAAGTAATATGAGAAAAAACAAAGAGCATGTATGTTGGTATGTATGTGTGTGTGTGTGTGTGAGAGTGTGTGTGTTTGTGTGTGTGTGTGTGTGATTGCGTATATGTGTGTGTGTGTGTGTGTGTATGTGTGTGTGTGTGAATGTGTAAAGAAAGCCTACAAGATGATTTAGAGATATTTCTGTTTAGGATTTATTAGTTTTTTAGTTTTACGAAATTATAGTTAAAAGCTGTTCAGTCTCATCGTAAGACAAGGTCAATAACCAGTTGAAAACAATTTTTTTGCATTTCAAGTTAGTTTCAGGGTAAATAGAGAGCCCTTTATTAATTTTATTATAGAGGTAGGGTCCCAGGAAAATGAACATTTCTCGAACGAATCCCGATTCTCATAATACAGTTACGTATTGAACCGGTCCAATCGCGAATATTGAAGTCGGGAATAAGGTAATTACGTTTTACCAGATAAAATTATCGAGATTAGACCTATTTAATGTATAACTAAAATATTAAGTTTGATCATATTTTGTCATTGTATATTGACGTTCAAATAAGGGTATGTAATTTTTTTTATGACGAAATAAATTTTTAACTTCTTATTTACTTAATTTCGGGATTAATGTACAATGCTTACAAAGGATTTAGTATGACAATATTTTCTTGTAATTTATAGGAATGGGTGATATTTTTTGCTTAATATGTAAACAAAAACCTCGTCATCTGGTTTTTTTTGAATTTATGGAATGACGGACCTCCATATTATAATGCGGCCTATATACAGTTTATTTATCCTTACTTTTCCATTTTAGTAAACAAGATTCTACCCGTAAAGTAGTTAGGATTTTAGTCGCAAAGCGCCATATTCCCGTAAATGACATAATCGGGGAGACTATTCTAGATAATACGCTGTCAATTTTATTAACAAAGTTCATTAAGTTGCGAGAAAATATGTCGTTTTGGCATCAAATATCAATTTTGAGGTTAGAATCTTGTTTACTAAATTAGCCAAGTAAGGATAAATAGACTACGTCCTACCGTAGAGTATCTGCTTAATCACCACGCATGCCCACCGTTGTCAATTTCAAGCCATGATGTATGTTAACATCTCAGATACTCAGATTTTCTCGCGATGTATTTCTTCACAGATAGCGAGTAGTACTGCTACTTTAACTTCCCAAAGTACGAAACTTAGAAAACAATGGCATTGTTCCGCTACCATCGCTCCAGATACCCCAGTTGGATATAAATCATATCGAACTAAATTGAATCATATACCGGTTTCAGATTCCCAAACTTCTCTCCGTAAGCCAATAATATAACAATAACTTTTTTCTTTTCTGCCCCTAGACTATTAACTTCGACTCAACGCGAGGTGGAATATCCTTGGTCACAGAAAAGGGAACACACAGTTCTAGCAGGCTGTTGGTGCAGTCTGCCCGCACTTCAGACGCCGGATCATACATGTGTGGCCCGGACAATGCTCAAAGCGCAACTGCCAGAGTGCATGTGTTGACAGGTATACTTCTTTTTTTTAAAAACCTATTTAGAGGCTAAAAATGTCACCCATGCCAGGATTCGAACCCGCAACCTCTGGCTATCCTTGCCAGCGCTCTACCAATGGAGCCAATGGGCGACTCACCGGCATCAGTGAAATTTCGAACCTCTTTACATTATTCTCTGTATTACGTACAGGCAGCGACATCTAGCTTAAGCAAATTGCATCACTTACAGCCCCGACTACCTACTTTGCAGTTAGGTTTTACATTGGAACAATATCACTGTACCCACATGATTGTACTATTTAAATAGTATACTTCTTTCTTTTTTTTCGAAGAATGGCAATCAGCCGATGTCGACTACTTCCGCCAAAGTCAAGTCTCGTCTTGATACTACTTCTTTTTTGTTTTTTTTTTTTGTTATAATAAGCCAGTCTTTCTTTATGCCAGCAAGACAGATATTATGTCAGTTGCATTTGTCACAGAAAACTGTCATTTTTTACTGGTGATAATGATGACATCAACCCATTGTATGTCCCCACTGCGGGGGTACGGGTCTCTTCCTGCATCGCTGGAATGATTTTGTTACCAAAGCGATTTATATTTCTTACCATTCAGCTTTGTTTCTTGGACAGTATTTTGAAATATGATACTGACAAATGATATTTTCTAAGGTTAACACGAGCTGTAGACATAATTAAAACTGTTTTTATACGGATTTATGCTCGTTCCAAAATAGACAGATTTGTCTATTTTGGAACGTAACTTCATAATTAACTTTTGTAATTTTTGCCGAGGGTAGTAAACTAACCGTTAATGATTTCTAAAAGACACCTGTCACCTCAGTCATCCGGGACCACGGCACCTGAAAAAGTGCCGAAACGTTGGAAAATTGTAAAAATGTAATAAACGAGCATAAATCCGTATAAAAACAGTTTTAATTACTGACAAATGAATGAAATTTATAGGGTAGTTGATATCCTACTAATATTAAAGTTTGTGAACATTTTCGGATGTTTTTTACCAAATCACGCAGTAACGGGTTAACAGAATCACATTAAACTTGGCACATGGATAAACAAAGATCTGAATTGATCTAGATCTGATATCTAGGTAATAACTTCCCGTGGAATAATATTGTATTGTTACATATGTACTGTAAACTTTTCTCATGCCAAACTCTAAGATATAACTGTGTTACTGTTTTGCCGTGGCAAAAATAATCCTACAAACTGATTCTGTGGCTGTAAAGTTCATTAAATTTAATAAATGTAAATTTATTTAATAGTATGTATGTATGTATATCTTAATTATTTATTTAATTATTTATGTATGTGGTTTAAGTAAGTTTATATAAATTTACAATACCACACGCTAACGGTGAAGGAAAACATCGTGAGGAAACCCGCGGCTTGGTTGGCTCCGCACGTATTGAATAGTCTTTCCTGTGGGCTAGGCCGACTAAGCTGTCAGGGTGGTATAAGTGCTGGGCAAGCCTACACCATCTTTAAAACCATGTCCCGGGCACTACAGCGTCGGAGTGGTCCCTTCACCCATCTAGTGTGAGTGAGGATACCACTGGACGCTGTATAAATCATCTCATTAAGTAGATGCAAAAAGGCCAATACTTTTATATAAATTTCGTTGAATTCCTAATTTCACTATTTCTGTATTGCACTATATCGCACCATTTGTACTATATTTTTACATAAGTTCTGTTACTGTAATTTCTGTGTACAATAAAGAATTATATATCTATCTATTAGGACAGCTAGTAATGGAATAAATCATAGGATAGGCAAACAATTATGTTTACTGCTTTTTGTAGACTTTTATCAACGGTTTTTTTTAGATGTAAACAAAATAGACATAAAAAATATTTCTAAATTCCCATCCCATATTTGCGTACAAAATGTGTCAGTCTCAAATTCTCGTTAAAATGTTCATCACTCTCTAAAACAGCCTCCATTTGAAAAAAAAAAGCAAATAAAACACGGAATTAACGCGCTACATGCTGTTGCATAGATTAAATTTTTCGCGTCAAATAATTTCGACGCTCAATATTCATCGCGTTGGCCGTGCGAATAAGCGAAAAAATATATTACTACAGCATCGCAGGCCGACACACGTGTGCAAAAAATGCCAATACGAACATAATATAGACAGATAGATTTTATTTCTTCATCCATGAGGCAGACCAAACAGGAGATGTATTAGCGAAGGGGAAGATAAAAAGTACCCGGAACCGGCGTGCGTGCATGCAACGACTTACGAACTTTGAAGAAGCGAAGGCCATCTGTAGGATCGTGGAAGGTGGCATACCCATTAAAAAAGAGACAAAGTAAAGAGATGGCAAGTTAAAAAAAAGAAGTTTGGAAAGATTCAAGTTTCAGACATTGTCAAAATCGTCCGGAGGGGATTTATAATTGCTACATCTATGGCTCCATTACCGGTCCAGAACTCTGAAGAGTTACTAAAATAGAAGCGGAAACAGCGGCGGTAGTCATTGGTTACAACAATGGACTCGAAAGCGAGGGACCCAGGTTCGATTTCCAGCGCGGGCGGTAATGCGGTTACGTACAATTATGAAGTTGCAGTAGCAATCGATATCCGATAACCCTTGTATGTCCCCACTGCTGGGGCAGGGGTCTCTTCCTGCATCGCAGGAATGTTAGACCATACTTCATCACGGGGGCCAGGTCCGGGTTGGTGGAGGATTGTAAGGCAGTGGCGGGCCTTACTGTCAGTAGTAGCAATACCACACGCAAAATGTGAAGGAAAACATCGTGAAGAAAGCTGACGGTCCGAGGTATGCAAATACCTCAGCGGCTGAAATTGCCAATCCGCGGAGGGCACGCGTGGTAACTAAGCCCATATGCTCTCTCTGAGAGAAAGTGTGGAACGTTTACAGGTTACGTAAAAAAACAAAAGAACACGAAGATGCGATAAGTGGTGTCGGATTGGGCTTGCAATGAGGAGATCCGATAACCACTCAGCCGAAATTGCTCTGAAATTATGCCCCACTGGAACGAGAAAGAGCCCTAAAACCATCTGGAGACGCTAAGTCTAGCAGAAAGCCTACAGTATTGGACGAAATATGTGTAAGCTTGAATTGAAAGCGGCTAAATCGCCCAATCTTTTTTGAGAATCCTATGTCCCTAATGATGGATATAGGATGTTGTTATTGAGATGATGATGATGACGTCTATTACTTAAAGTCATTTCTCATTTGTCTTGATTTCTGATTATATATATGGGTGAAAGGGCCCCCTTGAACAGAATAGTTAAGTCTTACAATACCTACTTAAATAATTTAGATATATTTTCTTTATCACTCCCCACATTCCGTGCTCTGGCCATGGAATGTTTTGAAATGGAACTGTAGTTTTTCGCAAATGTTCATCAGTATTTTTATGTTGTTATCCCCAAAAGTGTTATTGTTTTTCTTTTCGTGTTTAGAATTCCGGCTATAACGCAAAGCATGCACGGTTTAAAGCAATGTTCAAAAGGCACAAGAATACACAAGAATGTTTTGTTTTTTCAAAATATTTAAACTGTGGTTAACGGTGCTGGTGGTACAATTATTTAATACCTTAAATAATTAAGTATTATGTTAAAGTCTTACTGTACTACTGTTTGTTTTCCTTAATAAATAAAAATAAAAAATAAATAAAATAAATATATATATATATACATATTCGTACCAGCTCTAATATACTTAATCAACCAGCGGCTGAAATTCAGAAAGGTTTTATCAGGCGCTGTTATCAATCGGTTAAGTAACATATGGTTTTTCCTTTACTATCTTAGTGGTAATCGTAAAAGAAAACATCGTGAGGAGACCTGAGTGACTGAGGTGTTCAAATACCCCGGCGCTCGAAATGGCCAATCCGCGGTGGGCGCGCGTGGTACTTAAATCCATACTCTCTCTCTGAAAGAAGGCCTCTGTCCTGCAATGGGGCGTTTATAGGCTGCACAAAAACTGGTACAGTGCTACACAAGAAATAAGTCTCGCGGATGTACCTGCGCAGATGATAAAATTTTGGATGTGCGGCAAGTTGAACGACCAATCAGATAGTTTCATTTTATGGCAGGCCGCGCGCCTTTGTTGCTGTTGGTTGTAATGGACGATTAGTTTGGCAATATTTAGCGTGAGCGCTACTGCGGCAATCAATTCTACACCTTAACCGTATCGGTTAAGGTGTAGCGTAAATAGGTAGCGCTACTGCGGCAATCAATTCTACACCTTAACCGTATCGGTTAAAGATCATGTTGAATGTACTTATAGCTTCGGGTACTTTCGTTACACTTCTTCTTAGTCTGCGCGAACGTAGATTCTCCAAGGGACTTTTATGATGTGTAGTACTGTATCTTGAGCTATCCACATGGGTAGTACTCTCGCGTTTTTATATGAGTCTCGCGTTTTTACGTCAGAAATCGCGACTTCTCAGTGCATTGATTGTAATACGTAATACAGAGAATATTCTAAAGAGGTTCGAAATTTAACTGAAGCCTGTGAGTCACCCATTAGCTGTTGGAAAGAGCGCTGGCACGGATAGCCAGAGGTCGCGGGCTCGAATCCCGGCATGGGTGGAAGTTTTAGCCTCTAAATAGGTTTTTAAAATTGTCCTTAGCACGGGTTAGTGCATTAAAAATAGTATGAAGTTGTGACATTTTAGCACCTAAAAACGCGTAAGTCGCGCCCTCCTATACAGGACTGTAAGGTCAACTAGAGATTGTCGAAAATGAACTTCCTCGTTTCTAAGAACTCGATGAACATTGGCAACTTTGCCGAAATAAATCACGTTGATATTCTGTACTCCAAAACATTTTTCGTTGGCCGCGCATCACAAAATGGAATACGATATTTTTCCCCTCGATCCATTGAAAAGCTGTGATTGAATGCCATTTTTTCTGTACAACAAATGGAATAACTGGGCAGGTTGCCAGTAACTGGCCCACAATGAAACTGTGGAGAGCTCAAAGGGAAAAATTAAAATGATTCTTAGTTCTTTGGTAACTCTTTGTTCGACACTTCATTATTAAAGTTTCTGTATCTACCTATGCTTCAAATGTTTTATTTTGCTACGGTCGCTTGTGCTGCATAGTTGCATATTTTGCAGTACGGAGTTGAAGGTTGTAATATTGTATGCAGGGTTTAGCAAGGTAGATACGTTATGAACTTTGGCCTTCGCATCTACGAGATGATTTATACAATGTCCAGTGGCACCTTCACTTGTAACGGTGCAAACCTTTTTACACCATTTTTATTTCTTTTTCTATCTATCATTTTCAAATATTTAAATTACGATTTTTCGATTTTCCTCATTTTTCATCACTACAACTTTACCCATCGACTATCTGACTGTTTTGCCTGCTTATTCGTTTTTATCCAGTTTTTCTGTTTTATTATAAAATAACTATCTACAACTAAAATAACACCTGAAGTTGTTCCAGTTCTTATTATTTATAAAAGATTTACTACATCTGACACTTATGTTAGATAGGTAAAAAGACCACTTAGACGGTGCAGTGTCTAGTTTTAGATTGAGTAGGCTAGCCCAGCACCTATACGATCCTGACAACTTAGTTGGCCTAGCCCACAGGAAAGACAGGTTAATACAAACAGAGCCAACCAAGCCGCGGGTGACCTTACAATGTCTTCCTTTACAAATAAGTATATTTAGCAAAAACATTGACATGAAAATACCTTACTGAACTTTGGTAGGTTTGAAAAAGATTTACAAATTAATCGTCAATGTATATCTCCCATAATTTAGTAGGTATATTGTTTCTCTGTTTTTCTCTTTATAAATCCTTCACTTCCATGGCTGTTTAAATAAAAGTAAAAATCAACAATCTACTATATTTTTCCTGTCAAAATCCTTCGTCAAAATCTATTAAACGTTAACTGAGCACACACTATCTCGGCATGCGATTCGATATCAACCCTTTGTCTGTCCCCACTGGTGAGGCACGAGTCTCTTCCTGCATCGCAGGAAGGTTAGGTCATACTCCACCATGGGGGCCAAGTCCGGGTGGGTGGATAATTGTAGGACAGTGGCGGGCCTTACTGTCAGAAGTTATGAAGCCGGGGGCTTATGCCTCTGAGATGGCTTAACGACTGCCAGTACGTGACGGCCGACACCAACGGCTTAAAGTGCTTTGCAAAACACCGAAGCAGCATGCGATGCTACGTACCTACTCATATTTGTTTTTTTTTTCTAGGAGAAACTCCAGCAGCGATGCAAGGCAGTGCGCAGTGGGCAAGCAGCCTAGACATGAAAACGCTACTTTTGTTCGTATGTACTATAGTGCGATTGAGTGAATTGGTTCTATACAGTAACTTATAAACTAAACGATTTACGTGTAAAGATAACGTGCCATTAGGTGGAAGCGTAAAGTTATGCAGTTTCAAGAAGTCTCAGTGCGAGGTGATCGGTGTTTTAAACATATTGTTATATACCACTGAACGTGATAATGTAATTATTTATTGGCGATCAACTGTTTGTCCAATTTGATAATGTTTATATTATGATTTGATATTAATTTGGTATAAATGTTATGCAGACGTATCTTCATATTAAATACTGTATTACTCCAATCAACTTTGTTACTGAGGTTTGCCTCTTAAGGCGTTAACTAGCGCCACCAATGGGAAAAAATCATAACTTGTTTTATTATACGTTTTTATCTAAAAGTGAACATGAGAAGTCTTAACAACTGTGAAAACTATTTTTATAACCTATTCTAGAACCTACAATCAATAGATTAGAACTTTAATCGATTCCCGCTAAAAACGGCCGTTTCTAGCGTAAAGTGATTAAAGCCCTTGTTTGTTGATTCTTGTTTCTAGACTGTAGGTCCTAAAAATAGTTGTCACAGTTGTTAAGATTTCTCATTGGTAGAGCTCAATTGGTAGAGCGCTGGCACGGATAGCCAGAGGTTGCGGGTTCGAATCCCAGCATGGGTGAAATTTTTAGCCTCTAAATAGGTTTTTAAAAGATTTCTCATGTTCACAAATGATTGTTAAAAGCAAGGTAAAGGCATAGTGTACCAGATATGGAACAGAGTAAAATAGTTGATTATTTTGTAAAATATACGAGTTTGATTTTTTAATTATTTTTCCCTGACTTCTTATTATATATAGGTATAACATATATTTTTTTTCGGATACAGAAAAAAAATCGTGCTATGTAGGGTTAAATAAAAACGTATTATAACACAAGTTATGATTTTTTTCCATTGACCGCGCTGGTTAGCACCCCCAAGCACCTTAAGTAACCTTTGTTATTCTTCTTTATGTGCTGTCTCTTATCGCAAGTTGGCAACCACTTCGGCTATCTTGCTTTTCAAGGCTGGCAATACAAGGAACATGTACTCTATTCAAACCACTGTCGTAAGTTGTGTAGCCATGATATCTTTGGTCTTCTTTTTGGAATCTTGCCTTTAATGTCACAAATTACATTCTGCGATATCAACCCTTGTATGTCCCAACTGCTGGGGCACGGGTCTGTTCCTGTATCGCACGAAGGTTAAGCCACACTCCACCATGGGGGCCAAGTCCGGATTCGTGGAGTGTTGTAAGACAGTGGCGGGTCTTACTGTCAGAAGTTATCAAGCCGCCCATGAGGCCTCTGACGTGGCTAAACGACTACCATGACAGCCGGCTCCAACGGCTTAGCATGCCTTGCGAAGCACGGAAGCGCTCGGAAAAATATCAGTAGCGGCAGTCGCGGGACGGTCACCATCCTGCACGTCACCACGCCTGTTGTTGCTTAATTCAAGTGATTGATTCCAATCACTCGGTTCGACTAGAATAGAATTACATTCTGTTTCAAAGCAATACTGCGAATTCCACCTGTGAAACTAAGCATGATGCTATAATTATTAGACTTTGAAGCAAAATACCAATTAGAAGATCTAGCCACACAGTATGTTTGTTTACTTTCGGAATAGTTTCAGTCAACTTTGTTATTTGTGTCCTCTTGCCTCGACCTAAATAAATGAACTGAGCCCGAAGGAAACATTGGCTAGACTACTCAGGGCTGTATGCAGGCTTGGTCAATACATTTGCTCGTAGTTTTGTAACTTGTGCCGTTCTGGACCATTGGACTTGCACTGTTTCAAAACTTGACAGTTTGACTCTAGATGCTAGTCAATTCAATAATCATGCAGTTTATATTTTTGTAGGCTATTTTCCACTAGAATGAAATAAATAATTGAACATTAATCACAAAAAACTTACAAGATTTGACTGCTGAGGAATTTTAGTATCGAAGTACCTTTTTAACTTAATTCCGGAATCGCTTACTTGAATTTTCGGTGGGAGAGTCCGATCAAGTCTCGGAGCTCGCGTCAATCCTATCAATAAATCTATGCAGTGTACCACGATTATTGTATAATTATTGTCTGCAAAGATAAATAAAAACTGAATGGGTTCAGCAATCAACAGATATATGGTATCAGTCAATCCTGCCAATAGATACAATGTAATGTACGCTGATGCTAATAAGATTATTGCCTGCAAGGACAAAATTAATGGGGTCAGCAATCTTCTTCTTCTTAGCGTGTCGATGGCAAGCCATCGTGGTAAAAAGATTTGCCAATCAACGTAAGGGGCTTGCTGATTGTTTCCCAGGGTGCGCCAGACGGACGAACTCAGTGAGTACATCGTTCGGGAAGGCTTCTCTGTAATAAATAGTATGTTTGCTAATTAGTCAATCCTGACCAGAGATAAAATACAATGTACCATGATCTGTACATGACTATCGTCTGCAAGGATTAAAAAAATAATAATGGGATCAGCAATACATATAGTTCGTTTAATAACCAGTCAGTCCTGGAATCAATCAATCCACATTAGCGATTTTTCTAGCGACTTTTTTCACACGATGAATTAATATGGCAAGAGATAGAGATGGACTAATTAGTACACAGGCTATTTTATCTTCCTACAATCTTTTAACGTGGTCCGTTTAAATGCAACTTATACTTATCATAAATGTGAAAATTTGTGAAGATATTTGTTACTCAATCACGAACGAGTTACATGAAACTTGACACTTTTTTTTATCAATATTTCCCCTTTTAAGTTTTCACAAATAAAATTCGATGTAAGCAGTTACACCAAAGATTTATTTTATCACTGGAAGCCTGTATACGTGCCTGTTCGCTGATATTGCTGACTACAATTTTCCACAACGTTGAAGAAGCCACATCGTTATACCGTTTCTTCGTAATCTCAAAGGAGCTTCAAACAAAAGACCTTTTAAAAAGGCTCAGTTGGTTATATATTTAAGAGCTCTATGTTTATGCTTGAGACAGAGCGGTGGTAGCGGAGCGGTCGAACGCCCGGATTCTCAATGAGGAGATCGTGCGTTGGAGTCCCGGCATGTATTGTTTGTTAGCTTTTAGAATATACCTCGGCTCCAATCGGATATATTCGTGTAATAGAAATTTCGGAACTAATATGACGACCTCTGTGGCGCAGCGGTAGCGTATCTCCCTACCATGCAAGAGGTCCCGGGTTCGAACCCCGGCTGGGGACAAAAAAACCCCAGGTCTTGGATGTTTACATATTTGTGATGTCGTTGTTTCTGGTTCCCACGACACAGGGTATCCTAGTGTGGGGCCAGAAGCAATGTATGTGCCTGTGTGTAAATGTTATGTTATGTTAATTTCGAAACCGGAACTAATATGATACTTAATTTCGAAATCAGAACTCGATCATCAGTACAAAAACCGGCAAAAATTAGCGAAAACCGAAGCCTACTCTAGAGCCCTAGATATATTCTAAAAGCTAACAAACTATACTAATGGATTTGTTTTCTAAGTTATGTACATTCGTGAACTCATAGTAGCACTACCACTCGCTAACCGTCAAGAAAAACATCGTGAGGAAACCCTAGCGTCTATAGTGTTGATTTACCTAAGCGTCGGCTAGGTACAGTGGCCCAACTATGAGGCTTAGGGCCGGTTGCTGAATTGAGATTTCGCTGAGTAAATAATAAGTAACGTTTGTCACGGTCTTTTCTGAGAAATTCGAAGAGACTGCACTATTGTCTACTTATGTCCTTTGAATGTGTATATTTTGTTAATTACTTATGTATTTATATATATTTTTTATTTTTATTTATGTAAATTATTTGTATGTATCTGTTGATAATTTTATTTATTCAAACTGTTATTTAGGCATGTATTTATATAGGTACCTCTGAAATTATCGTTTTCTATAATTTAGTTTCTGTCCACCTACTTCCTTCTCTAATGTATTTATGAACTGAACTAATAAATGTATCTATTATATTTATTAGTCCAGTTCATCCAAAGGTTGTCTGGAAGAGATCACTTTTAGTGATAAGGCTGCCGTCTGCACTCTTAGGTTAAGAAATATCTGTGTATTTTCCATTTTTATGTACAATAAAGTCTTCTCTATCTATCTACAGTTAACTATTTACTTAGCTCAATTTTCAATTCAGAAATTGGCCCATAGTGCAGAAAATCTCAAGAGAAGAGTTTTATTAAAGTTGACTAAGACGATGGCGTCAAATGACAGATAAATTAAATTTAATTGTTTGAATTGTAAATAACTGAAATAAAAAATATGTACTTAAAGTTAATACTAGCGATGAACGCTGAAAGGTGTTTAGATTTAAGCTGAAACATCGATCTCGTGTTTAATGCGGCTATGTAATTATCTTTATTATCAGGGTCAAAAGTAACGCCTAATTTATATTTTTGTGTTTAAATGTAATAAAATAAAAGTAGTCGATATTAATAGAGATCCTAAGGACTGTTGAGTATAATACATTTAAAGCAAAAAGTTAATTATAAAATAATGTAATTTATGTTAAGATATAATTACGGAAATTTATCAGTTGAATAAAAGTTTTCTATAATAACATAATCTTTTGAAACTATTGATTTCGATTCGCTACGATCCTTTTACAATAACATATCTTCCTCTTCTTCTTTAGGCTATATAAATCTACTGCTTGACATAGCCCTCCTCTAATGAGCGCAATAAGATATAACATATATCAATATTCTTCAAAGAACAACTTTTCAGCGTGAACGCACAGAGGTTCAAGATTCTGTGAACTCGGCGATTTAAATATAAAAATAGGTAATATCACGTTTTTTTACCTGAATATCTACCAGGTCGTTTTCGCTACCGAGACTCTTTTATAAACATCCCTATTTCGTAAAAGCAGGCATCTACAACTCTGGGATAATCAATCATATCAGGAAATATTTTTTTCTCAATTGCCATCACTAGTGATCGGAATGCGTAGAATATAAATGCCTATTTCATATAGGAAGGCATCTACTACTGTGGGATAATCGACAATGTCAGGACTTGATTATATTTTTTTCTTAATTGTCATCGGAATGTAAATGCCTTCAGTTGATTGCAAGGAGCTTTAAATTATCTTAATTGTACCGTAACGGGTACATGGTATAATAGTGAATGGACTCATAAACCTATCCCAGAAGGGTAGTTAGAGACCAGGAAGTATCCACTGGGTTGAGTGACGTTAAATTTTACTTTTTTTAAGCTACTTCAGCTGTTATGCATACACATTTTGACACTTTCGAGTCGTTCATAGATCAACTCGATAGAGTGGAATGTTACGTAATAGAAGGGCAGGGCATGGCACTTGCCACAATACTGAAAAATCTCTGTCGCTTTATCTACTAGATCAAGCAATAAGACTCAGGGTAATACCGGATGTGCAATGGGGAACTAACCTTAGAATTGGATAAGATAAGATAAGATAAGAATATTATTTATTGTACACGAGGAAAAACAAACAAAAAATAATTACAAAGATACAGTACAATTGGTGGCCTTATTGCTCAGTGCAATTTCTTCTCAATTGGATTGCAGTGACATTGTATTTACACCAGAGGACGTAAAAATAACTCAGAAAGAAGCCATCAGTGTTCTCGTGACCACGATGACTGTAACGTCGTCGAAACGTCGAGGTAAAATAGCAATAAATTACTACGCGATTAAGCCCCGAAAGTATTCTAATAATGTGTTAAAGTCGCGAAAGTTTAAAATGTGTAAGAAAAAAATAAGACCATTTAGTTTTTGGATTTTAAAGGTCTCAAATAATGAAAAAATCTAGACACTCTCATAATAAAAAGCTTATTAGTTTTAGTTTTTGTAATGCAGATGATCTCGTAAAATATTATTTTACGAGATCACTCAAATATTGTAAGTGCAATTTCTATGGAGCTTTAATTACCACGTGACTATAATTAATTTCCTACAAATTATCATTTATCACAAAAGTACTAGTTGTAGAGTAAAATCCTAACCACTTAATAGTTAAACGTGACTAACATTGAGTCTACATTGAGATCAACTCATTTTTTGTGCAACTTCTCCATTACACAGGTAACTCAAATATTAAATACTCGTACCTAGTACACAAAGTTTATAGATAGGTACCTATATTACAATAAATTTTTGACTAAATCACTGGACCGTTAGAGGGACAGCTGACAAACAACAAAGTGATAGTGAACAAACTGAAATACTAAAACACTAACCCCCTAATTCATAATAGTCTGTTAACTTTAAGCAATGCTTATTCTCACTCTGTCCTCTTCTATTGACCTAAGTCAGAATGAAAGAGAACACTGTTTAGCAGCTGTTTTAAGCAAGCGGACTATTATGAATAAGGGGGTAAATATGTAGTGTAGAACCGTACAAAATCAATGAACGAACAGCAGACCAAAACTAAACTTTCGCGAAACCCAAAAAGAGCCACACTTCATTACTTCGCTCCTCGTGGAAGCCTCAATAGTGCCTATAACTCGATCCCGGTACAACGGCAGTCTTGTCGCCCCGGGCCACGGCACGGTTGAGAGGACCTAATCGAAAGCTAGTCCATCGGAAAAGTGCCCGGATCGTCGCGTCGCGTCGATGTGACTAGTGGAAATTAACAGCTGAAACGAACGAGAAATACGAAATAAAAAAATAGTTTTTTACTGTTGGAGCGAGTACAGTTGACAGTACTATACAGCGGCAGACGTAGAAACTATATGTAAATAGTTGATCTGCTGTCGACTTTAAAGTCGTTATTTTCTTGTTATATGATTATTTTATTTATTTATTGCATTACTCATCGTGCTTGTTATAATATCATGCTGAAGCTTAAAATCTAGTTATATATTATTCAACTTGTGATGACCGCGTTTTAAAATATGGGTGAGAACGGAACACATCCAGCAATACTATATTTAAATACTACAAATATTCTGCACATCGTACTGTAGTTTTATTTCAGTTAAGCCTAAAATCTACATATTTAAATATCAATACGATATATACCGATATCTTTCCTCGTTTTAGGGTTCCGTACCTAAAAAGGAAAGATGGAATCCTTACAGGATCTCTTTGTTTTGCGTTTGTCCGGAGAATAGTGTAAAGAGGTTCGAAATTTCATTGATGCCGGTGAGTCGCCCATTAGCTCAGTTGGATAGAGCGTTGGCACGGATAGCCAGAGGTCGCGGGTTCGAATCCCGGCATGGGTGGAATTTTTAGCCTCTAAATAGGTTTTTAAAATTGTCCTTAGCACGGGTTAGTGCATTAAAAATAAAAAGAGTATTGTCCAATTTAGTAAACAAGATTCTAACCTCAAATCGACATTGGTAGCGGAGCGGTAGAACGCCGACTACTCAATCAGGAGGTAGTGGCTTCACATCCCGGTGATTTGACTTTGAATGACTGTTTTCTAAAAGTAAAGGTTTCGAGTTATAGTTGTAATGCCACTCGCTAATGGTCAAGGAAGAAAACATAGTGCGAAAACTTAACGTTAAAGTTAACATAGTGTTAACTCAGTACTTGCTACGTACAATGGCCCAACTAAGTGCGAAAATCTCAAGCCTAGCTACAAGCATCGTTTTCTCGCTTGAAATTTCGATTTTCAGTTACCGAATGGCTGTCATCCTCCGTAAGCCGTCGTCAGCCGGGAAGGGTATCAGGAAAATTAGCGCCACTTAATTCTAATCTGGGATAATCCGCGAGCAAACGGCCGGGCTTGGCCTTAACAGTTTCGAATATAGATTAAATTTGACGACGTGATACCAATTTCGGCTTGAGGCTTCGCTTGTTAAGGCACGCAATGGGCTGGGGTGCGTTGATTAAAAAAAACCGACCAATTGCGAGTCGAACTCACTTGGCCGGTTCGGCTCCGTACAGACTTGTACAGTCTGTTAGCTTTTAGAATATACCTGGGCTACTATCGGATATATTCGTGTAATAAAAATACCGGAACTAATATGACACTAGATTTACATAAATTTTCAAAATAGTGAAGAAAAGTTTTATACAGATCAGGAAGTAGTGTTACACTCGTGTGCTTTCGGCGAAAACCGAAGCCTACTCTAGGGACCGAGGTATATTCTTAAAGCTGTAAATGCACGAACTGTTGACATACTGTAAGTATGTCAACAGTTCGTGCATTATGGGCATCGAGTCTTGAAGAAAGATCACAATCTTGTTTTTTTTTTTATGTATACGGTAGGTTAGGTTCTAAGATTAGTTGTCACAGTTGTTAGGATTTCTCATTTTTAGCCTCTAAATAGGTTTATGATTTTTCATGTTCACATTTAGATAACAATTTATTGTAAAACTGTTTTCTTCCATTGGTGACGCTAGTTTGCACCGCCACGCGTCTTAATTCACGGTAGTGTGCTCGATTTCTGCTAAATATTACTGTACTTGATCGGCACAGATGTCATTAGTCTGGGTGTAGTTCCATTTTTATGGTAGTTTTGTCTGGGTATCACAGTACAGGGGGTTCTGTTTTAGGAACAGGACAAGTAATTGTATTGTATGGATGTTACTTTTAGTAAGTGCCTGAAGGTGGCTTGGGATACGGAAGAGTATTTTTTTTTCATAATACATCTACGTCGCACGGCCGATGAAGTTTGACAGAATACGCTTTTAGCAATAAGGTCGCAAACGTACTATGTACATTTGTAATTGTCTAAATTCTAAATAAATAATTATCTTATCTTAATTATTTTGTATTTGTTGTTTTTCCAGTGTATAATAAATAAGAAAGAAAATCTTATCTAATCTTCTATGTCAACTCTTGCATATCCCCACTGCTGGAGCACGGGTCTCTTCCTGCACCGCAGGAAGGTTAAGCCATACTCCACCACAGGGGCCAAGTCCGGTTTGGTGGAGGATTGTAAAACAGAGGCAGGTCTTACTGTCAGAAGTTTTCAAGTCGCCCTAAGGCTTCTGACTTGGCTTAATGACTGCCATCTATCGACGGCAGCCGGCACCAACTGCTTAACGTGCCTTGCGAAGCACGGAAGTGCCGACATGTTATATATATATATATATATATATATAGAGATAAACACTTTAGTGGTATATATATATATATATATATATATATATGTATGTATAAGATAGATACATAATCAGTTTATATATATATATATATATATATATATATATATATATATATATATATATATATATATATATGTATGTATAAGATAGATACATAATCAGTTTAGTGACAATTATATTTAAAATTGCCACTAAAGTGTTTATCTCTCTCTCTCACACACACACACTGAGTGACCGAATAGCCAAGGTGTGTGTTGTGTCAAAGAATTATTTTTCTCTTTCCTACTGCTACGTCTTCTAAATGTACAGTCCACTACACCAAATTTGCCTCAATCTGATCTAACGCCTAACACATTAACATGGTGACAAAATATGAAAATAATACATTAATTCCGAACGGCTAAGCAACTGTAAATTGAATTAACTTTCCTACAAAATAATCATAACACCTGCACCAACTAGATTAAACAACCATCGCTGCGTTGATTTGATTCCTAACAAGTGGTTCATGCGCCAATTGTCTGTCTAGAGCCGACTTTCGGAGAACATTTGTACTGCATACATAATGAACAGGGTGTGCGATTGAGTCCCGAATGAGCTGCCATTTACACTAATCCAGGTAACGAGGAAATACGAGACACCGATGGGTGGGGAAGTGAAGAAAAAACCACCATTCTCATAACTACTACATCTTAACCTGGTCTAATCACGATAATTTTTTTTATTTATACTTGTTTTTAATTACTACTTCATTTGAACATCTGAATAAAAACATACATGATTGATAATTTTAAAAACCTACATAGAGGCTAAAAACCCACCCATGCCGGGACTCGAAGCCGCGACCTCTGGCTAACCGTGCCAGCGCTCTCCCAACTGAAACATTAATTTGCATCACTTCAGCCAGATGTCGCTACCTGTATGTAATACAGAGAATATTGTAAAGAGGTTCGAAATTTCGCTGATGCCGTTGAGTCGCCCATTGGCTCAGTTGGGAGAGCGCTGGCACGGTTAGCCAGAGGTCACGGGTTCGAGTCCCGGCATGGGTGGAATTTTTAGCCTCTATTTTTTTTTTATGTAGCCTCGATTGTGTCCCACTGCTGGGCAAAGGCCTCCCCTTTTGTATTCTATTCCTCCCTGTTCATGGCCACTTCCTGCCAGTCCGGCAGAAAGGTTGTAAGGTCGTCCCGCCATCTCCGCTTGGGTCGGCCACGTTTGCGATATCCGTCGCGCGGAACCCAGTCAGTGACGATTTTTGCCCACCTCTCTGGGCCCATACGGCCCAGCCTCTAAATAGGTTTTTAAAATTGTCCTTAGCACGGGTTAGTGCATTAAAAATAATATAATGATTGAAAATATTAAAATGAATCCAAACCTAACCTTTTTTAAAATTAAATTAAATATTAGAACCAGATCTCCGTCGGGCGGTAGATTACTGAGAAGGCTGAAGGCATTGCCTCGCTGTATGGCGAGAATTTGACCTTTAGACATATATATAGAACACTTTATTGCACAACCAAAAAAATAGGCAGAACTTGCTTACTTTGGCCAAAGTAAGCAAGTTCTCGGATGTCCTGATGCGTCGTCCAGGCGCAACGAGATTTCCTAAAAAAAGAGACGCGCTTCCCGATCCCATGGCCCCAGATTCTCCGTCCCGAAAGGCCCTGAGAAGTATAGAAGACTTTATTGCACAACCATAAAAATAGGAAGAACTTGCTCAAAGTAAGCAAGTTCTCGGATGTCCTGATGCGTCGGCCAGGCGCAACGAGATCTCCTTAAAAAAAAGACGCGCCTCCAGACCCCATGGCCCCCAGAGTATCCGTCCCGAAAGGCCCTGAGAAGTATAGAATGTAAAATATATACCCTGAAAGGTATATAATTTACATTCTGTTTGCTGAATGTCAATGTACAACGTAAAATGTAAGCCGCTGCCTTCGGGCCGTATTGCAGGGAAGAAAAATGCAGCGGGAAAAAACTTCACTCTGACCATCTTTTCTCAAGTCATCTTAAACCAAATACATCAGTTGCTTATGCATATACCTACTTAATAAGACTTTTTATGGCAATTAATTTTTTAAATAAAATCGTACAATGCGGCGGACTTTATGCCATAAGCATTTCCTACCATTCATAGAGTAGAACCTATTTATCATACTCTCCGACATTCAAGCAATAACAGGCATTAATAAGCATTCCCGTGGCTAAAAGCATTTTGTAACATAAAATTCAAGTCAACCCTAAGATTTTAAGAATTGAGCTTATAATTATTATCTTTAACCGTCCTAATTGGAATTATTTAGAACATAGTTAGGTACCTTAATTCCGGATACTCAAGCAGTTATAAACATTCACATGGCTAATTCTAACATAAAACGCATAAAACACACTTGTATTCATCTATTTTAAGACTTAGGCCGACTTGCGTGACATTTCGCTTAACTTAACTTTAAATAAAATTAACTAAACACTTTTTCTCTGCAAAATTTCTTTAAACTAATCATAATCAGAATCGTCTTGCACAACACTTGTCATTCCGTTATTTAGCTAAATATAGTTATGGACGAATGCGTGTCAGTAAAGCAGACTTTACGTTCCGTTTTACGTCTGAACTTATTTCCGCTGACAAAAATGAAGTTGGTTAGAGATAAAAATCTGCATGGAACGAAACAAGTTACAAAAAGAAAACAAAACTTTCAAAATGTCATTCTGCGCAACATCTGTTCCTTTTATTTTGTTTGGTTCTTTGTTTGAAAATCAACTTCTCGAAGCACACCAAACAAAGAGTTTATGAAAATAACCTCACTTCTCATATTGACACTAAACAGCTGTGAAAGTAAGATGGCGCTAACTATGATTAACAGAGTTAAATAGCCAATCTCGGCTGTTTAAATATGACAGTTGCCTAAACATAATTAAGAACAACATTTTTGTTGTGCAAGTCGTTAATGTTAGTTAAGAACCTAATTTTGATTAACTCGTATTTAAACTATATTTAAAAGCGTTACGCAAGTCGCCCTTAATAGCAAAAAAAATATCTAAGCACTTTCTAGAAACATACCAAATGCACGTGATCATTGCAGTCACTTTGTAATATTTGTTTTTTCTTGGCAAGCAGTTAATTTGCTAATGCTCAAAATTACCGTCGAGTTATTTCCAGGAGGACGAGTTTTAAGCTTACAAAAGCAATTAATTCTCTGCCACTTCCATTGCAGTTAACGTAATGTAAGCGGGCAAGCGCGGCGGGCGTTTGAATTCATTCGAACAGTGAGAATCGACAACACCGGCTCGGAACGTCGATTACGGCTTACATAATGGGATACGACAAGGCTTTGCTCTATGGCGCTTACTTACCTACCTATATTTCATTTCAGTCAGCTTTGGTCTACCTGTATTGGATGTATTTATCTGAATATTCATACTCATACTCATAGTGAATTGCATGCTGTCACTGTCTAAATCATACGATAAGACAGTGACAGGGTGTTGTCTGACTATTGAAAAATCCGGTCTGAGTAACACTTTTGCAATGTTTTGTAAGTTTATGTTTAAGTGTCTACAGTACAATTAAGTTTTAACCATTCGGAAGTAGCCTGGCTACCCATAGCACAGGGAATCATAGTTTGGGAGCCAGGACACAAATGTAACACTTTGCAGTAAATATTTTTTTTTATTCTTTATTCATAATCATGCTCATATTCATATTCGTATTTATATTCATATTAAACATATACTTTTTTGGACACGAAAAAAACAAAAAAGAAATACAATTTAAGAAAACACAATGTACAAAGGCGAGCTTATCTTGGTCTTCATGTATTGTATTTATGAATATTCTTATTCATATGAATCTGAATATTCATATTCATCATCATGTTCATATCCATATTCATAAACGAACTGTTAATATAAATCATAAAAATATGGGATGCAACAATCAGTCGTTTGCTCCTCCTAGGTTATTTTTTCATCTCGGAAATATTAGCCACTATTAGCAATTTCCTGAAATAATTTATAATGAAAAAAATGTTTACGCCCATGCAAAACCTGGGTGAAACGTAACTTATATTGAAAACAAAATGTAAGTCGAACTTGCGAACAGAAGGTTGATTGTAAAATCACTCCCACTTGTAAAATTACCTATGTTTGTATCATTTATTTACAAATCTGTGTTTTTTTCTTATTTCGGTTCAGGACACATGGCACGAGTTTATATTTTGTGAACATTTTCACTGGCTACCTTCGGTTGACATCCTTCGAGTATGGACTCCTTAAGATGACAATCTTTTTTCTTCGTCAGGACTGTGGCAAGTGGCAGTCCCTGGTCTCTGCCTACCCCTCTGGGATACAGGCGTGAGGTTATGTATGTGTATGTATGTTTTTAAAGCCTAAGTAAGAGTCTTTTTTTCTTATTTACATACAAGTACTGTTAGCAAACGATCTCCCCTATCTTATACTATAGGAAACCATGCACTCATAACAATATCTCTCATACGAATAACATAGAATTAATTTCACAATTTTTATAGTTTGAAGTTGTGGAAACCTATAATTCGTTATTGATATAAAAAAATACATTGGTCATTAAGCTGAACACTTATGTTCAGCTTAATTACCAATGTAATTTCTTTGTATCGGTGGTTTTCCTATGAAATTAAATAAATAAATAGGAATTTAAATTCCGATTAGAATCACATTCATATAAAAAACATTTAAATTAATCAAAATATACAGTTCCCAACTTAATTCAAATACATCATCAAATAGTTATAAATAGTAACCGATTAAGTTTCTTTCTAGCCAAGTTAATCTGCACTTTAGGCAAGTAAACTAAGCTTGTTTCTTTTCAACACACATGCCCTGACTTTAGTTAAAAGACGAAGTAAAATTTGCCCTTATTCTTTGTCGAACATAATGGTTGACTTCCAGGTCCACCCTCCTTCGACCAAATCTCGGTCATTCGAGCATTACATACCATCTTCACCAAATTAGGATCGCATACTCAAGATGGACTAACCTTCACTTTGAGCCTGTGCCGGTAAGGATGATGTGAGTCCCCCGTGCCCTATTAGGGCTTATACCAGGAGAGGTGTGAATTTTGTGTTCCTTGACATTTTGCGCTCCAAACATTCCAGTTGATTTATTATCATCAGCTTCCTCAAAGCTGGGGCCCAGAGAATAGCTGCATACAGGACTATGGGCTCTATCACCAACACACATATCGTCCTAGTGATCTCTGAATTATGTGCAAGTCTTATTATGGCTAATACCAAGTAGTTTGAAATTTGAAGGGTATGGAAGATAAGAGTAGGACCACTTATGAACTCATGTATACTACCTAATAAGTATAAAGCTCTCTTTTTAAGTTGCCAACTAGTCACGCTATGCATTGTTTACTGTTTCATCTCTACTTTTATTTTTACGCTTTCAAAAACGATAGATAATACAGACAGAGAATACCTTATTTCATAACCAGAAAAAAAGAATAGAAAGACTGCAGTGCAAAATTGAAACCATAATTATCTTACTTGACTATAAATAATATTGTTTCCGCCAAATATATTTATCATGGATTGTCTTGACTAATATCATATTGTGTTGATCTGAGAATTCAATTTTTTCCGTGTATGGTGATGCATACATTTTATATTTAACTTCATCGCTCGTAGCCCCTGCTGTCTAAGTGATACTAAACAATCACGAAGGTTTAGCAATATAGGGCGCGTTCAGTGCATGGATGGGTGACCGTCTATGACTATCGCTAGTGGCATTTTTTTGAGCGGTTCCGGGTTTTGCAAGACACGTTAAGCAGTTGGTGCCGGCTTCCGTCAATAGATGGCAGTCATTAAGCCAAGTCAAGAGGCCTTAAACTTCTCACAGTAAGATCAGCCACTAGTGATGCAAGCCTCCACCAATCCGGACTTGGCCCTCCTGTTGGAGTATGGCCTATACCTTCCCTAGGGAAGAGACCCGTGCCCCTCGATGAGGACATAATGGGTTGATGATGATTTAATTTCCTTCAAGTTTAATCTGCATTTAGACAAACAGTTTTTGAAATTCTATCAACGTCAACATAGTAAGTATCACAGTTAAAGGTGAAAAATAAAACCTTTAGTACCTACCGAGACGCGAAGTATATTATTAGCTCCGCCACAAATACCTTCAGTAATTTCAGTAAAGGCACCCCTGCCACGATTGGAATTTCACCGCTATGCGTCGCATGCACACTGTTGCAACTTATCCTACATTCTGTCGTTGGCCCCGTTTCAACCACAAGATTGCATTCTTGTGATACCTTCAGCTCAGCCGAGCTCACGCGAACTTGTTGACGTGAAACCGCTACAATATCGTAAATTACAAATGTTAAGATAAGATAAGAATTCCTTTTTTTAGAGGAGTATTTAGTCGTTATCTTTTTTCCTCTACAACTCGACCCGAAGTCAGCAATAACAAAGACATTGTAGATTGACATTCAACAAACATAATGTTTTTTTTCACTTTAAATTTAAATAACCTGGAACGTTATTTAAATATTCTTTACAAATAATATTAAATACTGGAACGACTTCAATTGTGGCTTTATTTGTAGATATGTAGTAATATTTTAATAAAATAGAAAACTGGATGAAAACGGATAAGCAGGTAAAATAGTCAGATCTGGTCGAAGGGTAAAGTAGTAATGATGAAAAATGAGGGAAATCGAATAATGTGTGACGTAATTTAAATATTTGAAAATGATAGATAGAAAAAGAAATAAAAATGGTGTGAAGAGGTTTGCACCGTTACAAACCGACACTTAAAATATTTTCTAACGAATTAGGTGAACGAACTGTGTTTTAAATAACGTATTTTGTTAACTTATAACCAAGCCAATTACAAACGTCAAACTAAGGATCGTCGTCACTGGTATTTCTCTAATTATTGCCCCATACCAAGATGGTTTCTTTGGCAGTCCGGCACAAATCGAAAAACTTTTAATTTGATTTAACGTCGGGTCGACTGAAGGAAGTTGCGTGTGAATTAACCGCCTTATCTACGTCAAAACTAAGAGTGAAGAGAAAGTGTTTTAATTTATAGGTATACATCTCACTGCAGGGCACAGGCCTTCGCTCAAAGAGAGAGAAAGTATTCGCTTAATTACCATACGTGCCCGCAGTACTTGAACACCACAGACATCTTCAAACGAAAATGAAGGTAATCAATTTTCAAACTAATATAGTTTCAGAATTGACATGATTCTACATACGAAGAGGCAAGCTTATTATATATTAAAAATGCTTTTTAAAAAAATACAATAATCTAATTAAAAATAAAATATTCTCTGTGGTAATATCACACAAAACAGCGTTGGAAAGAATTAAAATGTAGTACAATTCCTGAATGCATGATAAAGTCCGATTGTGTATTAAATTAGTACATATTTTTCAAACAAATAAATAATATACAGATGATCCTATTTTGCAAAACTAATAAGTAACAAATTGCATTATAATAGGAACACTGTACATACATGTAGCTAATTTATGGCGAAAAATACAACGATTAATTGCTTAAGTTTAAAAAAATAAGAATGAGATTGAAAATAATGCTTCTCACATTAAGCACGACCTTATACATTTACTCATATAATTAGTGCAATAAAGAGTTAAAATAAATACAATACCACACGCTAACGGTGAAGTAAAACATCGGAGGAAACCCGCGGCTTGGTTGGCTCCGCACGTATTGACTAGTCTTTCCTGTGGGCTAGGCCGACTAAGCTGTCAGAATGGTATAGGTGCTGGGCAAGCCTACACCATCTATAAAACCATGACCCAGGCACTACAGCGTCGGAGTGGTCCCTTCACCCATCTAGTGTGAGTGAAGATACCACTGGACGCTGTATAAATCATCTCATTAAGTAGATGCAAAAAGGCCAATATTATTATTAAAGAGTTAAAATAAAATAACTTTACTTAACCCTAGACACCTAACCTTCTCACACACCCCATTTGTACGCATTCATTAGTTGCTATGTCAAATGTCAGTTCTAGGCAGAATATTCTCATTTCTAGAACGAGTATCTCTACACACCTTTCCGTGGCTGGAATTCTATTGAAATTATTTGCTAAGTCATCCTTTTAAGAAAAACGAAGCTGAAAAAGCTATTCAGGACCTATCTGTTGGAATTGAGCGACAAAATAGCGCAACGGTTACAACGCGATTTAACGATTAAAATAAATTGAAATCCGTAAAATCAGACGCGTAACGGCATTCCGTTAGCAACTATTGCTCTTTGACGAAATGTAAGCTTTAAATCTGTAGGGTAAGGAAAACTGTTATTATCTTTCAAAGTGGCATACCCAAATGTATGTCTTCAATCAAATTAATATCCCTTTATATGTCCCCATTGCTGGGGCACGGGTCAAATTATTTGTGAAATTCTAGCATTAGCACCTAAAAACGTGTGAATCATTTCGACTTCTTACCCATGGCAAAGGCAGTTTGAATGCAAATCGCCCATTTTATATTGTTACAAACAGTATTTGGTCATTATTGTACAGGAAAGTAGCGACTTTTGTCATTTGAGCGCTTTGTGTCATCGCGCTACCTGTGCTTCTTAATCAGCCCTTTACCTCCAGTGTAGGGCCTTAACCGTAGATTTGTTAACCATAACCATAGACTTCTGACGGTGGTCGGGGGCACCTTCCGCTTCAGGTCAGCTAAGGCCGATCGATACGTGTGCAGTGACTAGCAATAGGCGTGATGAAAGATTTTTAAATCCTCTTCCACATTGTGGGGGACACGTTTATTATTTACAAAAACCACCTAGTAATTAACTAAAAATTAACGAAGGTTATAGGCGTTTTTCTGAAATCATTTTAAAATTTGTGGGAAAACAGCTCACAGTGTCATGGCGTCCAATCTGACGTCACGCCCAGGTAAACAAACACACCACGGCTGAAGTTTACCAATGTTAACCTAAGTGTGACGTCACGCCGTGCGATAGGTGTTTCAGTCGAAATGGCTGAAAGCAATATTCTTTTATTTTATTGAAAATATTTTTTATAAAACTAAATCAGTGTTTTAAGTCTTTTAAACATGTACTTTCCCCTAATGTCGTTAAATTTTTGATATTGTCGTCACGCCTATTATTATGCTGTTAATTTTCCCAAGTAATATTGCTCCAAGCTTTTCAATGAATTGACTTAATTTACATTGAACTTTAGTACGAAACTATAACGCTTCCTCGTGTTCTTGTTCGACGCCACTATGGCATTTATTTATAATAATAGTATAATGAAAGATGCTTATACGCAGTTATTCATAAGAATTTTATAATAATAATTCATATAATTAAATTAAGCCTTAAGTTATAAGAGCACAACGCCAAAAAAACTGCACTGCAGTTTGGCGAAATTTGTGAAACCAAAAATGTAAAGGTTGTTTTTTTTATTAATAAATAAAAAATAATAATACTATAACAGGTCTATTTGGAATGTTTTTAAGTAAACTACCTTTACTACAATGCTATTGACTGTATTTGCCACAGCACGTTGACCACGGTAACAGCTACGTTGCCGTTGAGAATTAAGGCTGTGTAGTCAGGTTTACCCTCTTCTTCTTCAGGCTATATTATGTAGTCCACTACTGGACTTAGGTTTACCTAATTTGAATAAAAGCGATAAAACCGGTTAAATAGTATAACTCTCACACTATCTAAGCTCAGTTCTCAGCAAAATATCTGAAGGCATACACATGAACTGAATTGAATTTAAATGAGGGTATTCGTGATAAAGGCTGTTTTCCGGGGCTCATTTGAATTGACTTTGCTTAGAAGTTACAGTGTCGTTAAATACTATAGATAAAGTATATTTCTGAAGAATCGTTTGAGCAAGATTTGAACAGACGGGTGTTTGACGTCTTTTAGGCTATTCAGCGATTTAATGTCAGTGAAGTAAATATGAATTTTGTCCCTGAATAAGTCAAGTTGTTTCTGAAAACATTTTTTTAGCGTAGTCTATGTACGTTCCACTTAATGGCACGGGTTTTGTCTCAGAGACAGAGAAAGTGGGCTTAGTAAGCACGCGTGCCCACCGCTTTTTGGCATGACAAGCGCTGAGGCATGTGGACATCAAACACCCATAATTCAAACAAAACTGAAAAGATTTTCTTTCAAACATACTAACTACACATCAAAATATGAGCAAGAAAAAAAATGTATTACCTATATTCTTTTAATTCGCTCGTGGCCTAGGCGAAGCGAGTGATTGGAATCAATCACTGGGTTATGCAATAACAGGCGCGGTCAGGTACGGGATGGGTGACCGTCCCGTGACTACCGCTAGTGGCATTGTTCCGAGCGCTTCAGTGCTTCGCAAGGCACGTTAAGCCGTTGGTGCCGGTTGTCATATAATGGCAGTCGTTAAGCCATGTCAGAGGCCTTATGGGCGGCTTGATAACTTCTGACAGTAAGGCTTGCCACTGTCTTACAATCCTCCACCAACCCGGACCTGGCCCCCGTGGTGGAGTATGGCCTATACCTTCCTCAGGGAAGAGACCCGTGCCCCTCGGTGGGGACATAATGGGTTGATGAAAAATGCACTAACCCGTGCTAAGGAAAATGGAATTTTTAGCCTCGAAATAGGTTTTTAAGAAAAATGTAACTCAGTATATATTTATTGAGTCTTGATTATCGCAATAACCGAAGGCATACCTAATTTCTTCTAGTAGAGTTTCACAAATCTGTTAAACGATTACTAAAGCTCCAATCATAAGATAACTTGCCTGACTGCATATTAACCTTGCCTGAAACGCAGTTCAAAAAATGTGTTATGTACACTTTGTACCAAAAGGGCTACTATATCATAAAGGATTGTTTAGATGACAATGATGTCTGGAATAAAAGCCAGTACAATGCATGACTTGTAGGTTTTATAATAATTATGTAAACTCTGTCAATTAAGGACTTTGAAAAGACTATCTTTGGAGATTTTTTGTCCATTTTTTCTCCAAAATTATCTAGATTTTGAAATGGACACCTAGTTTGAAATGTAACGTTAATTAAGCCACAGTTTCAGCGATATTTTGAATAAAACCTTTTCATTTCATTTCATTAACAAGCCCTAGGTCTAAAACGCAATATCGCAAAAATATTTATAGAAGATATGAAAAGGAAAAAGTATTTATTTAACAATGATAAAGTATGGATACAATCTAGATAGGAACTAAGTTTGAATTCACAAACTCTTGTGGTGCGATCTTTTCATTGTAGGTATTGCACCTGCGCGGTGTTGCAGGTAAGTCCGCACAAGTGCGCTAAGTCGTTCTAAGTTGATGCATTCATAATATAAGAGTATACTAGAAAGAAAACAGTTTATTCAGCTGTATCTATGTCAACAGTGAAGAATATTTTCAGATAAAATCGAACGTGGCAACTATATTAATTCAATAGATTTGATCTTTTCATAAACTCACGTTTGTATCCTGAACGGGGAAGTGCCAGGTATGCCAAGCCTTGTCGCTTGCCAAGATCATGGCAAGCCTCTTTCTCTGTAAAAATCAAAATGGTAATGTGACCCTATCCTATATTTAATCTGATAGAATATAAATATCAGACAAATGAGAGGGAATGTTGGCTTAATCACCACGAGTGCCAACAGAGGAACAGCGCTGAACTCAGAAACTCAGGTCTCCTCACGATATTTTCCTTTACAGTGAACGAGTGGTATTGCTACTGCAAATTGACACTTTATTTAGAAAACATACTCATAGTTACATGCCGGGGTTCGAACCCGCGACCTCTTGAAAGTAAGACCAGCGAACTAGCCCTCCTTTACTACCCTATTTTCCTTGTTAAGAATCAATTGATTTGTCAGTGAACCACATTTTTGCTCTCAATTGTATTTGGATTTGCTAATCTAAATGTTGCGTTAATGTTTCCACAAATGCAAACGCCTGTTAGCTACTTAGCTAAGTGAGATTGAATGAAAATAATTGTTGCGTGGGGGGATATAAACAAACCTCGATAAGGTTAATAAAAGGCTTTACTTTGAAGTGCTTATCTAAGTTAATTCAATGCTTGTTTACAACAAAGCTTGAGGCCAAGTGCGGGTTGTAACACCCGCTAAATAGGTTTTTTTAAAATTGTCCTTAGCACGGGTTAATGCAATAAAAAGATTATAATTATTTTCTACATTTTGGTAAATTTTAACAAACAACCAAAGTACTTGAAAACAGAGAAGCTGCATAATATTTGATACTTATATTTTTCGAATCGAATGATGATTGAACGATTTCGAATAAGGTACCACGTCCAGTGGTACCTTCACTCTTATTCAATAGATGAAGGGCCCACTGGGACGCTTCGGCGCTTCAGTGCTTAGGAGTATTTGAGACACTGAAACACGTGTATCGATTCGATATCAACCCTTGTAGGTCCCCACTTTTGGGGCACGGGTCTCTTCCTGTATCGCAGGAAGGTTAGGCCATACTCCACACGGGGGCTAATTCCGGGGTGGTGGATGGTTGTAAGACAGTGGCGGGTCTTACAGTCAGAAGTTATCAAGCCGCCCATGAGGCCTCTGACATGGCTTAACGACTGTCATTACATAACAGCCGGCACCAACGGCTTAACATTCCTTGCGCAGCACGGAGGCGCTCGGAAAAATGCCACTGGTGGTAGTCACAGGACGGTCACCCATCCTGCTCCTTACCGCGCCTGTTGTTGCTTAACTCGAGTGATTGATTCCAATCACTCGGTTCGACTAGGCCACGAGCACTTCAACACGTGTATAAAGTTCCCAAAACCGGCGTGCGTGCGTGCAACGACTAATGAACGTTGATGAAGCATCGTGGCGTGAAGCGTCGTTGTCAGGATCGTGGCCACTGGCAGAGTCTGCCTACCTCTCTGAGGTATAGGCGTGAGTTTGTGTTATGTTTAGTTGTTTAAACACGGGTTTCAGAATAATACCGGTCCATTCCATTTCTCTGTAGCGAATGATCTGCTAACTCACGTGATTATTATCCGGCTGACTAATGGCTTCTGGGGGGTCGTTACACCCACAGAACATAAAACAAGAGTAGAAGTAGTGACATGACACATTAGTACGAAAACCAGTGTAACCAAACTGATACACATAAACCAAACGCACACTACGAATGCCAAGCTGCCATTGGTAAATAAAGTCAATGCCGAAAAGGTGTACATCATAAAAGTTTCGAGTAAAATATGCACCTTTTCAGAATGTTAACAATGATCAAAGTCAAATGACAGTGATGAAATAAGGGTTGGCATTTTTTAGTAACGCTACTCTACACTAGATGGAATTACCGCCGCGTCGGACCGAAAAGAACTTTTACCTAGTAAGACATAAAGTTCAAAATTGAAAAACAAGTACATTCTCAGTTTGGGATGGGACAATGCGAGTTCTAGTTTGTCGATTGGGAGAACCTATCGACAAATTATACAAACAGTTTAACACATTAACGGCTGAATACGAATACTGATACTCAGAAGTATTTTTGGCAATTTCTTTTTTGCCTGCGGGTTGACTGGTAGAAAATGCATCTTTTTTACATTATCTTTTGTTCAATGAAGAAATAATACTAATAGGCTGGATACATATACAAATAAAACAATGTGGTAGATTTCATAATATTTTAAAATAATATCTCTTATTAAAACTAGCTTTAACCCACTGCTTCGCCGGCGTTAGAAATTATAATTAAAAAAAAAATACTTTGTCTATCTATACGCCATGTTTCATAAGTAATACTAATTGATGATGGTACTAATATAATTTCATTTATACGCAAGAGTCTAACCTGAAAGTGAAGCACATTTTTTCTGGTATTGCTGCATCACATAAGTGCCATCTTCCGCCTTTTTAGTTACCATGAAGTGTATGAAAATGCTCTGAATATATTGTGCTCCTCTTCGTTGGGAACCAATTTTGCCTCTTATCGCTGCCATCCATTTTAATTTCGTATCCGGTTTACTTAGGAAAACTAAACGAAAACTCACTTCCAAATTGTTTTGATTCCGAGAGGGTTGTTTTATCATTGCCTCGGTTTGCTGTTGTCAAAGGGGTTGAAGTATTAAGGGTAAATAGCAGAATAATAAAAAACCATAAATCAAATTACATAACAAAACAAAAATCTGATGCTCGCCAAGAGAACAACCACTCGAACAGGTAAACAATATAATAAGTAATTTACTTAATGTTTTGAACTGAAGTAAAAAAAAAACATATGAGTCGTTTTCGATAACCTCACTTTACATCTCGGTTAGAATATTTAAAAATGTAAGATTAAAATTACTTTGATAGTATCTTAAATATTGCAGTCCCTGATAAACTGGTGAAGAAAAACTATATCGCGATCTAGCTGTGCTCATTTCTTGTATGTGCTCATGTCATGTCTTGTATGAAAGTAATGTATGAGCTCCAATGACAGTTTTCACATGCACAACCACCAGGCGGTGACCGGAGCTCATACATTACTACTTTACCCCGCCCGGCGACCGGACGGCTACCGGGTGCATATGAAAAGGCACTTAGGAAGCAGATATAAAATAACAGTAATTATTTTACCTACTAAGACGAATTGGAATTTACAATACCTAAGTACCGTTAAGTATGTATGACTAGTAAGTCATAGACAATTAATTATCGATAGATTTTTATCATGTGTGCCCCCATCCGTAATTGAGTAGAATTCAAATTTTGACAGAAATTTCTAGAGAATGTACACTTTCTTCGATGAAAATTCAACTTTAGTAACCAGTAAATAAAGGTGGTTTCACTTTCTCATTTTCGGATTGGTTTCCGTGTTCATGTCATTACAAATTTAATTAAAAATCCAATGAAATACGTCTTGCAGATGAAATGTTACGCCATGATTGGTATATTTTGGTGCCCAACTTTTATTTTTACTCTCTAACACAGCATAACAAGGCAGGTTAACAAAGTTTTCAGCATTTTTTCTTTACTAGAAGCGCACGGCAACTGAAGTCAACAAAACTGTCACCGACTACGCATAGGCAATACATTGCTAATGTGAGGCACGCGGGCACCGCCCACTTACGACTTCTACTCTTTTTTTATGTTCTGTGGTTACACCCGCCAAATGATACATCCTGGTCCCGATATTGTGCATTATAATATAATTGCGCGCACTAAATACGCTTGAAACGCAATTGGATACAAGAAGACTATTGGATTCGGACATGGCGCGTTCGCGCCTCTTTGGTGCGCGTCCGATCGTGTAACTTAAATTCCATATTAATTTGAGTTGTTTTCAGCAGACTTTCTCAAAGCGATACATAGATGGCGCTTACAGGCGTGGCCATAAAAGAACCGGAATGCGGCGGTCAAAAATGTCCCTGTTCTTGTATGAGCAAGCCTTTGAGCGCCATCTATGTAGTGCATTGTGAATCTATACCAAAAGCGGCTCATTGAATCGCTCAGCATTTTGGTGCGCGTAATTTAGGGGTATATCAAATGAATGACTTTTTATTCTTTTGACGCTTACAAGATTTGATAAAGGTATGTGCGTAGACTTGAAGCGGCAATGAAATAAAATCGTTTTTATCATGAAATTGTCAATTTAAATCGAGTCCAAAAAACGGAGGAGGTTCTGAATTTGTCGGGATTCTTTTTATTTTATACGTATTACAGTGTTTTACATAATGGGCATTTTCCCCGATTACCCAAATACGCATGTACCAATTATGAAAATTACGTTTGTGTTTGAAACAGTAATCTTCTCAGCTGGTCCCATGTCATGAAGCCGGGATCCTGGCGAAATTAAGGGAACGCTTCAAATTTTTAAGGCAAGATATATCTATAATATATTTCTACAATGCGACATGAAATATAATTATGTAAACCTCATTTTCGTCTAACGGTGAAAACAACGTAAGGAAACCTGAGTATCTAAGATGTTCAAATACTTTAGTGCTTGAAATAGCCAATCCGCTTATTAATCCGTAATTAAGCCCATACTCTCCGCCTGAGAGAAGGCCTGTGCCCTGCAGTGGTACTTTTGTAGCCTACATTAAAAGAAAATCGTTTAATTTATTTCTGTATTATTAGCGCTGAAAAGTTTTAAAGTCGGTTTGGTTTTTAAATATTCTCAATTACGTCGTGATTAGAGTTAAAATAAAATTGGTATAATGTTACACTTGTTTTAATTAAACTTTAATCCATGCAAAGTGGATGCTGACCAATTTTATAGTTGTAGACTTTTAGTCCGGATTTACTTAAGGGTGTTGTTATATCGGAAAAGTCCGACCAGGTTTCGCTCCGATTCGCAGAGCTTAATCATGGTGAGCAGAGACGGAGCTCGCGTCGTCGGTTGCTTGTCTCACACTACGGGCAAGCGCGCGGCGCGCCCGCGCCGAAATAGGTGGGGCGGGTGCCGACACTGGCTGCGGGGGATTCCCGCTGGCTTGCGCCGCAGCGCCTACTGCTTTTTCGTCGTCAATGCCACTAGGCATGATGGCACAGACACAGCTCACGATATATTCGTTCTTGCAGTGTCGATTTCGATATTCACTATCGCTGCACTTTCGTAGAACCGGTTTCCAGGCCGGCGGAAGAGCCCATCCACTGTCTCTATTGAAATTCGGGTGGCGACTTATTTCAATAGCCTCGCGCATTTTTCGTGGCACATAAAACTTGTCTTTGGACAATACTTGTGCCTTATCGGAGCGGATAAAGTGACTTGTGTCCTGGGTTAATGCGTGTTCTGCTACCTCTTCTGTTAAGCTCTGCGAATCGGAGCGAAACCTGGTCGGACTTTTCCGATATAACAACACCCGTAAGTAAATCCGGACTAAAAGTCTACAATGTGTTGTGCTTACGAAAGTTTTAGTTCAAAAAAATTTTATAGTTTATATCTGTACCTTAATTTTTTTGTAATGAACTCTCACCACAAATCCATGTTTTTTATATCTAGATCCAATTCCGATCCAATTCAATAGCTAAATTCATTGACGCCTTGGGGCGCGCCCTTCAAATTTATTAAATTATTGAATGTTCGTTTTCCTAAAGTCCATAACAACATCAGAAAATAAAGTTTGAAATCCATATTAGAACAAAGCTTAAATCGATTAATCCAAACTTGAGAATGCGCTATCATAATATGGTTTGGTTCAAAAGAACATCTTGAATCTATTCAATATTATCTTGTCATAGCTGCAAGAGCCTTTTATTAATACGTCACTAAGTGACTCAAGACGATAGCTACAGTCGATGGCAGCATCTCCAACCGTTCAATATTGTCTCTTATGCTACATACAAAAAGGGTTACTTTAAAGTAACTCCGACTATCATTAACTGAACACTGTAAAACGCACATGGCAGCATCATTTTGGCAGATGGCGAAATTTCAATTTGCAAGAAACGCTGCAGCAACAAAATACACTTGCTGCATGCAAGATACAGTGAACACCTACTTACGATGAAAAAAACCCATCGGTACTTCACTTAAGTTACTTCAAAGAATGGTAAATCAGAACCTTGATCATGTAACTTTTCACGTAGGTATTCATCTGTGTGCAAACAATGAATATGTACTGGACTTTGTCGTCCAATTATGTAGCTAAATATCACTGTCACGTATCAGATCAGACATCGACTGAAATCCACTATGTGTGAAACATATAACGCCTCATATCTATGCGGCACGTGAAAAGATCTATAGTCAAGGTCTGAAAATTTTCCCTGTTTACTATGTCGTTTGGTTCGACGTTCTAGGGCTGATTGCCTTTGAGGCTGGGTGGATGAGATTGGCCTGTTTTAACCAAGTGGCGCACTCTTCAAGCCACTTAGTTTTTTTTTTATAAGGTCCTGCCACGGTTGATTATGTGGCAACCTTGGTGTCAATAAATGGTAAAAGTGTTGGGATTTTTAATCATTACAAAAGAAAATTTTCCGTTGTTACATTTAGATGGTTGTGGTATATTATAATAGTATTAAGTAGGTCTAATGGGTTAATATGTTGTTCTTATTATTTTTTTGTTTTATTTTTTTTGTTTTCTTGTTGTCTCTTCTTCTTCTTTTGCTTTCGTTGTTCGTTTTTTTTTTTCTATAATATTAATTTAATAAAATTTTTTTAAACCCATTCACAAGTATTATAACTTTATAAGTCAATAGTCAGAATATATTCAAACGTAATTATAGATATAAAAACAAAATAACAACGACACTAAAATAAAGGTCAATACTAACTAAAAAAAGAAATTAAATGTACAATTCTCATTTTATTTTACAAATTCCAATAAAATTGTCGTGTTTGCCCCAACGCCTTATCTCTCCGAAGGTTTTCTTGTTGTCTCTTCTTCTTCTTTTGCTTTCGTTGTTCGTTTTTTTTTCGATAATATTAATTTAATATATTTTTTTTAAACCCATTCACAAGTATAATAACTTTATAAGTCAATAGTCAGAATATATTCAAACGTAATTATAGATATAAAAACAAAATAACAACGACACTAAAATAAAGGTCAATACCAACTAAAAAATAGAAATAAAATGTACAATTCTCATTTTGTTTTACAAATTCCAATAAAATTGTCGTGTTTGCCCCAACGCCTTATTTCTCCGAAGAGTAGTCACACGCAAGGCGCCGGGGTACAACTATAAAAGTATTTAACTTTATCATAATGAAATAAAATACGCCCGGCCTGACCAATATAAAATTGTAAAAAAATTACAAATACAAATAGCAAAAAAGAAAAAAGAATAGGGTATTTAGCTCGTCCGGGCTAAAAACGACCCCCATTCGCCCTTGAGGCCGCGCGCGTCACCGAGAACTTTGCGCGCAAGCCACTTAGTATAACACTTACCAAGCAATGAACGCGTGGGGAAAAGCGCAATTCCCATACTAGTGAAGGCTTTTCGCGCAACCTATTGACGGACAAATTAATGTACTCTATATCTACCTAAATCCATACAAAAGAAAGATTGACACTATGCACATAAATATGTCAAGGTAATTTGCGTGGAAAATCCGGCAAGGGTCGTCCCAGGCGGACATTCTTCGATCAAATAGGGAATGTGTTAGCTAGGTGTAAAAAATACCCGTGTTGCGACTGTTCTAACGCTGCCCGCCCATTCTAAAGATGGTAAGAAGGCTTCAGAGGTTAATAATTTTCGTGGGCCATTGACCATAACCAAGATAATTACTTTTATCATAGACTTAATACTATTAAACATAGTTGAGTTAGTCAAAAAATATCTGAAATTTCAGATTATCATATCTAAAATTTTAAATATATTTTTTTATAATTTATAGTGAAAAATGTTAGAATGTCCAATTGAAAGCGAGTCAGATGTAGCAGACGAAGCATCAGCTTACCAGCGATCTATCGATGCAAATATACGAACAAAATAAATTAAGGTTTTATTAAAATTAATTCTACATGTTAATCCAGAGTGTTAACTAAGTTCATAACAACTTTTTTTTAAATCGCTCCAGCCGTTTAAACGTGAAGAAGTAACAAACATAAACATTCACATATTTTCGCCTTTATAGGTATATTAGTGCGGTATGATATGAAGTGTGCTAGTGTCATGTGATGTGATGGTGAGATGTTAATAGAGTCATGTGATGGTTGCGACCGCACGGCGCCGGGTATTCGTAATATGGGTATACCTTTAGGTTCCTATCGCAAATGTCACGAAAAACTTATCCTGATGAAAATAAAAATAGTATAATCATGTGGGTACAGCGATATCATTCCGATGTAAAAACCTAACTGCAAAGTAGGTAGTCGGGGCTGTAAGTGATGCAATCTACTTCAGCCAGATGTCGCTGCCTGTACGTAATACAGAGAATAGTGGAAAGAGGTTCGAAATTTGACTGATGCCAGTGAGTCGCCCATTAGCTCAGTTGGATAGAGCGCTGGCACGGATAGCCAGAGGTCGCGGGTTCGAATCCCGGCATGGGTGGAATTTTTAGCCTCTAAATAGGTTTTTAAAATTGTCCTTAGCACGGGTTAGTGCATTAAAAATAAAAATAGTATTATCCTGATGATTTAGAATTTTTGACTGCAAGTCAAACTACGTTAAAACGACTGAGCTACTCTCGCCTATACCACCGCCGGCACTATGTATGTAAATACAAATACACTGTGACGAATAAGTTCCCCTCAGGACTTGACAGATGGAATAATACATTACCCTCGCTCAGCACACTAGGGTTGCCTATGCACATTGTGGGACTTACACATACAGAAAGACAGGCTCCATCGCAAACTCCAAGCCACCAATGAAAAGTCCGGTACGGGAAAAATATTTACTGACGACCTGCTTAACTAACGTTCTGTTTCGCTCTATTCTGAGAAATTCGAAGACGACACTATAGTTATAGTGCTACAAAGTTATCTGACCCGGTTGAGGTATTAAAATATATTGTATTTATTTTTCCTGAAATAAAAAAATCTATCTTGACATACAGAGACTTTTCTACCATAATTCACTTACGTTAATAAATAAATTGATCGATTCATTCACTGTAAGAGCTCTGTACTCGTAATACGAAGTGCCAAGAAATAAAGTATTGATATTTCGCGGTTAATTATATATTTTGAAGTACTTGTGGTTGATAATACGTTCATATGTCTCATAGCATAATAAGTCAATGTTTACTATGATGATAAAAAAAGGATCGTTTCGGTTCGAAAATATTTTTGTCTATGCTGTAGCCGAAACAGCAGCATGCAACGACTAATGAACGTTGATGAAGCGAAGGTGACCAGTCACGATCGTGACAAGTGGCAGTCCTTGGGATACTGGGGTGAGTTTATTTTATAAACCTATTTAGAGGCCAAAAATTCCACCCATGCCGGGATTCGAACCCGCGACCTCTAGCTATCAGTGCCAGCGCTCTTTGCAACTGAGCTAATGGGCCACTCACCGGCATCAGTGAAATTTCGAACCTCTACAATATTCTCTGTATTACGTACAGTTTATTTTATGTTGTTATTTTTCCTAGTTGATCTTCAACTGCCGTTCAACCACTGAAAAAAAACTAATTTCATGATTTAGGAATTTCATGATATTTTTTATACAGCGTGATTTTGAAATCATTTGCAATATTTTAACGGAATGGTCTTTTTATTATGATAAACACTAATGTACGTACATAATAAAATTATACTTTTTGACATATTTGTGATTTTTAATTTAAAATAAAAATAAAAATAAATAAATATTCATGGACATATTACACAGATCTCATTAGCCCTATACTAAGTACAACTAAATGACTTGTGTTATAGGTGCTAGCTCGACGATACATTTAATACAATAAATACATAGATAACATCCAAGACCCGAGACAAACTAGAAAAGTTCGTTTTCTAGTTTGACCCGGCCGGGGATCGAACCCGAGACCTCCGGTTTTACAGTCAGCGTGCCAAACCGCTGCGCCACCGAGGTCGTCTTTGGTTCCAATTATTAAAAAATATTTTAAGTGTTAGTGAATATTGCAGCGCTGCTGTCTCTATCAAACTTTTTTCCTGAAACTGTTTGCTGTTCATTAGAAATATGCAAAGAAACCTATTGGAATGGATTCAATCACTTTTGAGTTAAGCGGTGCAGTTTTCAAAAAATAAATGTGTTACGATTTGAACCCGGATTAAGAATAATTGAATGGGATGAATAGGATTTACAAAGACCAAGAAAAAAGACACAGTTTTCATCCGTCGTCGTCGTCGTCGTCAGGCTATATACAAGTCCACTGCAGGACACAGCCCTCCCCTAAAGAGCGCCACGTTGTGGTATTATAGGGGGTAATGCCCATAATCCCCACGCTGGGAATGCGGGTTGGAGAACGCAGTTCGGTGGAATTGTACTGTAGTTGTGCTTATGTGTGATTATGGCAAACTTAAAGAAAAGTCCTACTACAATTGGCGGGGCACTATCCCAATCGATTTAAATAAAATAAATTAGGTTGGGCGGGATTCAACATAGTGTCTTGATTGGCAATTTAGAAATAAAATTAAAAGCAATCAAGTCAGAGTTTTCTAGTTTTACATAATTTGTGGCTTGCTTTTCAAAACCAATTTTCGATGAAATTTCGAGGTCGAATGCTTCAATTACTCCACTCCTGTAAGTGGCAATCTACGTAAATCAAAGATATCGCTCAGACGCTATAGTGCCTAGAATATTATTACAGATTAATATAACATCAAGTGCCAATAGCATTAGTATTAAGCTCGCCTTTGAACAAATTATCTTTTTAGTGCAATAAAGAATTTTTCAGTTATTCATTAATTCAATATGCCATCCACTCGGCTAGTATTGTAGTGTGTAATAATGTAACTGTGGCGTGCATGAGGCAGTCAAATGAATAATAAGCAAATAGTAGCGTCTTCTATTTACTCCAGTCATAGTAAATCAGGTTTTTGCCAGCATGATATGAACTACCAAGTATAAGAAAGCCTCAGAAAAGCTCATTTGACCAAATTTATCAAGATTTGGAAAGTCTATATTATGTTACTAGATTCAGATCAGTTCAGACCTTGAAAATAACAAGAGATTGTTGTCGGTCTTTATCGACTGCGGAGGTTTAACCTATATCAAACCTTGTATGTCCCCACTGCTGGAGCTCGAGTCTCTTCCTTCATTGCAGGAAGGTTAGGCCCTACTCCACCACGGGGTCCAAGTCCAGGTTAGGGGAAGATTGTAAGACAATGGCGGGCCTTATTGTCAGAAGTTATCAAGCCGCCCTTAAGGCCTCTGACATGGCTTAACGACTGCCATTACATGACAACTGGCACGAACGGCTTAACGTACCTTGTGAAGCACGGAAGGTTTAACAGCGAAGTAAAACTTTCATCTCCTCTTACTTGGTGGCTGTGTTCCAGCTGCAAATGAATGCAAATGGTAAATATCAACGCTTAGCCGCGCTGAGCTGCGGAAAAGTAATCACAATGTGGCATAGATTTCCATCTGCTGCAAGTTTTTATGCGAAACTAGAATGTAAATCCTCAACGTAATGTAAAATTGTAATATGAAACAAGGTAATTACGTATACTTGAATAAGAGTCGATTTTTATTAGACAATTATTACACTTAAAATCTTGGCAGACTTTAGATTTTAAAAGACAATTCCTTGCGCGTCTGTTCCAAATAGAATTTATTGGATTTGTCCAATAGATTTAATGTTATTCACGCCAAAAATAATCTCGTCAAAAATACTTAAATCGATTATACTAATACTTAGGCTGGATTCTCGAAACGGACCTCAAATCGACCGTATTGTATAACGGTCGATTTATCTCGGTTACAGTATTTAAAAAGTAGAAAAAAAAAAAATTATTACTTTTTAATCGGTTTGGAGCAGTCTGTCATTGTCTTTACGATTTTACAAACTGTACGGCGTCAAAAACAAATCTCGAACATGAGTCTAAATTATAATTAAAGTAGCTGGTGCCCGCGACTTCGTCTACGCAGGATTAGTATCTCGACCTCGAGTAGCTTATATTAGCGTGGCGTAGAAAATAACTAACATTGTGACATTAAAATTATCACATAAATAATTTTTGGGTTGCATTTGAAAAGTATGACATAGTATCTTTATAAATTGTAATCTATGTGTTATTCTGATGTATAAGCTATATTATTGTAAAGTTTAATTAAAATCCATTCAGTAGTTATTACTTGAAAGAGTAACAAACATCCACCCTTCCCTACTTACTTACAAACTTTCGCGTTTGTAATATTAGCAGTAAGGTTTCAATTGAGCCTTATTAATATTCGAAATATCATTTTTATCTTTAGAACAGTCGTGAGGAGTGAAAAGTGTGTGTAGTCAACGTGGTTGTGTGGTTATGTGGGATGAGATAACTGGGCTTAAGAAATTTGCAGTACATTATATGATCTCCTTCACAATATTCTTAATTGAATCATAGAATAAGCCAAAAGGTGATAGATTTTTTGTTGTTAAAATTCTACAGTCACAACCAAAATCTTAATTCTAAGGACGAACTTTTATTGGAATCTTTATTCCTCTAAATATATAAGAAAAAAATAATTTCCATGTCGTTAGTAAATTAAAGTCAAACTAAATTAAATTGCCTTGTGAGGTAACGCTGCAATACACGTGTACCTTTACATAAAGGGACGCTGTTCCCAATCCCTTTTGAGCTCGTTATTTTCCCCGCGTGTCCCTAACTATGGACAGTTGCCATTATCAGTGGTTGTTATCTTTGTGCGTTGCAAATGTTGCAAAAATTCTACACGAAGATTATGGCAGAGCTTAAAGGAAGGGTTATGATTTTAGCAGCTTTGTGTGAATGTGATCTCATATTTCGATACTGCTAAATTTGGGAGTGCAGTCAGTGGTAAATCGTTACATTCTACTTCTCAGTACTCTAAGACTCCTTTTAGATATTAACTAGCTGCACATGAATAAATGTAGTGTAGGGCGCCCCCCGACCAGGTGGGATGACGATCTGCGAAAAACTGCCGGAAGATGCTGGATGCGGCAAGCTGAAGACAGGGCGCTATGGCGCTCATTAGGAGAGGGCTATGTCCAGCAGTAGACTAACATCTGAAGAAGAAGAATGAATGAATGAATGATTTATTTTGCCACAAAGAAATATTCGTACATGACAATAATTATAAAATAAAGTGTTCGTGTTGTAACACCCCACCCCGCGTAAAAAAATACTTTAACCCACTTAAGGAGAAAATACGTGCAATAATAATTAACCTGCTAAAAGAAGCTATGATGCAAAACACTCTAATGGCCAACTGTGATCGTCTAGTCTAATGAGAACCCTTCGTTGTGAACGTATTAGTAACCTAAGCTCTTTTAGGATATGAGATTGAGTAACGAGAGTGTGCTAGAGATCCGTTTAAATACATAAGCAGAATTTAAAGGAATGAACAAAAACCAAAGGTTAGCTTCAAGCAAATAAATATAAATGAAAACAGCGATCAAGCGAATGAAATAAGCGAAAGCAAGATATGATTTAGAATAAAATAAATAGATAACAAGTTAAGCTGACATTAAGTTAAAAGAAATAAAACTAAGATGAAATATGTAACTCTTACAAAACTACTTCTAAATAAATAAAATATAAAAGTACTAAATAAACCAAATGTCATACAGCAAACACGTGAGTGTTATAGTATAACGTCCCCTACCAAAAGGCCGGTTAAGACAGACATTATTAGCCAACTAGGTAGATAAGAACGGATTAATATGAAATGAGTACAATACTCGGTTATCTACTAGTTGATAGAGCTAATTATATCTACCCTGGATGGGGTATGGCCACCACTACGTTATACTGTTAATATATACTTATAAATAATAAACTATGACAGACTAGAAATAAGAATAGGTACAGTGATTCATTATCCCGAGTCTATTCCTCAAGTAGACATACATAATTACGCGAGAATTGGCAAAGCGACGTTCAGCAGTACAATGCATTGGCAGTCGACGAAAGTGAGAGAGGTAGGTAGGTAACCAAATGCACAAAGTACGTTGGAAAAGACTTCACCGAAGCTTACCAACACTGAAACAATCTGGCCAAACTCACGCAACCATGAAATGCCACTATAGGAAAAATCAATCAACTAAAGAAAATACTAACGATAAAATCTGTACATATTCCCAAAATAAATATAATAACCTAACTACGTATATGCCTTAAGTATCACACACAATTAACGCAGGAATTGGCAAAGAGACGTCCAGCAGTACAATGCATTGGCAGAAGAGTGAGAGAGAGGTAGGTAACCAAATGCACTAAGTACGTTGGAAAAGACTTCATCGAAGCCTACCAACACTGAAACAATCTGGCCAAACCAACGCAACTATGAATGATACCAAAGCACAAGTCATCAGAAGGAAATAAATATAATAAACGCACAATAAGCATAATTAGGTATAAAGTCTTAAGACCCAGGTCATTACACACAATTAACGTAAGAAACGGCAAAGGGATGTTCAGTAGTACAATGCATTGACAGAAGAGTGTGAGAGAGGTAGGTAGACCAATGCACCAAGTACTTTGGAACAACTTCATCGAAGCTGACCAAACTGAAACATCTCAGCCGAACCCACGCAACCATGAAATAATGCCAAGAATTAAGCCAATATACCTACTACAAAAATAAGCCTTACTATTAAAAAGCCTATAGTGGCTTCTAACTACTCACTAACGTCCCATAACGTCCTTTCATTGCCTATCATAATCCGTAATTTGATAACCCTATATATTGGACACCCTATATCGCGACTATATTTGGACTATGCGTTCCTATATAGTATAATTATAATCTACTAACAAACGTAACATAATATAAACCGTAATTTACCACCCTATATACTGGACACCCTATATTGCGTATATGCCGCCTATGTGTTTACATTCAGTAGTAAGTACCTATAAGATCTATTACAAACGTAACATACCTACATAACTTCGGTCGAGAAAAGTACGCACCTACCTACATAAACGCAAAAGTTGAATGACCCGAAGGTCACGAGTTAGACAGCTATTATATAGGTACCGCATCGCTCTAAACCTATTCCTTAGTTCGATTGAAATGTCACTGTTAGGTTAATACGCACAGAACCTCACACCTAGTGTTATCTAACAATCATTGATATTAAATATTGACAGAAGTTGTAAACAATACGTTTAGTAGGTACCAAATCAGTATTAAAATGCTATAATTTTATAACGGGTTTAGACAGATTAACCTACCTTACCCTAATTGAATCGAGACATTAAACGTAACGCTTTTATCTACCTGATTTAATAGCTTCAATAGGAAACATTGAGGAGACACCAATTCACTTATTTGTCAATTTAAAATGATCCTAACAAACGAATAATGACCGCATATGTGGGGAGCTGGGGAAATACTTACTCTCATCATTCAACTCTGGATACCCTGGAAGAAAAAGGGGAGCCTACCTAACATTCCCAGCCCAGTAAGCTAATGAATTTAACACCAAACAAATTGTTTCAGCAAAGCAAACCCCATTTATATTTAATCGTGTGTATGTGTGAGTGCCTATGGTGTTTCCCTAGTCACAGCTATTACCTATCGCTATCCTCCCTAACTCCGGAAAACCTAACTGTTTCAAGTCATTAAATTCTTTTTAATGCACTAACTCGTGCTAAGGACTGACTTGACGCAGTTACCTTTCAGACTTTCTGGCCGGCCAGAGTGTGTAGCCTAGGGTGTGTATGCGTAAGTGGTTTATGGGATCGGTACCACTTACAGGGTAAGAATATACGGAATATAATACATAGATATGTTATGGGTGCAAAGTGCCAGAGGGCTGGAATCGTCTGTCACGCAGGGAAATAGCAGGGGGAAAATTGCTATACCACAAATGCTAGTGGGAGGAGATCTAACACCACATTCACAAGAAGCATTTTAACCCAATTTTAAAGCTAGATAATTAATATGAAATTATCTCAATTAAGTAATTAATTATGACATCTAATTATATAGGAAAATTGTTTTACAAATAAAATAAATTGGGCACACCTCCGGTGAAGGGATTCTTTAAACCTTTCAACCAAAGCAGACTCAGATTCAGCCGTAGCATAGTAAGCAGAGCTAGATATTGGAGTTCCTCATTTAGTCTGTCAAATCAACTGTATAAGGCTACCAAGTGAATTCGCTCTAAATTCACACGTTTGTATGCGGAATTAAATATGATGCAAACCTCTGAAAGCTATGGCGCAGACATGTCACTGATAACCTCGTGTGCCTACATCGAGTCGAGTAGGTATTCGACAAAGGCTAGCCACACGGCCTATCCCTAACATGCCCTTGCCACCGAGAGTTTTGTTTTGCACACATTTATTTCCCCAAAAACGCTGTACTGTGGAGAAAAAGGGTTAGTTCACAATTTATTTCGCGGAAGCTACACTAATCACAAATGCTGAAAACCATATTTTTACGCGGAAACCTTCTAGCTAATTGTACGGAATACTCACCAAAACCGTTCCTAACATTTACACTTTTTACTTTCAAATCTAATTCCCTAGCTCCGAAAGTACCTCTAAACCTGAGACTTCACACCAGGGCTGATACACTAGAACACAATGCCCACAGATGATGCTAGGTCACAAATCTAAAGCCACTTTCCTATTACCGAATTTAAATGCAATCGAAACTCCCCAGTTCTAATAAATTCACACAAAATGGCGAATTTTCCTACGAGCGGAATAGGTGTACGTACTATTGAATTTCCTGGTCCAGAATGCGTGCGCGCCGTTGGCGCCTCGGCCTTTTTATAGCCTCGCGAAACAACCCCGCGCGTCCAAAATGGCTCCGCTCCCAATTCCGCTTTGTCTAACCCATCTTGAAATCTAATGACACCCGATTGGCCAGCTGAAATCCACCTCCATCTCGTTTCAGAACTTTAATGTTTTGATATTTTGTAAATTAATTTCCTGTGTCTTAATGTAATACATTATTTATTTTCTATTTATTTATCTCGATATTTCCTGTTTAATTGATTTGTCTACAATAATTTCTTCTTAACAATTTATTCCAACACACCACTGACCTGCGGCACAATGCTTACGGACAACTAACTAACTTCTGTTAATATAAAGGTTTAGCGTAATGTTTGTGTTAAAACATCCTTTCAATTTAGTACAGATTCACCTAGAAATACTCTACTTAGGCTACAATTGCGAATTGAAACGTTATAATCATTTTAGTAGGCGCCGCGGCAACCAGTGGCGCCCAAACCGGAATCGGCTAATCGGAGAACTACAATCCACCAATACAGCAATACTCTAAACTCACACACGCAACCCTGTATGAATACGAGAAGAAGCTGCGTTCAACAATATTTAATTATTAGGGATGCCCTAAATGCTACATTTCAAAAGTGATGAATGATTCAATTCCTTTCCCGAACATTGAATAAATAGCTCTTAGCAGTTCGTGACTAAATATATTACGTGTCATGTTTCATTCCTATTTACGAGTAACAACTTTAGCTATCCCTCTAGCAACAATTATAAATAATTATACCATTCGCAAATATTATGGTATTAAGTTAATATTATTATACTTTGAAATTTTGATTTTATTGAAATAAATAACGTGACAAGACTATCGAAGGCATAGAGCCATGAAAGAAAACCAATAAACAATCAAAATAGAAATTACTACGTTGGACAAATTATGTTAAGAATAATAACTGTTATACAACAGACACATACATTACAACATTAGTCCCATACTGTCCCAAGCGACGTGCATGGTTGTTTTAAAAAAGTTGAACGGAATCGAACCCGCGTACCGTCCGATCTTCGCACTACACCTACCAAATACGTGCGTCACTCGCCTAACTGTAGGTACGTGTCTCGGCAGTCGGCGCCGCCGGTTACTAACGCGGAACGGAATGAGACCATGTGGTTTCTTTTATAGACATTAAGTTTATGATTGATTATCATACGAGATTACGTATAGGTGATCTAGATATAAAAAGGGATATGAAAGGAATCATTCGAGTTCTTTTTCTTTTGTTTAAATCATTCAACCCCAACACTAGCCTAGATAGTTTAATATCCATTCTCAAATGAAACTAGATGTTTTTTTTTTTTTAATTGATTAATTATGAGCTTTATTTATTTTGTTTTTTTGTGAATAGACCATTTTTTTACAGAGACAATATTACATCGATGTGATTAGTTTCCTTTCACGACAAGACACATTAATAACCTCTGAAAGCAACCGTAAAGAACATTTAGTGATCTCAGTCTCGGCTAGATGGAGCTAGTAGTTATTTTGATTTATTGAGTTTTATTAAATTAATTGTTTAAGTGAATATATTACTTTTACAAAGTCTCTAATATTACATCGGTGCGTTATACATTAGTTTTCTTTCATGACAAGACATATTAAAAGCTTTTTAAAGAAATTGAAAGTAGGATTAAAGAAAGTTTAGTGAACCTATTCTCACCTAGATGGAGTTAGTAGTTATTTGATTGATTATAAGTTTTAGTAATTTTTATTGTTTAAGTGAATATAATACTTTTACCAAGTCTCTGATATTACATCGGTGTGTTATAAATTAGTTTCCCTTCATAACAATATGTATTATCGACATACTACAGAGTTTAAACGTAGCATTAATTATCGTTTTGTGATTCTATTCTCTCCTAGGTAGGGGCTAAATTGAATGTTTTAGAGATTATTCTTATTTATATCTTTAGTATATGGTTTTCTGTCTTCAAATCACTAACATAAAATCGCTGTGAATAACTCAGTATACTTTGATAACCATAACATTACCTCAACACGGAATTTTACCTACTTAACTACTAGGTAAATAAATGCTTATAAAATCTACAAGCGCGTGCAAAAACAAGAAAGATATTGAAATTTGTTCTTATAATCTACTATTTTAATAGTGATAGCAATTAACATTTGATTTGAAAGCAGTTAAAGGGAATCTACTTCCCAGCCGCCGATAGCGCCATCTATCTGTTAGGATGAAATGCCGTGTCACAAGTGATAGGTAGCGGACGAGTTTTTTCCAATCGATAGTCTATTAGTTGTGCGTTCGTCCACTGCAGATGTCGTTGTAACTTATTATTTTATTCCATTATTTATTTAGTCATCCCTAAATTCTTGTTGCACAATTTAATCTAGGTATAACAAACCCTGTTAGAAAACAAAATAATGTCTAGCTATATTTCAGTCTTCGAATAGACTACTACATAAAGAATCCTATTGCATAATTTTGTTTTGTTTAAATGCAAATTGGCCCAGCGGCGACAGACGCCGATCTCCACCGGAAGGCCGCGGGTTCGAACCCAGCCTCACACAGTACTCGAAATGTTTTTCTCTTTTTTTTATGACTAACTGTCGATTAGTACACAAACAACCCTCAACAAAATCCCCAGAAAGCGTCCCCGCTTTGAATCCCATTTGTCGCATTTATTAGATTTATTGTGATGCCTAACTTGAATGATAAGGACCTTATAACGACTAAAGTGCCTACCTACCTAATCAATCTCGTTAAATAGTGTTTCCGCGATTTTACTACGTAACCTATCTCGAACCAAACTCGCACAGAACACAATTCAAATTTATATTAACGATCGTGAGCACTTGTATGGACCTTGGTCCGTTACAGTGTGACAATGATACTTTTTCAGCGTATGCTGTTTCTATTCGGAACAGCGCCGATTTTCAAATAGCACCTTCACACCAAATGAGAAATAACGTGTCTCGCAGGTAGGGCTTAACTTGAATAGAAACTTGAACAATTGATTAAAAATTAATAAATAAATATATTTGTTCCAATTTGGGAATATTACAGAAAAGCGAATTGAATGAAGTTAATGTCAATTTGAAAGGAGACGGGCATTTCTGGGTCTGATTGTAAATAGTTCAGATATGGTTTAAAAAAAACGTTATATTTTTCTATTTTAAAATATAAAAAATGAGCTCAATTCACAATCTGAAAGATGAGAAATCTTAAAAATAAGTTTATGTCCCTAATAAAATAGGATATCGATTACTTTAATCGATTAGTGTGAATGTATTAAATAAAAACACTTACACCAGACGATTTATTTAATCAAAGTAAATAAATACATTATAATTTACATAATGTCAACAGTTTAAAAAAATTAAACTATTTATTAACTTGAAAACAAATCTTTAAATTGATTCTCATTTACAGATCGATTTATTACGCGTCTTTGTCAACTGTATTTTTAATCTGTGTCTGTGCTAGCCAGTGACAGGCGTGACAGCTCCCTGACAGTTGCCATGTTACCAAAGATTGAACTAGTGCGTTATGAGTGTGTTTTCCTGTTGTTTTTGATACTATAAGTCTCCGACCAGTGCTTTCTTTCTACGGACTTCTGATATCTTGCTTAACTTGTAAGACCCTTGCTATCATAACGGTCACGGAAAAGTCAGTATAATTTATTGTCAACTTGTTGCATAACCTCACTTTTACATAATCTCTTATAACTCTGCTCTCAGATTGCCAAAATCCGCAGACTTTTCAGAGATGATTTGATAATATATAAGCTCTAAATTGACATCACTTTCATCTTTTTACACCTAGGCCCAAGATGTATGAAAGCGTATCTGTCTCCTTTGTCAACAACAGAGTACATAGTAGTGTACAGTACTACACATCATAAAAGTCAAGAAAGAAGAAGTGTAACGAAAGTACCCGAAGCTATAAGTACATTCAACATGATCTTTAACCGATATGGTTAAGGTGCAGAATTGATTGCCGCAGTAGCGCTACCTATTTCGCTCACGCTAATATTGCCACCTGCATCGATGACGTTGAATCAACTAATAGCAACAAAGGCGGTCGGCTTGCCATAAAATGAAACTATCTGATTGGTCGATCAAATTTCCGCACATCCAAAATTTGGTCATCTGCGGCGGTACATCCGCGGGACTTATTTCTTGTGTAGCACTAGTACTTCAGACTCCCGAGCTTAACTGTAATACGTGGTAGATGCTGCACAGATAAGAGCTGTGTAAATACTCTCTAAAATCTGTGAACTTTGAAAGTCGTTAGTAATTACAAACAAAAAAAAACTAAAGACGTTGTTTCTTACGTAGCCTCTATCCTAGTCTCCCACAGCTGTTTCTAGTTCCCACGACACAGGGTATCCTAGAGTGGGGCCAGAAGAAATGTATGTTAAAAGTTATGTTATGTTATAGCTGGGCAAAAGCGTGTGACTCCGGCAGAAGTTGGTCAAAATCAGATCTATCGACTCTTAGATCGGCGTCGACTTTCACACCCGTCTTTACTTGTGTAACGTCTTGGTTATAGTTGAGAAATCTTGTATCAAGTGGAGAAATTTTCTTTCGAATTGAGAAATCTTATTTTGATTGGATAAATCTTGTTTAAGAAAATGCGGGAACAATTAACAAGTACTGCCTACCCGTGTATCAGAATTACGCACGCACCGCTCTAGTTGAATAGTTCTAGTAGATTCGAGTTTGTGTCGAAATATATTTTGAAAGTGTTTTTTGTAACAAAACAAACAAGCGTATTTGAAAGCTATTATACTGGGTTCTTAGGTTGGTGCCTGTTCAGTAGGTAATGCTTAGCAGTTGGGTTGTTGGTTATTTAAATTCCACTTTTTTTTAAATTGGTAGGTACTTCGATTGTTCAGCGCTCGTAGCGTATGTTTGTTGTTTGCTTCACTTGGGCACTCGTTCAAACTATGTAAACTCATACCTGTATCTCGAAGGGGTAGACAGAGACAAGGATTATAAACTTGTGACGATCCTGATTGACCTGCTGCAGATGCCGCAGGCCAATTTCTGGTACTTTTTATCTACGAGTAACGTTCTCTTAATACAGTAAAGAGTACATAAACTTTTGTAGCTGATGGCATCTGGGACCCCCAGATTTTGGCTGTCGATTGAGATTATTTTAAGATTACACACGGTAAAAATGGAGCTCGAGTAGTTCTTAGACTTCTTCTGTTTGGCGAAGTTTTGTTTCGTTTTGCTTTTCTGGACGTGATATTTTAATTTGCCACTTTTTTGTTCATCGAAAATCAAGAATTATACTCGTAATACCAATATTTTTTTCTGTTCTTGATCGCCGAATAAAAGTTTTTTTTTCATTAAAGATTAGAATTCACTCACCCCTAGGGTAGGGGTGAGAGCTTTCTACTCTTTACATTTTCGATTAAATATGTTGATTGTGTTTCACCCTGTATAATATTTCAAATATGCTATACCACATATATGAGTAAGATGTGCACAGCATTTTTTTTCAAATTATAACAAAAAACTTACCAAGTCCCGATTTTCCCTAAAACAATTCTATCTATCTTGTGTAGTCTAAATGTGATCTACACTTCACCGTTCAGTGATCAAAACCTCCGTTCACACGTAGCGCAAATCCATTGACTAGACCACACGTGTGTAAAGATGTACTGTCACCTAAACCACTATAATTCCTCTTCAGTTTTAAGAGTGAGTGAGTTAGACTTCTAATGCATCCAGATTTTAATTTCATCATCAACCCATTGCGTCCCCACTGAGAGGCACCGGTCTCTTCCCTAAGGAAGGTATAGGCCATCTACCACAACGGGGGCCAAGAGGCTTGCCAGATTAGTGGCTGGTCTTACTGTCAGAAGTTTTCAAGCCGCCCTAAGGCCTCTAAATTGGCTTAAAGATTGCGATATATCGACGGCAGCCGGCACCAACAGCTTAAATTGCCTTGCGAAGCACGGAACCGCTCGAAAACATGCCACTAACGTTATTCATAGATGGTTTACCCATCGCGTCCTGTATTGTTTAACCGTCGTGATCGTGTAAGATCACTCAGGCAGCCGGGGCTACGAGCGATTCTTTTTTCAATCGTACGATTTTAATTTCAATAAGCATGAATCCAGTGAGAGACTCCCATATTCTATGTCACATAGCTTTCATGCTGTGCACACCGGTCCTCATGATGTTTCATATTATACTTGAAGTTTTTACAAGAGTGCACTCATGAGGCATCGCCGCAGCCTCCTTTTATAATTTCGCGGAGCTGTGGCGCGATGCGGCTACTGCAGCCCTCAGTGAGGACAGTGAGATAAATCAAACGAATGGAAAGATAAAAGTCTAGACGAAGCAGCTTTCTAATTAAGTAATTTAGTCCAGTGCACTGTGCCGTTCGAGCACAGTTTGTGCCGAAAAAAACTGTAACGTTATTTAATTATAGTAAAGATTTATTTCCACTTCAGTCTACCCGAGACCACGGCAACTGTAACGCTGCCGTAACATCGGGAATTAAGGTAATAACGTTTTACCTTATAAATAATCGCGATTAGAAATATTAGTTCTACGACTTATCTTATATATAAAAATCTAACGAACTCCTCCAAAGCAGCTTTACCGATTTTTATGAACTTTTTGGTGTATATTTGGTAGCTCTGAGAATACTTCGTAAGCTAATTAATTATGGCAAGACAACGGTTGCGGGGTCAGCTAGAGTTCTGTCACGTGGTACGAAAACGCGTCAAATCGGGTGTAGACTCGTCACGTGGTGCTGATATCGTCTTAAATATGAAACATTTGCTATTGATAATTGATCTCATAATCTCGATATTTCTTGTCGGAAAAAGGGAAATCGTAAAGTATTTCTTCTCTGCTTGCACTATGAAAGATTAATTCCGAATCATTCAAAAAAATAACGCAGCTTGTAGGGTTTCTCCCAAAGCTTTTGTTATCATGTCTGTCCAACGCGTTGGTGCTCTTACTCTGCTTTGTTTTCCGTTCTCACTACCGGTGATAATTACATATTCCAGGTTATCTGGCCTGCGTCGGACGGTATGTCCGAAGAACTTCAGGATTCGTTGGGTACAGATTGTGGAAAGCCTCGCCTTAATCTGAACTTCTTCTAGAATAGATACGTTTGTGCGGCGTTCAGTCCAAGATATACGAAGCATTCTCCACCACCACATTGCAAACGCTTCTATCCTTTTCAGAATAAGCTTCGGGAGGGACCCTACAAGCAACCATAAATATGCTGCATAATTGGAGCGAATGGAGGGAGCTGGTGGCGGAAGCTGCCCCATAGTCACGTCTGAAGAAGAAAAAAAAATATATTTTTGAAACCTGCATTTTCTTAATTGACTGTACTTAGCACTGTATTGAGTTCATTTTCATACGACAGACAGAACACCTCGTTAGGGTGTGAGACAAGAGTGCGCGAATGAAAGTGACTGGTACTCATTAATTTTAATGAAACTTCAAGTATAAAAAGCCTTAGCTCAAATAAAACAGAGAAATAACATGACTACCACTGTTTTTAGTTATATATTAAAAAAATTGGTGAAGTCGTTTCGGAGGGTTTCGATAACAAACGCTCTGAAGCAAGTTTTTTATGTAGAATTAAATTCATGTAGTGAAGATACAAGTGAAGATACGCTACTCAAGAGTAAAGATCTGAGATCCAAGCGTGGAAATTCAAATGAAACAAGACAACGCAAGGCGTCCCACCCGTATTGTCTCACCGACGCGACGATAAGATAGCTCGAACAAAGGTCGCATTTAAGACTCATTTACTTGGGTCTAGTAGCTGGAACCAGTAGCTGGCACCAGCAGCTGGCATCAGTAGCCCAGGCTTGAAAACATACAAGAATACCAGGGTAATTTTTTTACAACAAAAATATGCAAAGCTGACGTCTGCCCATAATCTGAGACATGGTTTTACTATAAAATTGACGCTAAATGATTTTGAATTAAGACAAATTCATATCTTTTTTGTGTGAATTTGAGGAAGAATTGCAATGAAATGATCCATCGATGATATTGACGCAGCCTTGTACTATCCACAGACGGACCAAAGCAATAATTTGTTACTAACCTATATTATGGACACGGTTAAAGATAAACAAATTCCATTATTTTCTAATAACGAAGAGCATCAGTCCATAGCGGACAAAATACTTGGCCCTAAACAATGTAAAAGACACGTTTTGAATGAGTTTTGTAAATAAAATTACAAAACAGCAAGATTTTGTTACCCTGTTTACATTACTTATACTGATCAAGAGTGTAGCTTTAGGTTGTGATATTAAATCCATGTAAATCAACCTTGATGTATCTTTGGGCTTACATCGTAATGAGACTTTTATATGAGAGCTTTATACTAATAGAATGTTGCATCTTTATTCAAAGTTCTGTTATAAAAGTCTGTTTTAAATGTAATCATACCCCGGTTGAACTACATTACAACCAAACTATTTCGAAATAAAGATTATCACTGATAATCGCCAATTAGAAAGAGACATGCATACGTATACACGGAGTATTAAAGTATGTATATATATATATATATATATATATATATATATATATATATATATACATTAATATAAGTATGTATATATATATATATATATATATATACATTAATACTCCGTGTATACGTATGCATGTCTCTTTCTAATTGGCGATTATCAGTGATAATCTTTATTTCGAAATAGTTTGGTTGTAATGTAGTTCAACCGGGGTATGATTACATTTAAAACAGACTTTTAAAAGAGACATGCATACGTATACACGGAGTATTAATGTATATATATATATATATATATATATATATATATATATATATATATATATATATATACATACATTAATACTCCGTGTATACGTATGCATGTCTCTTTCTAATTGGCGATTATCAGTGATAATCTTTATTTCGAAATAGTTTGGTTGTAATGTAGTTCAACCGGGGTATGATTACATTTAAAACAGACTTTTAAAAGAGACATGCATACGTATACACGGAGTATTAATGTATATATATATATATATATATATATACATACATTAATACTCCGTGTATACGTATGCATGTCTCTTTCTAATTGGCGATTATCAGTGATAATCTTTATTTCGAAATAGTTTGGTTGTAATGTAGTTCAACCGGGGTATGATTACATTTAAAACAGACTTTTATAACAGAACTTTGAATGCCTAAATAATGACCTAAAGCCAGCACATGTATCACACGAAAAACGGGCGTTAATACATGTAGTATTTCTATATATATATATATACATATATATATATATATATATATATATATATATATATATATATATATATATATATATATATATATATATATATATATATATATATATATATATATATATATATATATATATATATTAACGCCCGTTTTTCGTGTGATACATGTGCTGGCTTTAGGTCATTATTTAGGCATTAGGAATACCTAATGCAGCAATGAAAATAAATAAGTTGTCATTGCACTACAATGCATTAACAGAATCTAAGGCTTGGACGACAATAGCTTCAGATCGAGCGCGAAGCAGGACTCATGAAAAGCCAAACGTCCAATAGTGGATTAACAAAATATGTTGAAGAAGAAGAAAAGTCACAATTTATATTCTATAGGTAGTGTATGTGATTTACATAAAAATATAATAACTGTAGAATAAATAAATAATGAATAAATATTCACGGACATATTACACAGTACTGTTTAATCCAGCAACTCCTTCCTACCTCAAAGAGCGCTTTGAGTTCCTTCACTCTTCTCATATCCTTACTCTTCGCTCCTCCCAAAACCTTCTCCTATAAATCCCATCCCATCACACCACCTTCTACAGCTGCACTTTCACCGTGCAAGCAGTCCGTCTCTGGAATAGTCTGCCGGTGGAAGTACGGAGAGTCAAGTCCCTACCAATTTTTAAAACTATGGTAAAGGAATTCTATCTCGCTAGTCTTATGTAAAACTTTTGCTGTTATTTGTAGTACTGTCCTGCTATTGTTGGTATTTTATTTATGTCCTCTACATATATTGTTATTTAAAAACCTATTTAGAGGCTAAAAATTTCACCCATGCCGGGATTCGAACCCGCAACCTCTGGCTATCCATGCCTATTCCTTAGCACGGGTTAGTGCATTAAAATAAAAATAGTATAATATATTGTTATGCCTATAAATGTATGTATTTATATAAAATATATATCTTTATATCACTTTCTATTTATGTAAGTATATCATTATTTGTATGTATCTATTTAGGGTTAGTATCATTATTATCTTAATTAAGCATGTTGTATTCAAATGCATCTGAAATATTTTGATTTATTTGTACATCTACTTCCTAAACCATTATATTGCTCCAGTCCATTCAAAGGTTGTCTGGAAGAGATCACTTTTAGTGATGAGGCCGCCGTCTGTACTCTTAGGTTAAAAAATATCTGTTTAATTTCCTTTTTTATGTACAATAAAGTGTTCTCTATCTATATATCTACACAGATCTCGTTAGCCCTATACCAAGTACAACTAAATGACTTGTGTTATAGGCTTGTAATAAGCTAACTAGACGATAGATTTATTACAATAAATACATAGATAAAAATAACATCCAAGACCCGAGACAAACTAGAAAAGTTCGTTTCCAAGTTTGACCCGGCCGGAGATTGAACCCGAGACCTTCGGTTTTACAGCAGCGTGCTAAACCACTGCGCCACCGAGGCCGTCGAGAATATAAGTTGTTATCGAATTCTAATGACATATTTTAGGAATAGCATTTTAAAATAAACCTAAAGATTTTATACAAAAAGGTTTTTACCCTGCAGTGAGACATATATTAATTATATGGGTTAGATAAAGAACTGTACAAAACGACACGTAGTCGACTGTGATACTGGATTGGTCATGCTCATTTTGGTTCTCTGACATTATATTTCCGGTGACATACTAACGTACTAAAGTCCATCACATATTGGCAGGGTCGGCCTTAAAATGTCAATCAACTGACCCTGCTCAATCCCGCCAGGCTTTCGAAACAAAACCAAAAGCTAGGACTGTTAAAAAATGTTTAGTTAGATGTTCTTGTTCATTTCGTTTTGTTACAACGAATAAAAAACATTGATATGATTGTCCTGCACTGATTTACAAGCCAAAGTTGAGTTATCGCGATGGCAGGTGAGCCTGGCCAAAACAACGTCTGAGGCAATATTGAATTTCGAGCTTACGCACATAAAAATGTTGAGCGCCCGACCTAACCTATGCAGAAAATTTAGTTCGAGCAATATTCGCTCCCGAGCTAATGGGAGCAAACATCCCTCGAACTTATTGATTGAATCGAACAAGATTGATTGACTACATAACAGTTTTTGTGAGCATACGCTGGGAGTCAATGAAGCGCTCAATATTACCCGAACTACTGTTTCTGGGAGCTATAAGCTCGGGAGCCAACATCGCTTTTACTAGAATTACTGTGTGTAAAACCTTGGAAGCCAATATCGCTCCTACTATAAATACTGTGTCTATAAGCTTGGGAGCCAATATCGCTCCTACTAGATTTACTGTGTGTAAAAGCTTGGGAGCCAATATCACTCCTACTAGAGTTACTGTGTATATAAGCTTGGGAGCCAATATCGCTCCTACTTGAGTTGCTGTGTGTATAAGCTTGGGTGGCAATATCGCTCTTACTTGAGTCACTGTCTGTATAAGCTCGGGAGCCAATATCGCTCCTACTAGAATTACTGTGTGTAAAAGCTTGGGAGCCAATATCACTCCTACTAGAGTTACTGTGTATATAAGCTTGGGAGCCAATATCACTCCTACTTCAGTTTCTGTGTGTATAAGCTTGGGAGCCAATATCGCTCTTACTTGAGTCACTGTCTGTATAAGCTCGGGAGCCAATATCGCTCCTACTAGAGTTACTGTGTGTAAAAGCTTGATAGCCAACGTCGCTCCTACTAGAGTTACTGTATGTAAAAGCTTGATAGCCAATGTCGCTCCTACTAGAGTTACTGTGTGTAAAAGCTTGATAGCCAACGTCACTTCTACTAGAGTTACTGTGTGTAAAAGCTTGATAGCCAACGTCGCTCCTAGTAGAGTTGCTGTGTGTAAAAGCTTGATAGCCAACGTCGCTCCTACTAGAGTTACTGTGTGTAAAAGCTTGGAAGCCAATATCACTCCTACTAGAGTTACTGTGTGTAAAAGCTTGATAGCCAATATCGCTACTACTAGAGTACTGTGTGTAAAAGCTTGATAGCCAACGTCGCTCCTACTAGAGTTACTGTGCACGGTGGTACCGTAGTAGGTCATAGGACTCGGATGGCAATGACTGAGCTAAGCCATGATATCTGGCTCAGTTACCCACAAATTGTCATACTACCTGAGGGTATAAAAGGTTTCGCAATCTATTGTTCCCAACATTCCTTTTTCGGCATCCGAAGTGAACACAAGTAATTAGTCATCAACCTGTTATCACCAAGTGCTTTAATTAGCCCAAGACGCGACGCGTGTGTTTAAGTTCCAACTTGTCTGTGACCTGCTATTTTACAATGGAATTTGAAGTCACAGGTATGTATTATTAATTTACTTTACTATTTTGCCTTTTCCTTCTACATTTTTTTTTTAAATAGAGTGCTACGCCAACGTGGCATTTTTTATGTATTTATGTCTGTATATTTTTTACGTTGAAGCTTTTACTTATGTTTGTACCTACTTGTACCATTCAATTTGGTATAGAAATATGGGTTACAATGTCTACTACTAGGCCTCTCCAAATTTAGCTGCGTCATGCTGCGTCTGTAAGGTGCAGCCAGGTGCTACGCCGCGCGCCTGAACGCGTAGCAGGCGCGTAGCACTTGCTACGAAACATGTATCTATTTTGATCCGCTTTTAACGTATTTTTATTTTGTTTTAGGTACTAGTATTAAGTGTTCTTTCAAAAGAATGCTTGTACTAGATACTTGGCTGTCTATTAAAGACAGCAAATCTGAACTGGAGCGTTGGCATCGAGTTTTTCGAGACCTAATACAATTGCTGCCTGATGTTGAGAATTACATTGCTGATGACTTGGAAAAAAGAGTTACTAAAGTTTGTACAAGATTGGTAGCAATTTGGAAGCAAGTCACGCGCAACCATTCTCGCATGGTCTCTAAGTACGGAGACTGGCTGAACGAAATTGAAGTTTGCGTTCTGCCAACTTGTGCAACAGTAGGGAGCCACAACACCCAACGGCCAGCAGCAGAAGCTTCGACAAGCACCCAACAGCACCAGCACAGGAAGGACTTTGAGGAATGTAGCAAGAGATCAAAACGCCGCAGGCTTGCAGAGTTAAGTAAAGTAGACAGTTCTGCGATAAATTCTTTGTTGGACGATTCTAGTCTATCTAACGCCGCTGCATCTTTAAATTTCAGCACTGACGAAGTCTTGTCTCTTATAAATGAGACAAAACTGACTAAACATCAGTATCTTTTGGTGAAAGACTTCGTTAATGCAAAATCACCTAATGCATTACCATCTTATCAAAAAGTGTTAGAAGCTAAGAAGCGGTGCTATCCATCGCAAGAGTTTATCACGGAATCATCTGCTGAAGTAGAATTACAATCATTGTTAGATCATACTGCTTGCCGGATACTAGAATCCCAAAAACCCGTTTTGAATAATATTGACCCTAATAAAGAATTTGTTTTGATTGGAAAATGGGGTTTCGATGGGAGTACGGGGCACAGCGAATATAAACAGATTTTTGGAGATTCTGGTATCGATGATGATGGCAGTATGTTTGTTACTTCATATTGTCCTCTTCAATTGGTTTGTAAGTCCAATACCTCCGACCCAGATCAAATAGTTTGGAAAAATCCGCGCCCTTCTTCCACCAGGTATTGTAGGCCTATTCGATTCCAATTTGCCAAAGAATCCAAAGACCTTTCTGTGCAAGAAGAAGCTTATTTCAAGACTAAAATTGATAGTTTACAACCGACTTCTTTCACTCACGGTGAATATGAAATAAAAGTGCAGCATTCTTTACAATTAACCATGGTTGATGGTAAAGTGTGCAGTGCTCTGAGCGATACATCTTGTAGTAGATGTTATATTTGTGGTTCAACTCCAAAAGAGATGAATGACATTGATAAATCGCTGAGCAAAACTGCAGATAGTGGTACCTATCAATTTGGACTATCTCCTCTTCACTCGTATATCCGATTCTTCGAATATTTAATTCACGTTTCTTATAGATTAGACATAAAGAAATGGCAGGTACGTTCTTCAGACGAAAAAGCTCTTCTTGCACAAAAAAAACAACATGTGCAGCAACAGTTTAGGCAGAAACTTGGTCTAATAGTCGACAAACCGCGAAGTGGAGGAAGTGGCACATCTAACGACGGAAACACTGCCAGAAAGTTTTTTTCTAACTCAGCGGTTTCAGCGGAAATTACTGGATTAGATAAAATCCTTATTGACAGATGTCATAATCTGCTGCAGTGTCTTTCGTCGGGATACAAAATTAATAACGCCACTTTTAAAGAGTATTCTCTAGAAACAGCACGTAAACTTGTTGCTACCTATCCATGGTACAACTTGCCATCGTCTGTACATAAGGTCCTCATTCATGGGTCGGAAGTAATTGAACACGCATTATTGTCAATAGGTGAGCTTTCGGAAGAGGCCGCCGAATCTTGCAATAAATTAATCAAACTCTTCAGGCGTGACAACACGAGGAAAATGTCTCGGGTTGTCACAAACACCGACTTGATACATAGACTTCTCCTTAATTCGGATCCTTATATTTCTAGTTTAAGAAGGTTACCACAGAAGAAGAAGTCTATTCTATCAAAAGAAGTATTAAATTTGTTGTCGGTTTAGGAAAAAATGTAAAAAATAAGATAGGTATTTATGTTATTTTTTACATAACTCCTATTATGTAAATATAATATTTTTTGTCCAATTGTGTGTTTGTACTTAGATGTTAGTTAAGTATTTACTTTATTTGTAATATAAAATGTAAATAGTAAGGTTTAATAGTTATTAAGTTGCAAACCTTCTTTTAAGTGTAATAAAAATGCATAATTTTGTAAATAAAATAAGCTTTTTAAGATTATTTTGTTTTTTTTTTATTGTGTTATGGCTTAAAGTATTACAAAACACCATAATAATAATAATCAGCTATGACAACGACAGTCATTATTATCGCGAAACCCTATGACCGCTACTCTTAGGGCGTGGAACCAGTGTGCTGTGTGTAAAAGCTTGATAGCCAACGTCGCTCCTACTAGAGTTACTGTGTGTAAAAGCTAGGGAGCCAGCATCGCTCCTACTAGAGTTACTGTGTGTATAACCATGGGAGCCAATATCGCTCCTACTTGAGTTGCTGTGTGTATAAGCTTGGGAGCCAATATCGCTCCTACTTGAGTTGCTGTGTTTATAAGCTTGGGAGCCAATATCGCTCTTACTAGAGTTACTGTGTGTATAAGCTAGGGAGCCAATATAGCTCCTACTAGAATGATGCATGAACTCGGGAGCGAATATCGCACACAGAAGAGGCGTACAGAAACGGTCATTTGGGTGATATTGAGTGCTTTTTTGGGTCCCGTGCTTGTGCACACAGAAAATGTAGTTCAAGCGATATTAGCCCCCGTGCTTCGACATCATAAAATAAATAAAATATAAACCCACGTATGACTTCACTGCTGGGGCACGGGTCTCTTCCTGAAGCCCCTATGCTTATGCACACAGAAACAGTAATTTAATTGATATTGAGCGCTTCATGACTCCTAAGCCAACCTGTACAGGAAAAGTGGCCCGGGCAATACTGAGCAATCCGTTGACTACCAAGAGACGCAAAAAGATATAGAAACGCGTGTGCAAATTCAATTCGTCTTCAGGTTCAGTATGATAAGTGGGATATCCCATGAATCAGTTTAAGATCTACAAATCCTCTTCATTGATTGAAAATATCGTCTTATTCTTTGTGTTCTTGATAATCCTCAGCAATTACCAGCAGTATGCTTCAGATCGTCGATTCAGTGATCTGGTAGGCGTAGGCACGGATTGTTTTGCAACTAGCAAAAAGTAACTGCAAAGCAATCCTTGCCTCGTTGGTCAAGTAGCCGTTAGGGTGCTTGGCTACCGAGACAGAGGTCGTTGGTTCGATTCCCACTGGGAATCACCGTACATTTGTACAAGTGGCTACAGTCTGGGTGTATTCATGTTTGTAACATGACTTGTTAAGATACTACAAAGTATCCTAGTTTGGGACCAGGTCAAGTGAAAGTGTTGTGTAATTAATATTATTAATTAAAACTGTTTATATACGGATGTATGCTCGTTTATTACATTTTTACAATTTTCCGACGTTTCGGCACTTTTTCAGGTGCCGTGGTCCCCGATGACTGCGGTGACGGGCGTCTTTTAGGGCAGTCATCCGGGACCACGGCACCTGAAAAAGTGCCGAAACGTCGGAAAATTGTAAAAATGTAATAAACGAGCATAAATCCGTATATAAACATTTTTAATTATGTCTACTGCTCGTGTTAACCTTAGAAAATACTATAACATTATTAATATTATGTATCTTATATCACTCGACAGAAATTCCCATCAGAGTTCGTGGTGTACGTGTTGAGCCTTATAGAGGCATTTGATAGTAGGTAACGTGCCAAAACTCAAAAGGATGTTAAATTTCCGAGCTGAAGGCCAATTATGGCTGAGGGCCAATGACAAGGCAAGTTTTTAAATGGTTAATAAAAGTTTAAACGCCCGCTTTAACTCCGAAAACGGCTAAAATGCTACAGATAGCTCCTAAGTGGGAGCTTAACTTCATATTCATTAACAAAATTTTCCAGCCACATAAATCTGATTCACAGATTAGTTTAATGCTTCTGCTGCAATGCTGTTAGTATATTTTGTAGTGATAAGCAAAATTATTTTCACACCTTGTGGAAAATCCGCATAACTGATACTAATTTCAATACATGTTAGTTTTTTGCCATAGAAATAACTTGACCAACTAAAAACATAGAACACACACTTTTTTTCGTAAATTACTCAGATACTTAAGTTTAACTTTATCAAAAGCCATAGAACAAAATTTTCTAATGACGTGAGGCTCTAATCGATGCAAATAGTTAACGATTTTTGAAAATAACCAATCAAGTCAAATTTGTTTCGATTATATTGGCATAGCACTTATTACAGATAACAAATACTTAAAAACGGTTAAGTATGTGTTGACCTCCCTAAGCTGAATTAAAACAAAAGAGCTAAGAATTCCAAGTTAATAAATTCCACTAACATTTACATACTGGCACAACATTTCTAGCCCCACACTAGGATATCCTGTGTCGTGTGGGTAGCAGAAACAGCGACATCACAAACATGTAAACATCCAAGACATGGGGTGTTTTTTTTTGCCCCCAACCGTCGATCGAACCCGGGACCTCTCGCATGGTAGGCAGTCGTCAAAATTTTGTTCAAATATTTTTTGAGAAAACAAGAAATAAAATGCAGGGTGTAACAAAGTCACGAGTAGACCCTCATTCGATTTGTTTGTCATCGAGGAACAAAACTTCGAAATCGTATTTTTTTATTCCCTTATAATTTCATACTAAAATCATAGCTCAAAAAGCGATATTAAAATGTATGGAACAGCTGATATTTAAAGTTTTCCTCGTAGTTGTGATTCGAACTGACCATTTTATAGACCGTTTTATTACTCCGTAGAACCAATCTGTATTTTTCGAGGAAGTTTTTTTTGCACTGACTGTGTGACTTACTGCTACAAATTCAAATAAAAGTAAACAAACCCGACAAAATGTTGACGTAATACAAATAATCCAGGTTGCTTCTTTCCACTTACCTCCCAAAGTTATGGAAGTATGTCATATACAAACGCCAGTAAACTAGTGAGGTGGGCTCAACATTTCATTTCCCTCAGAGATCTCACTACCAGTGTGCCTGGGCCTAAAGATAAAAAAAAACTTTTATAATAACAAAAAACCTGACTGCTAAAAGATCTTGAACAAAAGCAAAATTTATTTATTTATTTAATTTATTTTTACATTTGGAGATCTTACAGCTTGTAGTTAAAATATAGAAAGTAAAATAATACAATAAAGCCATGGGTTAGTCTCGTAGTTAGCACTAAATTTAAAGGAAAGGGGTTCTAATTTTTAGTTAAAGTTCATTGTTATACTTCAATGTTAAAAATATTTATAATTTTGATTGATACGGAACTAGACGATGACGATGATACTATCCGATTTGCTGTATTCTTAACCTAAGCAAGTGGATCTCTCGTTCAATTCCCTATAGATAAATTAGTCTGGTTAATTATTTTTAATGGCATAATCCTAGCCTACATCTGCCAATTTCTTTGTTTATGCAACGTTATATATTTATTTATTAATACTTGGAAAACCAATAGCTTTAAGACTTTAAGTTAATTACAGATTTTTACTTATATACCACAGATTAACCTAAATAAGCTAGATTAAGATTGATATTTAGATATCTTACTTAACCCACCACAGATAATTCGACCAGTTTAATAAAATAACATTTCAGTTCTTATTTTATTGATCAGAAATAAGAATAGATGTACACTCGAGAAACTTTTCACCCCTTCTGACGACATCAGTGTAAGCAATAATATTAACATTAACGCCACACTAGAACCTACATATTTTGCTTCTTAGCGTATATTTATGGTAGCAGCGAGCCCTAAGTTGCAACTTAGAGCTGAAACTGTAGCTAAAAAGAAACTATTTCGAACAATACACCTGGTAATAATGTCTTTATGTCGTATTTTGCGAATGCATGTTTTCTATGACTGTCGATATTGCTGATGTTTCTTTCTTTATCTTTGCTTTTTTTTTGTAAATGGAGATTTATAATTGGCCTTTAGCTATTAATTTATTTTATGTACAATTGTGATGCAGCTGTTAATCTTCCCAACAGAAATAAATAAATTAATAAAATAATACTTTGTTCATTTACACAGATCCTAGTGCACCTTACTCTCTAGATAAACTAGATTTACCTTTCATTATCTTTTACCATTCACCTACACTAGTTAAATAATAATGAGGTGATCGCGCAGACAGACGCAGTGCCCGAGATACATGCTTTGATAGAGTCTACCAAAAGATTCCTTTGTAACATACAGAGTGCTTAGTGCGAGTTTGACAGATCCTATCGAATAACTTTACTACCGCGTTAATCGAGCATTGAGTAGTGAGTATGAGTTAGTTAACCGTTCAAACTGGCAAAACGCTGTCACAGTACAACTCGCACTCGCGTTTATTCGTGTTTTGGCTGGTAAACGTGTTCACTTCTCAACGTAAACCATTACAACTCGCACTCAGCAATTTTAATTTCCATACTTGTCGCTAGGTGGCGCTTCCTCGATGCCATAGAAATGTGAGTTTACGTTAACGCGATCGAGTAGTTAAAAAACTCGCACTAAGCCCTCAGGCCACAATGCTCACGCTTAAATTTACAGATGACGAGAAAATCATTATAGATAGTATTTCTTAATGATTCGCAATACTCTTACATACTTATACGAGTATATTAAACAGGTCAAATTGCGATTATTTATTAGGTAACATATTTTAAACTTTCGCGACTTGTACACATAGAATATTTTCGGGGCTTAATTGCGTAGTAATTTATTGCTATTTTACCTCGACGTTTCGACGACGTTACAGTTACAGTAGCAATAAATTACTACGCGATTAAGCCCCGAAAATATTCTAACTATATTTATTAGGTAATAATAAATAATTGCGATTTGACCCGTTTAATATATAACTATCATTAAAGATATCTTCATAATCCGGTTAAATGTATCCGACACTATATGCGAAACATAGTTCATCTATATTGAACTATATAATAAGTCCCACAATTACGATAAGTTTGACACCTGTATATAATATCGGTTTAAGGATAAAACAGAACGAAAAAAAAACAGCAAAAAATACTTTATATTTCTCACTACAAAACGTTTGTTGTAGTGAGGAATGTAAAATAATATTAATTAATAACATGACATACAGGCACATACATTGCTTCTGGCCTCAAACTAGGATACCCCGTGTCGTAGGAACTAGAAACAGCGACATCAAAAACATGTAAACATCCAAGATCTGGGGTTGTTTTTGTCCCAAGCCGGGGTTTGAACCCAAGAGGTCCCCTTGCGGCATGAGGACAAACCCATGAATTCTTGAAAGTTAAGTCCCTGGCAGGCGACGTGATTCTCACTCTTTTGTGCCTTAGCCAACAAATAATAAAATTTCATGAACATCATACAATATTTATTTACGTTAATACTGAGACTCCCCTGCACTTCTTTCTTTCTTATAACATATCCGTTCTTATAACATATAACATATCCGAATGGCACCACAGGCCACATGCAAATGTTATCGAGAGCTGTTTTTGTCCCTAGCCGGGTATTGTCCGAATCCGAGACCTCTCGCAAGGTAGGCAGATGCCTACCGCTGCGCCGCTGAGACCATCGAGTAAATCTTGATGAATAAAACTTTTATGACCTCGGCGGATTACGTAAAAACATAACGATTACGCAAACACACATTACGTAAAAATTGCAAACTATTAGCTTCCAAAGAGGACGGACGGACAGACGGACGGACCTCTGCATACTACTCGATTTAAAGTACTATTGGTCCAATTAAAACGTTACCTATTTAACTAGTCAATTAATTACAACAGAGTTGTTAGTCAAACGTAATTAATTTTCAATTATTGTGAAAATTGCTTGCAATTTATGTTTATTTGTAAATTTATAGAAAGGCTGAAAAACGACAATGTAGCTCTAGTTGACGACGCGTTGAGATTTAGGTCGAATGTAAGTAAAAATATTATATACAGGGTGCCCTACTTTAGAGCAACTTTAACTCTTTATTATTCTTTTTCCCGGAGTTTATGTTATGTTACCTACATGTTTTTTTTTTCAGGATAAAAGTAGCTATATGCCATCCTAGAGATATGACTGATCATCAACCCTTTGTATATCCCCACTGCTAGGGCACTGGTCTCTTCCTGCATAGCAGGAAGGTTAGGGGGCCAAGTCGGAGTTAGTGAAGGATCGCAAGAGAGTGGTAAGTTTAAAAAAGTATTTTTCTGAATAATTGCTTACTGTCGGTTGGTTAGACTACGATTATTGATTGACAGTTAATTGTAAAAAGTCCGTACGGCCTAAATCTACTGAATTTGAAATGTAAGGAACCACAAATTAGAATTTATTTAGGTTTGACCAAGCCTGTCGAATAGGTATAAATTCTCTCTCACTCTCTAGTCTTTAAAAAACAAGACCGAGTTTATTAGTAAAATTGTGTGCACTGTCTATCCTGTCTTTGTTTAATTTATTGTATTTTATTATTTTTCACAATGTGTAATTTTTAATATGGATTTTTATTTATTTAAAATAAAAATATTATTGTTATAAATGCAATGACTTAGGACCAATATAGTAAAATAAAATCAATGCCGTTTCAATGTAATTTAAATCAATAGATACATAGAATATTCTTTTTTGTACACAGAATAAAAATATACAATATTATAACACTGTGCCAACGCAAGCCAACCCGGCGACAAAAGAATTTTCAGATCTATCAAACAATTAACACGCTTAATTTGAATGAATAACAAGGACTAGAATAATAACGGGCTGCGATCAATATAATTTGCTCATAAATATTTTTATATGTATAAGACATATTCTGTAACCTGCCATTCACATTATATCAGCTTCACGAATAGAAGGTTGGCTTGTTGAAAATTGCCTAAGGGACAATGGTCAATAAAATTTCAAACTACTTCAATGATCCTAACTATCCATCTTTAGGTACGGTGGTGAAATTACTAAAACTGACACGTTTATGGGCACCTTCAAGAACAAAATTTCACGATTGCCTCTACCTCTTTTTCCTGGCGTTTTCGACAATTTTACTTCTAAATCAATTAATTTTCTTAATAATTACGAGACAAGCTGAAATGTTCGGGAGTTTCATTCAATATTCAGTTTATAATATTGGCGTCATCAAAATCCTCTCGTACCACGTGTGGCATAAGAAGTGGGAATACATAATAGAGAAACTATCGAAAATTGAAAAAGAATTTCAAATGGACCCAATTTGTAACGAAGTTTTAAAAAAGTACAAAAATTGGGGGCATACCTTAATTCTTCGTTTTTACGTCGTGGCAGCCTTAACAAGTGTTTTAGTTTTTATCAAAACCTGGTACTTTACTTTAATGGCAACTATTTACGATGTTCCGAGCAACTCACGTTCTAAAGTACTCTTTATTTGGTGGCCATTCAATCAAGAGTCAAATCTAGGATTCTTAGCAGACTTGTTGCTGCAAAATGTATACGCTTTTACGACTGCCGTTTACGTTACCGCATGGGATTCACTCCTTGTGCTTATAATGGTGGTTTTTGCTGGTCAAATGCAATTGGTGAAGACGAAGTTTAAGCACGGTCTCGATTCTGGTAGTCTGCTGGAGCAGAAGGAAAGAATGATATCGTGTCATCAGACTTACTTGACCATACTGCAGTAAGTATTGTCAAAGAGTGTATTTGTACAATGTTCAAAAATCATACTGAAATTTCATGCAATAAAAAATTATTCCATGATATTTCAGTGGGATTTTTCCTTCAAATAGGTAATGTTTTAGCACAACGAAAGGCAAGATAAAATGATACCCAAAATAGGCGTGCGTAAATGGGGGTAGAATAGGAGTTTGTTGGTTGGTTTTTTTGTTTGTATGTATGTATGTATGTATGTATGTATGTATGTATGTATGTATGTATGTATGTATGTATGTATGTATGTATGTATGTATGTATGTATGTATGTATGTATATATGTATGTATCAGTGTGTGTGTGTGCGTGTGTGTGTGTGTGTGTGTCTGTGTGTATATATATATGGCCCTAGCTACGAAAAAAATAATAAAGCGACCGAATTGAGTTTTTACTGTTCTTCAAAGAGACGTATCAGGATAAGTGCTGTTAAGTGCCCAAAACTGGTATTTGTCGCGTCCTGCGGTACGTAGGCATGATTTTTGTAGCTATGCGTATTTCGATACTCATTCGATACAGTTAGCGAATGGTATGAATATTATGAATAACTTTGGAAAACAAAGTCTTAGTACATGCCGGGATTCGAATGCACAGCCTTCCAAATAAGAAACCTGCATTACACTGAACTGGTACCACCGCTTTGCTAGTGTTTGGAATAAAATCGCCTATTTTTCAGGCTCCATCAAATCTGCAACTCGTTGCTGTCGCCAATTTTATTCGTACATCTCCTTGTCGTGTCTTTAAATATTGCTGTTTCAATCAGTAATATGGATCCGGTAAGTTAATTACATCCTTTAACTATAGTTCGTAAGGAAAAATAATCTTTTTTATATAATTCGATTCTTACAAAACAATCTTGATAAGATGTAATATAGATGGTGAAAATTAAGACATTTATTTTTTTAATGCACTAACCCATGTTAAGGACAATTTTAAAAACCTAGGGGCGAAATTTATTTTTAAAATTATTCTTACCACGGATTAGTGCATAAAATAGTATATTGCATTACAAGTGCGGAAAGGCTGTCATTGCAAAGAGTTCCGACAAATGACTACCCGAGCCGAGGCGCAGCCGAAGGCGAGGGTTGACAGTCGGAACAAGTACTGAACGACTATATTTAATCTATTTGCGAAAAAAATAAGCAATTTATTAAAATAAAATTATTTGGAAAATGGCGCCAACCGTAAAAGAATATAAGCAGAGATTTTTTTTTCTTCACCCATTCTGGTAGGCAAAGGGAACTATGCCCATACAGCCAAGTCTTCAGTAGATTTTTTTTATTGATATGAAATAAAAATGAAATTTAATGAGGTGAAATGAATGAAAACCTATTTATAAAGTAATGAAACAAAGTAGTAGCTTCTTTTTCGAAATATATGTATTTGCATATATCATATTCTTTTTCAAATCATTAATGTGAAATAACAATGTGCTTTATTCCTCACAGATAAATTCTTTAGCAATAACAGTCAAATTCGGTCTATTATCTGTGGTTTTATTATAAATCATAGAGCAGTGCACGGAGTATGACAGTTGTTCCAACTATATTTGACCTAAGGAAAAATACCCATTCTATGACTTTTTTTTAATAAAAACTTCATGGTTGTTTTTTTTAATAGACATTATTTTGACAGTTAGGAAAGAGGACACATTAAAAAAGCACGAGTGTGTAATAGCCCACATCCCGCACGCTATACGTCCCTGCAATACGCCACTTTTTGAGCAACTGTATTAAAAAAGAATATAAGCATGTGGGTACAGCGATATCATTCCGATGTAAAACCTCACTGCAAAGTAGGTACTCGGGGCTGCAAGTGATACAAATTACTTCAGCCAGATGTTGCTGCCTGTACGTAAAACAGAGAGTAATGTAAAGAGGTTCGAAATTTCACTGGTGTCGGTGAGTCACTCATTAGCTCAGTTGGAAGAGCGCTGGCATGGTTAGCCAGAGGTCGCGGGTTCGAGTCCCGGCATGGGTGGAATTTTTAGCCTCTTCATAGGTTCTCACAATATGACTTGTAATATAAAATCACGATACATCACAAGAGTTCTTTGCCCGAAGAGATACTAGAATTAAAATTTGAAGATTACTTTGTGTTTTTTATTGCTCTCCACAATGTTATCTTTATATTTGCAATATTGACAACATTAAAATCTTAAATAAAATTAACTAGCCATCATCTTTTTCTTCAGGCTATATTAGTCCACTGCTGGACATATAGCCCTCCCCTAATGAGTGCCATAGCGCTACGTTATGCCAAGGGGGGGGGGGGGTTAATGCGCTGGGCATGCGGGTTGGGGATCGCAGTTTGGTGGAATTGTACTGCAGGGGGCGCTGCTGCCTACCCCCCCGGTTTGTGTCCCTTAGTCGCTTTTTACGACACCCGCGGGAATAACTTGGGTTGGTGCTATTTTCTAGGCTGACACACACAGCAGCCCCCACTAGCCATAACAAATTTAAAAAAACTGCTACGACATCATGGCTGCCGCTGGGAAGGGTCCTCAGTGTGTTGGCTATTTTATCCTACTTTTGTGTTGTATTTATTTGGGTCACAATAGAAATTCCTTTTTTTCCCTATCAGTTTCACTTCATTTTTGTAAACAAAACTGATGTTTATTATGTAAACAAAGAATAATAATAATATTATTGTTACAGAGTAATCCAGGAATGTTTATAAATGGTCTCTTATTTATGATTGGACAGCTAATCCAAATAGTTTTATATTATTGGCATGGCAACGAGGTGATTCTGCAGGTAAGTATATAGAAGGGTTCGTTGTCAACCCTTGTATGTCCCCACTGCTGGGGCACGGGTCCCTTCCTGCATCGCAGGAAAGTTAGGCCATACTCCACCACGGGGGCAAAGTCCGGGTTGGTGGAGGATTGTAAGACAGTGGCAGGCCTTACTGTCAGATTTTATCAAGCCGCCCATAAGGCATCTGACATTGCTAAAGGCCTGCCATTACATGAAAGCCGGCACCAACGGCTAAACGTGCCTTGCATAGCATGGAAGAGGAAAAATGCCAATAGCGGTAGTCACTGGACGCTTACTTATCCTGTACCTGATCGCGCCTGTCGTGACTGATTATACTATTTTTATTTATAAGCACTAACTCGTGCTAAGGACAAATTTAAAAACCTATTTAGAGGCTAAAAATTTCACCCATGCCGATTGATTCGAATCACTCGGTTCGCCTAGGCCACGAGCGCTTATAGAAAAGTTAAGTTTTCTATTTATCTATTAAGTAATTTATACATGTAATAGCTGATTCCTGTTAATTGGCCTACAAACTATTCTGAGATCTACCAAATGTATATAATATAAATACTACAAATGTAAGCACCTACAGAAGTATTTCTTAATGATTCGCGACACTCATACATAGATAGATAGAATATGTTTTATTACATAGTTATTTGTATAGTATTTTCTAAGGTTAACACGAACACTAGACATAATTAAAACTGTTTTTATACGGATTTATGCTCGTTTATTACATTTTTACAATTTTCCAACGTTTCGGCACTTTTACAAAACGTTGGAAAATTGTAAAAATGCAATAAACGAGTATAAATCCGTATAAAAACAGTTTAAATTGTAGTGATTTGTATTTACTTAGTGCTGCATTCCACTTACTTGAAAGCTTGAAACTATCCTCTCTGAAATTCTTGGGTTTTTCTTTTTAATTTCTATTGCTTCCCGAACGTTTCTTCGATAATATACTGCGATAACACTGCTGATCGGTTGAGAAAACTAATAAATAATCGCGATTAGACCCGTATAGTATATATATCTAAGTACACAAAAATTTGTGCGAAAACCCGATGTGCGAGTCCGAGTCGCGCTTGTCCTGTTTTTTACATTAGATGTTATTTATTTATTTTATGCCACACCTGGCAATAAAGTGGCTTTTTCCGCACGCTGCGCGTACGGAAAAAACCGCTTTCTGGTCAAGTGTAGACATTAGAAGATGTACACAACACGGGAGGTAATAAAGAAAGCTCTCGATCGCATATTTACGTCCCTCGCTTGCAGCACGGGCCGCAAACTTCTGCGATCGAGAGCTTTCTTTGTATTACCACCCTAGTTCTGTAATGTACTATTATATATTACATCGGGAACAATAATGACGGAATAACACATTTGGGCTACGTAAGTACACTGTGTTACACACTCCTAAAGGGAAGTTAAATACTGGTTAACATCGACACACTTTAAATTCAGTCAAATTACGCACTCTGCATTATGTACAGATTTTTCTCCTTTCTGACAGAGCATCGTCGACATGTTCGCCTGTAAAATGTAATTACGCTCTTATGATTAGTTCCGGATAATCGATGTGTTAATTTGATGTACTTTTTTATGTCGCCTATGAACGTTCCTTTGCAGGCACATGCCTTCTCTCAAGGAGAGTGTATAGGCCTAATTACCACCATTCTATGAATTCGTACAAATACATTGAACTGTCATAAACTACATACACCTATGTCGTTTTATAATCTGTAATGTTATAGTAGAAATTTCGGCCCAAAGGGTGCTTTACACAGTATTTGACCGCGGTTCTGGCAAACCTATTATACCTTCAAGGATCTTCTTGTAGAATCGTAGAAAATGCCCCATAAAGGATGTATTAACCCTTGCCAGTCTAAATCTTGGAAGTTTACCTTTTTTTGGACTTACATTGTGTTGGCTAACCACCGTTTTAAATTTTGTTACATTATTTCTGAATTGTCTTCTATCTATTTTATTACATATCCGAAAACAAATGCGCTTTCTGCACAAACACATAATACATAATTATGTCTATATACATAGAACTGAGTCTGACTAGCAAATGTCTAGTTTCCATTAATTGCAAAACTTCACTGGAGTCAAGCACAACAAGCAATCCTTGTACAGTCTGTTAGCTTTTAGAATATAGATAATATAAGAATATTCTTTATTGTACACACCAGAAAATAATTACAGAGACAACACCAATACCTCGGGCTCTAGAGTAGGCTTCGGTTTTCGCCAAAAGCACACCAGTGTAATACTACTTCCTGCTCTGTATAAAACTTTTCTTCGTTATCAACCCTTGTACATCCCCACTGCTGGGGCACGGGTCTCTTCCTGCATCGCAGGAAGGTTAGGCCATACTCCACCACGGGGGCCAAGTCCGGTTTCGTGGAGGATTGTAAGACAATGGCGGGCCTTACTGTCAGAAGTTATCAAGCCGCCCATAAGACCTCTGACATGGCTTAACGACTGCCATTATATGACAGCCGGCACCAACGGCTTAACGTGCCTTACGAAGTACGGAAGAGCTCGGAAAAATGCCACTAGCGTTAGTCACGGGACGCTCACCCATCCTGTACCTGACCGCGCCTGTTGTTGCTTAACCAAGTGATTGATTCCAATCACTCGGTTCGCCTAGGCCACGAGCGATTTTCTTTACTGTTTTGAAAATAAATGTCAAATTAAGTGTCATATTAGTTCCGATATTTTTTTACACGAATATATCCGATAGTAGCCGAGGTAGGTATATCCTAAAAGCTAACAAACTGTACAAATGTTTTCTGTTTCAGAGTGAGCTAGTGAGTTACAGCGTGTTTGAGAGTGACTGGGTCAACATGGATTTGAATACAAAACGACTCATTGTTTTACTGTCGTTGTCCACAATGAAGCCTGTGTATTTTTCTGCTGGGCCATTTAGTAAGGTGTCTCTCAGCACCTTTATTTCTGTGAGCATTTCGAAATCCTTAATAAACTCTAGCTCTCAAATTAATTCCGAAATCACTACTTCTTCTTTGTCAGGCTATATTATGTAGTCTACTGCTGGACAGTGGACTACATAATCACTACTTGAATTTCACAAATACTTGAATTCCAAGACGGTGAACCTAGAATTATGTTACAAATGTGTAGTGCTTACGAAAGTTTAGTTTCAAAAACCCTAAAGCGTAAACTTAAACATTTCTGAGCGTAGGACTTTAACCAACGTAAAATAAGGATGGATAACCATTGCAACTTTTTGAATGTTGGTGAATGCTGAATGTTAAAGTTGCATGAAAAGTGAAGGATAGTACCTATGATAACTTTGAGTAACTAGGGTCACAACCCTTACTTAAGTTTCTATACCTGAAGAGTCCCAATGACCCCTATTAATAAGTGTATGACACTATTAATAAATGAGACCAACAGTGAGTTCCACAATTGCTAACGGTCTCCAAGACAATTAAAAAAAGTTTTTTTTCTTTATTCGTAATATTATTATCTTTATTGTGGTATCTGTGTGCAAGTTCGACTCGCACTAGGCTTTTTCTTTTATAATTTTACAATCTATCTATGAACGTTGCATCATTAAAAATATTAAAAGTTAACACAAAACTAGCCGTAATATAGGATAAAAAAGCAATGATTTATTGTTCCTTTTGCTTTCAGATTCTTCGAGCATCTTACAGTTTCTATACTTTATTGAATGAGACTCAACATTAATCATTTATTTAGCTGTAATAGAGCACGTAGTTTACAAATATCCTAGTAAAAATCTGCACAGGTTACATGTAGTTTCATTCTCTACGAAAAACATTTGGACCAATCAATGAATCAGTCCGTATTAATCCACTACCGGATATAGACTGCCCGTAGGTACAATCCTAATACAATCAATGGCCCGTAACATGCTTTAGATCATCGGACAGGCTGCTGAAATATGACTATTGAATAATTACAAAATAATTTACATATCTCTTGCTCTGTAAGTAGTCACTTACTTCCCTGAATGCCAGGGTGTATGGATATCATTACAGCATAGGTTTCAAAACATACCATGTTATGTTAACATTACAGCATAGGTTTTGGAATTTGAAAAAAGAACTGTCGTACTCATACTGTAAGACGATATTTTTTAAAAGTTAATATTTTTTTTTGGGTATCGATTATTTACTCTAATCGGAATCGAGACAATTTATATTAGAATTTATGAAGATTTTATTTTAAATATGAAGAAGAAGAAGAAGAAGAAGTATATTTATTTACGAACACAATACTAAAAAACGGACACAAGTAAAAACAATAGAAACAATTATACGTAAAAATTAAAATAAAAACAACAATTATAAACATAAAACAACAGTAATGACAGATATTGGTTTTCAGTATTGAGTCCCTAAAGTGGACTCGACTCAGCATGTGTTGCGGGAGTGTTACCTACCCACAACTCTGGTATTCTGTCGAGACCACGTTGCGGTCAGTTAGATTCGCGGAGATTAAAAGGACAAAAAACTGTGCTATGTGTTAGTGTTATATGTACGAGTATATATAAGATGCAGGTGTGATTACGTGTAAATATGGGTGATGTTATACAAAATATAAAAAAAAAAAATATGTATGTAATCAGATGAAAAAGCGGTGTTCAAAGCAAGGGATTAAAGGTGATATAAAGGTAAAATAGGCAATATACAGACTATACTTAGAATAATATACTAGAAAAAAAAATAGAAGAGATATATAAAAAGATATATATAATTTATTTATCTTACCAGATCATAATCAGATTAGCAGCGACTCACGACCAGCCCCTTTTGAATATCAAGCATATACTTTTTGTAAAGTATTTTAAACCGGAATTTGCTCTTACAGTCTCGAATAGGCGGTGGAATGTTGTTCCAGCATTTTGTCGCTGCATATCGGAAACTGCCCCGAAAAGCTGCCGTCCTATGTGTCGGAATACTAAGTGGTACCGTGACTCTTCTTACCCTCTCTGCCTGACTCGAGTGACGCCACGTTAGTTTGGCGTATAAGTAAGACGGATTTTGCGACCCTATAACACCGAATAACGATATAAAAATATCGAACTTTTTATTTCGCAGTCACATCGTTTGTTAATTGAAATCGATTTAAAAATCAAACTTGCGTGCCATAAAATCGTGAAAAGTAAAAAAGTCAGTCGACTAGCTAGGCGCGAAAGTATTTTTTTTTTTGTGTTTTGGAGTTCTTTCTCAAAAATTTTGAAAAATGTCAAGTCAAAAAAAAAGTCAACCTGCTTTCTTGTTTTTTTACTTACCTCACAATCGATATGTAAAGAAGAGTGTTTATCTCAGGTGTAAGCATCAATTGCATACTCGGGCTAATTAGCGCCCTCGCTGCGCTCGGGCGCCAAAAACCTCATATGCAATTGATGTCATACAGCCCTTGGTTAACAATCTACTATTAAACTAATACTATGTTCACATAGAACTTGTATTAGTTTAAAAACATTGTAAAAGCATAATATCACAAACAATGCTAATTTTTAAAAACTATTTTGAGGCTAAAAATTCCACCCATGCCGGGACTCGAACCCGCGACCTCTGGCTAACCGTGCCACCGCTCTCCCAACTGAGCTATGGGCGACTTACCGGCATCAGTGAAATTTCGAACCTCTTTACAATACTATCTGTATTACGTACAGACAGCAATATCTGGCTGAAGTAATTTTGCATCACTTGCAGTCCCGAGTACCTACTTTGCAGTTATTTTTTACATCAAATTGTGCAATATTACATTCTTACTGCAGTCGCTGTTAGTCTTATATAACAAAGAGGAAAGATGACTTGAAAGCCCGTCTACGTGCTGCAATCAATTATACATTATATTGACGGTATGATCGCATGTCTGCAATGTGGCACTACTTGTACAAAAAGAGTTAGGTATGCGAGGCATGAAGGTATGAAGTACTTGTGGCCTATTTGAGCCGAGTGATCAATCACCTGAGTTAAGCAACAACAGGGCGCGTTCAGTACATGGATGGGTGACCGTCTATGGCTAGTGGCACTTTTCCGAGTCCTGCAAGGCAGGTTAAGCTAGTGGAACGTTTTATAACTTTTATAATTAATAAATAAACTCTGGAACGACTTCAGGTGTGATTTTATTTGTAGATTTATAGTAAATTTAAAACAACAAACTGGATAAAAACGGAGAAGCAGGTAAAAAGTCAGATCTGGTCAAAGGGTAAAGTAGTAGTCGATGAAAAATGAGGGAAATCGAAGAATGAGTGACAAAATTTAAATATTTGAAAATGATAGATAGAAAAAGAAATAAAAATGGTGTAAAGAGGTTTGCACCGTTACAAGCTGTTGGTGTCGTTAAGCCATGTCAGAGGCCTTATGGGCGGCTTGATAACATTTGACAGTAAGATCAGCCACTAGCCTTGCAAGCCTTGACCAATCCAGACTTCGCCCCCGTGGTAGAGTATCGCCTAAACCTTCCTTAGGAAAGAGACCCGTGCCCCTCGGTGGGGACATAATAAGTTGATAAATAAAGAGAAAATTGATAAAAAAGGGACAGTACGATTTCCGTATACATTTGTAGGTATACTTATTATAAATAGTTCTGCAAGCGTAATCCAAGCGCAAAGGAGATGGTATCAAAATTGACCCAGAAATCGATACGAACGAACTGTATGCCAATCGATTAATCAGAAAGAGCGAAATAACTCTACCCAAGTCGCAGACCCCAAATCTATGGGGTATCGGAGCTACGGGCTAACAAAATCTGCACGAAAAATCATTATCTCCTAAGGATTTTCTTAATACTAGTAACAAAATCAGTTATGCTGGCGACTGTACTGATATACTGATGACACTATAGAAGCTATATATATTAAAGGCACTAAAAATATATATTGGTGAGCAGTCGACACCACGTTTCAGCTACAGGTTGCCCCCACTATTTTGAGTGAGATGTGATTTTATAACTCACTGCGCTACACGGAGGGAATCGAGCCCGGGTTAACAACCAGATTATTAACAAATAGCAACCAGAAAACGATAAAAAAAGAACTCTAAAAACCGGGTTTGATTTTTTAAAATCCGGGTTTTTAGCGCGCGAAAACCCAAGTAAATACGGGTTTTTCGGGTCGGGTAAACCCGGGCTCGATGCCCTAGTTCCTAGTGCCATCAGTGTACCAATACTAAGAGAATTAAAGGATTAATTCATCACAAAAATATATAATCTACTAAGGTAGATAATGGATTTTCGTGCATATTTTGTCAGCCCATAGCTTCGATACCCCATGGATTTGGGGTCTGTGACTTGGGTAGGGTTATTTCACTCATTCTAAACAATCGATTGGCATACAGTTCATTCGTATCGATTTCTGGGTTTTTGATTCATACATTTTGGACCTTGTTGTTTGTCTATTCTCAACTGTCATCTTAAACTCCAAAGAGAGCACTATGTCACGATAAAAGTTTTATCCCACTATCGTATAGCGGCATTTGGCTTTACGCTGTAAAATAAATCAAGATAGTGTAGGCGATAAGGAGATAAAGCTTTTATTGTGACGTTGTGCTCACCTAGCAGGGTATTAAAATGATGAGACAGGCGGTTTCTCATGAACAAGAAGACACGTAATATAACTCTTGCCGCGCCCTTAAATTCAATTTAAATTAGTAAATTATTTTAAGGTATTTTTGATATAAACATTAATGTACCTCTAAAATGTTTTTTTCTCGCATAGATATAGACATGATTTTTTCTTGCAACTGCCACAAAAAAATTTAACCGCTTTTGCATTTGCGTTGCATTTACTTACATTTATCCAATCATGGTTGTTCGCGCGAGAATCGATCACGCGACGTAATCATGAATCTGTGGTCATTCATTCATTAGTCTGTCGTTCCGGTACCGTCGCTCGCTACTAATTTATCCAGCCATCTGCACACACATTCACACTGTGACATACGCGCGTGATAAATACTCTTTGGGATTCTCGGAAGAGAGACCGAGCCTTCCGCAAGTATAAGCGAGACAGATCCGATGATAACTGGATGGTGTATAGAGTTGCTAGGAACAGATGCAACCAGATGTGTCGAAATGCAAAACGCCGGTACATATCTGAGCAGATAGAACTATCTACGCCTGCGGGTCTGTGGAAGTTTCTAAGGTCCTTAGGGGTCGGTAAGCCAACCCACTATGAGGCCAAAATAAATTTCAATCTCGACGACCTCAATAGACACTTTACTACAGTCCCAGCGCTAGACCCCCAGATTAAATCTGATTCACTTTTTGAGATCAGTCAAATCCCAAAACCCTGCTCAGGTTCCTTTTTTTTCTTACCAGCAGGCAGTGAAGACATAAAAAAGCTCTTACTTTCACTTAAGACAAAGGCAGTCGGCTGCGACAATATTGGTCGTGCTATGATCTCCCATCTCCTTGATTTCATCCTGCCAGCCATCACCCACATCGTCAACTCGTCCCTGCCCTCCGGTCAATTTCCGGACCTCTGGCGCAAAGCCTATGTCCTTCCCCTCCCTAAATTACCCAACCCCACATCGCCAACCCAGTACCGCCCCATTTCCATTCTACCTTTCCTTTCCAAAGTCCTCGAGTCACTTGTTAACCAACAGTTATCGGAATTCCTATCCACAAATGATCTTTTGAACCCTTTCCAATCCGGATTCCGGGCAGGTCATAGCACCACAACTGCTCTATTGAAGGTTACCGAGGACATCAGGGCAGGCATGGAGGAATCACTTGTTACTGTCCTAGTCCTGATTGATTTCAGTAATGCCTTCAATGCTGTTGACCACGACTTGCTCTTAGCTACTCTCGGTAGTCTTAATATGTCTGACACTGCTCTGCAATGGTTTTCTTCATTCACTCACCCTTATTATTTTCAAAATTCATAAATTTAATCACTCCCAATCTTTCTTGTCACTACCATCTGTACGCAGACGACCTACAAGTCTATAGGCTATCAAGTTCAAGCGACCTTTGCCAAGCTGTCTCGGATCTCAACGATGATTTGGGTCGGATTCAGAGGTAGTCTAATCGTTTCGGTATCGCCGTAAAGCCCTCTAAATGCCAGGCGATCATAGTTGGGAGCTCGAGGCAGCTTTCCAAGGTGGATTCTGCTTCTCTCAATCCGTTGGTTTTTAATGGGTGCCCTATACCATTCTTGCCAGCAGTAACTGATCTCGGCCTCATCATTGATCAGAAGCTCTGTTGGGATGCGCAGATTAAGGCGGTATCGCAAAAATTCTATGCTTCCCTTCACTCCTTACTCCGTCTGAAAAACTTTCTCCCAATTAACGTAAATAAATCCCTCGTCAACTCCCTTCTCTTCCCACTTCTAGACTACGCCGACATTTGTTATCTTGACCTCTCACAGGAGCATCTTAATAAATTGGATCGCTTGCAGAATACCTGCATCCGCTTCATCTTTGGCTTGCGTAAATACGATCACGTGTCAGCATTTTGTGCCAAGCTGAGGTGGCTCCCCATCCGCGATCGGAGAAGTGTCAGGATTCTCTGTACCCTCTAATCAATCCTCTTTTATCCTAATACCCCTCAATATTTAAAGTCCCAATAGATTTCTTGTCTAGAACTCATAGCAGACCACTCCGATCTTCTCAAAATAATCTCCTTAGTACCACCTTTCACCGCTCTGGTTTTGTCTCAAATTCTTTTTCCGTTACAGCTGTTCGTCTCTGGAACTCCCTTCCTGAAAGCATTCGCAAAGCCTCATCTCGGAATGCTTTCAAAGCCCTTGTCCGCAAACACTTCCTCGACATGTGTTATCCCGAGATCCCCTGATCCCCTCCCGAGGAGGATCCCAGCTGTGTGTTATTACAATCTCACTACTGTCTTACTTCCTTTTTAATATATATTTATAATACCTATGTTGTGATAGTTATTAGTATATATATATATATATATATATATATATATATATATATATATATATATATATATATATATATATATATATATACATGTATATATATATATATATTATGTATTTTTAAATATAATTATTATAAGAATATAGTGTATATTTACTTACTTTTAAATTATATGTACCTACTTATTGAGTACTTGTCAGCTTATCTACTCGTAGTTTTAACTAAGTATCTCTTCCGTTTTGTTTCGAATGCCTACCATTTAATCTCTTGCACCATCTGTGGTTGACTGGTAGAAAATGCTTATAGCATTAAGTCTGCAATAAACGTATTAATAATAATAATAATAATTCTCATGAAGTGATAGACATTTGGTGACCAAGAAACTTTACCAGCTCAAAGAACAATATATTGACAATATTAGACTAGAAGTGAACAGTGCAGGAGTGTTCTCCGTGCGCTGGACGCATCAGCTCATCCATCACCGCTCATCATCTGCCCAACAGCTAAAGCGAGCCATCATCCACCATCACCAAGTAAGTCCATTCACTTCACCTTTCATTCCGCTCTCTCAAGCAGCCCATCGTGAGGTAGACCTAGCCAACCCTGGCTAACTACCATTGGTTATATGAATTTTTTGGCTGTGCAATGAAGTGTTCCCTATCTATCTCTCTATACATTTACGGCCTTACTAATAAAGGATAGTTATGAGCTGTGTATACAGCCGTTATGCGAGGTCTGACAAACTGGATATTTGTACGCTAAATACGATTAAGCCAGTTTAAATTGATATACGTCAAATAGTTATTCAGAGTGTATAACTTATTATTAGTAAGGCCGTTTGTCTTCAGTCACCTTTTTATTCTATTATTTTATTAGGAAAACTAACAGCTTATCACTAACACAATAAATTACACACATAGATACAGAAAGCCAACAAAAAGTTTTCGCTAGCTAATGATAAACAAACGACAACGTTTATTGCACGTCGCGTCGCGTGCGAGATATCCCGCGCACACGTGAGCTGTGCCGCAGGAGTCGAATCTCGTCTTTGAAGTTCGGGAGAAGCTCGAAATAAACTCGAGCTTTTCCCGAACTTCAAAGTCAATTTCTTGTGGTCTATTTTGAGATATTTTCTTGTACTTCTAGTATAAGACGATATTACTATTTAAAAACCTATTTAGAGGCTAAAAATTTCACCCATGCCGGGATTCGAACCCGCAACCTCTGGCTATCCGTACCAGCGCTCTACCAATTGAGCCAATGGGCGACTCACGGCATCAGTGAAATTTCGAACCTCTTTACAATATTCTCTGTATTACGTACATTATTACTATGCCAATCAACAGAGTTTTAGATCTACGGAAAGTACTAGGGTAGGTACTTTCCGTAGATCTAAAACTTGATTTTGAATCTAAAATTGATAAATTTTGATTCCACTGAGTGTCGAAATATTTTCCTTTTTTTAGAAAAATTTTTGCGGCAGCGGCCTTATAATTTGTATACGTAAACTCCGAACCTTGATTTTGTTGCAGCTACAAGGGACTTTAGACCTTAGTAATAGTTTTAATTTTTAATTCGGTACGTCAACGACCTCCTGAGAAAGGGTCTTAATAGACCGACGGAGGGACGGACAGACTGACGGTTAACAAAGTGATCCTATAGTGTTCTATTTTCCCTTTGAGGAACTTACCCTGAAAACACAAATTAAATGGCATAGATGAGAATGTAAAATTTTTAGGTACTTTTGGGGGACTCAGACCAAGATCCTTGCTAGGTAGCTGGGTCGCCGCTTGAGGTACCGTGGGCTTGACTGCCGCTCCGGTGCGTATCTTGGCCTAAGGGTCTCTTTGGCGGTGCAGCGTGGCAGTGCTGCCAGCATGTTGGAATTCTTTGGTTCAGACATTTTCCGGAGTTTTTTTTTTGTATGCTTAAATTATTTTTGTTTTTTTTTGTGTGCTTGACGAAAATGTATTGGATACTATACGAGTACTTGTTGTACAGTTAGAATAAAGGAGAGTTATAAGTTGGTCTCCACGCTAGATTTTGATCTGTGTTGTGGAAACTATTGGGTGGCAAGTCAGCTGACATAGCATTGTTACACTGAAGTTTATGCAAGAGTCCTTATTCAGGCTTACTAAATTGAGGTAAAAGAGCTATCAATTGTACTTAAGTTTGATCCAATTAAAACGTTACCTATGTATTTTAATAGTCAATTTATGACAAACGGATTGTTAGTGATACGTAATTGATTTTCAATTGTAAAATTGACGGTACGTTTGCAATTAATTAGTGGCGTAATAGAAAGGCTAAAAAGTAGTCTAACGTAGATACGGGGAAGAAAAAAGTACTTTTTTACAAACGATTAATCAAATGTTGTGTTTTACCGAATAAATCTTAATTGTGACTGATAATACAGATTTTATAGATTTGTCTTACAAAACAGTGCATCACTGATCACTGACTAACCGAAAACGCAGTCTAACCTTTTCTAGCAATTCTATAACAATTTCTTATTCTTTGTATCCTTCCATCAGGTTTTGCGTTTTTTAATATGGACTAATCCATATTAAAAAACGCAAAACCTGAAAATTATTCATCATGTCCCAGGCGGACATACTTTGACCAAACAGTGACAGTGACTGTTGTCTGTTGCCAAAACTTGGAGAGATAAATACAATAAATAAATAGAGAACGGGCAAAGGGCAGGATAAAAGTAAAAACACTGGTCTGCGTGCAATCAATAACTATGATGTAGATGAATAAAAAGAGAAAAGAGATCTGTCATGACAAGATCGTAGCCAGTGCCAGTGCTGTGTCTACCCTTCCGGCATACAGGCGTGAGTTTGTGTGTGTTTATAAAGTTATTATTTTGTCTTCATATTATTGACTTCATATATTTGATTTTGAAACTATATTGGTTTGAACAGAAGGTTTGAAAAGAAGTTCTTACGTTCTTTGTTTTGGTCTATTAAAAAAACGGTAATGCATGCAAGTTTCAAATTTGATATCCTTTCAAAATCAATAAGTAAGAAAAACATGCCAAGTATCAGTTAGACTCCCGCTACAAACTGGCTGGAAGAAGAAAAACACTGCCATTTTAGTCTAACTCAAATCCGGTCAGTATTAACATATACAACAGTCAACGGTGAACCACAATTCCGACACAAGCTATCCAATCTATCAGACGATTAAGACGTCCCATTACACGCAACAACCGGCGGTCTGACCTCGATCAAACTCATTAGCTTATAAATTATTACCAAAGTGATGATACATAACTGATAAACAAAGCGAGTGCGCTAGGACAAGACCCCGGCTGGCAAGCACTGTGCAAATATTTACGCAAACTAGTTTCTTTTCAATCGAGCTTAATCTTAGAGCGCTATGGACAAAGAACAATGTTAATGATTAAAATACAAGATATCTATAGTATAAAAAGACCTAGGGTCTGAGTAAACAATATAAGACCATCCTTATCCAAAGAATCAGAAGTCTTTAGATCGTCGTCGTCGTCGTAGTCAGGCTATAATAGTCTACTGCTGGACATAGCCCTCCCCTAAAGAGCGCCACGTTGTGCTATCATAGGGGGTAGTGCCCATAATCCCCACGCTGGGCATGCGGGTTGGGGATCGCAGTTCGGTGGAATTGCACTGCAAGGGGCGCTGCTGCCCACCCCCCGCTTTGTGTCCCTTAGTCGCCTTTTACGACACCCGCGAGAAGAATTGGGTTGGTGCTAGTCTCTAGGCCGACACCACACAGCAAACCTTAGATGATATTGTTTAAACATACTTAATTTTATTATTATGATAATTTATTGCCCAAAAAAGTGTGCAAAAGGTGGACTTATGCTTTTCTATCTATAATGCATCGATTCTACACATTGCAAGTGTATGTGATTTCCATAATTTCTTAATTATTTATTTAGTATCATGAGCTGATTTGATAATGGAGTCAAAAGTGGATGGTGGAATTCTTAAGTGACTATACTGCGTTATCTATTCTTAGAATGTTAATTTAAACAAACGTGACCAGCAATAAAGACAACTCGACTGCTTCGTCGGTCCACCTGTGCCATGTCTGGTTACCATTACCAGAGGTCGTGGGTGCGATTCCTACTGGGGCCGCTGTACATTTATACAAATGGCTGGAAATATATTCAGTTTCGGTGTCTTTCCATGTTTGTGATGTCCTTGCCTGGTTACTATGGCTTAGTTGAGGACCAGAACAAGTGATTTTGTTGTGTGACAGTTATTATAAGTTGTAGTTGAAGTTTAGTTGCTTAGATGGCTCTACTGCAGAGCCACTTAGATTAAAATATATAAAATGTTTAAAATAAGTTACAGTGTTGTTGGTAATGGAAGTACTAAAAAGCTTTTTCTAGCTTTTCAAGTTTTGTGTTCAAAAAAAAGACAAAAAGCGTTGTTTTGGTACAGTTCAATTGAACTTCTGGACCTGCTTTTAATCAATTGAGATATTGCCCCACTATTTTAGCTTAGCTGGACATTATGAAACCGTTTCCTGATGGTGCTAAGTACCTGTGTCTTCATATCATTCACATTGTCCCTTGATTTTGCAGGACTGGACAGGTGGTCTGTTATTTCAACTAGTCTTCTACTATTGGCACGGCAATGAGATTACAGTACACGTATAATTTAAATCATAAACTTTACATTAATTGTTAGATGGATATAGACACGGATGAGTCATTTATTTGAATCGTCCATCTATTCCGTTCTTCCGGTTGATAAGAAAAATATTTATATGTCTTTAAGAACTGTCCGCCACTGTCTTACAATCCTTCACCAACCCAGACTTGACCCACGTGGTGGAGTATGGCCTAAGCGGCATGCGATGCAGAAAAAGACTCGTACCACAGCAGTACCCCAGGGGACATACATCGCTCGCTATCGATACTAAAATAATATATAATAATAACATTACGCATAATATGAAAATTCTCTTTACTTTTTTAAACTATTAGCGCGACTGTTCTTTAAAGAACTTGCGTCGCGCCTCATCGACACGACCAGAGACTCCGGGGCTGGCTCTTACTTCGGGCAGAGGATAAGTCTTGCGCCATCCATCGAGGTAATGTAGCCAGCATACTGGGGACCCTCCCCAGAGGCGGCGATGATCTGGGCGCAGTAATTGGCTTTTAGGTAGTGTTTTAAATTAATTTATACATATACTTAGGTTTGTTTTGTAAGTATTTAGACTTAGCCTTTAATTAGTAATACATATTCAGATATAATTCTTTTTTTATAGCTTATATCTCAAATGCGGATACTTAATTCAATTTGTCTCTATATATGAATTTTTTTTTTAAACAAATGAGTATTTGTTTGAACTTGGCTGCAACTTTTCATTAAAAATAAAATAAATACCTAAATAAAATGAAATAAAAGACTTTTACGTTACATAGTGAGCGAGTCAGTTACAGCGGTTACCAAAGCAAATAGATCGACAAGACTTTGGATATACAACGATTGATTGCTCTTTTATCCGTCTCTACGAGAAAACCGGTGTGTTTTACTGCTGGTACCTTTAGAGAAGTGATGTTAAGCACTTCTTTCATTTCTGATATTGTATGGAATCAGGCGTTACTTTGCGGAAATTCATAATAGCATTAATTTTTTTTTTACATACAGGCACGTAGATTGCTTCTGGCCCTCACTACGATACCCTGTGTCGTGGGAACCAGAAACAACGACATCACAAACATGTAAACATCCAAGACCAGGGGTTTTTTTTCCTAGCCGGGATTCAAACCCGGGACCTCTTGCATGGTAGGTGGATGCGCTACCGCTACGCCACAGAGGTCGTCGAAAATGTGAAAATTACTTTGCAAAATTCCGCCAAAAATCCCATAAATATTTAGAAAAGGTACATAGAATATTTTAGAAAAATGGCTTTAACCTTCGTTAAACTCTAGTTTGTTATAGTTATATAAATGTGTGCCCACATTATAGAAAAGGGTTTAAAAATCTTTCGTCATGCCACGATACCACGATGAATTTTCAAGAAGTTGTTTCAGTGTCACTGGAGAGGTCATGTTAAAAGACGGATAATCCTTTATTTTTTTCTACCACTAATACTATTTGTATTATTGACATTTGAAATGCATGAAATTTCGAATGAAAATTAAATGTAATTTCTAATAGTCCGTAGACGGGATCAATGTCGGGATCAAAATCAATAAATGTAAAATACGGCGAACTTAATGCCTAAATTTCATGATTCTAAATCATTATTAAAAAATCTTGGGAATCCAATGAAAAACTTATTATTATATTTATATATTTTTTTGTAACCGGAATAAAACCTGTGCCTCAGAAAATATTACTTTTCTGAGGCACATATGTTTCCTTACGATGTTTACCTTCAGCGAAAGCTAGGGGTAAATATTGGTACTACAAATTACCAAATTTACGTAGCTTACAAAAAAAAGTTACTAAATATATTAAATATATGGTTAATATAAGATATTCTATCTTCCTATGTTTATGTAAGGTTATTATTGTAATTCACCTTCTTTTTCTGTACTACCCTTTGCGATTCTGTTCAACACCAAAGGTTGGCTGGAAGAGAATGCTTCATACATTTACTCATGTAATTAGTGCAATAAAGAATTTAAAAAATAAAATATAATAATAATATACAGGTTTTGTCTACGACACATTATGCACACGTTGGCCCTTCACGGCCAACGTATGAAAGCAGCAGCGACGGCCCTCCATTTTTTGATTACTTTTTCTGATCGATCCGTAAGGAGCAGAGGTGCAGTTAAACATTTTGCGTTTTATGTCTAATTAAACAATGTACAGTCCACTTTCCCTTTCTTTATTCTTAACTGGCCTATCTAGGTTTCAAACCCACGACCTCTTCAATATAAGCGTTCGCAACGAACAGCGGACTGCCACATTTTTTATGTATACTACGAGTATAGATAGATAGATCGAGAACACTACATTGCACAACCAGAAAAAAGAACACAACCATGATTTCTTAAATCTATGTAACGTTATACAATTGGCGGCCTTATCGCTTGTAGCGATCTGTTCTTTAGTCTAGCGGTGTATTATTTCTCTATGACCAAGCAATATGTAAGCAATTTTAAAAACCTATTTAGAGGCCAAAAACAGTGTGGGTACAGTGATATCATTCCGATGTAAAAACCTAACTGCAAAGTAGGTAGTCGGGGCTGTAACTGATGCAATTTACTTAAGCCAGATGTCGCTGCCTGTACGTAATACAGACAATAGTGTAAAGAGGTTCGAAATATCACTGATGCCGGCGAGTCACCCATTAGCTCAGTTGGAAAGAGCGCTGGCACGGATAGCCAGAGGTTGCGGGTTCGAATCTCGGCATGGGTGGAGTTTTTGGCCACTAAATAGGTTTTTAAAATTGTCCTTAGCACGGGCACAAAAATAAAAATAGTATAATATGTAAGCAAACAATACGAAACAGAACTGTGTTCGTACTAGACAAGTGATTTGCTGCATGTAATGGAACTTGCTAAGTAAGACAAAAGTTTTGGGACAAAACAACAATGGTTTACCAAAGCAGTAAACGATGAAATGTGTATTTTTAAAACATTATAAATTAAGAGAAAAGGCAAGTGTTAACAACTGCGCTTCTACCATCTAATCAATAAAAATCAATAGATTTGGATTTTAATAAGGAGTTTTACTTTAGTGATAATTCAACTGCTCGTAATTCCACGTCAGTGCGAGCATGTATCTACGATTTTTTTATTTTCAGAGTTACGTACATCTGCGAATTTTCGTAGCAATACTAATCTTAAAACAACATCGTAAGGAAATCCTTCACAGATTGACTTGTACTTCCAAAGTTTATGATATTTTATCCTATGCCAACACTTCAATATATAAATTAAAATGTGCCATGGGCGTTGGGTTGCAGCGTAAGGTTCCATAGAAGAAAGGGTTTTTTACCTGCTTTATAGAACTAACAACGTCATCAAAGTAGGGGTACTTTGAAGACTACGAAACTAAAAGTTCCTTGTTGACTACGTTACCTTAGGAAAGAGCCCATGATGTCTTTGTCCCAAGCCCGACCCAACAGAAGATTAAAAAGTTAATAGGTATGTGTTAACCGACCCTGCGAAAGTCCATAATCGTAAATTGTGCATAACATAAACTCACGCCTCGCTCCCTTAGGATTTTAATCTACATAATATAATGTACACAGATACAACTCGACCAGAAATGTAATTCTGCTCTTACTTGGTTTCTGTACTTAGTGAGTTTGTACTGTAATACTAGGTTTTACTTGACTGTCTTCCATGAAATATTAACGACGGGGCTATCTCTAAAAGCACAAATAAAATTTTACAAAACGGCCAGTAAATTAGTGTTTGCCATTTACCATTCATAAACTTTTTGTTCTATGGCTTTGAATTTTTTATTCATCGTTCGTTATCAACCCTTGTATGTCCCCATTGCTGGGGTACGGGTCTCTGTCTGCATTGCAGGAAGGTAAGGCTATACTCCACCATGAGGGCCATGACCGGGTTGGTGAGGGATTGTAAGACAGTGGCGGGTCTTACTGTCAGAAGTTAGCCGCCCATAAGGCCTCTGACATGGCTTAACGACTGCCATTATATCACAGCCGGCACCAACAGCTTAACGTGCCTTGCGAAGCACGGAAGCGCTCGGAAAAATGCCACTAGCGGTAGTCACGGGACGGTCACTCATCCTGTACCTGACCGCGCCTGTTGGTGCTTAACTCAAGTGATTGATTCCAATCACTCGGTCGCTTACGCCACGAGCGCTTTTTATTCATATTTTAATTTTTCGTACAGTGGTAAGGTTTTTCTGCTTTATGGTCATGTCGCCTTTAATAACCTACAACCAAATGATACTACATACCTATGAGTATGTAGGATCATGAGTTACCGGAATCATGGTTCTACATTGCATATAGCGTAAAGCGCGAATTTACGATTTGTTTTTATGTAGCCTATAAACGCCAAACTGCAGGGCACAGTCTTCTCTCAAAGAGAGTTTGGGCTTAATTACCACGCGTGCCCACCGCAGATAAACAATCGAGTAGGTACTTCCCAGCACTGGAAATCCAACCGGGGTCTCTCGTATCGTTTTTTTTTTACGGAATCACTATTTGACGTGTTTCTAAAGCCGGTGATAAAACAATGTGGAGAGATAAGTAGTTTTACTGTACAGTGACTCGGTACTTTAATTTTCCCTTTTTCAACTATACTTTTCCTGTATTTTGAGATTCTTCGAGCATCCTACAGTTTCTACACTTTTATGAAAGGGAGTATAGAACAAACTTAGGAATTACATTTGAAGCGTGGATCTGACACAATGTTCAAGACATTTGACACTTCAGCTTTGAAAAATGTCACAAGCTTTGCAATAACGAAAAAAGAATTAAAAATTATCAGAATATCTATAAAGATTTTATTTGCACTTAACATAAATGTATAGGTCACAATGTTAACCACACAAGACCAACCCGGACTTGGCGCACCCATGGAATATGGCCTAACCTTCCTGCGATGCAGGAAGAGACCCGTGCCCCAGCAGTGGAGACATACAAGGGTTGATAACAAAGGCACAATGTACCTTAGTGCAAAATATTTGCTGTTGTAAAAATGTCATCATATCTCTTTATTATTTTCCATATTTATTTTGTTCATTTATTTTACTCAAATTTTACATTATTTATTTACTCGCCGGTGCCCAAGATTTCGGCTGCGTAGGTATAGTGCAGGACTCATTACTGGGGTACCAAATACCGGGGTATCATATGTCTCAATTCAGATCTTTGTCCATCTGTACGGCAAGTTTCATATAAATCCGTTTTACCGTTATTACGTGACTAAGTAACAAACCTCCAAACATCTTTATAGTCTGTTAGCTTTTAGAATATACCTCAGGCTCTAGAGTAGGTTTCGGTTTTCGCCAATTTTCGCCGCATTTCGTACTGATGATCGAGTTATGATTTCGAAATTAAATTAAGTGTCATATTAGTTCCGATATTTCTTTTACACGAATATATCCGATTCTATCCGATAGTAGCCGAGGTATATTCTAAAAGCTAACAGATTTTATACATTTTCACATTAATAATAACTATACAACAGTAGTAACTAATAGCAGCAGTAGTAATAGGTAGGTGTCGAATCCTACTTTTAAGTTTACACCAGTATTACTAGTTCAGATATAAGCATATATATGAAAGAATTCGCTCTTCGGGCCAATTTTTTGTACTCATCTTCATCATCATCGTCAGCCCAGTATGGCACCACCGAGGGACAGGGGTCTCTTCCCTGAGGAAGGTATCCATCACCGGGGCCAAGTTGGTGGAGGCTTGCAAGACTAGTGGCTGGTGTTACTGTCAGAAGTTTTCAAAGGCCTCCGACTTGGCTTAACGACTGTCTTCTATCGACAACAGCCAGCACCTACTGCTTAACGTACCTTGCGAAGTCACATTATTGTACGAAAAAATCATCTAAACATTAAAAGTTACATAATCAAGTTACAAGTAGGAAAAGACATGACAGCTTAGATTCCTGTTTCTGTTCCTGCAAGTACTTAGTATTCCCTAATTAATTTTCAGCTTAACTTTTCGCGAGGTGTCGGCCTGTTTGGCTTAAACTTATTTCTAAAATAAATTTTCCCTAAAACTACTTGCCGCAAACTTAACTAAAAAAGGAAATTACTTACAAAAACTTCTCAGCCTTAAGCCTGAAAATTTGTTGGCGGTTAGATATTAATTTACGTTGCTTTTATATTCAAAACGTTACGTAGCCAAATGAAGGAACGTTTATAAATAGCATCTTGGAAAAAAGCCTCATAAAAAATTAACAATGTATTTCAAAAACCTATTTTAGAGGCCGAGAAAATTCCACCCATGCCGGGATTCGAACCCGCGACCTCTGGCTGTCCGTGCCAGCGCTCTTTCCAACTGAGCTAATGGGCGACTCACCGGCATCAGTGAAATTTCGAACCTCTTTACACTATTCTCTGTTACGTAAAGAATTTTTAGCCTCTAAAATAGGTTTTTAAAATTGTCCTTAGCACGGGTTAGTGCATTAAAAATAAAAATAGTATAACAATGTATTGTTTCGAAATAATGAAAATCAGTGAAGTTTTCTTTTAATTAGTAATTTTTTGATAACTTGGACCTTTGCATCTAGGTAATGAGATGATTTATACAGTGTCAAGCGGCACGTCCCCTCACAATAGATAGGTAAAGGGACCACTTGGACGCTGCAGAGCATAGGACAATGGACATGGACGCTTAAAGGGTAAAAAAGGTGGTTTAATTAATCGAAAGTTTTTGGTACTTTACTAAACTTACATTTCTGCGAAGAAAATTTATTATTTCAATGGTACATAATGGCACTTTGTTATTTCAATAAAAAATAGCTTTCTGTACTTAATGCTGGTATTTTATTCATTGTAATGAATGAATACTGTTTTCTAGTACGTCTCAAATCGAAGAGGAACATTTCACAATCATAATATCATAAATTTAATATTAAAGTTTCGGGTATCTCATACCCGCCTCATAACTGGTGTAATAATTTTCCACCTCAATCACACCGGGTTATTATAATAACACGTTATATACGTACTACCGGGAAAAGAGCGTATATAAAGGCTTGCGCAGACGAGGTACTTTTGTCCCCAAGGGACAAAAGTCCCTGAATCGTAAACAATGTCACGAAAATACTTGTCGCGGTCTCAACGCCAACGATGTGCGATCATTTGTTCCCCGGAAATTGAGTGAAGCGTACGCTATGGAAGCAAATATTCTAAAATTAAATTGTATTGTATTTTACATGAAGTTGGAAAAGAAAAAGCATTTTAAAAGAAAACACCGAACTTTTGCCCACTCCGTTCTCTTAATGTCCTCGGAAATTTGAGGGACTTTTTGTACAGGGTACTTTTAGTCTTTCGTGTGCTTTATTCGCTACAATTTATAAAAGATCAATATCGCCTGACAAAAAACTACCCGGGGGATAGTCCTTCGTCTGCGCAAGCCTCTAAAGAGAGAGTATGGGTCTCAGCATCAAGCTATCAAGCAATCTAAGTCACTCAGATCCCCTCACAGTGTTTTCGTTCGGTATCGCCCAGAAAAAAATTAAATCACAAAAAATTGTTCAGTTTAATCAATCACCCCGTTTCACTTCCTTCTGTCTTCGCTTATTCATTCAGATACTGCCAGCCATCTGCTTCATACCGTTTGCAAATTGTTCAGTTATATAAAAAAATAACTTTTAACACTGTAAAACAGTGACCTAAAATATTATTTCCTCTGGCGCGAAATTCTTGCTGATTATAAAAATTCTCGCGCCATTTTCGTTTATAAGCGAGATTAAATCCCAAACGGTTGGCGGGTGTTGCTCTATCGCCGCTCGGCTCTTTAGAACTGTTTTAATTATTTGCCATTGTAGTCGCGATTCATGTTACATAATACGGCCGAGGCTCGAGGGATTCAGTTTTTTGAACGCCGTCACCAGTGGATACAAAATTCGCGCGTTTACATAAGGCAGCGGTCGCCTATAGGTTAAAAAATAAAAAAAGAGAATGTAATAAAAAACGTCAATAACAGTTTGTCCTGTTTGCTGAAAGAATTTCGTTATATTTAATCTTAGTTTTCGATTGTTTTTTTATTGTATCGCTGTAAGATATATGCTTAAAACGCAATGATAGTAACAACAATCGTACATATCTAATTGACGCCAAAAATCGAGTCTTTGTTCAATTGTGCCAAGCTGTATGGGCTCATGGGGCTTACTCAGCCAATGGAGCCAGCTCAATACTACCTGTTAAATGGAAATCAGACACTACCGGTGTCAGACCGCCATCTTGCAAAGTGCCAAGATATTTCGGACGGGCTATAAATAAGCAAAGTTGATCATTTGACGTTGTCAGAAATTGCTTGTCAAAAGTGTCAAAAAATTACTGCTTTTGCAGTGATACGACGTTTAAAGAATAGCACGAGTTACGCAAAAGATCATCAAACAGTTTATCGATAAATATTGTTCATATTAATAATTAAACATCGTGCACATATTTAACATACCTACACTAAGTGGCGGCTCCGAGTGACAATTTCTAAGGCAGGCGCAGCCGCGGGTTGATGCTAGTTTAGTACCAATAAAAATTACCTAGGTAGGTATATTCTTTTTTTAATGAACTAACCCGTATTAAGGACAATTTTAAAAACCTATTTAGAGGCTAAAAAATCCACCTATGCCGGGACTCGAATCCGCGACCTCTAGCAAACGGTGCCAACGCTCTCCCAACTGAGTCAATGGGCGACCACCGACATCAGTGAAATTTCGCACCTCTTTTACAAAACGAGTACTCGTTGTATTACGTACAAGCAGCAACTGAGAGTGTATTGTAAAGAGGTTTTATGGTTTAGTTAGGTTTTATGATTAAAAATGTTAAAAATGATTTAGTGCATAGACGACAATTTCTCTTAAGATTTCTACATTTTTAGGTCATCCGTTCAACATCCAGCAAATTTAAGAATATTTTTCAAAGCTACTGGCTGTCGACACTGGCATCGTGTAAAATGCCTCAAACAGAGAAGAATAGAAGGAATTGCAGCGCTGTGAAGCTCCGGCATTGCATCGTAGTGTCCCCTGCTCCGATTATGCGTTGAATGGACGGTCGTTTTGGTCCCATTGCCTCGCGTTTTGAGCTCGCGCGAAATTGTTTTACGCTGTTTTTCCGAGAGAAATTAAATTAAATATGCTTAAGATTTTATGACTTTGTTTTCTAAATTACTTTCATTTTTGAAGGGATAATAGTAATACCACTCACTAATGGTGAAAGAAAAAATCATAAGGAAACCTGTCTGACGTATTCAAACACCTCATTCCTTGAAATTGCTAATCCGCGGTGGGCACGCGTGGTAATTAAGCACATTCTCTCTCTCTAAGAGAAGCTCTGAGCCTTATAGTAAGATGTTTATAGGCTACAATATAGGCTTCAGTACTGACCTTGAAAATAATAATGGTTTCGTGTTGTTAGTATCAAGGTAACTACTTAGTTTGGTTTTTCAACCAATATAAGTTATGGAACAGTTTCGCGGGTTTCACTGTCACAGGTATTTCATACCCATAAGAGAATCCCACCAAAAGAATATTTTAGCAATAACTGTGGTTGTATGAATAACTTAATTTTACAGTCTGGTAGCTTTTAGAATACTGTACCTCAGAGGTAGGCAATAGTAAGCACCATAATAGAAATTTTACAGGAGAGCCAAAAATAGACGGAAAATGCGTAGTTTAAATTTTGAATGCAAGAATGCATGGGATTTATAACAGATATTGGAATATTCTAAACTGTATTTTACATAATTTAGACAGCATTATTTAGTTTGTAGAGCGATTTTGTTATTATAATGTTATAACTGTTATTTTGTGGACTCAAAGTTATATACCTCCCAATACAAATACATGAAATGAAATTAATACAGTATTAAGGGATCTTAAGATGGTTTAGCTATAAGAAATAAAATAAAACAAGATACCTATCGGGTTAGCAGTGGTAAAAAACAGTAAGAGCACACCATTGCAGTAGTTATACATGATGGCACAGGGTGGGCGTGCTTTCAGTTCATTGCGTCGAGCATCTAATTCAGAGCAGCGACTTTCTTCAAAATCTTTCACTCTGGTTCTTACCAGAGCCTTTCATTCCGGTCGTCGATCGGCTGTTTGTTCCCAATCCAAAGGTTTTATGTCGCACTTTTTCATTTGGCGCTTAAATACATCTTTGTACCCGAGGAGATGTTCGCCATGCTTACGGTTGCCCTCCTCAAGTTCAGAGAAAAAGATGCACTTTGCCGTACGTTGATCTGACATGACGTACGCGATACGTGTCCACTCCAACGGAGTTGCCGCCGCATAAGGTAGGGATCAATCGCCATGATATTGGCCTTCTGCAGCACTTCCGTATTTCGAATACGATCAGACCAACGAATGTTGAGAATTTTCCGCAGAAATTTTAGGTGGAAACAGTCCAGCGTTCGTATATGGCGACGGTAAACCAATTCATGACTGTGAAGAGTGTCGGTCGGCGTATGGAGTATAAAATATGGCGCCTTCATACGACGGCGGAGTATGAAGGTCGGCAAGACCGACCATATATTCTTGGAGTCATGGCCTCATAACTATCAATTTTGGTGGCCAGCTTCAGGTCATGTGAGCTAAAGTAATTTTAAAAATAATCTTTGTTATTTTGATCAGTCTTATAATCTAGTGACAAAGTGGGGAAGTATTTAGTCCTCTAAGTCTGAGATGACTTTTCTGAACTCCTAAAGTCTAGGAGTTCTGAAACATCATCACTTGTCGACAGATTTATGTAATAGGTAATCGTGGAACACGGTCGGGATTGCAATGTTTTCTTCAAATCATTGTTTTTAGAAAATCCTTGTCGTAATCTTAACAAAACTCACTTCGTCGAAGACTACCTGATCGAAGGATGTTTTGTAGAACATTGAGCCTATGCTGTCTTTTCGGAATTGCATCTAAATAATGGTAAAATATGGCGTCTTTCGTTAGCATAAACCTTATCAAATGCCTTCATTGAGTACCGACAGCTTGCTTCCGCGAGGTGATCGTCATGATGACTGTTGTTCTTCGAAATCAGTACAAAAAAAAACAGAGTGTAAAACTTCCACAGAATGTATTTCAGCTGATTGCTCCAGTGTACTGTCAATATCGCTGTAATTTGAGCAAATCTCTGGTATAAGGACCTGTCATCCAGCTGGTAAGACTTCATCATTATTTGGGAGATAATCCTTATCATCAACTGAGGGCGATAAATCGCCAAGCTGGTACAACATTGTTTGATTAAATATCTGTTAAAAACAGAAGCAGATAGTTCTATACAATCATCATTGTCATTATTGACACGAGTAACTGTTCCCATAGTAAAGGGAGAACCCCATCAACAATGCCACTCGTCATAGAAGAAACCTCCGCTAGTGGAAGGTCGCATAGACTTAAATGTTGTCTAACTCTCATATTTATTTGTTGAAATTTTGCTGCTGCTGGTACAACATTATTTAATGATATAACATTTCTATATCACACATAGGCTGCTACTTATGTACGCGGAATCTGGGATTCCAAAAATTTTAAACGCAATGTCTGACCTCCATGGTCAAATTCGTTCTTTTTTTAATACTGGCCTCTAATATTTTTCTCTTATATCCGTTAGTGTTTTGTTTTTGTTGGGTTTAAAATGTCATATCGCTGAAAAAATGGAACTCACTCGTGAAAATATTCGTGCTATGATTTATTACGATTTTCGACGTGGTTTAACGCAACAACAGTGCGTAGATCAATTAACTTCGACTTTTGGTGGTGAAGCTTTATCAAAAACGACTGTGTATCACTGGTTTAGTGAGTTTAATCGCGGGCGCAGTAAGCTCACGGACGAAGTTAAAGAAGGTCGCCCAAAATCGGTGGTTGTGCCACAAAATATTGAAGCTGTGCGAAAACTAATAATGCAAGACCGCCATGTTATGTATCGCGAGAAAGAGGCTATTCTGAGCATATGTATGACGAGCATTCATAGGATATTACATGAACATTTGTCTGTAAAAAAAATTTGTTCGCGTTGGACCCCGCACAACTTAACTCAGGATCAAAAAGATGTTCGCGTCGAATGGTGCAAGAAAACCTTAAAAAAATCAACGGAGGCGACTCAAAATCTGTTTATAATATCTACACATGTGACGAATCCTGGATCTACGCGTACGATCCCGGAACTAAACAACAGTCAACAGTTTGGGTTTTTCAAAATGAGCCGAACCCTACGAAAGTGGCTCGTGCAAAAAGCACTGTAAAGCAAATGGTGGCCTGCTTTTTTGGTATTAATGGCCATGTGGCTACAATACCACTGGAGAATCGCAGAACGGTTAATTCGGAGTGGTACACGACCATTTGTTTGCCGGAAGTATTTGAAGAAATACGCCAAAACAACCAGCGACGCAGAATCATGCTTCACCATGACAATGCCAGCTGTCATACATCTCAGGAAACAACCACATTTTTGGATGGTCAAAAAATAGAATTGATTGGTCATCCACCGTACAACCCTGATTTGGCTCCCAATGATTTATATTTATTCCCAAATGTAAAGAATAAATTACGTGGTCAACGATTTTCGACCCGTGAAGATGCCGTAGATGCGTTCAAACATCACGTTTTGGAGATACCTCAATCAGAGTGGAAAAAGTGTTTTACAAATTGGTTTCATCGAACGCAAAAGTGCATCGATCATAGTGGAGAATACTTTGAAAAACAATAAAAGCATATTTAGCCATATACATTTGTTTATTTTTTCTATTCCGCATACATCAGTAGCAGCCCTCGTATCTGATATAGAAACGGAGACATGTGGTTCTGAACAATCATCAATAGCATTATTGACACGAGTAACTTGTTCCCAAAGTACAGGAAGAACCCCATTATCAACTTGCTGGTTGATCATAGGAGAAACCTCAGCGGGTGGAAGGTTGCGTAGGGTTAAATCTTGTTCCAAATTCTGAAAGTTGCTGTGCTCTGAATGAGTTAATCGCGCGAAGCCGTGCTGTATCGGGAGATAAACAGTATGAAGTCCAGTGAACTGTGTTGGGCACTTTAGAGGTAGATAACCTTATAGTTCATTAGTATTGTGTACCTCGTAACCAATGTTGTAGATAAGGTCGTTTCAAAATGGCTATCTTTTAAAGTAACGACTATTGGACTTAATGCTGTATACCATCTTGTAGAGCTCGTTTTTGCGATCTCATCGAAGTAGAAAAAAAAATCTCAATAAGTGGACTTACTATTGTCTACCTCTGAGGCACAGTAGCTCGGCTACTATCGGATAGAATCGGATATATTCGTGTAATAGAAATATCGGAACTAATAATAATATGAAAGTAACTTTTACACAACTTTTCAAAATAGTGAAGAAAAGTTTTATACAGATCAGGAGTGTAATACTACTGTATTACACTCGTGTGCTTTCGGCGAAAACCGAAGCCTACTAGAGCCCGAGATATATTCTAAAACCTAACAAACTGCATTAATTTGTATTCTGTGTTTAAGATTTAATATATCAATCAATAAATTAATTTTATTTACTTGAACATAGGTTACATAGAATTTACAATAAAGTTAGAGACCAAATATGCTCTTCCCATATGCGTGTATTAATTTCTTATATAATACACTTTCTTACAGATTACATATTACCAAGTCATTATCTATATAATATACAATAAAGGAAGGAGCTTTGTAGGAACGCGTTCCATTAGTAATATACTACCCCGTAATACACGCAAGACAGCTGTCTCTTCGATAAATAACCCAAGTAATTTATGAATAGACAACCCAACCTTTCTGGGCCGCAGGGCTTAGGACGTCGACTTAAAGCTTAATAAAGGGCTATTAGAATCAGTAGCTGTTCAAGTTAAATCTGTAGTAAATACCCGTTTAATTACCTAGTACAGTCGATAGCAGTGTAAGCTTCTTCTTGCATAGTCGCCCGTAAAGTCATCAAGATGTAACTGGTGAGACCTCCTTATACTAATTTAGGGAACCTGTCTTTTGCAGAATAAGTCATTAACAGAATGTGACATTTCCATATTTTGACATTTATGAAATTTGTCGTTTCCAGACTAATGATTCATTTCCAGAATATGGCATTTGTCGACAAAATCATTTCTTTCATTCCGTTCTAAAATACTTTAAATTTTAATAATAATTTAAAATTACGTCACCCATTCCAAATTTCTTTTGGATTTCGACTTCCTACCTTTTACCAAGAAAGAACTTTCAGTTTTCCACCATAGAAAGCAAACAGACACTATAATTGACATTTTAGTATTTTAAACTTTAAATTCAGTTACTACAATGGTAGTAACTGTAATGTAGTTCTGTATTTGATGAGTGCTTTAGGTTCCTCATCTTAAGAAGTTCGTAATTGATTTTCCAAAATTATTTAACAAAATCTTTCCAATCACATTTGTCAAAAGTATGTAGTGTGTTAATAATAACGCTGTAATAATTTTTAACGCTGGGTCCAGGGTTAAAAATATAAAAAATATGACTTTATTTTTAAAACTGGCAAATAAAGAGCATTTTTATTTATCTTTGCGGGCTTCACAAAGATTCGATTTCGATTTTAGTTTTAGACAGTTTCTCCTCTTATGTTATCTACTGTTATCTACTTTAATTGAACGAAAACGCACAATTGAAAGAAAAATAACCCAAAAAAAAACATAGGTCAAAATAGGATGCAGATGAGCACTCATATCTTTATTGTCTCTCCAACCAGGCTCCTTGTGTAACTGTAAGTCTGGGTGAATATTCATGAGCACGGGGCTAAGTCACTATTGCAGTTCATTTTATACAGGGACGTATCGAGGGGGAAAGACAGGGTGTCAAATCGTCGTCGTCGTCAGGCTATACTAGTCCACTGCTGGATATAGCCCTCCCCTAAAGAGCGCCACGTTGTGCTATCCACCAACCCGGACTTGGCCCCCGTGGTGGAGTATGGCCTAACCTTCCTGCGATGCAGGAAGAGACCCGTGCCCCAGCAGTGGGGACATACAAGGGTTGATAACGTAAAGAGCGCCACGTTGTGCTATTATAGGGGGTAATGCCCATTATCCCCACGCTAGGCATGCGGGTTGGGGTTCAAATGGAAACTGTTAATCGTGATAAGTATCGGAATGGGACTTGCAGGCACACAATTTTGAGTCTCAGCTTACATGAAAAAACAGTACACCTTAAGAAGTTTTCACTTCAGAAACTAAAAACCTGTCTTAACCTGTTAATAAAAACACAAGCCTTCTGTTATTAAGAAGTTTATATTATATTGTATTTACGTACACGTCGAAACAAATATCATCTGGCACAACCCCATCCATTTTCCCCATCACCAAAGATTAGCTTGAAGATGATTGTTATTAGTTTTAAGCTCGCCTGTGTACGATTTTTTTATTGTGCAATAAAGAATTTTTAATATATTAATTTATATTATTTAGAAACTTAGCTTAACAAAACATTCAACGATGCAATATCAAATTGGCTGTTACACCCCTGTTACATGCTCGCACGTTCTTACATTTTTGTGTATGTGTTAAAATATGTTTACTTTTTATAAATATGGTCTGATGGTTTGATAGATAATGCGGTGGGCACGCGAGCTGATATTATATTGATATTCTCTATCTAAGATGTAATAGCGTATTTTGGCAATGAAGCTACATTTACTTTAGTTTTTTTTTGTTTTCTCTCTGACAGAAGGTGTATGTGATATATAATAGGCAGCAGAATACAGTATTGAGTAAACATGTCACTGCTGGCTATTTAAGAAATAATGCACTTTCAACACAAAATTTACTTTTTACAAATTGGATCCGTTACAAGTTAAATATTCCTAGAGACGGCCCTGATCCTACAGTCTAAACTTTATTATGAATGTCACTGCATATATTACACTGCCTATGGAGCGTCTGAAGGCAAATGTAAAGGAACCTTGATTTCATATTCACTTGAAGGATTCATATAGAATTTCTTAACGGAATGTATATAACTGTGGAGTCGTGTGTCACATTTTCGAGGAAATGTGCAAGTTCGAGGTGGTAGTGAGACATAATTTATGCAGAGAACATTTTCTTTAAATAAGTACTTGCTATGTAAAGAAATCACACATATACATACCTAAATTCACCTTTATACTCCAGAGAGCGATCCCGACATAAAACTTTGTATGTATCCACTACTGGGGCACGGGTCTCTTCCTGCATCGCAGGAAGGTTAGGCCATACTCCACCACGGGATCCAACTCCGGGTTGGTGGAGGATTGTAAGACAGTGTCGGGCCTCTCTGCAGAGAGAGATGCAACATTTATTTATGTGTTTTTTATTTATTTTTAAAATATTTTTAACCCGACTGCGCCAGAAAGAGGGTAATCTTTTCTGTTTAATAATAAATAATGCCCAATAGCATTATCTAAACTGAGTGTTTGAGGTGTTTACGTCAGCACGGCAATTGCCAACCCGCAGTGGGCTCGCGTGCTAGTTTAGTCTTCTTTCTCTCTTCAAGAGAAGACCTGTGACCTGCAGTGGGATGTATGAAGGCTGCATAAAAACATACTTCTTCGATATCTGATTGTACGTTGTGTCTTTGGAACACAACGTACAGTCAGTTATCGAAAAAGTATGTGTACCAAAGTATGTGGTTATCACAATTTTTCTCTCAGCAATGTTTTGAGGTTAGAGACATAGGGACCATTTCTAAATTGAGAATTTTACTAAGTACTCTTAAATATTTAAGTAACGTTCTGTCACGCTATTTTTCAGCACTACAATTAACTACTTGTTTAGCAAAATTTTCAATTCAGAAACTGGCCCATAAAGACTATTCAACGTTTAAGGACATAAATAACATTGTATGGCACATCCAAAATAGCATTTATGCATATTCCGAGCCACCGCAAAAAATCTCTTATAATTATACGCCGGGTTGCTTGGTCGTTAGCCAACAACCACTGAGACCAGGACACTTACTCCAAAAACGAATCATCGCGCGTCTAAGCGAGACAAAAGTTTTCTGTATCTCTATAAGTAACATAACGTAACATTTACACACTGGCAGATACATTGCTTCTGTTCCCACACTAGCATACCCTGTGTAGTGGGAACCAGAAACAGTGACATCACAAACATGTCAACATCCAAGACCTAGGGTTTTTTTTTATCCCCAGGCCCCCGCCTGAGTATGGCCCGATACAAAAGTTTCCTGTTTCTCTATAGGTAACACAACAAAACAACATTTACACACTGGCAGATACATTGCTTCTGGCCCCACACTAGGATACACTGTGTCGTAGGGACCAGAAACAGCGACATCACAAATATGTAAACATCCAAGCCTTGGGGTTTTTTTGTCCCCAGCCGGGGATCGAACCCGGGACCTCTCGCATGGTAGGCAGATGCACTACTGCTGGTTGTCACATCTGATTACCAAGCCGGAGGTTATAGGCTCGATTCGTATTGGGAGCCACCGTACATTTGCACAAATAGCCTCAAGCTATTGTGTATTGCCGTGTTTGTGATGCGCTGCGCCTTGATTATGTAACTTTCCACGTATGTGGGCAAAAGCGGAATATTTAGTTAGCTCTGCCGTATTGGGCGTAATATATCACACATAGTGAATACAGCATTTCAGTGGATATTCGATGTGTGTCAGTGATATTGAGCCACATAATTGTACGCTAAGTCCAGTAGATATTTTGGTTTTGTAAGCATGTGTATAAGTGATAAGTTACATAATGAAGCCGCTGATCTGGTCACCTTAGCACAAGGTAGCCTAGTTTTGATCCAGGACAAGTGGTTGTTTAATAACTTCCATATTATTATACTGTAGCGCCTAAAAACTCTCTCTCTCTGATAGAAGGCCTGTTCTCTTCTCCGGGTGAGATGGTTATGTTCTAGCAAGCTGATCAGTCACTACATGCGATTAAGATTAGATTAATAAATTCTTTATTGCTCAATAATTAATATTTGTGTACAAAGGCGAAATGGAATTTCCATCAAACTTCGTTTCCCATGTATTTTTATGTTCGTGTGCCAGGTTACAATAGTATATGGTATGCTGCCTCGTTTGAAACCATGACCAATTATTATGTTACTTTTTAAAATATTTAAAGCTATTTAAAAATAAGGGGTAATACTCGTCAGTACGAAAAACTTTTAGTGCAAGATAAACCGCGCGATCCGAAGAAACTATAACGTGTTTTATACATTACTTCAAATGGTGTTTTGCCATATTAATTAATTAGCCTTCGACCTATTCTCAGACTTGTCGTCGTCAGGCTATACTAGTCCACTGCTGGACATAGCCCTCCTCTAAAGAGCGCCACGTTGTGCTATCATAGGGGGCAATGCCCATAATCCCCACGCTGGGCATGCGGGTTGGGGATCGCAGTTCGGTGGAATTGTACTGCAGGGGGCGCTGCTGCCCACCCCCCGGTTTGTGTCCCTTAGTCACCTTTTACGACACCCGCGGGAAGAGTTTGGGTTGGAGCTATCCTCTAGGGCGACACCACACAGCAGACTCATTCTCAGACTTATTAAATATCAATAATGTATTCATGCCCATGCCCGCATGCCGCATGCCCAGCGTGGGGATTATGAACATTACCCCCCAATGATGGCACAACCTTGCGCTAGGGTGCTCATTAGGGGAGGGCTATGTCCAGCAGTGGACTAAGTATAGCCTGAAGAAGAAGAAGAATGTATTCATAAAAATTGGTGAAGCCGTTGAGTTCGATAACAAACACTGTAACATTAGATTTTTCAATATTAGATAGATAGATATATAGATAGATAGAGATAGAGAACACTAGGTAATGCCAAAGGTGGTAATTTTAGTGGATATAGAATAGTTGAAATTCTTTTTTAGCCATTTCAATGTGTTCCCCATGCTCAAAGTTATTCGTTTCCCTATTTTCATATTATGTATGGAGATGTTGCTTACCTATATTTAAATTTACCTATATTTCAAATTCAAATTCAAATTGTTTATTTCACAACAAAGTTTACAAAATAACACACGGGCTGGACCCTCCTAGTAAGTATAGAAATACCTGTGTCAGGAGGGCCCGCTCTTCCACAAATATTTAATTATTAAATAAATAACCTTTAAAGTTAAAGTTACCTATGTAATTCGAATAAGTTATTTTCACTAGAATTTTCAGAATTATAACTATAAAAGTTTGAACTAAACCTTTCGTAACCATATTACATTATTAACTAAAACAAGCCATGTTTAAAATTGCTACTCCTAACTTTCTATTAACTTCAAATTTTGTTTAGGACCGAACCCGGATGGTGATATTGTGTCATCATCCTAATACAGATGTTATTATGATCGTAATTAGTACAAGTTGTCCACAACGGTGAATAGAATTGCCTCATTTTACGACCCTTCGTAAACTGAGGTAATGTACTTTAGCTAATATGAGGTAAGGTGAATTACTTTAGTTTAGGTTTATCATAAACCCTTGTTCATAATGCACACGTTCACATACATGCATGCAGACATAATTCATTCATGGGTAAATAAATCAAAATTATTTCCCAAGTTGCCCATTCGGAAAGTCGTGAGTTCAAGTACCAAGACATTTGGAGATAGAATGGCAGTGGTCCAAGATTATCTACTGCGAAATAATGAGGTGTCTTTAATGTTACAAGTTTATTCTTTATGGCGATGAAATAACTGGCGAGACGCAACAGGTCTTATGACAATTTGTGCCAAAGAAAATAAAATAATATAAACGAATTGAGTATGAATAAATGGATATCAATCACAACCTTGCGCTCATTAGGGCAGGGCTGTGTCCAGCAGTGGGCTAATATAGCCTGAAGAAGAAGAAGAAGAAATGGATATCGCAGAAGAATCTAGAAGGTACGATTATGTAGTTGTGTTGAGGTTCATGAATTATGTCACGTTGAAGGACAGGATGTTTAAGTTTCACTGCGTAATCGAATCAGGAGTGAGGAGATCTGCAAAGGAACCTGAGTTAATGATGCAGCTCGAAGAATTGCTCAGTTGAAGTGGCAGTGGGCGGGTCACATAGCGGGGCGTAAAAGTTCTGACCTGGCGACCGCGGACCGGACAACGCAGCGTGCGAAAGCCCTCCACCAAATGGTCTGACGACCTGGTTACGGTGGCGGGTATTCGCTGGATGCGGACAGCAGAAGACCGCGATGCTTGGAAAACCACGAGAGAGGCCTATGTTCCGCAGTAAGCGTCAAATGAAGTCATGAAATCGATGACATTGATGAATGACGGGATACGCAACACTGTGATTACACACACTCGCACACACTTTTGTTGGTGTTAACAGCCTGGGCACGTCGGCACGGTACATCAGTAATGGGAATATGTCAATGCATTATAATAGACGATATATCCCGCGGGTGTCGTAAAAGGCGACTAAGAGACACAAACCGGGGAGTTGGGCAGCAGCGCCCCCTGTAGTACAATTCCACCAAACTGCGATCCCCAACCCGCATGCCCAGCGTGGGGATTATGGGCATTACCCCCCAATGATGGCGCAATCTTGCTCTATGGCGCTCTTTGGGGGAGGGCTATGTCCAACAGTGGACTAATATAGCCTGAAGAAGAAGAAGACGATATATTTGCAAAGCGCAAGATAAAAAGTACTCGAAACCGACGTGTGTGCAGGCAACGACTAAAGAATGTTGATGAAGCGAAAGAGATCTATCAGGCTCGTTGCAAGTGGTAGACCCTGGTCTGCCTATCGCTCCGGGATTCTAGCGTGTGTAATTTCAATAAAGTGCCCTTCGCTTTTTGGCTTAGTTTCTCAAAACTATTTTTTTACTTTTTAGTGCACAGTCTGTTCTTTAATCATCTTAATTGTAATTTGTTTTATATTACTGCGATAGATAGAACACACCCAGTGTAAGAGCATTGCATTATGACGGTAGATTGAATACACCCTGTATAAGAGCATTGCATTATTGCAGTAGATTGTATACACCCTGTATAAAAGATATATATCTGCTGACACAGCCAACAATTCAGCATCACGAGACGAGAGGGGCAAGATACGAATTACGCCGACGACGGAGGCACGTTTTTTAAAAATATGGTCGTCATTTTGCTAAGGCTGCCCACACCGAGCCCGTAGACGTGACTCCTTTGCATATTGTGAGGATTTCCAACCACTTTTGAATTTTAGTTCCAATTTCTTCGATAGATGGCACGATGAATAAAATAGAGACCCATATCAATTTATTGGCGATACGCTCTGCTATTTATTTAAAACCAGTTTGTTTCTATTGTAATGTACAAATTATATATGTATGTCAACTATTGCTAAATAACCGCCGTACGTTAATTTATTTTAAGTACAAAGTATAACGGTCTCGTGTGCACAAACAAGATTTAGAAAAAATCGATAAATGCCGATTAAAATAGTCTATGGTGGAGATTTTTTATAAGAAAGCGTAACCACAGACTGAGGCCTCTGGGGAGTGCTTTAGAGGAATCGTTTTTTTTAAATAAATAAGCAATTATTAAATAAATTGCATCTGCATATTATGATTTTCTGATGTGTTCTGGTTCGTAGGGTATCTGTGATATCAGCCCTTTGTATGTACCCATTGCTAGGGCACGTGACTCTTACTGTACTGCAAGAAGGTTAGGCCGTACTCCAGCACGGGGGCCAAGTCTGGGTTGGTGGAGGATTGTAAGACAGTGGCGGGACTTACTGTCAGAAGTTATCAGCCGCCTATAAGGCCTCTGACATGGCTTTACGACTGCCATTACATGACAGCCGGCACCAACGGAGTCTTCCTTGCAAAGCACGGAAGCGCTCGGAAAAAGGACACTAGCTGTAGTCACGGGATGGCCACCCATCCAGCTCCTGACCAATCACTCAGTTTCACTAGGCCGCGAGCGCTTTGGGGTATCTGTAAATCCTCCTATATTCCCGAAAACAGCATCCTGTTTGTATATACTAACAACATATGATTTTTATGGAATCAGGCATTACTTTGTGGAAATCCACATAAGCATTAAAAATGAAAATTACTTTGCTGAATTCCGCCAAAATCCCAAAAGCACCATGCGGTTAAGCAGCGGTAAATCACACTTGCACTTGTGAGCCTGAGGTTGCCTCGTGTTAGAGGCGAAACGCGTCGCGTATTTTCTCATTCAAGTATTGGTGTCGGTGGTGGTGTGTTCGTGTCTTGCTTCTGCGTGAAAAAGTGGGAGGGAGGGCGGTGCATTAACTAACCGCATGGTGCTTGTGGGATTTTTGGCGGAATTCAGCAAAGTATTTTTCACTTTTTAACATATGAATTACTTTTTTAAATTGCGTCACATTTTGAATAGCAAAAAATACGATTTCTTTTCGGGTTATTGTGAATTTTAAGTCATAAACATCATCACGTAAACTCACATCTGTATCCCAGAGGGGTACTGTTTACTGTTTGGTGTAAGAAATGTACTTCTAAGTCTCCTTTTTCCTTCATTCGGTTAATCGGTATACGCAATCAAATGTGTTGTTTTAAGGCAAAAACTTCAACGCCATCTAAAGAACCAAGAACAGACCAAGCTTGAGAATAGGAACCGAGCTTTTGTAGCTGTCTGAAAACCCCCCTCTCACATTATCTGGCCTTTAGGAATGGCGGAATGTTCCCAAGTTTCCGTTTGGCCCAGTGCCACGGTGTTAAGCTTCGGATAGGTAATGTTGCAATATGCAGCATCAGATTCGCGTTCCACCCTGTCTCGCTACATTACAGATGCTTTTGCATTCTGATATGTGCGGAACTACGGACGGAATATTTTTGTGGTTTTATAGTCCACATGTTATGCCGATTATTTTCCTGAGTAGGTAGGTATCAAACCTTGTATGTCTCCATTACTGGGGCACGGGTCACTTTCTGCATGGAAGGTTAGGCCATACTCCACCACGGAGGCCAAGTCCGGGTTGGTGCAGGATTGTAAGACAGTGGCAGGCCTTACTGTCAGAAGTTATCAAGCCGCCCATAAGGCCTCTGACATGGCTTAACGACTGCCATTACGTGACAACCGGCACCAACGGCTTAGCGTACCTTGCGAAGCACGGAAGCGCTCGGAAAAAATGCCACTAGCGGTAGCCATGGGACGGTCACCCATCCTGCACCTTACCGCGCCTGTTGTTGCTTAACCAAGATTGATTTCAATTGATTGATTTCAATCACTCGGTTTGACTAGACCACGAGCGCTTTTGTGTAACATCTCGTAATGCAAGTTTATCTGGAATCCCTCGATAATCAAATGATAAATAATCCGTGGTTGAGGCCCCTTGTCTAAATTGATTAGACGATACCAAACAATACCACACTAGGTATCAAGAACTCTTCAGTACATTTTGTATGTAAAGTCTTTTACTCGTCTTCTCCGACGCTGGCTAAGGCCGGTACACCAATAGATCTGTGATACAGATTGATGCAATTCAAACGAAGTGTACTACTAAGGGTTATAACCACTAGACGATCACGGCCTACGTCCAGCAGCGGACTGACACCGGTTGATGATGATGATGATGATGATGACGAACGAAGCCACACAAACGAAACGTCCTTTGTTCGTGGGCTTCCTCAGGACGAGACAAAGGGACGGGTCCCTTCAGTACATTTTGTATGAAAGTAGTAGTATAATTGTAGATAGGTACTGTAATTTTATAATAAGAACACAAATACTGGATAAAAACGGATAAGCAGGTAAATATTCAGATCTAGTCGATAGGTAAAGTTGTAATGATGAAAATGAGGGTCGAAATGTGTGACTTTAAATATTTGAAAATGATAGATAGAAAAAGAAATATAAAAATGGTGTAAAGAGGTTTGCACCGTTACAAGTAAGTTGGGGTAACCACGGGCCGACTAACTAGGCTAACCACTATCTGGCTGCCGGGTCAGAATACCAACTTAGACTATTCACGTTAAATTTATAACTAGAGCTATACCTTCACTTTTTTGCCAATAAATGTCTTTCTCTTGTGTTATTCATGAAAGAGTCCATTTCGTTAAACGGACTCATTCATGAAAAACACCAGACAAACATTGTTAGTATTTTGCACCCGCAAAACCACTAAAATGTTTCAAGCCATTAAGTACACAAGCGTTGCACTTTTCTAACAACAATTCCCGAGAAGAATTTCTTCGGAAAGCGATAAAATTCTGCCGCGGTTACCCCATAAACTGTTAGTGTCAAGTGTATCCGTAAGTTTTTAACCTAACTCTCCAAGTTTCTTGTGTACACAGTGAGTATAGTTTGGTCTCTTATTTTCATGTTACTTTAAGGCCATAAAATTAAGGAACGACTCATCCAGATTTGTTAAACATTGTCTTATTACTATGATTTTCTATCTAAAAGAACTTCGATATCAACCCTTTATATGTCCCCACTGTAGGGGCACGGGTCTCTTCCTGTATCGCAGGAAGGTTAGGCACTCCACCACGGGGCCAAGTCCGGGTTCGTGGATGATTGTAAGACAGTGGCGGCAGAGATGGTCTGACCGCGCCTGTTGTTGCTTAACCCAAGTGATTGATTCCAATCACTCGGTTCTGCTAGGCCACGCGCGCTAATTTAAAGTAAACACTGACCTAACTGTGTGGTGTCGGCCCAGAGAATAGCACCAATCAAATTCAAATCAAAAAAAACGCCTGTGCGCGTTTTTGTTTTAAAATACCTAAACGCGCTCATATTACCCCCTTCCTAAATGAACACAAAATCCTGAATATGGAGTCTAGGAGGAGGCTGCATATGGCCTGTCTTATCCATAAGATCGTATGGAGTGAGTGTCCTAAGTACCTTTATGATAAGTTGACATTTCATACACGATCTAGACACCAACATTTACTATGTATACCAGAACACAAACATGTCGGATTCAGGGGATCTTTCTCATATAGAAGTGCTAAGGTTTGGAACGATCTACCGCCGCCTCTAAGAAATAAGCTGTCAACAAAAACATTTAAGTTTAAGTATAAACAGATCCTAATTGATAAGCAAATAGAGACCGGAAATATAAAGAATCCCTGGAATGATTATAATAGATTTAAGTGATAGGGATAGAGCTTGTAAGTAAAAGGTGCCTTTTTGGTGCATTATCACCAAAAAAGCATTTAATTTCTATGTTTTGTTTCTCTTTGTATAAAAAGTGATTAGCAGATAATACATAGAAGGAGAATGTTTTTTCTATATATATACACAAAACACAAACATATTTGAAAAACGGTGTATTCTTTATACGGTGGCTTGTCCTGTAGCCGTCTTACCCTACTACTGGTAAACACCGCTTGGTATGATTACACGGTGTCCTGTTGACGTAATTTGAATGTAATACCTACAAAGCACTGCATAGTTATACAGTACTTACAACAAGTTTATTAGTAAGGCTGTTAAAATAGAAATAGATTACTCACACGTTAAGTAATAAAAGTGTCAAAAATACTTAATCTTATGTACTAATGAAGAGCCCAAACTAATGTGTTTACGAAATAAATTAATTAAGGCCTCACTGTATCTATACAGAGCGCCACCATTATTATAAAACTAGTATACATGTTGTGAAGAGGAGGTAGCTGAAAACCAGCGCTATCTTACCACTCTTGGATAGCACATAGCTGAGCTATATCCGATTATCGGGTCAGCGGAAGTGGGTACGAGTACACACAGTGGCACATTGATCATGCATCATACGGGAAAGATTTCTTTTTTTTTTTTGCTCTGCGTACAGTCGCCAAAAAGACCCTGCGTACAGTGGGCTCGGCAGGTAGGCTAAGTTTAGAATAAAGAACTATAATTATTAATACTATGTCTGTAAAATATATTAGAACTAAAATAATCAGCTGTCGACAGGGAAATATTACTTTTAGCCTTTTTTTCTCTTTCATGTAAAGTGAAGTATAAATTATTTGTCACCAATGAATTTAAGTCACATGCATGAAATCACTGTGATATATATAACAAAGGTATTTTTCTTTTTCTTTTTGTGATGCATGCAGGGCAATACGGCTTTTTTTCTTAGCATATTGTGTGTTTTAAGTAATGTAAGTTTTAATTTCTGAACCGATAATAAATATATTTCATTTTCATTTTTTCATTTTCAAAAAATTCTTCCCGCCGGTGTCGTAAAAGGCGACTAAGGGACACAAACTTCAGCAGCGCCCCCTGCAGTACAATTCCACTGAACTGCGATCCCCAACCCGCATGCCCAGCGTGGGGATTATGGGCACTACCCCCTATGATAGCACAACGTGGCGCTCTTTAGGGGAGAGCTATGTCCAGCAGTGGACTAGTATAGTCTGACGACTGACTTAATTATTCCGTAAAAATTATTAGGTAGGGGTACATGAAAGGAGCCTCCCGGAACGTCTGGCGCACCCTGGGCAACAATCAGCGAGTCCTTTACGCTGATTGGCAAATCCTTTCACCGCGATAGCTTGCCATCGACACGCTAAAAGGAAGGTTACGTGGATAACTAAACGTACAACGTAAAGTAATCTCTCATGTGACAATCAAACTTGGATCAAATTGTAAGATCAAACTAGATACCCAACTTGAAAGTTTCTCGCGGATGTGAAAACTTGGCTCCTTATAAAGCCAGGGACATACTGTCGGTCGTAACTGACGATCGCGACCAACAGAGGACGTATTCTATATGACTATATTATTTTTAATGCACTAACTCGTGCTAAGGACAATTTTAAAAACCTATTTAGATGCTCGGGGCTGCAAGTGATGCAAATTACTTCATCCAGATGTTGCTGCCTGTACGTAATACAGAAAGTATTGTAAAGAGGTTCGAAATTTCACTGATGCCGGTAAGTCGCCTATTAGCTTGGTTCGAGTCCCGGCATGGGTGGAATTTTTAGCCTCTAAATAGGTTTTTAAAAAAGTATTCTATATTTAAATACACTTTTATTTCAACATTAACGCTAGTGGCATTTTTCCGTGCTTTGCAAGACACGTTAAGCAGTTGGTGCCGGCTGCCGTCGATAGATGGCAGTCTTTAAGCCTTAGGGTTGAAAACTTCTAACAGTAAGACCAGCTACTAATCTTGCAAGCCTCCACCAATCCAGACTTGGCCCTCGTGGTGGAGTATGGCCTGTACCTTCGTCAGGGAAGAGACCCGTGCCCCTCGATGGAGACATAATGGATTGAGGATGACACTTTCATCTGCCCTCAGACGCCCATTGGACGTCTGCGTATTCATATTCGTCTTAGACATTTATCTATTTGTTTTGTGTAGTGGTTGACAGCGGGTTAAAGCACAAAGGGAGGTCATCAATCCCCTCGGTCACTTCTTCTTCTGCTTCGTGAATCTTCCGAAGGCCTCATTAAACTACTTAGAAGAAATTTAAAAACCTATTTAGAGGCTAAAAAGAACTTTCGGTTTTGCTGGTGATGTATTGTTTTCACAGCACGAGCTCGTACCAGCAATGCATGCTGAGTTGGTGACATTTTTTTTCTTACCGCGGAGGCACAAGCATTTGTACGATTGTGTTATAGTTTTTTTTTATTTCTGATTCTTGACATTTTTTATGTGTGTACCTACGTGGCAATTTAAATAAATGCTTTGTTCTATTATTTATTAGGTGAAACTTTTTTTATGTAGCTTGCATAAACGTCCCTCTGCAGGGCACAGGCCTTGTCTCAGAGAGTATTAGCTTAAATACCCCGCGTGCCCACTGCAGATGGCAATTTGAAGCGTTGAGGTATTTGAACACCTCAGAGATTCAGGTTTCCTCACGATGGTTTCTTTCACAGATAGCGAGTAGTATTGCAATTACGAGTACCTATAACTTTACAAATGTACTTAACTTGGGAAACAATGTCAATGGAACATGGGAGTCGAATCTGGGTCTCACGCTTCCGAGGCCATTGTTTTATCCACTGAACTACCACCGCCGTTGAGGTATAATTACCTTTATTTCCGACGTTTCGGCAACGTTGCAGTTGGCGTGGTCTCCTGGTCTCTAACGGGTGGACAGAAGTGGCGATTAAAGTCATATTGTAGTGAGGGTGGTCTACTCTTAATGTGGTCACGTCTTAAAGTATGTTCCAAACTTAATTTGTAGCACGCGCATAGTATGTCGCGTGAAACCGCAGGACCTGGAATATTTTACTAGTTGCGGAAGCCATGGCTTAGTGAGAGCCATATTTTACGTGTCGCGGAAGAAATTCTGGTACGTAAGTTAACTTCATGTCTACCTTGTTGAGCAACTAGCTGGTATTTTGAGTTTACAGTGCAGGGATGTCTAATAGAGATGGCTTTTCGGATTAAAAATGTTGTTTAATAAATATATTGTAATTATAAACAAAATAAAAGGTCTTAATTTAATTTCGTAATCATTTAATTTTTTTGTCGCAAGAGACAACAAATCAAGTGATTTCGGAATTAAGTTCAGGACAGTATTATTTTGATTAAAACTATAATTATTTTTTTAAATGCTTTAATATATGTATAGTAATTTTAAACAAAATAATGGTGTTCTTAATTTAATTCCAGCATCACTTGATTTTTTATTGGAACAGGCAACAAATCAAGTGATTTTGGAATGAAGTTCAGAATGAGTAGTTCTCACAAATATTCAAAATTCTAAATTATTCATTTCAAAGTAATTTTGAATTTGAACTTACGAGAGAACTGCACATTCTGAACTTAATAAGTTAAGTTATATTAAAAGTAAGTATTTTTGTATTTATGTAGCGATTAACATAATGCACGTACTTAGGTATTTTTTTCTTCTATAATAAAGAAACCATTTTAGAGACATTACGCTACTTTCAGTGATACTGTTTATAGTCTAATAAACCAATGCATTCTACCAAAGTCCCTGCAATTTAACTCGGCGCTTCGCGTGATTTGATCTTTTGCGCCAGTCTTCGCGGTTATACTTGCAATGCATTGCAATAGTTGCAATACATTGCAATACGTTGCAACACATTGCAATACGTTGAGATACATTGCAATACATAGTAGTATTGGTACGATACATTAGTAGTGGTCAATAGCAACTACATTGAAGTTAACTATACTGAAATTATGTGGTTTTCTGGCTCTAAGGACGGCCACAGCACGGCTTATTATGAAGCTTGTGTGCTAGTTATCATGTCCGCCCTCAAGTTGCTATCTCTCCTCTAAAGATTAATTCTTAATCTTTGGTAAACAGTGTCTTGTGTCACACGGCTGAGTCCGCGCCGAGCGGGTACTTAGTTCAAAAGTTCCGTCTTCTTAAGTGGAAATTGTTAGGTTAGTTTTATTTCTTCGCTCCTCGGTGCCACGTAAGTTTCAAGTAAATTTTCATAGTGCAGCCGTGTTTGTACAGTTTTTTCTTATCGATATCAACATTAACCCTTGTATGTCCCCACTGCTGAGGCACGGGTCTCTTCCTGCATCGCAGGAAGGTTAGGCATACTCCACCACGTGGGCAAAGTCTGTTTCGGCGGAGTATTGTTAGACGGAGGCCGGCCTTGCTGTCAGAAGTTATCATGTTAACAACTGCCATTACATGACATATGAAATAGTTGGTTTTAAAAGTTATTATATTTATTTCAGTATTTATAGATCGTATTAACTCGTAGTATAGCTTACTTAAAAGCATAAAATATACAACTTTTTGCCGTCGTAAAAAATTGCTTGCCACGAAATAGCGACTGCAAAAAAATGTCAATGCTCACAAAAGTTCGAAGCCACTAGATTCAAATTCACTTATTATAACGTTGATATAATCTTAATTTTCTAGAGACTCGCCACAAAGGAAGTGATGGTAGTTTTCGTCATCAGCGCAATGATATTTATTGATGTTTACTCGACAACAGCGCAATTTATTTTTAAAAAGGCATATCAAGTAGGTGTCTGATTCGTACACTAAGAACTCTGTCCACATTTTGTATATTGTTTCCAATATTGTCATATTAATAAAAATGTTTCCAGAGATAAATTAGTAAATTTAAAACAATAAGTCTTTGATCTTTTGTATCTGCCGTTTCTGTAAATATTTTTCCGGTATACAATAAAGAATATTCTTATCTTATCTTAAGTCTTGCAATAATAATTTAATGACATCTACCATTTTGATACAAATTGATAGAAAATTGATATATTTTTTTCTTTGAGCATAACAATTTGGCCACAGACTGTACAAGGCGTGATTCATTGCAGTCGTTAGATTGGCAGGTGCTACTATAATTATGTTCTACTAAATATCGCAAAGTATATTCTTTACGTCAAACGTAAAGCGCAAAGTACTACTAGCGTGCGTGATACCGTGCGTAGCGGAGTAAACGGTAATAAAACGACACAATACATTCCGGGGCCTCTACTCCATTGCAACAATACCTCCTGCCTTTGTATCACGTAACATAACATAACATTAACATAACATTTACATATAGGCACATACATTGCTTCTGGCCCCACACTAGGATACCCTGTGTCGTGGGAACCAGAAACAACGACATCACAAACATGAAACATCCAAGACCTGTGTTTTTTTTTGTCCCCAGCCGGGGTTCAAACCTGGAACCTCTTGCATGGTAGGCAGACGCGCCACCGCTACGCCACAGAGGTCGTCACGTAACTTTCCACATCGGGTTAAACATTCAGACGACTCCTAAGTGTCAAAATATTTGTCAAAATAAGTGTCGAAGTATTTGACAGTTTGGCGTAGGATCCATCAGACGACTCCATACAGTAGAGGAGAACGGTTGTAGTCGAGCGGAAGAACGCCGACTTCTCAATCGGGAGATCGTGGATTCGAATCCTGGCATGTACCAATGACTTTATTTGGTAAGTTACGACTCGCTAACTGCGCAGGAAAACATTGTGAGGAAACCCTAGGATCTGAAGTGTTAACATACCTCAGCGCTTGGTACAGAAATTGGCGCAACTATGAGGCTAAGTGTGGAAATCTCAAGTCTAAATACAACGGAGGACTTACGTGGTCGTAACCCTGGATACAAATAACAATATTAGGATTCCTGCCTGCTTCGTTGATCTAGCAGTATCACGTCTGGTCGTGGGTTATATTCCCACTGGGTTCGTTATCAACACTTGTGTGTCCCCACTGCTGGGGCACGAGTCTTTTCCTGCATCGCAGGAAGGTTAGGCCATACTCCACCACGGGGGCCAAGTCCGGGTTGGTGGAGGATTGTAAGACAGTGGCGGGCCTTACTGTCAGAAGTTATCAAGCCGCCCATAAGGCCTCTGACATGGCTTAACGACTGCTATTATATAACAGCCAGCACGAACGGCTTAACGTGCCTTGCGAAGTACGGAAGCGCTCGGAAAAATGCCACTAGCGGTAGTCACGGGACGGTTACCCATTATGTACCTGACCGCCCCTGTTGTTGCTTAACTCAAGTGATTGATTCCAATCACTCGGTTCGCCTAGGCCACGAGCGCTTCATTCACACTGGGTAGTCTGAGTATATTTAGATGTTTTTATGATGTCGTTGCCTGGTTAACAAACATAGTGTATCGTTTGGGCTCGGGACTCTGTGTTGAGTGTGTACAGATCCAATATATCTTACGGCTAAACACTTAAATGAAAATCGAAAGGAGCCATTTATCTACGTCTCGATCTTCAGTAGACTCTGCCTTTTTATTTTGCTATGGAACAAGAAACGTCTGAATAAGCGACTCGGCAATAAAGCAATGATGTCTTCAGTGCAAGCCTTTTGAAGTATACAGAATTGCTTTCTTCCTCATATCATCTACAGGAAGAGCCAAAGTAAAGGTAAGCAATAAAGTGACTGATAAAGCTATTACTTAAAACAGGTTATAAAGCGGATCTTCTTAGTATTTAGGCTACTATAACCTACCTCGTGGCCTAGCGGAACCGAGTGATGCTTAGTATTGCAAGGAAAGCTGTGGAGGCCTATACTATTAGCCTATTAGCAGAATGTGGCTGATAGTAAAACGCTAGATATGTTGCTCGGTTGATATATTTTCTTCAAGTGTCTCACATTACAACAATCAATCAATGGTAACCTAGCGATATTCAAATCGGTGTCAGTCATGATAGGTTTTCGGCCTCGAAGACCTAGAGGGACCGAGGGACCTATATAAACCGAAGCAACATAAGATATCTTAGATATTATACGAAGATATATCTTAGATATACAACATACCTATCTTAGATACGTTGCTCGGTTGATACATCGTGCGATATTCTTGTTGACCAAGAATTAAAGGAAATAAAAAAAATATTTCTATTATTACCAAGTTTCACAACAAAGCGCGCGGATAAGACGCGCTTTTCATAAAAAGTGTACTGTATGATTGGGACGCAGCCCATAACATAGAAAAGACTGGGCGATGCACGATGGTGTGATATCTATACAATGGGTCGCGTCATTATCGCGCCCGACCCACGTCCCTTCTATATTACTGCTGGCTCAATCACACAGATTTCGATCACGCTATCTACTGGCCATTTTTATGAGAGTTTGTTTTCTGGTCGAATACAGTAGCGAATGAGGAAACTAAAGCCCTTAAAGGAAATAAAAACTTTAATTTAAATGTAGAACTCTAAAGTTTGCTATTCATACGTCCCTCCCAGTTTCGTCACATTTCTGTTTTTTTTCTCTCTTTTCTTATTTTGGTTTTTGTGTCTAGCCGAAAATAATCTGTGAGTTTGGTGCAAGCGCCATTAGAAAAATAAAAATATATGAATATATTTTTTAGAGAATTTTAATGGTGTTTTTGTTATTCTATTTGACCAGATCCGGTAGAACCAAGTAGGTAAGGCTTAAACCTTTTCCGTTTTCCTTGGATATATATTGATACATACCAAGCAGAAAAACAAAAACTCAAAAAGAAGGAACATTTTTAAGAATCTTAGTATAGAATGAAGACCAAAGCTGAATGAAATTAAATATACTTACGCTAATATGTACTGCACGTGCCACCAAAGATTTGGCACCAGTGGGAGAATTTATCCAGCAACGTATCACTCCGTTACCTACATAGGTACAGCGGTAAAGGCAGCTACCGCGCGTGACTCGACATTAACAAAGCCGAGACCGTGTTTATATTCCACAGTAGCGTAGGTTTCTATTGGACAGCTATTTCACACGAGGTTTGTTTGAAGTTGCTTATTTTTTACAAGTATATTTCCTATACTTGTAAAAAATAAGCAACTTTCAAAAAATGTTGAAATAAAATTCACGATTTACGTTCTCTTGCAAGATTTTTTGTCCTACGCAGGAAATTATGGATTTTATTCAAAAACACACGTAAAAGACATAGTTTGTTTAGGAGTGGAAAATTAAACCAACAAATTATCCAAAGTTGGTAAGTCCGAGTTGTTATAAATGACAAGCTCTAAGCGACATGTTTCAGGAGTTGACCTTTTAGAAATATACCTCTATTCAGATACCTCAACAATATACCTATTATTATTATTAGAAACGCTCGTGGCCTTGGTGAACCGAGCGATTGGAATCAATCACTTGAGTTAAGTAACAACAGGCGCGGTCAGGTGCAGTATGGGTGACCGTCCGTGACTACCGCTAGTGGCATTTTCCCATGCGCTTCCGTGCTTTACAAGGCACGTTAAGCCGTTGGTGCTGGCTGTCACGTAATGGCAGTCGGTAAGCCACGCCAGAGGCTTTATGGGCGGCTGTATAACAAATGACAGTAAGGCCCGCCACTGTCTTACAATCCTCCAACAACCCGGACTTGGCTCCAATTGTGGAGTATGGAGGAAGAGACTCGTGCCCCAGCATTGGATACATACAAGGGTTGATATACCTATCATTAGTTATTTGAAAACCTATTTAGAGACTAAAAATTCCACCCACGCCGGGATTCGAACCCGCGACCTCTGGCTATCCGTGTCAGCGCTCTTTCCAACTGAGCTATTGGGCGACTCAGCGGCATCAGTGAAATTTCGAACCTCTTAACAAAATTCTCTGTATTAAGTACAGGCAGCGACATCTGGCTGAAGTAATTTGCGTCACTTGCACGGGTTAGTGCATTAAAAAATAATATAATTAGTTGTTTGCTCAAAGAAAAGAGCTGTTTTCTCTGACTGCGATGACACCCGTTAGTATCGCCAGATAGATGCGATCTCGGCGAGTGAATAAGCGAGTGTTTCTTAAGCCTGGATACAAGTCCCACGACACGATTTGCGATCTGCGACTAAAATTGGAAAAAGTCTTTAAGGCACTACACGGTGGTAATTAGCGCCACCAAAGGAGTAAAAATCATAGCATAACCTCACGCCTGTATTCCAGAGCGGCAGGCAGAGACCAGGGCCGTTCATTAGTCGTGCGCGCAACGTCTAAAAACCATAACCTGTTTTATAATACGTTTACTCAAAAAGTACACATCATGAATCTTAGCAACTATGACAACTATGTCTAGAACCTACAGTCTACAACCTTAATTAAGGATTGAACAACCTAGACTTTAGATCGATTTTATACTAAAACGGCCGGCAAAACCTTGGCAAAACTGTTATAAAGTTTGAAGAAGACATGGGTTTTTTTTTCATTTGTGAAGCCAATTACAGTACTACACATCATAAAAGTTCCTTCGGGAATCTACGTTCGCGGAGACTAAGAAGAAGTGTAACGAAAGTACCCGAAGCTATAAGTACATTCAACATGATCTTTAACCGATACGATTAAGGTGCAGAATTGATTGCCGCAGTAGCGCTACCTATTTCGCTCACGCTAATATTGCCAAACTAATAGTCACCTGCATCGATGACGTTGAATCAACCAATAGCAACTTAGGCGCGCGGCCTGCCATAAAATGAAACTATCTGATTGGTCGATCAACTTGCCGCACATCCAAAATTTGGTCATCTGCGCAGGTACATCCGCGGGACTTATTTCTTGTGTAGCACTGTACCAATAAGTGTGTCCTACCTGCTATGACTTCTAGAGCGGAGACGTGGACACTCACGGTTCGACTAGTCAACAAATTTGAAGTGGTATTTCTTAATGATTCGCGATACTCATACATAGTTATATATTAAACGGGTCAAATGGCAATTATTTATTAGGCAACTGTAACGCTGCCGAAACGTCGGGAAATAAGGTAATTACGTTTTACCTAATAAATAATTGCGATTTGACCCGTTTAATATATAACTAAATTTAAAGTGGCTCAGCGAGCTGTGGAGAGCGCTTTGCTCGGTGTTTCTCTGCGAAAAGAATAAAGTGATTGACATAGCTCAGTGGATTAGCAGACTGAAACAGCAGTGGGTAGGTCACACGAGCAGCGTGACCGATAAGCATTTGAGACTGGTTCTAGAATGGAGATGGTGAATTGGCAAACGTAGCGTAGAATGCTCTGTGACCAGATAGAGCGACGACACTCACAAAGCAATGGCCGGTGACTGGAAAGGAAGAGCCAAAGATCGTGCTCAGAGGCGTGTCGTGAGAAAGGCTTGTAACGGTGCAAACATCTTCACACCATTTTTATTTCTTTTTCTGTCTATCATTTTTAAATATTTAAATTACGTCACACATTTTTCGATTTCCCTCATTTTTCATCACTACCACTTTACTCTTTGACCAGATCTGACTATTTTACCTGCTTCTCCGTGTTTATACGTTTTTATCCAGTTTTCTGTTTTGCCCCACGTTGGGCGCCAGTGGAACGTTGTATATCATTTATAAATAATAAGAACTGGAACGACTTCAACTGTGGCTTTATTTGTAGATTATTATTATAATATTTTAATAAAACAGAAAACTGGATAAAAACGGATAAACGGAGAAGCAGGTAAAATAGTCAGATCTGGTCAAATAGTAAAATAGTAGTGATTAAAAATGAGGGAAATCGAAGAATGTGTGACGTAATTTAATTATTAGAAAATCATAGAAAAGGAAATAAAAATGGTTTTGAAAACATATTTAGAGGCTAAAAATTCCACCCATGCCGGGATTCGAACCCGCGACCTCTGGCTATCCGTGCCAGCGCTCTAACCAACTGAGCTAATGGGCGACTCACCGGCATGAGTGAAATTTCGAACCTCTTTACACTATTTTCTGTATTACGTACAGAGTAATAGGTAAAACACGTAAATAGGTTTTTAAAATTGTCCTTAGCACGGGTTAGTGCATTAAAAATAAAAATAGTATAAATAAAAATGGTGTGAAGAGGTTTGCACCGTTACAGGCTTATATCCAGCAGTGGACAGACACCGGCTGATTATGGCGATGACGAAGAATTTTTATAGAAACCATTCTCAGGGCTGTAATTTCTTTTTGATAACCTTATTTTCAAATGTTAGCACGATCAAACCTCCATTTCTGTTCTCTTAACATATTGGCAAACGATTCATAAATAAAAACCAAACTAAGTTTTGTATAGGGATTGCTCCTTACGGGTTGCCTTAACAAAGTGCACTCAACTATGGTTAGTGCATTAAAAAATAATATAATGATGTTGAATGATGTTGAACATGTAAGACCGAAGGTTCTCTGCCTTTTTGCAGAAACATTTTCGGCCGATTATCATTTGGCAACTAACGTTTCAAATAATATTATTTTGCGGAATAATCCTTTGCCAATTATTCTTATATTTTTTTTTTATTTCCCAACCTCGTAGTTGCCAACTGTTTGTTTGGTTTGCTTTTTATAATGAAATCTTTCAAAATGCCAACTAGCGTAGCGTATATTTTAGTATATTTTACGCGTAATATTCATTAGGTCGGCCAAAATTTTTTCTGCAAAAAGGCAGAGAACCTTCGGTCTTACATGTTCAACCTAGCACGCTCCTTCGCGCTCCGCTACGCTACGCGCTTCGTCGCACCTATATTTTTGTCGCAGATTGAGTCTCGTCGGCCACCCCTCTAGCCAGTAATATTTCCATTCCCAGTAATATTTTTCTTAAATTAAAAATGCAAATATTTTTTTTTATCATAAAATCAATGTATAAAAAGGGAACTTACACTGACGAAACTTTATTCATCTAATAGTTGTTTGCCTAGTAAAAGACTTGACAAATAATAAATTCCCAAAACGTTTTGTGTCATTATAATAATCAGCTTAAGAATAATCCTACCAAATGAAACATTGCGATACAAAAATTTGTGAATCGTTTGTTGACAACGTAAAAAATAGGTGAAACGTTGGTTGGCAAGTGATAATCAGCGTAACAATTTTCTGCGAAAAGGCAGGACACCCTCAACTACAGACTATGTACATGCACGTACCGTCGTCATGCAATCCACTTCATCCAAAGGCTGTCTGGAAGAGATCGCTCTTAGCGATAAGACCGCCAATTGTATAACATTACTTAGATTTAAGTAATCATGGCTGTATTCTTTTTTCTGGCTGTGCAATAAGGTGTTCTCTATATCAAACTATATATCTATAAAAATCACCTAATTAATAATTGTTTACGATCTTAATTGTCAGACTTATATAATTCATAGATATATTGATATAGAGAACACTGATGTTGATGTGTGAGGAATAGAAAGAATTGTCTTTCTCTTCCTCATTCGTCTTCTCTCTCCTCATTTATGTTACTTTAATTTCTGTGTACAGTAAAAAATATTCTATCTGTCTATCTATCTCTCTCTCTCTCTTTGTGAGGCAGACAGATCTCTCGCATCGGTGAGATAAGTTGATTCTTGCTTACTTTTCAAAATAAATCGCGTTGAAGAGAAGTCACGTCTATGTGGTTAGGAGCCAGCCAAAACGAATAGTGTGCCGTAAATAAATATACTTGAAGAGTCTCTTTGTTTGACTTTAGTAAACGGCGCCGTTAGTAGAGCCAGCCTTCAAGATTGCACGAGTCTTTTCAAGAAAGCTCGCGGGTTTTCTTTAAAACAACCAATAACGTCAACATAGAAAATAAAAATAATTTCCTCACATTTCATAACCTTGATACCAGATTATGATACTCTGTGACATGGAAACCGTCATAAATGAGGAAAACATGAGCTTGAAGTCGTTTGTGTAAATCTAAGTACGGCGACCACCAGCGAGATTCAAACTTTGAGTTTCTTCTTCTTTAAGCCTGCATACCAAGAACCCACGACGGGTTCGGTACGCACTGGAGGATGCCGTACGTTAGTACAAGTGGCCTCAGTATGGGTGTATCTTCATGTTTGTGAATTCTCTGTTGGATTAACATAGTACAGGACTGTGGAAGTTATTATTATTATAATTTTTATTATATTAGTCCACGTACACGTACGTCTGAACACTTAACAGCCCGGCCGCGCGCAATCCCCCAAGCGCTTAGTGTACAGACGTATGTACACTATGCAACGCTCAGATTGGACTCTTTTTATCTATGCTCTGTGCATTCTCTATGGACAATATCTGTTGTTTTATTGGCCAATGGTTAGTAAATATTACTTTTGCCAACCAATCAAATGACGTGACCTGGAAAAAAAATTAATTATCATCGAAACCACATAAGCTTGCTAGGTCAGACGCCATTTTGCGTTTTCGTCGTGAGTTGCTCCGCTCGCTAAAGTTTTATAAGTTATTTAGAGAAGGCAACGCTGCGTATTCGTTTATGTGTTATATATCAAATTACTGGGAAAAGTGTGTAGATTATGTTTCAAATAATAGTTTCGTTGTATTTGATGGAAAATAAAGTGAAAAAAGCCTCGAACTTTTAGCCCGGATCGTGCCGCTTGTATGGGCGATCAGTGTCATTTTACCTCTTCCTGTTAATTATTCATTTATAGCTTTATTTTGGTAAAATTAGAGTATGAAAATTGTGTAAACAGTTATAGATAATATGCAGATCATATTATAAGTGTTAGTTCAGTGCTAGTGAATGAGTAATTAGTGAAAATAGTGAGACGAAGTTCAAAGTAGTGTCAAAATGGCGTGGATAGTGAAATTCATCTCGTCATTTGAAAATCATGTAAGTTTATTCATAATTTTATTAGCTTTACAAGTATAATAATCCAAAGTCTGGTAATGTAAATAATTAGTTGGTAAGGTGTTAGTAATAATTATTAAGCATCATTTGGGTGACATGGTCACGTTGTGTACCAAACCCTTAAATAAAATAAAAAAAAGTATAATAATCGGATAGGGAATTTTATGCAGATTGTAGTGATATATAACACTTATTGAATAATTACGTCGTACTTTCTCTAATTTGAGAAATGCGGAACTGTGTCCACAAAAAATTTGCAAAAAAATGGCGGTGCGAAATGACCCTGCACTATGCGGTACCTTTGAACTTTCTTTTGTCCGAGCGCATCGGGCGCGAAAAAGGTTAACCTACTTACCCTGTGTAAATTTACAATTCCTGAAACACAGCAACTTTCCTTCTGAGGTTTTTTGATGAGTTTTTTTCGGATTTAAAGCGGGGCTTACCAATATTCTTTTTTTAAATCGTGCTTTGCGCTCTTCTGAAGTCCCTGCCCCCGATAAGTAATAGTCCTACGTAGATAAATGTCTGTTTCGCTGTAAGTATATACATTCAGGAAAGAATGTCTATGAATGCTGAGTCCACTATCGAGCTGCAATGTCGGTATTGTAAGCACGTATTTAATAAAATTACTAGCTGATCCCGCAAATATTGTGTCTCCATATTATTTAGCCTACGACATATTCGGCTCAGACCTAAAAAGTATAGAACAAATCTTGAAAATCAGTGAAGCCGTTTCAGAGTAGTCCGATAGCAAACACGAGATTTTTATATCGATTTCAACCCTCTATGTCCCCACTGCTGGGGCGCGAGTTTCTTCCTGCGTTGCAAGAAGGTTAGGCCGTACTCCACGACGGGGGCCAAGTCCGGGTTGGTGGAGGTTTGTAAGACAGTGGCGGGCCTTTCTGTCAGAAGTTATCAAGCCGCCCATAAGGCCTCTGACATAGCTTAACGACTGCCATTACATGACAGCCGGCGCCCACATATTAACGTGCCTTGCGAAGAACGGAAACGCTCGGCAAAATGCCACTAGCGGTAGTAACGGGACGGTCAACCATTCCGCACCTGACCGCGCCTGTTGTTGCTTAACTCGAGTGATTGATTCCAATCACTCGGTTCGACTAGGCTACGAGCGCTTCTTAGAGATTTTTATTTACGAGGTTTTTATATACTGGAACATAAACTTCGAAAGAACAAACCCGTTTAATTTATATGTATTATATAAGCATCGCGGAACTTTAGAAAATACAAAAGAATAAAAGTTATAAGTTAAACGGGATTATTTATTAGGTAATACCACGACTACTGACGTTACGTTTTACCTAATAAGGAATGGTGATAAGACCCGAATATTTGACTATTTGTGAACATCGAAATATTATTACAAAAGTTCAAAACAAAAACCTGAATTGAGCCGTGCAGGTAAATAAAGAGAGTGAGCTACGCTGGTTTTAATTACAAAAAGCAAATAAAATTTACCATCTATTGAGAATCATACATGTTGCACGTTTGCATGTTTGCTAATCTATCGGTAAGCAAAATTTGGTGGCAAGCCACAGTAGCCTATTAACAATATCATCATCAGCCATTTGACGGCCACTGCAGGACCCAGGTCTCCGTCATGGTTTTCCAAACTTCCCGGTCTTGTGACGCCCGCATCCAGCGATTCAGCACCATCGTAACCTGAGCACTGAACACTGAGCCTGTATACGTTGTCTGTAAATTGCCAAGGTGTCGATGTTCCCCTAAAGTAAACAACGTATTTCAAATTGTGGAATTTTTGGAAATTGCGCTTAAACGATATGATTTTTTGTATGTCCCCGCTAATGGGGCATGGGTCTCTTCCTGCATCGCAGAAAGGTTAGGCCATACTCTACCACAGGGATCAAGCCCGGGTTGGTGAAGAATTGTAAGACAGCGGCGGTCCTTAGTGTTAGGAGTTATCAAGCCGCCTATAAGGCGTCTGACATGGGTTAACGACTGTCATTACATGACAGCCGGCACCAACGGCTTTACGTGCCTTGCGAAGCACGGAAGCGCTCGCAAAATGCCACTAGCGGTAATCACGGTACGGTCAGTCATCCAGCGCCTCATCGCGCCATTCCAGTCCATTTAAATATAATTACATTAATGTACATATATTTAAATAATAATATACGTAGACACCTAAAAAATAAATACATATCCAATTAAATACATATAGTAAGCAACATATACTTAAATAATAATAACCTAAAAATAAATACTTACACAATTAATACATATAAGCAACCCTTATTTATTTTATTTTATTGCATTACACAACAGATTCTTTCCTGCGATGCAGGAAGAGACCCTTTCCTCAGCAGTGGGGATATACAAGGGTTGATAACAACACAACAGATTAGCGACATTACATGTTATAATATCATGGTAAAGCTTACAATCTAGTTACATCTCCTAAATAAATGGCTTACGCATAGTGATAGATTGTAATTGCCAATTGTTGTTAGCTAAATAGATCATGAGTACGTGCATTCACTGTAAAATTGGGACGCATCCAGAAATTGCAAAATAGGCTGTATGCAAATCGAGCTGTAATATTGACCAGTGTGTTTCATAAACGAAATTATTGCTTTAAATACTCGTGCTGGTCAATAGCTCCGTTTGTTCCGGTGGTAAGTAAGTAATTTATTTGTGACTTACAAGGCTTATACTAGACTATAACTAAATTTTGACATACATGTTTGGGTTTATAATTAAAATTATTGAGCATCCGCTGCTGTGCTAGGCGCCTACTTTTTCCGTTTACTAATCTTCTTCTTCAGGCTATATTAGTCCACTGCTGGACATAGCCCTCCCCTAATGAGCGCCACAGTGCAAGGTTAGCGCATAGCGTGGGGATTATGGGTAATGCCCATAATCCCCACGCTGGGCATGCGGGTTGGGGATCGCAGTTTGGTGGAATTATACTGCAGGGGGTGCTGTTGCCCAACCCCCGGTAGGTGTCCCTTAGTCGCCTTTTACGACACCCGCGGGAAGAATTTGAATGGAAGAAGAATTCTCTAGGCCGACACCACACAGCATGTTTAAATAATCTTCACCAAATCCTAACTATGATGGTTTGTAAATAAATGGTAAATAGTAAATCTTATGAGCCAAATTGTCATTGTTCTACAAGACATACTAATTCATATTGCTGTTTATTTAAGTTATATGTTTTGATTAATTTATAAGTGTGATCCCATATTCATCGTATTTAACTTGGTTTTTCTATAGATAGGACCTACTTTAATATTATTGTGCAATGAAATGCTACTTTCCTGATTTTCTGCTGCATGTGCTTCTGATTTTTAGATCTAATATTAGACGAATATCTAGAGAATGGGAGGCATAACTTTAATATTGACTGTTTTTAATAAAACTGTTTTCTTTCGTTTTATTGTAAAAAGTTGTTAGTGTAAAAAGATAATTAAAATGTCATAGAGTAATTTTATTATAGGTGTGTTTTATAAGCATTTTTTAATGATTCGTGATATTCATCTTATTCAGGCTATATTAGTCCACTGTTGGACGTAGCCCTCCCCTAATGAGCGCCATAGCGCAAGGTTGTGCCATCATTGCTGCGATATTCATACATAGTTATATATTAATAAGGAAATAAGTTAATTACGTTTTACCTAATAAATGATCGCGATTAGACCCGTTGAATATATAACGAGGTGTATTTCATTGCCTCAAGTTTTTGTGCTTTGGCCAGCAGCCTCACAGAAAGGGCGCGGCAAAGACGCGGAAAAGATACGCAAAAGGCTTTTAATACTAAAAGTACTGGAAGACTACACAGGAGAGACGGGGCGCAGCAGGCGTGATCTACGAGTATATGAAACGCGCGTGTCTTTTGCACGCCCACGTACCACTTCTGTGTCGCCGCTGTCTTGGATTTAATTTTGTTAATAAACTAGTAGCGTATTCTTTATCGTACAGCAAGTTCAGACCAATCAGATCTACCATTTGCTTAATCTCATTCCTAAATTGATTTTCGAATATTTGTATATTTGAACATTGAAACAATTGAAATCTGTATTTTGAGAACTCCGATCCCAAGAATGTAACTCTACTGAGTAAAATACTATATTTAATGCTACGATCCACAATAATAGGATTTCATAGATATTCTCAAATAATAATCTCAAATTATTATTATTTTCAAGTCTAAAAAACATGTATAATACTCATCAACGTAAACTTCAAGAGGGTCGTTATTTTTATGAATTTTTAACTTAAAAAAAACATAACAAAAAAATGCAAACTGAGTCTAAATTTACAACTAAATATGTTTTTTTCAGTTGTACTAAGTTTTGGATAATAAAATTTAAACCGAAACAAATGTTATTGAATGAGCACGTGAGGTCGGTAACGTATACTTCAAGGGCCGTTGGTCATTTTTTTTTATGAATTCTCAGCTTAACTACATACCTACAAAAAAATTGCAAACTGACTCTAAATTTATAATTAAGTTTTTATTTGAGTTATACTGAGTTTCGGATAATAAACATTGAGCACCGCTCGTGGCCTAGTTGAACCCAGTGATTGAAATCAATCACTTAAGTTAAGCAACAACAGGCGCGGTCAGGTGCAGGATGGGTGATCTTCCCATGACTACCGCTAGTGGCATTTTTTCGAGTGCTTCCCGGACTCGAAAAAACCCGGATTTGGCCCCGGTGGTGGAGTATGGCCCAACCTTCCGAACCTTTCTACGATGCAGGAAGAGATCCGTGCCTCAGCAGTGGGGACATACATGGGTTAATAGATATCGGATAATAAAAATTAAACCAAAATGTATACCTACATATATCATTGAAAAAGGAAGTGACGTCGGTCCTCAAAATCTATCTATTTTGAGGACCGACGTCACTTCCTTTTTATATGTGATAATATATGTATATGTGATTTAATATATGTGAATATAATAGAGGCATAAGTGGAAGTTCATTTCTTTGAAAGGACATTGACCACTTTCGGCTATGCGTGAACAGCATGTTCACAATGATACAAAGTAATAAATGGTCATTATTAATAAAAACACGAATATTTTTTATATTTTTGGAGTAACCATTTAAACGATAAAAACAATCAATTTAATAAGTTTTCTTCCTGTCTTTTTTTGCCTTTTTCGGCTTTGGTGTTGCCAGTACCTACTAATTATTAATTTATTATCGATTGGGAAATAATTCATATCATGATTTATGTTATGTCCTTTTTAGTGTGTTTTATAAACAATGAGGTGTGTTTTGTAAACAATGTTTTGTGTGGAATGAATAAATAGGCAAAAGTGTATCAATTAATATCTTCTCACAAACCCCTCACGAGCAAATGAAAAGAAATACGACAAGAATCGAATCGGAAATCGATTACTTTTTTTCTGGCTACAAAAAAAAAGCTGTCAATAGTGTCAATCACAAACTGTTTTGTCATATTTTAAAAACTTTTTTTTGTGATTATGTGAGTCACATTTTTTTTAGTTTTAAAACATGTACGTACCTAAAAAACTTGAAACTTTTAAAAATGTAGGCCAATGGTGTCTGTCATCTCAACAAGAAAGTCGATCCAGCAAAATATTTTTTTTATTTTTACGTTCAATGGTTACAACAAAGAAAGCAAAATTATTTGTTTAAAAATAAATAAGAATTATTGACCAAATTATCTTTTTACTGATATTCTGTTCGCGTTTAGCCTGATGCTCAAACAAAATGGTCAATATCCTTTTCGGTGAAACGTCCTACTTTTCCTTCTATTCGTTTTTGTCTCAGTGCGTGCAGTCATATATAGAAATAGTGCGCTCTGAAAACCAGGCCTAAAAGTGTTATCTCTGACTCTGTAGCATACGTATTCTACTGTGTTAAAGGAAACTAGATAGGTACGAAATAAAACGAGCCATATTTTTTTTATATCCGGAAATTTGATGATTTTCATTCACAATTTTCTGTTTGAATTTCGTCTTAAGTGGGTGATCGACAGGCGAGTAAGACCGCGGTTTTAAATACCGATAAACTTGGCTCGCGGCTCGTTGGCGCTGATCAACTATCGAGCCGAGTAAAAAATATAGCATGACGACGAGCCGCGAGCCAGGTTGGCGGTATTTGACACCACGGTTTTGCAATGATACACCGGCGAGATTTACCGACGAGCCATAAAACCGCGATCTTACTCGCCCGTCGATCAACAGCTTTATTCTAAAAGGACGTAACCGCCAAATGACGTCACACATACGGCTTAATTTGCCGCTTTTTTAAAAACCATTGGAATTAAAGTAAGTAAGGAAAAGTAATTTCTAAGACATGACATTTGAATGAAATTGAAAAAGACATATTATGTCATATCATTTTTAATATTAGGCAACGGTGCCTCCTCATTCCACCGTATGTGTGAGGTCATCACACAACTTTTGTATTTTATTTATTTTCTCTAAAATTAAGCCTTAATAAAAATTCTAAATATTTTTTTCGTAATCAAGATAGCAAAATTAAGAAACGGTATTTTTAGTTTTGCGCGTTGTAAAATATGAAATGTTGTCAATTGTATGCATAACTATAAATCGGGCTAGGGCAAGCAGGTACAGGTTAAAAGTTTGCTTACTCTAATAAAGTAGGTTGTTCCGTATGTCCGCTATAGTAGTGAACTAGTAAAGCCTGAGTACCAGCTACCAGTAGTGAACTAGTAAAGCCTGATGATGATGATGATGAGGGTTCCGTAGACCCTAAAACGTGTGTGGACGACACTCACTTCGCCGGTTTTTCTATGTCTAATGACGTTATTGAAGAAAATACTTCTATTATTAAACTTTTGTGTATGAAAAGTGAAAATCTATAATCTCTGTTCATTTTCTTAGGGTACAAGCGTGAGGTTCATTAAATATCGGTGACATCAATTTATTGTACATAGTTTCACACAACATAGCTCAGTGTATAAATTTCACGATGCGTTTTTAATTACTTGAAGTAAATAATTCCATTGCACATTTAAAGGAAGCATTCGTTGGCATCAAAATGCATGCTTCGACTATTGTGGTTTTCAAAAACTACTTTGCACGTACCAACTAGATATATCTGTTTGGTCTAAACTAGTGCTTATTAAGTGTCCGATAAGAGCTACAGGCGGTACGATCACATGTCATAAATTTACACGGATGGGAACCATTTGCACGTAGCCATCCGATCGACGTCGTAAATTACATCTATTGGATGGTTACGGGCATATTACCCATCATCAGAGAATTCTGAACCTTCAACACGTAGGTCAGTACCATCAATACCACTAAGTTCCATACTGAGTGCAATAGGCAGCAAATTTGTATATGTGTGCAATGTACTCTCTTACCTTAAATGCTACAAAAATACGTAGTTACAAGTGGCTTGCTGATCCAGCAAACGTTGTTTTGTGATATTAATAAGCCTACAGTCTATTCTCACGCCTGTATCCCAGAGGAGTAGGCAAAGACCAGGGACTGCCACTTGGCACCTTCGCTTTATCAACGTTCATAAGTCGTAGCAAGCACGCACGCCGGTTCCGGGTACTTTTCATCTTCCCCTTTGCTAATACATCCCCTGTTTGGTCGAAGTATGTCCGACTGGGACGTCCCATATCAGCCCTCCCACTCACATTCGCAATATATATTTGTTTCGTCAATCTTTCTTCCTTCATCCTCTAACCTAACAAATATATGTACACAAACAAATTCATGAAAATCGCTAAAGGCGTTTCAGATAACAAAAACTGTGACACGAGATTTTTATCTAATACTGGCTGATCAAGTGAACTTTGTACCGCCTAACAGTCGATTCCTGTTTTTTTTTTATTTTTCTCTCCGTAAGAACCATCCTCGTACTTCAAGGAATATTCTAAAAAAAGAATCACCGAAATCGGTTCAGTTGCTCTTAAGATTTGAGCTTACCAACACATCCAGCGATTCATTTTTATATTATAGAAAATAGATACTAGCAACCCCGTTCTATCGAGCCATCTGCCGGACTGATGCCGAGTGCCACACAAACGCATACAAAAAAATCATTCATATCCATATATCAGCTTAGGAGAAGTTCGATAACACTCACACGTACAGTAGAATTATAAATATAAAGATAAGACCAACAGCGTGTGAGCCTATCTATATTACGCGCGTAATCAAACAAGATTTTCTGTTTCTACGACACTGCAATAACGACGGCCACTAACGTTTTTGGGGTTCTGTACCTAAAAAGAGAAATCTGTTCATTTGAATGCTAAAAGGGTTTGTAACGAAAAAGGATTTTTCGAGAACGGAAGCCATAGCTATTAAATGGAAATTAATGAGAAATATTAAGCCCACTTTCTTTGGAAACTTTACAGATTTATTAAAATGTCATTGCTTTCTCATATTCGAACTGGTTTGCCTAGAAAAGCATAAACAATGATCAATAATAGATCAAGCACCTTAATTAAATATTAAACGTTGAATTAACCACAGATTCTCTCACCTGCGGATATCTAATCCTATCGCAAAATCTTACCAGATCTACTTCCAATCCTTTAAGTCTGTTAATCACTGTCACATCAGTATAGAGAAGGTACGGCTGTGCTAGAAAGAGAGGGCCAGAAACGGTTGGCTCACGTGGTGGTAGGCGTGAAGAGGGGTTCTTCCATCTAGTAATACTAAAGTGTTCTCTATCTCTATCTATCTATCTATCTATCTATCTATCTATCTATCTATCTATCTATCTATCTATCTATCTATCTATCTATCTATCTATCTATCTATCTATCTATCTATCTATCTATCTATCTATCTATCTATCTATCTATCTATCTATCTATCTATCTATCTATCTATCTATCTATCTATCTATCTATCTATCTATCTATCTATCTATCTATCTATCTATCTATCTATCTATCTATCTACCTATCTATCTATCTATCTATCTATCTATCTATCTATCTATCTATCTATCTATCTATCTATCTATCTATCTATCTATCTATCTATCTATCTATCTATCTATCTATCTATCTATCTATCTATCTATCTATCTATCTATCTATCTATCTATCTATCTATCTATCTATCTATCTATCTATCTATCTATCTATCTATCTATCTATCTATCTATCTATCTATCTATCTATCTATCTATCTATCTATCTATCTATCTATCTATCTATCTATCTATCTATCTATCTATCTATCTATCTATCTATCTATCTATCTATCTATCTATCTATCTATCTATCTATCTATCTATCTATCTATCTATCTATCTATCTATCTATCTATCTATCTATCTATCTATCTATCTATCTATCTATCTATCTATCTATCTATCTATCTATCTATCTATCTATCTATCTATCTATCTATCTATCTATCTATCTATCTATCTATCTATCTATCTATCTATCTATCTATCTATCTATCTATCTATCTATCTATCTATCTATCTATCTATCTATCTATCTATCTATCTATCTATCTATCTATCTATCTATCTATCTATCTATCTATCTATCTATCTATCTATCTATCTATCTATCTATCTATCTATCTATCTATCTATCTATCTATCTATCTATCTATCTATCTATCTATCTATCTATCTATCTATCTATCTATCTATCTATCTATCTATCTACTATTAGTTATCATAGAAGACTAACCCCAGATAAACAGTAATCCCAATAACTATTACATTATAAAACAGAATGGACGAAATTAGTTCCGATTATTACACCGCTTAATATAACATGTTGGATCCTAAACAAAGTAGTGGTGTGTCCACATATTATATTTTAGCTGGTCAAATAAGCTTTAATTCCACCTATATACATTAACATGTAGTAAGTGGTTAATATAGAATAACTTTTCAGTTAGGTTTTTACATCGGAATGATATCACTGTACCCACATGATAATACTACTTTTATTTTTAATGCACTTACCCGTATAATCATGTGGGTACAGTGATATAATTCCGATGTAAAAACCTATAAGTGTAAGTGATGCAATTTACTTAAGCCAGATGTCCCCGCCTGTACGTAATACAGAGAATAGTGTAAAGAGGTTCGAAATTTCACTGCGCTGGCACGGATAGCCAGAGGTCGCCGGTTCGAATCCCGGCATGGGTGGAATTTTTAGCCTCTAAATAGGTTTTTTAAAACTGTCCTTAGCACGAATTAGTGCATTAAAAATAACAATAGTATAATCAATTATTTTTTAATTAAATAAAATATTATATATCCTAGGTGTCAATTACAAATTATTAATTCTTTTGGAGAAGAAAATAAAATAAAATTAAGCTCATTTTTTTTTATTTGGCCCTTAATAAACAGATTTGATTTCGTATTTCTTAAATTGATTTAATAAAAAATAAGTCGAAAATAAAAGAAAAATGCATCTAAATAATATTCAATGTAACATTAGCTATTTTTACAAAATTATTTTTAGAAGTAGATTAATATCCCAAGGTACTAAGTCCATTGAAGCATTTATATTATATTAATAATCAACAAAAAGTATTGTAAGTAAGAATAAAATATTTTGTTAGTTAAATTAACATGCCAACTAACACCAAGAAGAAAAAAAAACTTTTGCAGTTGCATAGCTCACTATACATCCATTCTACTCACGCTAAAGCCCTAGAAGGGCGCCTTGTAGACTCAAAGGTGCTTATAACTTTGCTTGTCTTCCCCAAAGTAGTTGGAACTTAACACCTGTAGCTTCATAATATTATGACTCTAATTAGAACACAAGCAAATCCTGATGAAGTCTCTTGCTATGATTAATCACTGCCTGCGAAATTAGTCGTTCATTTATTGAGACGTGCGTTACTAAATCATATTCGAGAGGGAACAAATATTTAATTCCATTAATAAATCATCGGGCCCGGAGCCGCTTGACGGGAAAAAGTAAACATCATTTATAGGATTTTTCGTTTTCTTTCCCGCCGTATTTCCGGAATTAAAACGTCAGAAGTAACTGAAATTGTAGGTGAGTGCGTCTAATACGGAGTCGAGGGATAACATCCTTAAGATCCATCGGACCTTTCTTGAGTCAGTATATATACTTGCCTATTGAAAGGGGTAAATTTATATTATTTTTAATGCACTAACCCGCGCTAAGGACAATTTTCAAAACCTATTTAGAGGCTAAAAAATCCACCCTGCCGGGATTTGAACCCGCGACCTCTCGCTATCCGTGCCAGCGCTCTTTCCAACTGAGCTAATGGGCGACTCACCGGCATTAGTGAAATTTCGAACCTCTTTACAATATTCTCTGTATTATGTACAGCAATATTGTCCTTAGCACGGGTTAGTGCATTAAAAATAATATAATCATGTGGGTATAGCGATATCATTCCAATGTAAAACCTAACTGCAAAGTTAACCTAACTCGGGGCTGCAAGTGATGTAAATTACTTCAGCCAGATGTCGCTGCTTGTACATAATACTCTATCTAAATAGGTTTTTAAAAAGGGGTAAAACTAAAAACCTGAACGGATTGCTCTGAAATCGGCACGCAGACAGTTATTAAGACGTAACCATCTGCTAAGGAAGGATATTTCAAAATGTATCTCCTAAGGGGATGAAACGGGGGTCAAATGAAAATTTTAAGATCTTTTACAAACCACAATCATTTTTTGTCCTAATCGCAAACTATTCTCCCCCGTACTATGTTACCTAATTATTGTAGGTAAGGATAAGAAAAACTTGGAAATAGAACCGAGGCGTTTTTTTATATATTTGTCTTTTAAATTACGCTTCGACTTTAAATTAAGAATTATTTTAGGTATAAATTAATTTATTATTATAATATTAACAATTTAGGTACTTTGTCCGTTATGATGTTACATTATTTTTTTGATTTAACATTTAAGTGGAAGTTATTACTAATAGAGGAAGTTATTTAGACATATTCGTACTGTACGGAGGCCATAGTCGTAACTTTATTTTAATAAGTAGTACATTTGTGAAGTCATTGTAGTCTTCTTCTTCTTTTTGTGTCAGCGATTCGACTGGTTTATATTCTTCCTGCCCAATAGTTGGCGATTGCAATTACCGGAATGTTGGAATCTCTAAAATGCATAGTTGTTCAATAGAGTCATATTAGTCCGGTAATGTTCGTTTCATTCACACTATCGGTAGTCAAGTAACTAATCGCATTGGAATGGTACAACCCCTACTTAACTTGCGATATCATTCCGATGTAAAAACCTAACTGCAAAATAGGTAGTCGGGGCTGTAAGTGATGCAATCTACTTCAGCCAGATGTCGCTGCCTGTACGTAATACAGAGAATAGTGTAAAGAGGTTCGAAATTTCACTGATGCCGGTGAGTCGCCCATTAGCTCAGTTGGATAGAGCGCTGGCACGGATAGCCAGAGGTCGCGGGTTCGAATCCCGGCATGGGTGGAATTTTTAGCCTCTAAATATGTTTTTAAAATTGTCCTTAGCACGGGTTAGTGCATTAAAAATAAAAATAGTATAATCATGTGGGTACAGCGATATCATTCCGATGTAAAAACCTAACTGCAAAGTAGGTAGTCGGGGCTGTAAGTGATGCAATCTACTTCAGCCAGATGTCGCTGTCTGTACGTAATACATAGAATAGTGTACAGAGGTTCGAAATTTCACTGATGCCGGTGAGTCGCCCATTAGCTCAGTTGGATAGAGCGCTGGCACGAATAGCCAGAGGTCGCGGGTTCGAATCCCGGCATGGGTGGAATTTTAACCTCTAAATAGGTTTTTAAAACGTATTTTATGTAAAATTATACCCAATCAAAAATATAAATTGCTTTTAGATTAGATGTCTTCTATTTAACGTTATCGAATAACTACAGTAGTTCACACGGGGTTTCGCTGTCAACCCGACTCAAAATATATCCCAGTGTTTATCTATGTACTTTGGACTATTCATTAGAAGTAATTACTTATCAAAAGTAGCTGCAGTCCCTTTTGCTTTAGCTCTCAGGTTGGTAAAGGTGCTGGGTAGGCCTACTTCATCTAAAACAGTATCCAATACACTGCAGCGCCAGAGTGGACCCTTTACTCATCCAGTATGAGTGAAGTTCTCACTGGACGCCGCAAAAACCAACTCATTACGTAAATGGAAAGGGCAAAGGTCTTTGCTATAGTGGTATATTCATACAATAAGTTTTACGGTTTAGTGAAAGTTGTCGATTTACTGCGGGACTTCGGGATCAACATAGCTAAAGATTAGTAGGACGTTGTTACACTTCCAGCTATAAATTTACGGTCCTATTTTTATAATGTCTTCCAACAAACCTTCCTAGACCTAACCTTGAAAATAGCAATAGCTATCTATTGCTATTTTCATAGAGAGATAGATTTGCTTTATAACAGGAACTCCTCTCATAAACCGGCTTTAACTCCGTTTAAGAGTATTTTGGTGTAATCTGCATTTTATAAATAGTGCGTTAGTATTTAAGTTCCTTACCCAAAGGATGAAGGATAGTTCCTCTCCTATATTACACTGAGGATGACCAGCTTTAAGCTGGCGGGCAAGCATGTTCACGCACACGTTCGCATAAGCAAGGAGAAGAAAGCCATATTTTGACATCTACAGAAGCGTGTATTTAATAAATACTGAAAAATCCATTAACTAACTATTCTTAATATATTTACATAGTATTCAACAGTGGCAATGCACCCATTTTACTAAGCCTGCAACATCTATTTAAATATCTTAGCTAAAAAAACAGTAACAAACAACTAGTATCAATTCTCTTCACGCAATGTTACTTGTAAGTTGGAAACAAATTTGTATTTTCCATTCAAAAAAACTATTTTTTGTTTTTATTTTCCTCCACAAGGTCACTGGAGCGACGACCTGAGGTTGATTGCCGGTAGTACCCAGGTACTACCAGGTAAATAATTGGGCTGGACGTCTAGATGGCCAAATTAAAGTAGTACGGGGTGTATTCAACTGGCCATGTCAGTTGATACACCTGGATAGATGGGTGAGACTCACCACCGAGGTGGGGTCATAAGATGAACATCGAAAAACAAAACGATCGAAATCATCGGTTCATTCCGGGATTCGAACCTAAGACCTCCTGATTGAGAAGCCGATGCTCTACGCTTTAAATTGTTGGTGTTTGGTCACTCTCGATCAATTTGTCTCTGTTCCAGATATTGTAGCTTTTATCGCAGACTATATATTCTTCACTTAGGTAGTGTACATTGTAATACGTTCTAGACAATAAATCCACAATGGTTCGTGATGTATTTTACCAGCAAAATATAGCTGCAATCTCCCTCTCTGTAGCGAGCCCTTAAATTCCGCCAAGCTCCAGCAAGGGCGGCCTTAATTCAAAAAGGCATTCCGCCCGCCCTACGGCCGGCATTTTATGGTAAGTGCCATTTATTAAACGCCTTATTAAGGCGCGTCCTATAGACGCGAAGGTGACTCTAAGAAGAATGGCCTTCCAAATTGAACTTGCTTTTGAGGGTTCCCTAATAATATAAGGTAATATAAGATGTGCTTGTGGCCTAGTCGACCCAAGTGATTGGAATCAATCACTTGAGTTAAGCAAGAACAAGCGCGGTCAGGTCCTGTATGGGTGATCGTCCCGTGACTACCGTTAATGGCAATTTTCCCGAGCGCTTCCGTAATTTGCAAGGCACGTTAAGGCACCAACGGCCAGCTGTCATGTAATGGCAGTCGTTAAGCCATGTCAGAGGCCTTATGGGCGGCTTGATAACTTCTGACAGTAAAGCCCGCCACTGTCTTACACTCCTTTTTTTTTTTTTTTTTTTTCACCCAGGAGAAACCCCAATTACGGGTACCACCGGCTCGGGGGAGCACAGTGGTTATGTCGGACTCCCCGCCCTGAAAAGGGCGGTATACCGACTAAAACTCCTGGGGTGTTCCTCCGCACCGCAAAGGACGGGGCCACGGGGACGCTGGGGCGCATGGGGGCCAATGAGCTGTTGGCCCCCACACGCCCCACACGTGAGGCCCGTCACGTCGCCCACCAGCACTTCTCTGAAAGCAGAGAAGGCGGTGTGCGACCGCGCGGGCCCCCTCCGTGCCAGAAGGCACCCTCGGAACACGCAAGGGCGCCTTCCGGCCCGCCGTGATGGAGGCGGAGGGTCCCCCGACCCTCCGCGTCCCGGCGGCCACTCTGGTCCGACTGGTACGAGGCGCGCGCGCTTCCACGCAGCGGCGCCCCCCCCAATCGGTCCTTCAATCGGTTGGTCGCCTGGGTCCCGCTCCACAAAGTGAAACAGGGCCCAAGCGACCCCTCCCGCCAGATTATTCGCCGTTAGCCAGTAAGATCCGACAAAAAGAAGTTACTGACTAACGCTCAGGGTGCACCGACCCCACCACTTGCCCCTCCACCTGGTTCATAGAATCAGATGGAACGGAAAGCGGAGGGGTACACGTGAAGGTTATCTGGCATCGCACCCCACTGTCTTACACTCCTCCACCAACCCGGACTTGGCCCCCGTGGTGAACCATGGCCTAACCTTCCTGCGATGCAGGAAAAGACCTGTGCCTCAGCAGTGCGGACATACAAGGGTTGATAACGAATACTAAATTAATAACTAAACTGAAATCTAATTAACATAAAGTAATAAAAATAAAAACCTATAATTTACAAATAAAACATTTACAAGTGTCCCTCGGCAGGGAGCGCAGAATGCTGGCAACATTCCCCCGTTGGACGGCCAGACATATCCTCTGGCCAAGGTATGCGCCCGCCCTCCGGTCCCCCGTGGCGTCGATGAGGCGAGTCGACAGCTCTTTAAAGAGCGAACGCGCGGGGCCCCACGGGCCCGTGTCTCGACCCTAAACGGCGCGAATATGTATTGGTTGCCCAATGTTGCATATTTCCGCCGTTTGAGGCCTTCCGCCGCGCCAGCCCCGAGCCAGCGGCCCTTATACTCTGAGAAACATGGGAAGGTGCCAGTGTGTCGACGCAGGTTGAGTCCCACAAATTAGTTGTAAATGTGTATATATATAGGACCATGTACCATCACCATGTGAGACTAGAGCCGGGAAGAGAGAGAGAATCTATCTCTCTAAGATTCTAAATGAATTTAAGGCGATACGAAATCCTCCGCGCGCGAGTCCAGCCCGCACTTGGCCAGTTCTTTCTTTGAGGTTGCGTTTAAAAATGGCCTATTGTGTTTAAATAACGATGTCTTTGTGACGTAAAAATGTGTCACTAAAAGGTGCCTTTTATTTTCCGGTCCACGATTCATCATCATCAGAATTTGAGCCACCTCTTTTCGGTGATTGATACTAATAGGGCTTTCCTCCCTCGCGAAGTTGCGACACTCTCCGCCATCCGCTTTTAAGGTTTACCAGTCAAATGGGTTGCAATTTTTGACGTTGAATCAAGTCAGAATTTCAATCCTAGCGGTCTTATTTATAAAGTTAACCCTTTACCAGGCAATGTACTTTACAGGGCCACGTAAAATTAAACCCTATCAACTTGAAATTAAGTCCAAAACCAATGAAAAATTCATACTACCCACGCCTGGCTAAGGGTTAAAGTCAATAGAATTTTATTCACTATAAAAACAAAATGTTTACTCAATGGACGTCAAAGCTGTTAGTTTCACAATTATAGATCATGTGGAGAAGAAACTAACAAAGAAAACTTCACATTTATTCTTTTCAAAATCGTCTCTTTAAAACACTCCTCAGAGGCTGTTTGAATAGTTGGTTTAGGGGAAACCTTGTCCACAGATTATTTAAACTGTCTCTGGGGAGTGTTTTAAAAGAATCGTAGTTTTACAAATTACACTGTACCATTGTTTGAGTCACATTGAATAATCGTTATAAACCCTTGTATGCCCCACTGCTGGGGCACGGGTCTCTTCCTGCATCGCAGGAAGGTTAGGCCATACTCCACCACGGGGGCCAAGTCCGGGTTGGTAGTGGTAATATTGGATAAAAAAAAATCGGAAAGTTCTGTTTAGACAATTATGTCGCATGTATGTCTAAAATACTTTTTTTTTATTTTCGTTTTGTTTTACATCAGCTGTCATAACTTATTGATCATATCTCCCGCATTTTTTCATGAATGTCCAGCTAAATGCTATAGGCAAAAAATAATGAAACAAAAGTTGTGTAAGACCCTGATTCGTTCCATTTTGGCTACTTTCATTTTCCAAACGGCAGATTTCAGGATGGTGCATATCGAACAGTTCTTAGTAACCTACACAAAATTGCGTTTATCTTTTCTTCGCACTAACATGCGTGCATGCAACAACTAATAAAGGTTGATCAAGCAGAGGTGTCAGGATCGTGGCAAGTGGCAGTCCCTGGTATCATATCTGCCTATCATTTCATCAGACAAATTAAAATTTCTATATTTGCCCAAATGATCTATGGCAATGCAGAAAACGGCAATCAGGTATAAGATAAAAACTTAATTTTACATGAAATTTGTTCAAAACAGTAAGTATTTTTTTACTTTATTACTACTCAGATGATGATGTATAGAAATATTTCCTTATTTTAAAAATATGCTTTATAAAATGTTTTTTAAAAGCCTGCGATTTTGTGCTCAGTATTTTATTAAAACCCCAAGCCAAATGAAGGGATTTTTTTTTTAAAGTTTTGTACATTTTTGATTTAAAGTTTATTTTTCCCGTTTTTGTCCGTGGTTCAGCTATTTAAAGGCCTGCGTCATTCGTTACCAAGAAGAGGCTAATTTAAGGTTTTATAATATGGATGTGGCGAGCACATGTCAAATCTGCGCGCGCACTACAAACTCCAACATTCCTGCATCGCGCAATCAAAGTGTTTCAATGACATACCATAAATATAACGTCCGACTAATATTAGTTGGACCGGCCGTCCCCAGGCATACGATCTGCCTGGGGACGGATGTATATTCCAAATAACATGACATGATTAAGTTTGACTAAAATACCTAGTGAACAGGGCACCTGATAAGATTGCCAGTACTTAATCAACCAGGACTTATACAAGTATCTACGGTCAGCTAGCAAGCAATAACCGGTTAAAAGTCATTAAGGTCCACTGGCGTGGGCCTCAAAGGACGCAAATGGGCCTAAAAGAGAAAACCGAAGTTTTGGGTTAGTGGGTTTAATCTCATGCAAAGTTTAGAGCATTTTTTTAAAACAGTACTAATCCAGCCATTTCAAAACCCTGGAAACCCTGTCTGTTTGAAAATACATACGTCTAATGGTCACATTTTGGTAACGAATGACGTAGTGTCGCCGACAGCGCGCCCACGGTCTACATAAATGCGCGCAGAAAATATCAAGCTAAAAAGAACAACACTGAAGGAGACAAAGTTCCTTCATAACTTCATCCTTAATATAATAATTAAAACACGAGGAAAGAGAAAATAATATTGAACATTTTCCTTTTCCCGTTGAAATTGTTTCCAGCGGCGGAACAAAGCGCTGTAGTCTCCGCTGGATCCCTCGAAGCACTGCACAAGTGCCTCTGTTATGTAAATGTAAGTGATTAACTAAACAATAGGGCTGCAAGTGCTTAACAGTTTTTCGTTAGCGTCGCGCTGCATTAGGTGCTCGTTAGACAACCGCGCAATGAACACTTCCAGAAGTTGGTTATCTTATGTTTGTAAGAGAAGTATAAATATGTATATACACGTAAACACACATATTATGTAGAAATCACTAACCTGTGTCAAATCAATAAAAATAAAGTTTTAGAATAATTAAACCAAAATATGTAGCACAAAGATGAAACTCTTAAAAATTATGTAACTGACCTTACAAACGTGGTTTTGTCATATTACTTAGCCTACGACGTATACTCAGATGTACCAACTGTGTACAATTTTTTTTTATAAAATACGGTAAAACCGTTTCGAGTAGTTAATTAAGAAACTCTGTGATACGAGATTTTAATAAATTAGATATTAAGAAAGCCCGAGGTACAGTGGAGTGTCTTATTAACTTTTGAAACAAAAATTAAATTACTGGCCCACTTATCGCATCTAGAACAAATACAGTATTGTAGTAACGGTATGTTAGCACAGGTTAGAGCATTAAAAAGATAATAATCATGTGGGTACAGCGATACCATTCCGATGTAAAAACCTAAATATTACTCAGATACGCAAGTGGCGACTTTGCAACATACCGTTATATTCTTTTTAATGCACTAACCCGTGCTAAGGACAATTTTAAAAAGCTTATTTAAGAAGCTAAAAATTCCACCCATGCCTAGATTCGAACACCCTCTGGCTATCCGTGCCAGCACTCTTTCCAACTGAGTTAATGGGCGACTCACCGGCATCAGTGAAATTTCGAACCTCTTTACAATATTCTCTGTATTACGTACTGGCAGCGACATCTGACTGAAGTAATTTGCATCACATGCAGCCCTGAGTACCTTTTTAATTTGCAGTTAGGTTTTACATCGGAATGATATCGCTATACCCACATGATTATATTATTTTTAATGCACCTATAATCCTATTTATCGATTATAGCGACATTGCAGTTTTATATACCACGGCTGAAGCTTCTGCCATTCTGGTGTCTATTTTGTGTAAAAATGGTGGCACTGCCAATATCGTGTAAATATAACTCATCGATGTGTAAAGTAAATAAAATACTTTTTAATTTAGTTAACGTTTTGGCAGTTGAAACGGAATAGTTTTACATTAACTGAGTCTCGATGCAATAAATAAATAGATAGATAGATAGATAGATAGATAGATAGATAGATAGATAGATAGATAGATAGATAGATAGATAGATAGATAGATAGATAGATAGATAGATAGATAGATAGATAGATAGATAGATAGATAGATAGATAGATAGATAGATAGATAGATAGATAGATAGATAGATAGATAGATAGATAGATAGATAGATAGATAGATAGATAGATAGATAGATAGATAGATAGATAGATAGATAGATAGATAGATAGATAGATAGATAGATAGATAGATAGATAGATAGATAGATAGATAGATAGATAGATAGATAGATAGATAGATAGATAGATAGATAGATAGATAGATAGATAGATAGATAGATAGATAGATAGATAGATAGATAGATAGATAGATAGATAGATAGATAGATAGATAGATAGATAGATAGATAGATAGATAGATAGATAGATAGATAGATAGATAGATAGATAGATAGATAGATAGATAGATAGATAGATAGATAGATAGATAGATAGATAGATAGATAGATAGATAGATAGATAGATAGATAGATAGATAGATAGATAGATAGATAGATAGATAGATAGATAGATAGATAGATAGATAGATAGATAGATAGATAGATAGATAGATAGATAGATAGATAGATAGATAGATAGATAGATAGATAGATAGATAGATAGATAGATAGATAGATAGATAGATAGATAGATAGATAGATAGATAGATAGATAGATAGATAGATAGATAGATAGATAGATAGATAGATAGATAAATAAATAAAACAAACAAACAAACAAACAAACAAACAAACAAACAAACAAACAAACAAACAAACAAACAAACAAACAAACAAACAAACAAACAAACAAACAAACAAACAAACAAACAAACAAACAAACAAACAAACAAACAAACAAACAAACAAACAAACAAACAAACAAACAAACAAACAAACAAACAAACAAACAAACAAACAAACAAACAAACAAAAAAAAAACAAACAAACAAACAAACAAACAAATGGACATACGGATCTCTTTTGCCCCATACTAAGTACAACTAAAAATTACTTGTGTTATTGGTGCTAACTCGACGAGACATTTAACACAATAAATACATATAGATAACATTCAAGACCCGAGACAAACTAGAAAAGTTCGATTCCTAGTTTGACCCGGCCGGGGATCGAACCCGAGACCTTCGGTTTTACAGTTCCCGCAATGTCTAATCATGTTTCCGCGCCGTACAGAAATATGGGAATACTAGAGTATAACCCTTTTCATGAGGACCACGACCGTTCTGTAAAAAGCCGACCAAGAAAAACGATAACTAATAAAACGATAACACTTCACCATGATAATTCAGGTTAAATATAATGAGAACACCTGCATATTTAAGGCTCTTAAATAATTAATTCGTTGATACAAGACGTCCCATCGCAGGACATAGCCCTCAGAGACAGTGTGAGATTTGCGTGCTTTCAACGTACTTAAGTAGTCAGGTTTTGGCACGAAGTCTTCTTTTGCAGTTAGTAAATGAAATTGCTGTGAAAGAAAGACGAAGGCAGAAAGAAGAGCAAGTAAATGAAGAAACAAAATACAACAAAAAATATAAAGGAATTAAGGCTGGTGTACGAGACGTGTTTTTGTTAAAAAGCGGCTTTAACTGCATTTTAAGAATGTTTTAGTGAAAAAAAATATATAAATAAGACCTTTACCCCCGTTTTTTGTACACTAACAAGCTGTTAATCTACCTTTAACAACTGTTAGTTGGCCAACAAAATACAACAAAAAATATAAAGGAATTAAGGCTGGTGTACGAGACGTGTTTTTGTTAAAAAGCGGCTTTAACTGCATTTTAAGAATGTTTTAGCGAAAAAAAATATATAAATAAGACCTTTACCCCCGTTTTTCGTACACTAACAAGCTGTTAATCTACCTTTAACAACTGTTAGTTGGCCAACAAAATACAACAAAAAATATAAAGGAATTAAGGCTGGTGTACGAGACGTGTTTTTGTTAAAAAGCGGCTTTAACTGCATTTTAAGAATGTTTTAGTGAAAAAAAATATATAAATAAGACCTTTACCCCCGTTTTTCGTACACTAACAAGCTGTTAATCTACCTTTAACAACTGTTAGTTGGCCAAAGCTATGGTCTATGCATCTACGTATTGAGATGATTTACACAGCGTCCAGTGGCACCTTCACCTACAATATATGCGTGAAGTGACCACTGCCTTGTTTTATAGATGGTGTATACTTGCTTAGCATCTCTACCATCCTGACAGCTTAGTCGGTCAACCCCACTAGAAGGATTAGTCAGTTACGTGGGGATCCAACCAAGCCGCGAGTTTTCCTTCATCGTTAACGTGTGGTATTACTACTATCAATTCGCAAATGTACGTAACTTTGAAAGAAAATCATTGTTAGATGCCCGCACTGGGTCTCTCGTTTGCGAGTCCATTGTTCTGCCCACTAGACTCCGCTCCAGTTAAAGCCCAAAGTGAGAAGTGAAGTTGGCCATAGTGCATACAAAAAAAAAACGACGAAAAAAAAAACTGTTAACAGTAGATTACACTAATATGAGAAACCAAAGGTTTCTACCGTCCTTCAGACGGGACTGTTAATACGCGCGTTTGTGGAACGCGTTATGTCATCAAAAATTTTGTTCACACGGACCCGCCACCATGCTTGTGCGCCTCTGTATTGATAGAAAAGCGACGCAATATCGGAAAATGGGTTGAAGCGATAAGCGTAAAACTGTATCAATGAAACGTCGCGTTCGTATTGACAAAAACTTGCGCAGTAACGCGCCTGTATCGACGTATCTACATATTTGTTGGATAATGTTTAGCTAGCTTTAACCCGCGATTACGCCCGCGTTAGATAAATTATCCTACGAGAATCCATTTCCGGAATATCAAGTATTCTACGCCTCAATTCAGATCTTTGTCTCTCTGGACGCCAAGTTTCATATAAATCCGTGAACCCATTGCGTGATTGAGTAACAAACATCCAAACATCTTCACGAGCTTACAGTCTATGTATCCTTACTTGTCCAATTTTGTAAACAAGATTCTTACTTCAAAATGATACCTATTTGATAAAAACCTATTTAGAGGCTACAAATTCCGCTCATGCTGGGACTCGAAACCGCGACCTCTGGCTAACCGTACCAGCGCTCTCCCAACTGAGCTAACGGGCAAGTGCCGGCAATTTCGAAAATCTACAATATTATCTGTATTATTTACAGGCAGCGACAATTTTTTTTTTTTAAAATGTCCTCAGCACGGGTTAGTGCAAAAATAAGAATATAATCATTGATATTTGATGCCAAAACTCGCAAGTTCATGAACTTTGTTTATAAAATTGGCAGTGTTTTATCTAAAATAGTCTCCCCGATTACTTCTTTTACGGGAACTTTTACTTCTTTTATGGCACTTTTCGACTAAAAATCCAATCCGGACAAGTAAGGATAAATAAACTGTACGTCGTCAGAAACAGTCCACTGCTGGACATAGCCCTCCCCTAAAGAGCGACACGTTGTGCTATCATAGGGGGTAATGCCCATAATCCCCACGCTGGGCATGCGGGTTGGGGATCGCAGTTCGGTGGAATTGTACTGCAGGGGGCGCTGCTGCCCACCCCCCGCTTTGTGTCCCTTAGTCGCCTTTTACGACACCCGCGGGGAGAATTGGGTACCCAACTGTACACTTTTATAATATTAGTAGAATGGTTTAATAATAATAACTTCCATACAATACAATCACTTGAACTGACCCCAAACTAGGATACCTTGTCCCATGGCAACCAGGCAAGGACGTCACAAACATGAAAATACACCCATGTTGAAGCCACTAGTACAAATGTACACAGCCCCCGGTGGGAATCGAACCCACGACGTCTGCCTTGGTAGCTAAGCGCCTTAACGGTTAGACCAACGAGGCAGTAAAATAAAGTATCACTAGAAAATTATCTTCAGGCATGTTCTTCGCTCCGTTGATACCTGGAGCTAAAAAATATCTGCCTAATGGATGTTTAACGTAGTTAAATCGAGTCAAGTTAGGTCATCCTCCACGTTATAAGGTAGCTCGTCCCTAATTAACCTTTGACGTAACGAATAAGATGGGCACCTTATTAAATATAGTGAAATGTTCAAGCACTTTACTTTGACTGTAAAAAAAATACAGAAGGTACAGCATACACGTACAGCGTTAGATCTATCATAACTTTGAGCTATATATTTAGCTGCTATGTGGTGTCGGCCTAGAGAATAGCACCAACCCAAATTCTCCCGCGGGTGTCGTAAAAGGCGACTAAGGGACACAAGCCCGGGGGTGGGCAGCAGCGCCCCCTGCAGTACAATTCCACCAAACTGCGATCCCCAATCCGCATGCCCAGCGTGGGGATTATGGGCATTACCCCCCAATGATGGCACGCTTGATGAACAATGATTGCGCTGTGGCGCTCATTAGAGGAGGGTTATGTCCAGCAGTGGACTAATATACCCTGAAGAAGAAGAAGCAGAAGAAGAAGAAGCAGAAGAAGAAGAAGGAGATATATTTATGTATTCATTACTATTTTCTTCTTTTATGGTCCCATTACTCCTCCGTGGAGTTTGGGGCTGACTCAAGGTCTTTCCATTTATCTCTGTTCATGGCTAGGGACTGTAGCTCCAGCCAAGTTTTTCCCTTCTCCTTCGTCTCGGAGAGAACGGATCTCTTCCACATCTGAGACGGTCTTCCGGGTCGTTTTTTTTTCGGCCGGTTTTTTTTACATACTTAGTGTAGGTAAAAACCTATTTAGAGGCTAAAATTTCCACCCATGCCGAAATTCGAAACCGCGACCTCTGGCTATCCGTGCCAGAGGTCGCGGGTTCGAATCCCGGACCCGCTCAAATACCTAAATAGGTTTATAAATATAATATGTTAAAAAAAATTTAATGGAACATTCGAATCCCGGAGCTGTACGGGCCAAGTTTGGAACGGAAGTTACATAACATCAAAGATTTCGTAACTTCCGTTCCGCGAGTCCGACTCGCACTTAGCCAGTTTCTCGGCTTAATAGTCGTGCAAAAGAGTACTTCTGTGTGCTCCTGTGACGCTGGCATTAATACGGGGTGTTATCGTAAAAGGAAACGTTAGCGCTGCAAAGTTTCCTCGTTTGACTCCGGCCCAGTCGCTGGCAAGTTCCAACCATGTCTTGTGGTCGGACGACCTGAATGTCGACGAGGCCCAAACTTGGGCCTCTACTCAGTGAGGATACATCCGCCAGATAAGGCAAACGTCCTTAGTGCCATTGCAAATAGGACTGACAGTCCTATGCTGTGGCATTTCATCTGAGTCCGTGTTTTTTTTATTTTGCCTATATTCATTCCACTGCAGGACACAAGCCTTTCCTCTAAGACAGAGAAGTAGGATGTTATTGGGCATTCTGGACCAGCTTCCATTCGTTTGAGCTCACGACGCACCGCGCCGGTTGGCGCGGCTTGTCGTTCACTCAAACTCATTACATCTGTTCCAGAATACCCAATAATATTGATTGATTCTGAATTTTACTTGCGGCTGGAAATGAAATGATGTTAGTAACACAGATAAATACTGAAGTTTAATCGTGATGATCGCATTTCAGTAATGAGGACATCACTGGTAACATATTTCTCCAAAAATGAAATTTGTTAAACAACCTACATCACTAAATCTTGAGAATATTGATGTAGGATCTGAAAAAAATACATATCGTCACGGAAAGCTTTTACCAAACACCATCCGTTGTATAGTTTGCGGACCGTCTAACTGCGGAAAAACAAACTTAGTCCTTGGGTTACTTTTACATCCTAATGGTTTACATTTCCGTAACGTGTACGTTTATTCGAAAACGTTGTATCAACCAAAATACATATTTTTAGAGAAGGTAATGAATCTCGTTCCAGGAATACGTTATTATAAATATCGCGATAACAAAGAAGTCTTAAATCCAAGCTTAGCGTCTCAAAATTCTGTCATTATTTTCGACGATGTTGCCTGTGAAAATCAAAATAACATTCGTGATTACTTTGCCATGGGTAGACATAAAAATATAGACTGTTTTTATTTGAACCAAACTTATAGCAAAGTCCCAAAACAACTGGTTCGCGACAATGCAAATCTACTCATCATATTCAAACAGGATGATATTAACTTACGTCATATTTATGATGAACATGTGAACACTGATATGCCTTGGCATCAATTTCGCGAACTTTGTTCACAAGTTTGGAAAGATACATTTAGCTATTTAGTGATTAATAAAGACTGTCAAAGAAATAACGGATGCTACAGAATGAAATTCGACACCTTTATTACTTTCGACGAGTGAGATACATAAATGCCGTTTTTTTTAAATCAGAAGCCACTTTCTTATCTTCTTTATATGCGAGTAGTTGTAAAATAAGAAAAAATGTGTGATGAAAAATCAATTAAACAACAAATAATTAAGTCTGCTGAGGCTGTTAAAAAGAAGGTTCAAAACATGAAAAATACTAAAATGGATTCTGAGTTGGCATTAGAAACTATGTTCAAACCAGTAACAGATCCACTTAAACAGCTAACGAGAACCCCGTATCAAGAACAGTTAAGTAATGAAGATGTTGATTCGCTTGAACATTTAGCACGACAGTCTACACCTACGAAGAAACGAAAATTTTCTGAAATTAGCTCTTCAAGGGAATCACTCCAAGAGGTATCGAATGCTAGTAACAGCGATGATAACATAAGTGACTCTGAACTGAATCAAAGTCTTAGAAATAACATGAGTGACATATTTTTTGAAACAAATTCGGATGGTGCTTCAACACCAAATGCAAAGTCTTTATCGTCATGGTCTTTATCATCAGAAGTATTCAAAGATGTACCTTATGGAATTAGATTGGAAAATGGAAAACCTATGATAGGATCAGCACCGCTCTCCATAACTAATGATGCATTTGAAATAGCAGGTCATTCGTATGTCAAAACTAATGGACTCAGTGAATTACTTTACAAAAAAAATCCTGATCTAAACATTATCACTGAAGATGATAAAAGGAATTATAAATTTATACTAATAAGCACAAACGCTCATCGACGTAAATATGATCCCAATCAACCAATCAATAGCAACAGAGGATTTAAGTATTTACAAATTGTAAAACCCTTATTATGTTCCGCCAATGTTTCCAAAGGAAAGGGTTTATCATTGCTTAAAAAAGTTGATAACAAAGTAGATTACATTTTTTGGAATGATCCAAACGAATTAGTTGAAACATTGAAATTATTAATAGCTTCGAAAGATGCCGGTAATACTGGCTTAGATGATGAAATTGTATCAGTTTTAACAGAACTGAAAAAACGTGGTGTGATATAAAATGAATAAATACTTATGTAATCTATATTTTATTTTATTTCTACTCTAACCTTCACACTATTTACAAGATGAATATAGATAAATTTGGACATCATGTTCATAAAAGACTGCGTGTGTCAGATCCATTAAATTTGGTTCCTATAAACACAGGGCTAAGTAAAAATGAGTCAGGAGTTTACGACTTAAAACAATGTATATTGAGAGGATTACCGTTAGCTGTAGCAGCAGATGAAGCTGTTAGCAAGGAGTATGTAGAAAAAAACAATAAATTATATTGTAAAAAACAAGATTTCATTAATGAACTTAAAAGTATAAAAACTCAAATACAACTGCTACAGAAACAGTTAGATGAGAAGTGTTCAAAGGTAGAAGCGAGTAATATTATTAAAGATCATATAGTAGCACTCAGAGACTCATCGAAACCAGCATGAGCAAACAATCTGTTGTAAATGAAATCCATAAAGCAGCTAGAAGAAATTTCCCACGTCGTTCTGTTATTTTAAAAGGGATTGATGATTTATGGCAAGCCGATTTGATTGATATGCAAAACTATCAGAAGGTTAACAAAGGATTCAAATTTATTTTAGTAGTCATCGATGCTTTTTCTAAATACGCATGGATCGCTCCATTAAAGAATAAAACAAAAACTGAGGTGTCTCTAGCGTTTGATAAGGTTTTACAAGAAGGCCGATCACCTGCTAATTTACAAACCGACAAGGGTACCGAATTTCACAATGACGTTTTTCAGAAGCTTACGAACCGATGGAAAATAAATCATTATTCAACTTATTCAACAAAAAAAGCGTCTATAGTAGAAAGATTAATAAGAACTTTGAAGAGCAAGTTGTTTAAACATTTTAGCTTGTTTGGAAATTATAAGTGGATTGGAGAACCTTTATGTGATATAGTTAAGAGCTATAATAATACTATGCATCGCACTACAAAACATATGCCGTCTGAAATAAACAAGTTAAATGAATCACTCGTTGCATGTAATATAAACAAATCACAACCTTCCTTACCTGCAAAGAAAATTAAATTTCGTGTTGGAGACTTTGTCCGTATCAGCAAGCACAAAGGAGATTTTCAAAAAGGATATACACCAAACTGGTCTACCGAATTATTCACTGTTGTAAAAGTAATAAAATCTATACCCACAACATATTACATACGAGATCAACATTGTATACCAATAAAAGGTTGTTTTTACGAACACGAACTGCAAAAAACTAGCTGTCCCAATATTTATTTAGTTGAGAAGGTAATTAAAAAAAAGGGAAACAAATATCTTGTTAAATGGCTCGGCTTAGGTCAAGAGGAAAATAGTTGGATTAATAAAAGTGCTATAATAAAGCATTGAAGTATATTACTACAGATTAGTTAACTTATTTTTCATTACATCGTTAGTTATGAAAGGGAAAGGACTTCTCAATACTTTAATCAATAATTTACCAATAGAGTTACACTTACCAGGCTACAACTACTGCGGTCCAGGTACTCGATTACAAGAACGTTTGCAAAGAGGCGATAAAGGCATAAACCCTTTGGACAGCGCTTGTATGCTGCACGACATAGCTTATTCAAAGTATTCAAGTTTAGAAGATCGGCATAAGGCTGACTTAGAGCTAAGAAAGATGGCAAAGCAACGATTAAAATCAGAAGATGCTAGCAGAGGTGAAAAAGTTGCATCATGGTTGGTGAATAAAGTAATGAAAGCAAAAATTAAATCGGGTGCTGGAATTAAATCATTCAAAACTTCTATGGCTAAATTAAAATCGCATCTGAAAAAAAAGAAACCTAAAAATATTCAAGATGCTATTCAGTTTGCATACTTAGCAGCAAAAAAAATATTTCATAAGAAAAATAATATGAAGCTGCCAAGAATTATTCCCATCCCTAAAACTGGAGGAATACTTCCACTCATTCCTATTTTTGCTGGTCTATCAGCATTGGGTTCTTTAGCTGGAGGTATTGGTGGAATAGCAAAAGCAGTTAATGATTACAAGTCAGCCCAAAAAAATCTTTCTGAATCCGTGCGTCACAATAAAATGATGGAATCGATCTCCTTAGGCAAAGGTTTATACATCAAACCATACAAGACAGGTAAGGGATTGTGCGTACATTCTTCAAAAAACTAGTTAAAAGGTTACCCAGACGAGCACTGAGTAATATAGATTTAATATATTATACTCGGGACATCCCATACTTTCGAGGTGTCTATATGAGAGACACTTTACCAAGCAAATCAAATAACATCGAGTGCGCTATCCTGAATCTAGATAATTCAATAAATCCGGGAACTCACTGGGTAGCCTACATTAAGATAAATAATTACAGCGTGTACTTTGATAGTTATGGTTTAAAACCACCTGTAGAATTAATCAAGTACTTAACAAAAAACACTAACGTTTATTATAGTTATATGAACTATCAACAAAACAACACCTATAATTGCGGTCATTTATGCATAAAATTTTTAAAAACATTCTGGTTGAAACATTTATATTAAGAAATCATAAACTATTCTCACCATTATTACGATGTCATTCACGCTATCAATAACCGGTTGTAAACCAGCTTTGTCAACATTTTATTCGCCGGCTCTGCAGCTTGATGGTGAATATGAATGTGGGCTGATCTTTTTTTCGACGTTTAATTCGATTCCTAACATAGAATGCTACAACAACAAATTTCATTATGGCGACAACGAAATGATTGAAATACCCGAAGGATCATACGAGCTATTAGATATAAATGACTTTTTAAAAACAAATTTAGTAGACTGTACGTTTAATTTGATATGTAACAATAACACTTTGAGCACAAAAATAATTTGTTCAAAAGATATTCATTTTGAGAAATCCGGTTCAATCGGAAGGATATTGGGTTTTGGAAATCAGACTCTTAAAGCTAATATATTACATGAGTCTCTCTTCCCTGTAAACATTCTACCAACAACCATCGTTCGAATAGAATGTGATATCGTGAGCGGATCGTACATAAATGGGAAGCCTAGCCATATAATTTACGAATTTGCACCTAATGTACCGCCAGGGTACAGGATTATAGAAATCCCAAAAAATTTGATATATTTCCCAGTAAATCAAAATACAGTTAGCGAGATTAATATAAGGATTTTGGATGCAAATAACAACCTTATAAATCTACGACAAGAAGAACTACAGTTATATTTACACCTAAGACGAAAATGATAGATTTCATAAATAAAACATTGGTACCCGAAACCAAAGATCTCAGTACAACACATCCACCGCAACAGAAACCACCTGCTAAAAAGAAAAAACTGACTAAGGAAAATAAACAATTTCTCAGATACTTAAAAGTCATAAAATGAATATCTTAAATATCTTGGATTCTTTCGCCTACGACAACAGCATTGAAAGCTACCAAATCCATTCGTATAAGCCCTACATTAATAGTTTTAACAAAAACGATGAAATACGCATTCCCATCAATCAACAAGACTTATACGTCTTACCGTCACAGAGTACACTATACATCGAAGGTTCTATCACAGTGCACCGTCCAAATGGCGATAAAAAAGAGAGAGTGAGTAATATTGAGTTGGTGAATAATGCAGCGCTTTTTCTTTTCCAAGACATTCGATATGAACTAAATGGCGTAGAAATTGATAGGATAAAAAATGCTGGGATCACAACTACTATTAAATCATTGCTCTCGATGAATGAAAATGAATCAAAAATGTCACGGCTATGGGGGTGGGACATTGATGGAATAAAAAATACTACTGGTAATTTTTCCGCCTGTATCCCATTGAATAAAGTTTTAGGTTTCGCTGAAGATTATAATAAAATAATAATGAACTGTAAACATGAGCTGGTTCTTTTGCGTAGTAATACAAACCTTAATTCTATTAAATTAACCACTAATGAAGTGTTAGATGACATAACCATTAACAAAATTGTATGGAGAGTACCGCATATAAAAGTATCTGATCGTGAAAGAGTTAACTTGCTGAGATGTTTGGAGAAAGATAGACCTATCAGTTTAGCATTTAGGAATTGGGATCTCTATGAATACCCTCTTTTACCACAGACTACAAAACATACTTGGTCTATAAAAACCACATCTCAATTAGAGAAACCACGTTATGTGATTATTGGTTTACAAACTAATCGGAAAAGTTTAGGTATGAAAGACATGTCTCACTTTGATCATTGTTATGTACGTGATGTCAAGGTTTTTTTAAATTCAACTTACTTTCCATATGAAAGTCTCAATATTAAGTTTACTGAAGAAAGGTATATGATATTATATGAGCAGTACGCTAGATTCCAACAGTCTTACTATGGACGTCGGTGTGAGCCGTTGTTAAATCTGAAGGATTTCAAAGATAAAGCACCATTATTTGTAATAGATTGCTGCAGGCAAAATGAGACCCTGAAGACAGGTCCCATTGATGTTAGAGTAGAAATAGAGAGTGATTTAGAAATACCAGATCAAACTTCTGCTTACTGCCTCATACTAAACGATTGTGTAATCGAATATAAACCACTTTCTAACATCGTTAAAAAAATAACATGAATTCTGAACATATTTTTGTAGATTTACAAGGATTTAGAGATTATAAAAATAATTTTATTATTAAAGAGTTTGCTCTCGCTACTAAAGAATTTACTATGGTCTACTTGGTAAAACCTCCTTATCCATTTTCTACTTTATCAGATAGCGAAAAAAAGCAAGTTGTTTGGTTGGAAAAGAATAGAGGAATTTATTGGCGTGAAGGTTTTATTGACTACCGCGAATTTCATAGGTTAATTTATAGTTTATTGAGGAATAAGAAAATTTTTGTAAAAGGTTTAGAAAAAATCATGTGGGTAAATAAACTTTGTGGTGATTGTTGTGTTATTAATATCGAGGAAAATCAATGTCCTAATATAAAATACCTGCATGATAAATATAGTGTATGCAATTTTACGTGTTTTTCTCACCACAAACAATGTGCGTTGAAAAATGTACTATGTGTCAAGAAATGGTTTTATGAAAATAATGTTATAGAATTTATTTAGAATAAGCAAGTATTTATGTAACTTTTTTATTGAAAGTAAGAAATAAATGTAAATGTATTTAAAAAAGAAAACATGTTTTATTTAATTAATTTTTAATTTAAAACGAAATTAATAACTATTGCACATATTTTTAGAAATGTTCTTAACTACGTTTTCCACCATGTCCATTATTTCGTCTACAGGATCTATCACAACATATTGGGCACTTAACACCGCACTTTCACTGTTTGTGTCCTTACACTCATTTAAGTCGAATACTTCTATTTTTATCAACCGATTTCCTCTTCTTGCCGCCTTGCTAACCACATATGATGTAGACGTGGAGTCCTTTGCAACCCGTTTCCTTGAAGTCTTACTTTTCCGCTTCCCCACGTCTGATGGAGCCGGGTTTCGTATTTCTTCGACATCACTATCGAACCCACTCAAAATATTTTGCGCGTAGTAGTAAGGGTCAGTCGGATCAGTCTCGCCTAAAATCTGAAAAAAACAAAAAAAAAAAATTATTAAAAATATTCAAACCTATTTCAAACTGTGTAATATAAATTGGATGGAAAAAAATAATGCTTACCGAAATCGACATGTTTTCACGTCTGCTGATCTTCTAGTTGGCTCGAACGATGCAGTAACAATAAATTACTGAACCACCAAATATAAAATGGATTTGTAGATGAGTGTAACTTACCTATTCATACGTTTCGATCGCTCTAGAAAATTAATCCTGTCTCTTTTAATACATATAAGAGTGAGCGAGCTCGAATTCGTAGTCAGCATTATCAATATCGAATGTGTTTGAATCAAGTATGTCATTGCTGACTAAGTAAATAGTAGTCATTGAACCCTTGCGCGCTATGCAACATCGATGCGCCTCCCTTGCTGTTTGCAACATCGCTAACACCTTGACTTGACCTACTTTTGACTGTCTCGTCGGTCTAGTGATGATAGCGTTTGATTACTATTGCAGAGGTCGTGGGCTCGATTCCCACAGGGAGCTGTCATACTTTCAGTAGACACGAAATCAAAACTTCATTGAATATAGTTTAGCTCTCCTCATCCCACCGCGCTCAAGACTATGTCTATAGCAAAAATTTCTGAGATATGTAGGAACTAACAATACTTACATATTCTTTTGTTTTTGTAACATTAGGTAACAATGTTAGGTCATGGAAATAAAAGAAGCTGGTAGTATAACCCAATTTATTCACCCAAAACTATACTTATTAGCTTATAGTACATAACACTTTTATAACTAAGTACCTATCTATTTTAATTCATTACATTATTAGTTCACTTAAATAAATACGCTATTCTTAACATACCTAAAGAGCTTTAGCTTTAACTTGAAGAGCATAAGAACGAAAACATAATATTAAGCTTATTCCACACTAGCTCTATCGCGGCGGTTACCGCAGCCGCAATCCATACACATAGCATCTAAGACTGAAACAGATCTATGAAATACATCATATCACGATATTTTGATTACATATTTTTAAATTTTATCCCATGGTCAATTTTACTATCTTATTTTCATAATATTGAGGTATGGCCCCACGCTTTAGTTGAGATTTGATCCCGATGAATCAAACGTTTATCATCATTTCTCGATAGAGCTATTTTGTTGACACTTTGCGTAAATATTTCATGTTTTATCGATTTAAACAAGATATTTCTCTTGCGCAGCACATTACCTTCAAACAAGGTCTGCTCATAATTACTAAAGTTAAGACCGCGAATAACGCTCATTTTTACTCCTTTGGCCTTTTTGACAGTTTTTTCTAAAGTTTTGAAACAGTACAGTTTTGATCGTAATCCTACAAATTCTGTAATAATTTCACCACCCATTTCATCCTTAAATAGCCCAGGAATCTTTTTGTTTTTTAATGGAATTTGATGTATATTATTACTATCGTAATTACTCGTATCAAAGTAAGGTAGTAAACGGTATTTCAAATCTAGGAAGAAGTCCTCTGTGGACAAATGATAGATGAAGCTATCCGTATCAGTATAGCACATCTCAACATATTTCCCATACATAGGTTTAATAATTGAATAATGAAAGTCATACATGTGGCTTTTGGATAACTCAAGAACAGTAAACCCAATGTAGATAGGTTTATCTAAAACCACACGTTCTGGTTTCATTTGGATGGCAACCAAATTTTCGGAAAAAACTGAAGCACTGTGAAAGTTTGGACGGGCTATCAATTTTTCTGCCGATGTGCATTTTTTCGTTTTGTTTTGACTATCGCTCCATTGATTTACCAAATAGACGTTTACTCTGTGTTCAGTATTTTCTATAGTCTTTCCAAATATGCTGTTGTTCAAGAGTTTGAAAAAGTCTTGTTCGAAAGTTGATTGGGCTTGTTGCCTCAGTTTTGTATTAAGTTCAATGTATTGTTTGAGATAAGCACTTTGACGAAAAGTAATGACTCTATGGATTTTTCTTAGTATTAATCCATGTTTCAAGCATGTTTTAAGATGCACATAATGAATAACATATCGATATTTATCGTATAGGTTAGGGATTAATTTCGAACTCTTTCCACCGGGTGGTATGCATCGCTCAGGACAAAATGGGAAATCATTGTGATAGTCGTGTAGGTGTGTGGGATAAATAATATCCACTTCAAGAATATAACCAAAAGATGCATTATCAGGAACTGATGTGATATCAATGGTATTCACTTCAGACTGTTCCAAAAATCTGAAATCTGACAAAGGTAATACTTGAGACATGCTGAAGCCGTATAAATTGTTAGCATCAATATACGTTATGAAGGACTCGGGACGTGATGGGTCGTACTCAGACATGTATTTATTGTTTGCTTTCGCATGTCGCTTGGAACACATACATACACCACCCCGTATTCCATCCTGAATCATCCGAATAATCGCTAAGTCGCTAAGCAATTCTAATCTGACCTTAGTTTTCAAAAGCATCGCATCAAATGATAAGCTGGGTGCTGTGAGGTAGAATGCCGGGTCTAATTGATAATATCGTTTACATGTTTTGCGGAAATGTTCAAAAATATCGGCTAGTAGCAAGACATCTGTTTTAACGTATAGATCAGTGTATTCACCTAAGTTACGAATGGAGAAAGTTGACCATACTGACTTGGCATGTTCATAATCTTGATCAGAAATTTCTTCACCACTGATAGTATTATAAAAAGCAGATTTGGGTGGGAGGGAATTTTCTTCGTAGCATTTCCAATGTGACATATAGTCATATGGATAAACACCTTTGCGAGTGAGTAATTTGAGTTCAGTGTCATTTGCAAAAAATGATTTCAACAACGAGAATTCCTCCACCTTCATTGTTTTCGTGAGTTTTTCTAAACTGGTACCTAAAAATTTAAATGAATCGATAAATCGAAGTTGGATACCTTCATCTTTCGATAATGGTATATACTTCGTGAAAGAAATATAGTTTTCTTTTGTTTTAGGTATTATTCTAATCGGACCAGGCGCCTCGCCTAGTTCTTTGATAAATAAATGGCAATCGTAGCCTGACAAATTGTGGAAAACAACTGGAACAAAATTTGGTAGTTTAAATTGTAAATTACAATGCTTGTGAGCTGCCCCCCGATAGTGACCAGTGATGTGACAGTGGTCTCGAACCTTGTCAAATATTAAAAGATTATCACAAATATGACAGCGGACAGCATTTTCAAAATTTTGTGAATCATTATCCGTGAATATAATTTTAATATTAGCTTTTAAAATAGTGTGTATTTGCTTCATGTCTCGATACAACCATTCTACAAATTTTGATACACAGTCTGATCCCCGATAGCTGACGTAGCGATTATACTTGGCATCCACTGTACAAACAATATAGTAACCAAACGCTGAGGGCACATGTTGTTGTAGCAGGCTAGTGCTCGCAATGTTAGGGTCTGCTTCACACCCCAGATGACGTTGAAGCATAGTCTCAAAATCAGCATAAATGATAAAGGGTATGTTTTGTTTTCGTTCGTAATTCTTAAATTGAAGAACCGACCCTTGGTTAGGAAGAGCTGTAGCAATACCACCACATGCATGAATGACTAGTTCATTAGATGTTTTAAAAAATAACAGACATGATGAGCAAAAATGCAGTTGCTGATGGTGTTTAGATATTTGGCTTCTAACCAGACGGGGAAGGTTTTTGATCAAACAAAAGTGAGAGCCCTCATCATTCTCGAGAAATAGCAGATGAACGATATTTTTCGCAGTGGAAGACTCTGATCTGTATAGTGGACCTACAACAGTTTTTTTGCCTTGTAAGCCATACACAAAAATAGCGATATCTGGATTATTTTTTTCAAACACCGGGATGTCAGAAAAAGTTACTGGATATGATAAGCCTTGAGTGTTAAAAATATCGCGAAAATCGGGATAAGACGAGACACGATCGGGGTGGCTCTTTGAAGGGAATAGAGCAGCTGTAACACACCAAAGAAAACAATAAGGATCATCATTTTTTATATTCAAACATGCTTTTTTGTTTTTTATAAATTTTGGTAAATCTATAAACGATGACCCACTCAATGGTTGATATTTATTTACATTGATTTCCAAATGAGAGTTACTCAAAAATGTCCAACCGCTATCTCGCTCTTGAAACTTTTCAAGCTTTTTTTTCAATGTATTTATGATTTCTGAAAAAATGGAATTGAAGTTGTGGTTCATGTGTATGGTAATGTTTTTCGTGCCAAACGATTTTAGTTCTTGCAAATCGTTTTTGTACATAAGGAAAAATGAAAAAAGCTCAACATTGACTTTTATGCAAACGTGTTTTTTCAATGAAATATCAATCAGAGATTTTAATTTATTATGGATAGACTCGAAAAAGGTTTCAATTGAGTGCTGACCATCACCGTTAGCCTGTATCTTATAAGTTGCAATACGATTACGGAATGCAGAGGTCAGAACCTCAACATCTTCTGACAAATGATGAGTTGCGACTTTGCTTTTGTGGTCAGTGCTGCGCATATGACCCACCCAACTTTTTGGGTTGACAAGAGTTTTGCAAGTAATGCAATAAGGCATTGTAAATAAAAAGTAGTAAGATTGACCAGGAAACAGATAATTAAAATTTAGGTTTTAGACACAAAAATAAATAGGTAAGTAGCAAAATAATATGTTTATTATAAATTAAAGGAATTTTATTTTATATTTATCTTATCACTAAAAAAACTCGCCTCACTATTATCATACAGTGAATAAACTTGTTTAATAAATTTCTGTAATACGTCCCAGTGCGGTGTGTCCGTATCAGTCTGCAATTTTATTACCATCAACGCTTTTTTCCACCTCTCTTGAACGTTGGTACTTGCAGCATCGGTAGTGTTGTAGACCTTCAATTCTATATAGAATTCTCCTTCCGTCGTTGCTGTCCGACGAACGTGACCATTGGCGACCCGCGTCACTAGACTCGACCCCAGTTGGTGCTGCTCGGGAGTCGCTTTAGCGACCTTCTCTGCGTCTCGCAAAATCCCGAAAAGATCTCCCACCGTCTTTTTCTTTAAGGTGCTTGCAGACCTGTAAAAGTGAACAATATATTTTAAAACATAAGTACCTTCATAAACTTATACCTATATTCCGATTGGGTAGGCTATCTATAGGAGATACACATACATTGAACGAGTATGAAGTGGATGATAGTTTAATATGAAGGGTACATATCTACTTTTGATCTATCCCATATATGTCATTCTTAATAAGCAAATATCCCAAGTGATTCTTAATAAGCATATCTTACATGGAAAACAAAAATACTACGCGAAGCGGGTATCGAACCCACGACTAGTAAGATGCAAAGTAAACAGTCGACAGCATGTTAACCTTTACGAGTACATGCCTGCAATGTAATCAACGATTCAATGACTCAGCGGTGTGCTAGAGTCAAATGACGCGACAACGTAACAACGAATAATATAACGAGACTAATTCTATTCCAGTAAACTTTTCCCTGGATGTAAACATTTACCGTAACGATCAATGTTAAGCCGGGTCCGCTGCGCCATGTTACGCGTGTTACAAAAAATGTAACACGTTATTAAAACAAAAATGGGGAGTGGTATTAACACTTTACGTGTTACGTAACGTAACGTTATATAACAAGTACCTAACGTGTTATACCATGTCCCACTTTTATTATATTTAAGTGTTACGTTTTTTGTAACACGCGTAACATGGTGCAGCGGCCCCGGCTTTAGGCTATAGAAAATAAGGTTTAAGGGTCAAACCTATGGTTTGAATTATTAAGACGAATAAACAACTTTTAGTTATGAAACAAACAAATAAACAGTTGTTATCTCTTTCAATGTTCCAAGATTTTCATCAACAGCTTGATTACATCGAGGGAATCGTCATTTGAAACGATGTGTAAAGTGTACAATAATTTATAATAAACTATAGATGTATTGTATTCTTACCTAACTGTCTCCTCAACGTAGCTCGATGCTTTGCGTTTGGAGCTGGTTGGAGTCTTTTGCTTCTTACTCGACTGCACAGCAATAGGTACACCAGAGAATTCAAACTCGGAGTCAGACCTGAAATAATAATAACATAGTTTTATACCAGTCTTATACATTTAACCTAAACGATTTATACACCGTATTGTAATTACTATACTAGATAAATGTAGTGACTGGAACATATTTTTTAGACATAGTTCGGGACATAGTTTTCATATAGGGACTAATACGGTTTAGTCAGTGGAACACGTAAAAAAAAAAATTAGGATGTAAATAAATATACTTACTAACATTTTGATACCGATGGAGTGACTGGTAGCGAGGAAGTCGTAGATAATTACACCACACGGAGACTGTACTGAACAGCGTTATCACGTTATCGGAAGTGATGAGAATTTTAGATAAATCAGGGTGTTATAGGTTTATATCCTAAATGTGTATGTTGTTTTTTTATTACAAGTACTGTAATGAAGTAAATGCGAAAATCGCCTTTATTTATAGGTGTATGAATATAGGTGATTGTTGATAAAAGTAATACATATTACTTTTTAGTATCGAACACCCAAAATTTTTGCTTTGCCTTCAAAAGTAGGTACTTAACCAAATCATCTTGACCGGTAGCAAGGTCAAGCCTATATGTTATTCTCATAATGTCAGCACTATTTAATAGCTCAAGTTAATGTGGCTGGTTGCCATTGCAACATAATGTGACCAATATATCGATTATTGTAGGTAAGATGTTTCGCAATCAGAAGCTTGCAACGGATCCAATAACGTTAACGTAGCAAATTCGTAGGTTTCATACCTAGGTAGGAGTAAATAGTCCTAGATACACATGTTGCAATTTACTTTAGATTTTCTTGATCTTAATCAGATAATGTTCGAATTGGGTGAATATTTCACTATAGCAGAAGAAAATAAACTGTTATTTCCAGTTACCAGAAATCGGATGATGAGCTAAATAGGAAATTATAATTAATTCCTCTAGCTTATCCATAGAAAACATCGTATGATATCGATGAAATTACTATATAAATGTATTTCAGGATAAATAATACTTATCTAGGTATTCTTTATAAAGCATTTGGTAGACTCCACAATATTATGTGAAAGTCAAACATTAGGTATTAATGATACCTACAGCTAAATATTTTGATGCAACGAGTTTTTTCCGTGTGGATCTTAGACTAGAGTATAGCTAGTATAGTCAACCTTTGGTTATCTCTTATGTAGGTGATACATTAAAATATTATGACCCCTCTAAATTCTTTATTTATGGGTTATGTAAAATTTACTGTATTTATTTTACTGTATGTTACAGATAAATTTAGATAGAAAATGAACGAGAACTGATGTTAGAAAACTGTTGAAAAAATATAAAACTATCTGCATAGGTTCAGTTACGTATAATGGGATGAGAATAATATCTTCAAGTTTCAATTAAAAAAAGACAAAATGCTGTCGGTCGTATTTACAAAATCATGATTTCTTAAAATACTTTAACATCAAGTCTTAAAAAAATAATAACATGGAAAATGCTTTATTACCGGAATACCTTTAAGGAATGTTCAAAGGAACCAACTTTTATAAATAAAACTGTACTTTTTGACAACATATTTTTTCTTACACCGTGTATACTTCGTATCAAATTTATAACTCCTGCGTCAACAGCTAAAGGTTGACAATCCCTGCCAGCCACCTATCATATTCGCATTCGCGTTAACTAAAGTGACACGTTAGTAGGAAATAGATTTCCATTAATGAAAGTATACTTTTATGTGTCAGTGATATTATCATTAATTCACGATTTTACTTAAGTATACCCAAGGATTCAAGTAACTGTAGAAGTACATTTTTCCTACTGTGCAATGTTTTGTGTTTTCCGTAGTGAACGATAAACAGGAGACTTCAATCTGATCACTAACATTTTTGTGGGAAAAGTAAGGTATTCTTTGTGCCGACCATAAAATATGCCTAAAATACAAGTATTTCCTGGTTCTGCCAATCACCCAGTATTTGTGTCACATGAAAAGGATCACAAAATTTTGTTGTGTTGGAATCACCTTTTTTACAATGGGAGACGTCAATCTGACCATAAAATACAGTTAAGACGAAAATGTTTTGTGTCACTGTTGCGCAAGAAGGTTCATCACATGAAGTCAATCTGATCACAAAGTAATTTGTGGTGCTGAATCTTTCTAACAGTGGGAGCCGTCAATCTGACCACAAAATATGATTAAGTTGAAATTGTACTTTTATGTTATTGTATGAAGGGCCATCACGGGAAGTCAATCTGATAACAAAATTTGTGGTGTTGTACCTTGTTCATGTGGGAGACGTCAATCTGACTACAAAACAAACTGGGTTGAAAAAGCAAAGTTTTGTGTCACTGTTATGAAAAGTAGACACCAGTGGTGTTAAACTCATTCAGTGGGAGAAGCCAATCTGGTCACAAAACTATGACTGGGTAAATACAAGTATCACTTGGAATATTTCATGTCATTGTCTTAATGAGGAAACCTAACCGATACCGCAAATAATGTGTGCTGTTTTATCTAGTATATTACGAAACTGCACAAAACATAGCTAGTGGGTAAATACAATTCAGTTGAGCTTGGGGATCCTTTATTTAATTCAACTCAGTGACTATGCGGACCTATCTCCACCAAGATGATGGTGAGTTGCATTCACTCAAGCTTCCTAGTGTCATTCGTTTTCATTGATGGAATTTATCATAAACTGTGTAGGTTGCTCGTAAAATTATTGAAACTATAAATTAGAATCACTCGATGTTATTGGGTATTCTGGAATAGCTGTAATGAGTTTGAGAGAGCGACAAGCCGCGCCAACCGGCGCGGTGCGTCGTGAGCTCAAACGAATGGAAGCTGGTCCAGAATGCCCAATAACATCCTACTCAGAGATGCATGGTTATGGGTTAATAACCACACGTGATAACCGCGGATTGGCCATTTAAAGCGCCGAAGAAAACACCTCAGACACCCAGGTATTATCACGATATTTTCCTTCACCGTCAGCGAGTGGTACTTACATTCCGTTTGCTGAATGTTTGTGTACAATGTAAAATGCAAGGAATATGAAAAACACAATGTCATTGGTACATGTCGGTATTCTGAACCGCGAAGGGGATAGCGCAACGGGAGAACGCCTCACAATTGGGAGTTCATGTAAAATTATATAATAATAATAATAATATTAACCTACCTTATCGATATTTATAACACTATCTTCTCCCACGTTCACTTCACAAATGTAAGTAACTTAGAAAACAACGTACATGCCCGCACCGGGAATCGAATCTGGGTCTCTCGCTTGCGAATCCATCGTTCTACCAGGCTACCGCCGTCATTTTTCACTTAAAACTTTATTTGAAGTAGCGTACAAACTGTAATTGATTGGCCGTTACTAGTTAAATATAGAAACAAATATTTCAAGCTTGATCTTTAAAGTTTCGATAATAAACAGAGTAAGAATAATTATTCAAGACTTGGAACCTATTTCAACTAAATAGTCTTCGTCAACCAAATCATATTTAATGGAAAACTACACGTTTTTGAACCGCGTTACTTAACATCGTTCAATCTGTAATCTGTGTACCAAGTCCTATCTCCGAATTCACGAATACAAATTCTTCTGAAATTGTTCAAAACTTGCAGCATAGTTCTGTGTGTCAATTAGATTTTGTGTAGGCCCCTTTTAGTGAAGGAACTTGGCAGGGTCATGTCTCTGAGGCTCGGCAATCAACTTTAGAACGAGTAAACATTAATTTCAGTCAAACTTGTATTTGACCGTTATTGCGCATCGCCCTTAATTACTTTTGTTATATGGGACGTTCTTCTTTTTTATCGACAATCTGACCGGTAAATTTTTATATTTGATATAAAAATAAACTTGTGATTTATTTAGTGAAATTTAATTTAATTTATTGCTTCATTATTGTAGATTACAAAAACATATAATGCAGCGAAGTATGACATGTAGTTTTCGTTTCATTTCAAATTTCGTAGGAATGGTATGAAAAAAATAACACCTCAGTCACAAAAGTATTAATTTTTTTTATGTCTCATTTTAAATCAGAACTTCAGTTTCTTATTACTTTCTTATCAAGAATATAAACCTTTACTATCATCTAGCTCCATAGGACGGATTTTTTTAAATAATCATTTTTTTTAAATTATCCAATACCACTCCGTCACATTTTTGCTTCATAAGACATAAAACTTTTTAATATTATGAAAGTCGCGCAATAAAGTCGCTTAAAAATCTAGTGAACACCTTTATTGTTTAGCATATAATACTAGAAACCGTTACTTTTGTAAATACTAACAATAAAGTGGTTCAAAACTTACTTTGAACTGAAATTTTAAGGGGGACAAAATTGTGACAGAGTGGTTAACGCAGTGACGGAGTGGTAAACAATGTTTACGTCCGCCGAACAAAACTAACATTATAACAATTTTTAATTTTAGAAAACAATAACAAACCATTGTCCATTTCTTTGTCATTTCCGTGTCCATTCTTTGGTAGATATTAATTTAGTCTTACAATATCTTATCACTAACTCTACTTTTCAAAAACTTCTATTGGTTGATCGTATTCGTAAAACACGCGTTATTCTCTTTTAAATAGGTTAGGAGGTGGAATAATTTGTAACAAATTTTTATACATCACATCTGACGCATCAGTCTCTACCAATTTAAACAATTTTCCAGTATCATCAACATATTTATAAAACATCACTCGAACATCTCCATCTTCATCGACGCCACTTTTTGCTACTCCTAAGTAAGTGTACCTACTCAATTTTTCTTTCACTTAGTACTTTGACTAAAAGACTCTTTTTATTCCTAATCTGCTTAGTCTTTTATTTAGTTTTTTTATTTTTTTATGTTCTTTTGGTGTCATATCCTTAGCTAACTTATATCTTTCGCGAGCATTATATCTTTCTAAATCTTTACGTTTTACTTCTGCAGCAAGTTCAGGGTTAAGCTTTCTTTTTTCACGACACCATGTCTTTCAGCCGCAGATAATGCTATTTTTTCATTTACTTGATGGTAATACCTTAAAGTAACAAAATAGTTGACGATAGAATAACCAACATAAAAAAACAAGCAATCATCTATTATGGATATTTACTAATGTTCTAAGTTCCATACAAAAATGACCACTCTGTCACGAGTTATACCACTCCGTCACACATTTTCGTGACAGAGGTGCTACGTGACAGAGGTGTAAAATAGTAGTGTTCGAGATATTCAGCATTTTCCTAATTATAATTTACGCAAAAAACTGGGTATATATGAAATATTTATCATAAATTAATCAGTTAATATTAAAACCCCGAAATTAGAATAACATTTGGAAGTCGTAACTTACGTGACAGAGCGGTCGCTGAATAAACACACGCACCTCCTTTTTCTGTTTGCGGACGATTGACGTGCGATTGACTGGTATTGCCGGGGTGTGGGAACGTATAGCGCGAGTGCGGGGTGGAGGGGGACTATTCTCGAACCTAGTGACCAAGGTCAAAGTTTCTAACGCACACTATTTTGTACCATAAAATGAGTGACAGAAGGTAGCAACTAAAATCATATACATCGGGAGACAGCCAATAAAATATTTTTTTATTTAATAATATACACATTAAAAATTATTTCTTCTTATTAATGTAATAAAAAAGGTTAAGTAGTTCAGTAAATGTTCTTGGATAGAAACTTTTAAGTGTGTTTTTTTCACGAGAGCACTTTGTTTATATTACTAGTCATAGAGGGACACACTTTATTAGTATGTATAACACCTCCGTCACACTTTTTGAATACTATGTCACACTGATTTTGTAAAAAATAATTATGAACAAAATCTAGTTTTGAGGATATTAAAATTATTGCATTGTCAAGTGTAGTTTTTTATAAAAAAATAAGTAATTTAGTATTTATGAGCAAAATATTATTTTTTTGGCGAAGAAGACAAGTCATTGTCGATAAAAAAGAAGAACGACCCATATGCGGCACGGGATAACTAAAGGTAGTTTCGTATGCTCCCTCCCATACTAAGTATGGACGCACGCCAAAGAGGGCAATGGCCATGTGGGAACAACTTTTATTAAGAGTAAAAGCTATTCGCAATCTTGTTACAATGTTTTCCTTTGCTAGGCGACTGAAAGCCGAGTGAAATATTTACAGGAGATCTTCCCAGGCAATTGCCTAATTGTCCAACTGGACAATCAGTCAATGTTAAATTGGACCATTGGGCAATTAGTCAATTCTTTTTCTTCAGGCTATTTAGTCCCCTGGGCATAGCCCTCCCTTAATGAGCGCCATAGCACAAGGTTGAGCCATCATTGGGGGGTAATACCCATAATCCCCACGCTGGGCATGCGGGTTGGGGATCGCAGATTGGTGGAATTGTACTGCAGGGGGCGCTGCTGCCCAACCCCCGGTTCGTGTCCTTTAGTCCCTTTTACGACACCCGCGGGAAGAATTTGGGTTGGTGCTATTCTCTAGGCCTAGAGAATAAGACAATCTTTGCAAATACTTAACGCGGCTTTCGGACGCCGACCAAAGATATCGGAATTTGCCTTATGGATTTGGCTTTCTAACTTTGGCATTGGCTTTCTCTTGCCGAAAGATAAGTTGTGTACTTATAGGGGATCTCTCAGGGCAATCGCGCAGTTGTCCAATTGGACATTAAAATTGCACTGAGATTACCCAAAGTTTAATAGGACAGCGCGCGTTTGTCCAATTGGACAACCCTTAATTATCCAGTTGGACAGTAAGTTTTTCTAAATGTTGGCGATGCAAAATTAGTACCAGTCGTACTACCATGATTATGATCAAGGCAACACAGAATGTTTTTACGCCATTTCATCCACAAATGACTTAAAATTTGTAGCAATACTTATAAGCCAGGTGTTATCCCACTTTAAAAGCACCCACAACTTCCATATTAGTGTTATGTTGATGCCGTAAGCGACCCCATAACTTTTTTAAGAAGAGGTAATTATTACACACACACACGTACACATAGACAAACACACACACAAACAAACACACACACACACACACACACAAACATACACAAACATTTCCACACGTATTTTGGCCATTACAATTCATTAGCATAACATTTACTAACATTGACATACTGGCACATTCATTGCTTCTGGCCCCACCTACTTAGGATACCCTGTTTTTGGGGACCAGCAACAGCGACATCACAAACATGTAAACATCCAAGACCTGGGGTTTTTTTTTTGTCTCCAGCTGGAGATCGAACCCGGGACCTCTCGCATGGTAGGCAGATGCACATAGTTTCATATAGATTCTACACTCGTACAGTAATTTTCTCGCATTTTCAAAAGTTTTTCAGTGAAACTTCTGGTTTACTCAAATGCGCTGGCCCTCAACATTTCCTAATAATCAAGGGCTTAACAACTAAGTAATCAAGGTTCACATAGGGCAGGAAACAGTTAATCAACTCTAGTTAGTGGTAAGATGATCATACAGGGTGTTAATATACTGATACTCGGCCCAAATGCTTCACATATTGGACATCAAAACACAATCAAAACTACTTAATTAAAATTTTGCTAAAGTCGACAAATAAAAAAATTATAGCTTTAAAAAGTTGCTAAGATTTATAGCACAGTTTTTCAAGTACAGTCTGTTAGCTTTTAGAATATACCTCGGGCTCTAGAGTAGGCTTCGGTTTTGGCCGAAAGCACACGTGTGTAAAACTAATTCCTACCTAAAAACCTATTTAGAGGCTAAAAACGCTTCCACCCATGCCGGGGTTCGAACCCGCGACCTCTGGCTATCTTTTTCTCTCTTTCTTTTCTTTCTCTCTTTTTATCTCTTTTCTCTTTCCAAGTGAGCTGAAATTTCAAACCTCTTTACAATATTATCTGTATTACGTACTACTTCCTAGTGTATTACTTCCTGCTGTGTATAAAACTTATCTTCACTATTCTGAAAACTTATGTAAAGAAAAGTGTCATATTAGTTTGGATATTTTTAGATCACGAATATATCCGATTCTATCCGATAGTTGCAGAGGTATATGCTTAAAGCTAACAGATTGTATGGCATTTGAAACCTCAATAATTCCACAGCCATTTATTTCCCAGATATGATTCGTGTATATAAAAAACAAAAGTTATTTTAATCTATCTATCTATATCTATAATCAGCCCACATCAACCCACTGCTGGGCATAGGCCTCCTTTTTATTGAGCCATTCCTCACGGTCCTGTGCTAACCTGATCCATCTCTGACCCGTAACCCTCACGATGTCGTCTGCCCATCGTGTCGGTTATTTTTAAAACACTGAAAATCTGGAACAATTACAATTATTGTACACTTGAAACATTAACACTTAAAACATTTTTACAACCTATTTTTTCCACGAGTTTTTCTCGTATTTACGTCTTCACCTAGATTAAGACGTTGGTTGAAATATTTTATGAGACTCGCGGTTACTACGATGCTAAGTCGTTAAAACATAAATATTTGTTTTCGCTACACTGTAGGTAATCTAAAAAAACAAAACAGTACTGTGAAAACTGGTTTATTTAGCGATGGTAAAGATAAGTCTTCAAGTTTTCTGCGTTTATTCATAGACATTGACTAAGCATGTTAAGTGCAGACAAAAGTGTTTAAAATATCAGAAAATCGTGACAAAATTAAATGCCCTTATATAAAAACATGACTCCACTAAATCACACCTAGAGACAATTTTTTTAATGTGGGGTTACATTTTTTCTTGTGAAATCTCCATCACGGAATATTTTAGTGAGCTTTTGGAGCTTTTTAAGAAATTGAGTTTTTATAAAAAAGGCTATAAGTGTTTTCATGGGGCATCTACGTTAGGGCATTTCTTACGTACAGCATGCTGTAGCGCTGCCTCAATTTAACATTTTAAATTATTATAATAAAACGGCATGAAATAGCAGTCTCTAAGCCACGTCAGAGACCTTATGGGCGGCTTGATGACTTCCGACAGTAAGGCCCGCCACTGCCTTGCAATATCCACCAACCCGAACTCGGCTCCCGTGGTGGAGTGTGGAATAATCTTTCTGCGATGCAGGAAAAGACCGGTGGAGCCGTGAATGTCCGCAACAATGTTTTATGCTTAATTTTAACTCACAAAACGTAGTTTTACTGTGAGCACCATGCTTTTACTGTACTTTTTTGGTTGTGTTGTATGCGTCTTGTCTTTGGAATAAACCTTTTCTATTCTATTTATTCTATTCAATTAAATTATCCAACAGACCACATTAATCAAAAGTATACTCATTTCATTACAATCTCTAAAACTGTTACATTGTGGGAGCGATACAGGACGACGTAAGACAACAACAGCATCAACAGGCATCAACAATCCTAGATTGTTGATTTCAGCATCACGTAATAGGTAAATGTAGATTTTATTATCTGAAAGAAATGAAAGTATATTATTTACCAACGACAAATACATAATACAATCTCTTGTCCTAATCCAAAACTAAGACTCACTTAAAGATTCAATAAAATACACCTAGACTGAAGCAACTTGCACAAATCAAGTGAGGCGGCCTCCAGTGGGAATCGAACCCATAACCTTTATTTTAGTAGTCTAGGTGTTAACCTCTATAATAATGCCGTCTATATAGGGAAGCGCTCGTGGCCTAGGCGAATCGAGTGATCGGAATCAATCACTTGAGTTAAGCAACCACAGGCGCGGTCAGGTGCAGGATGGGTGACCGTCCCGTGACTACCGCTAGTGGCATTTTTCCGAGTGCTTCCGTGCTTCGCAAGGCACGCTAAGCCGTTGGTGCCGGCTGTCATGCAATGGCAGTCGTTAAGCCATATCAGAGGACTTATGGGCGGCTTGATAACTTCTGACGGTAAGGCCCGCCACTGTCTTACAATCGGACTTGGCCCCCGTGGTGGAGTATGGCTTAACCTTCCTGCGATGCAGGAAGAGACCCGTGCCCTAGCAGTGGGGACAAACAAGGGTTGATAACGATATACGGCCCAGGGACAGGCCTTCTCTCAGAGAGAGAGTATGGGCTTAATCACCATGCATGCCCACCGTGGCTTGGCAATTTCAAGCGCTGGGTATGTGAACACCTCAATCCCGGTTTCTGGTTCACTAACAAGGCGTTAACCTTCTGTCAACAGCTGTCAGTTGCCCAAAGTGTATACAAAAAAAAACATTTGACAGCTGTTAACAGTACATTAACAGATTGTTAGTGTACGAGAAACTGGGGGTCAGACACTTAGGTTTCTTCACGACGTTACCATGACAGTTAGCGAGTGGTATTGCTAGTATATTATTTTCGCAAATGTTACATACATTTGCGAAAATAATATACTTTTTGAAAAAACAAAGTCATCGGTACGTGCTGGGGTTTGAACCCACGACCTCTCGAACGAGAAACCGGCATTTCACCGGTCCGCTACCATCATACAAAAATCAAACATGATATTTTAAATACCAAGTATTATTAATATTATTGTGCATTTACTTCAAAAGTTAAAACAAAAAACAATTAAAAAATAATTATTAACGTTACAAAAACCCGATAATTGTTTTAATATCGATAAATAAATCAGTCACGAAAAACAAAAGTTTGAAACTCGTTGATGCATTTTATTTAATTTATCAAACAATTTTGGAGCTTGTCGCAGGCAATTTGTATAATAAACAAAAATTTAATATTGACGTTTTACACGTTTCTGAATTAAGAAGTTCATTAAGTAACGTCTTGTCACAGTCTTTTCTGAGAAATTCGAAGAGACAACACAACGGTTAACTATTTACTTAGAGAAATTCTCAATTCAGCCCTATTACTTGTAAAGCTGGGTCCCACGGTCCGCTATTCTACGGATCAGCCACGCACAGCCGACGAGCACGGACGGCGACGCATCGCAGGCAGGGCCGTTCCAACGGTGTGTGTCGAACTTTTCAAGCTTCATTTCAAAATTCAAAGTGAAGTAAACGTATCGTCGCTGCAGCTGCCACTGTGATTGATTATATTAAATGCGAATATTAGCATCAGCTTTGTTTTTATGCTCTGGCGCCTCAGAATTCCACAATGATAGTTCACTTTGATATGGATTCAAAAACTCAAAAATAAGTTCCTTCGTCCACTCCAATTTTTCCGCAAGCACATACACTTACACGACACGACTGCCCATCAGTAAATGAACGAGCTCTAACCTGCCGTCCGTGAGGACGCGGATGCGCTCGGACCATCGCAGACGTAGACGCACCGCACTTGACCGCACCTTTGAAGTTACCGACTCGCGATGGATACGGCGCACCGCCAAAGACGTGTCTGTGCTATCTATCACGGACTAGGCCGGTCCCACAGTGCGTCGTGCGAGCTGGTCTGCGTGCGTCCACGATTTTTCGAATCGTGGGACCCAACCTTTAGAAGATATTAAGATTATGAAACTCTTGCTGGAAGTGGTTTAATTCAATGATATGAAGGAACGATTTTCAAGTTAATGTGAAATGAAAATCAACGAAATCAGTTTATTTCAACGTAAAGAATTATTCTGTTTGATGAATGTACAATGTAAAATGTAAGCCGCTGCCGTCGAGCAGTTTTGTAGTGGAGAAAAAGGCTTTCTCAAGTAATCTTAAACCAAATACATGAGTTGCCACATATACGTATACCTTATAAGATTACAAGATTGCCATTAATACCTTTAAATGCTAAAACCTTAGTTAAATGCTTGCAAAAGTAGGGAAGACATAAGTGATGCGGCCAGACACACGAAAAGCACTTATTCACGAGCATGACGCAATGTTCAGCCATTCGAATGACCTTTAGCACACAAGAACGCTACTTGGGTACGTACGTACATAGTACGTAGTTGCGATACATACATACATACATACATAGCCTCACGCCTGTATCCTAGAGGGGTAGGCAGAGGCCAGGGACTGCCACTTGCCACGATCCTGACAGATCACCTTAGGTTCATCCACGTTCATAAGTCGTTGCATGCACGCACACCGGTTCCGGGTACATTTTATCTTCCCCTTTGTAAAGACATCCCCTATTTGGTCGATCTGTGTACACCTGGGACGGCCCTTACCAGCCAGTAGTTGCAATACGTTGAGTAAATGTTTTTATTGTGTTTTTTAATTGGGTGTTACATTACGAACGCCTTAGAGAGAAACCTGCAAGACCAAAGATATCATGGCTACACAATATACAACAGTGGTTTCAACACAGTAACAGTTCCTTATTTGTATTGTTTGTTTTTGTTGTTTTAAATGTTCTTTATTCACATGAATTCTAACATACCCAGTTTTCCAGTGTATTTTATTTCTAGGCTAATTAAACTTTAGGTAGACACGTTTTCAGATCGGTTATATGGATCTATTGAAACTTACGATATAAAGTGGATTTATATATACAAACAGCCTTTATTTACTTATATACGAGTAGATATGAAACATCCTATTTGGACACACGCTTTGATTAGCATTGTGTTTTAGACATTGTATTCACAGCACGCACGACAACCACAACCAAACAATTAATATTTACAAATAAAATAATCAACATAACATTCGACTTAAATATTGTAAGACCTTGTTTGTATTGGCAACCTCAAAAAGCAAAGCCAAATCGGTTGCCAACCTCCGATAGGAGACAGCACATAAAGAAGAAGAAGAATACTTACGCTAATCATTAATATTTACAAATAAAATAATCAACATAACATTCGACTTACATATTGCAAGACCTTGTTTGTATTGGCAACCTCGAAAAGCAAAGCCAAATCGGTTGCCAACCTCCGATAGGAGACAGCACATAAATAAGAAGAAGAATACTTACGCCAATCATTAATATTTAAAAATAAAATAATCAACATAACATTCGACTTACATATTGCAAGACCTTGTTTGTATTGGCAACCTCGAAAAGCAAAGCCAAATCGGTTGCCAACCTCCGATAGGAGACAGCACATAAATAAGAAGAAGAATACTTACGCCAATCATTAATATTTACAAATAAAATAATCAACATAACATTCGACTTACATATTGCAAGACCTTGTTTGTGTTGGCAACCTCGAAAAGCAAAGCCAAATCGGTTGCCAACCTCCGATAGGAGACAGCACATAAAGAAGAAGAAGAATACTTACGCTAATCATTAATATTTACAAATAAAATAATCAACATAACATTCGACTTACATATTGCAAGACCTTGTTTGTATTGGCAACCTCGAAAAGCAGAGCCAAATCGGTTGCCAACCTCCGATAGGAGACAGCACATAAATAAGAAGAAGAATACTTACGCCAATCATTAATATTTACAAAATAATCAACATAACATTCGACTTACATATTGCAAGACCTTGTTTGTATTGGCAACCTCGAAAAGCAAAGCCAAATCGGTTGCCAACCTCCGATAGGAGACAGCACATAAATAAAAAGAAGAATACTTACGCCAATCATTAATATTTACAAATAAAATAATCAACATAACATTCGACTTACACATTGTAAGACCTTGTTTGTGTTGACAACCTCGAAAAGCAAAGCCAAATCGGTTGCCAACCTCCGGTAGGTGACAGCACATAAAGATATAGAAGAATACTTACGCCGATCATAGGTTGCACTCCCGTCCGCATTCCTCCAGCGCCTATGAACGTCAGCGTTGGCTGAACTCTGGCTAACATCAGCACCACCATCTTTTGATTGGATGTGGACATGTTTTCCCACGGTAAGTTATAGACTGCATCGGCTAAGCCTTCGCTCTGACAAAGTATAAAAATTATGAACAATAGCAGATTGTTCGCAAAGGGCGCAAATACAGTTTTCGAGTCGAGGTTGTGAAATTGAAGCCTGAGCGAACTGAGGATCAACTAAGAGTCCAACAAAGGAGCGAGGGATTCGACACTACCGAGACCGAAAACATTTTGCGCCCGTGATGAACATTCTTCTTTTCACTACATCTGTGAGGAAATAAGAAATTAAAATTGATTAAAATATTCACTAAATACGCGCCAATGAAATTGTTGCAAACGTTATCCAATGAAAAATTGGCCTTCCAAATTAAAATTTTTGACATTTTTATTTCCAAGAAGAAAGCAAAAAGTTTCGATGCGACGAGTTTGGGACACACACAACGCAGTTCCATACTCTGGTTTAAAACTGCTTGCTTGTTTAGAGCGTAGGAGGTCAAGTCCTCAAGAGTGAATGAGCGGGTCAATATCTTAATAAAACGTGATAGCGTAGGTATATAGATCCCATCTTGAATTTATATACTTACCATACATGTTTGATTGGATAGCAATAGCTTGTTTTGGGCCCTAACTTTAGGGATCAAAATACGGCATTTCGAGCAGATGGAGTGAAAACTTCATAGCTTCTTGTTCCTGTTAAGTATTTACTTAGTGAGATTCTCAATTCAGAAACCTGCCCTAAGCCTTTATGTAGCATATCATGTGCTCTTGCCAATTAAACAGTTTGCTCTCTTATCTTTATTCATTTGTAGGTATTCTTTTCTTTTATCATTAATCAATAAAAAACGAGCAAGCGCGTGGCGCGTGTCAGGCTTCGCGTAGTGTATGGTTCCGTAGAAGGAGGGGTTTTTCTTTGTAGTTTTATTAATTACAATCATTTAGATTGTTACATTATACGAATAAAGGTTCATGCGTGACGTAACAACAGCCTGAAGACAATAGTTGATAATGAGGTTCAGTTGGGTACAGTGGATAGCACATCGACCTTTGCCTTTTAAGGCATAGTTACTCGTAATGTGACCGAATACAGGGCATGTGTGTAAGGATGGATTTGCTGTCGGCTGCACTTCAATTTCGAAGTTTGTGCTACCTTTTCTTAATTTTTTTTTTTTTTTATAAGAGTGCGATTACTGTGTCATAATATACGCTCAAAGTAAGTGATTCCTACGTAAGAGGCCTTCTCAATAGGTGATTCTGAATGAAGCGCAATAAAACTTTATTAATTATATGTTAAGACCACATAATATATCGAAGTTTGATAGTGCTTGAAAATTCGCAAAAAGAACTAAAATTGTTCCATGACCTCACGCCTTTTAGAGTAAAGCAGAGATTCGTTATTATTTTTTTGCCACTTGCCACAATCCCGACAGAACTCTTTCACTTCATCAAAATTCATTAGAAACTTTGAACAAGGTTTAAATTTCTTTTTAATTAGTTTACTTGTCATTTTAAGCACCTCGACCAAACCTCGATTTATGTCCTCAGAGTAAAGTTTCATAGCGATCCGATATGTTATGTTATTAAAATTAAAGTCTGTTTTAACGGGAATTGTCGCTTGAGGCACTTCTTTTAATATATTAAGTTGATAGATAGGTAGAGACCGAGAACACATTATTGTAGATAAAATAAAAAAAATACATAGACATTCCGAAACCTAAGAGTACAGATGGCGACTTTATCTCTAAAAGCGATCTCTTCCAGGCAACCTTTGTATGAACTGGAGCAATGTATTGCAATGGAGATGGAAATAGTGGTACGAACAATTCAAATTATTTCAGATGTATAATATGAATACATGCTTGCAGTATTATCCAACACATGATATTGGCAATATTTGATATTACATAGTGATATTAAAGCCCGCATTATTTATGACAATTTATGTACCTAAGCTCGCACCGACAGACGTGCTGTAACTCATTGTTTGAAATATAACCACATGGACCTTTGATTTTTAAAACGAAATCTACTTGAACATATCTAAAAGTCCCGCGATATCCATCGTTTTAATCTATTTAGTAATCTTATACAATGTTAATGTAGAACTTGCACTGAAGATGTATTAATTTAATCGGAGAGACCGTGATAAAAGAAAAGTAAACGTAGTATATTTTTTCTACGTTATAGTCGCGTGATACAAATCGCGTTATACAAATCGGACTCAAACTATGAAGTCACAACTTGCACGTAACGCCTTTTATATATAAAGCTTTATTTCATTTATCTCTTAAAATAAGGTTGTTAAGCACATACAGTCTTATAAGAAAAAGTTTAAAAATCAATGAAGAAACAGAATCTAATAAGTTTTTGTAATTATTACTTTTAGGGTTCCGAACGCATACCCAAGCGGGATCCCATTATTCCAACGTGCTTTTGAATGTCTGTCACCAGTATGCTTAGTATGAGTTTTGATAGTTTATCGTCTCGATGAAACTGGCAGTTTACTTCCATACATTTACCATCAGCGCCTCTAGCGGTAACTATTATGAACTAAAATTGGTAGTATGAGTTTTTTCGTCTTAAACTGTTCGAGTTCGAACGGAACTTTTCGAGTGTCAGATCGATGATACATACAATTCGGCAGTATGAGTTACGAGTTTGACAGTTTACGCATAGAAAAACTTAACGAAAAGTGTCAAACTAATAGTTAAATTATATGAATTGAGTTGAATTGAAATTATGAAAGTTATTACCTGCTTCCTTACTTCTTCAAGAATGAATGACATCAGAATACACCCTCCCATTAATACAACGAACACAATACTAAAAATGAAGCCGTAGAGTTTTCCCTGCAATTAAGAACACGTCCTAACATTATATGATCGTGGCACAGATTTAAAATTTTCAGATCTGCGGACCGTGGTTAAAACAAAAATTATTTTAACAAAACTGAAAGCATAGATTAGCCTTCATTCATTTCATCTCAACTGCCTCGTTGGTCAAGCAGTTAAGTCCGTTGAGTGGCAAAACAAGGGTCGAGGATTCCCTTTCCACTATTAATACAAATGACCTGAATCTGGTTGTGTTTCCATGTTTGTCATTTCTTGCCTGCTTATAGCACAGGGCACAGGGTATCCTAATTTAGGACCAGGACAACAATGTGAAAATTATTATTATATTATGTCTTCATACAATTACTTACATACTGCTAGACAGATTTTTATACGTAATTCCATAACCTCTTTCTTTTATTAAGAATTTTCCCTTAAAAAAATCTTCTTCTTCAGTCCACTGCTGGACATAGCCCTCCCCTAATGTGCGCCATAGCGCAAGCTTGTGCCATCATTGGGGGGTAACACCCATAATTTGAAAAATTACTATACTTATATTGTTCTAAGCCACATTCTATCAATGCTAAAAATATCTACCTTCAGCAACAACCTCCATGTATCGTAATTCTAGTCAAGTCAAATCTAGTTTTAACCACTAGAGCAACGGGGCAGTCAAATATTTTGTTTATATTGAATATCTAGGCAAAACTCGATTTATTAAAACTAAAGCTCACCCTTGTCATGATTTGGAACAAAACAAAGCTGTCAATAACTAAGTTGAACATATAGTTAAACGTGACGTTAATACCCCAAGCTGCCTCGACGGTTTTAAAAGCCCTGTGAATCAAATAGAAAAAATCTTGAATGGAATCAGGTGTTACTTTGCGGAAATCCATAATATCATTAATGTGAAAATTCAATTGTGAAATTAAAATTGTCGGTGGTGGTGTGTTCATGTCTTGCGTCTGCTTAAAAAAGTGGGAGGGAGGGCGGTGCATTAACTAACACCATGTTTGATTTATAGATACAAAAAAAAACATTGCTCGTGGTTATTTCAATGCCACACATGAGCTATACTAAGAACAACAGTATAAACAACAAATCGTACACAATATTGTATATACAATAAAGATTATGAAATTGGTAGTTAAAAGACACATGATCTTAAACTTTTAAAAAATCTAAAAAAATATATATAGCAGTATTACTTACTTGATAATGAAAGAATGATACTCAATCAGCTCAATTAATCTTGTACGAACCTCCACCTCGCTCATTTCTTCAAACTCACCAGCGAAGTCCTTCAAATCGTTTTTAAAAATCTCCACGTGCCCGATCAAATGAAATATCATTGCGTAATTCACTGCATCAAAAATAAATAGCATCATGCAGCCCAATCCACTGGCGAAGAAGTTGCATACGTGCATTATGGCCCAGTTTTTAAAGTCAAAGTTGTAGTTGAAAGGCATAACGATATAGATTGAAGACATGAGCTTCAATGTTCCGTTACTCCTTAGTTCTGGGTTTTTTAAGCTGTTGTTGATGTTGTAATGCAGGGGGACGTAGTTTAAAAGGAAACCGTCGACACTTATGAAGACGGCAAGGCATATTGTAGTCCAGCGAATGTATTTCTCCAGAATTATCAGCTTCTGAAATATAAACGAATTTCTTTGGATTTATATTTAAAGCCAAAAAGGTCTAAATTGTACTACAGTTTCATCGTTAAAGGAACTTGCAAATAAGACCATTTAAAAATAACACGATAAAACACCATGTTATCAAAGAAGTGAAGTCTTACATTATTTAAACAAATGTTTTAACTACGTCACAGTGTAGAGATTTGGTATTAGAGACCTTCAATAATTATTGACACATAAATAATGTTGAGGATAACACAGTTCCTCTATGTAACATCATTGGACACGTATACAATATTCACGTACGAGTATATATACTGTCATTTACTGTCATATACATAGTGCTTTTTGACATGAAGTCGATGAACGTCCGTCTATTCGGCGAATATGTAAAAATAAACGTTTCAAGAAATAGTTATGGTTACTATAACATGATGTTATTATCTCGGGAAAATGGCCCTGAAAATAGCTGCTGACCAAACTACCTGAGTGTGTGTTATGTGTTATGAGTATGGGATAAATTTAATTTTAATTTGTAAGGCTCAATGTCATTTATATTAATAATATGTAGTCAAATATTACGTTTCTTTTTCAAAGAAGTTTTTTTAACCGATCAAATTTACAACGTACGTTTGAGAGAAAAAAAACGCTTAATTAACATACTTTTTTTACAAATGTATTCTTTTTCCAATACGAAAGGTGAATCTTTTCGATGAATTCTATCATCATATTTTTATATACCGCCCTTTTAGATGATCCGGCTTTGATCTGAAACACAAATTTTAAGAAGAAATTCAAATAGAATTCTTTAAAAAATACTAAGAACCAAATAGAAATCTTACCTAATCGATATCTTAAGGCACTATGCAGTGCTAACTAGCGCCACCAATGGAGTAAAAATCATAACTTGTTTTGATTACTATGGAGTAATAAAATATAACTTGTTGTGATTAAAGTACGTTTTTTTCCAAAAAAAGAACACTATAAATTGTGACATCTGTGTGTTTTAGAAACTACAGTCTAGAACGATGATTTAACAACCTAGGATTTCAATCGATTTCCGGCAAAACTGCTTCAAAGTCTTAGATTCCTGGACCTACGTTCTCGTCAGTACTTTCTATGTACTATATTTTACTATTATTCATGATGTAGCGGTGGTAGCTCAATGGGTAGAACCATGGACTCGCAAGCGAGAGCCCCAGGTTCGATCCCCAGTGCGGGCATGTACCAATGACTTTGTTTAATTTCAAAGTTACGTACATTTGCGAATTTGTAGTTGCAATACCACACGCTAACGGTGAAGAAAAACATTGTGAGGAAACCCGCGGCTTGGTCGGCTTCGCACGTATTGACTAGTCTTTCCTGTGGGCTAGGCCGACTAAGCTGTCAGGATGGTATAGGTGTTGAGCAAGCCTACACCATCTATAAAGCCATGTCCCAGGCACTACAGCGTCGGAGTGGTCCCTTTACCCATCTTAGTGTGAGTGAAGATGCCACTGGACGCTGCATAAATCATCTCATTAAGTAGATGAAAAAAGGCCAATATTATTATTTTTACGACGTTCACTTTTTCCAAACACTTTATAAAATAAGATATTATTTTTTCTAATGGTGGCGCTAGTTATCACCGCGTAGCGCCTTAAACGTAGACCATAAGTGCTCTATTAAGCAATGACAATATTTACCAGAAATGAAACGCCGAGCATAATAAAAAATATGGAGCTCTCCAACTCGCCCAAGGTCATGTCTTTGAAGTTCAGATGGATATAGAAGCACTGAGACAGCACAAACGCTGGTGCGCAGTAGTTGACGACGAATCGTAGGAAAACGGCTAAGAGGAAAGGCGCGGGCGGCAGACCCCACCAGCTCACGTTCAGAAGTGCAACCATATGGAGCATATAGGCCATGCTCCGCCAAAAACGCTGCTCCAAGGGGTGTTTCCTTTAAACATATTTTAAACTTTCGCGACTTGTACACATAGTATATTTTCGGGGCTTAATCGCGTAGTAACTGGATATAATTACACAAACGATCGCCATTATTATAGCCGAATTGTGCGTGAAGCGGTTGAAATTAAGAAACACAAAATTTTTAATCGGGAATGTGGTTTCAGACTGTCGCAAACGTGGGATCCGGTCTTCAAAATGTGTTCCGACATTGTCAGTTTAGTGTGTCGCAACCCTAATAGTGCTTTGTGATGGTGAGGGTTGTCTGAAACCTCATCAGCCGAAGATGCGAACGGGTGCCAGCCGTCAGTCTTCTCGTGACCACGGTGACTGTAACGTCGTCGAAACGTCCAGGTAAAATAGCAATAAATTACTACGCGATTAAGCCCCGAAAATATTCCAACTATATTCCCTTTAAAGTATATAAACCAGTCAAGCGTTAATTGCATTCGCACATCAGAGCTACATATTTAGAAATAATTTATTTATCATATTAATTTCATAAAAATCATAAGACAATAAAGTCAAATCAAATCAAAGCGCAATCTAAATAAAGTGATGTATTTCTTTATTGTTTATTTACTCGTCGTGGTTAATTAACCGTGACTGCAGCGCGCTGTTGCGTAAAAAATACATACAAGCGTAATTTGAATTTACATTATAAATTACGAGTAATTGGTGTGATATAGTATTTTCTAAGGTTAACACGAGCACTAGACATAATTAATACTGTTTTTACACGGATTTATGCTCGTTTATTACATTTTTACAATTTTCCGACGTTTCGGCCCTTTTTCAGGTGCCGTGGTCTCGGATGACTGAGGTGACAGGCGTCTTTTAGGAAGCATTAACGGTTAGTTTACTACCCTCGGCAAAAATTAGAAAAGGTAATTGTGAATTCTCAATGCCGTTAATGCTTTCTAAAAGACGCCTGTCACCTCAGTCATCCGAGACCACGGCACCTGAAAAAGTGCTGAAACGTGGGAAAATTGTAAAAATGTAATAAACGAGCATAAATCCGTGTAAAAACAGTTTTAATAATTGGTGTGATGTTTTATATACCTATCTCATTTTTTTAAGTATTTTCTTTTATTCTGCTACCATGTTTACAACTGTTATTTAAATGATGTGATTAGACAACTATTTGACTCTTCCCCATATTATTTCTTTCATCAAACGTGATGTAATCGTTTTTCTTGGTCGAACAAAGGTCACTGAGTAAATCAGTCGTTAGTAAACGCTTACAATGAACGAAAAATGAACTGAAGATGGTTTTATTACAAAATAATATTTCTTAATAATCACAGGTTTTTTCCGGTCTAAGTTGATTTTTCAAAAGTCAAAATTTTGTTGAATTTTTGCGTCGCGCACGCATGCGGCTCTAAGTGAGCAGATGTACGAGATCACTATTTTTGCTGAACGTTAATTTAAATGTGTTGATTTAAATTTGTAAAAGAAAAATTAAAGATAATTTATTTTCTTTTTCGTTCATTTTCAGCTAGCAATTCACGAACGAAGATTTCGTCTAGAAGAATTTGTCAGTGACACTTATTGACTCGATTACCTATATCTCTAGTGATTTCTACAAAGACTAAAAGTTAAACTGTGAGCCTCACAAGTATTGCGTTGACATATTTCAGCTTCAGACACGTCGAATCCGACGGCTGCATGCACTTTTAATAGAAAATAGCCTTCAACGAAATAATAATTCAACTCAATTACATCCTTACTACGTTCACTCGATCAAATACTTCACTGTGTTCTAACATCAATCTAAAAGTTTATTTTGAAATCGTTGGCTATATTTTGAGAGAATAATATTTTCATTGCGAATCTAAATTATAACTGTATTTTGAAGTCAAAATTTTGATTTTCTATTTTTTTTGTAGCCTACAAACATTCCTCCGCAGGACACAGGCCTTCTCTCAAAGAGAGAGTTTGGGCTTTATTACCACGCGTGCCCACCGTGGATTGACATTTTTAAGAGTTGGGGTAGTTGGACAGACTGTCTTAGAGACTCAGGTTTCCTCATGATATTTTCCTTCAAGTTAGCGAGTGGTATTGCTACGTAGGTAACTTAGGAAACAAAGTCATTGGTACTTGCTGGGGTTCGATCTCACGACCTCCCGATTGATATCGTCTGTCCTCCGATATGTCATATGTTTGTAAATGAAGGTGGAATGTACCTTAAAACTTGTCAATCGAATTTAACGTCATACTATGAATTTATATAATATAGTTTCTATCAGAGTTATAGTAGTGTAATAGTAATGTAATAAGTAAAGATCCCGAAAAAAAATATATATTTCAGATTCACTCGGCGCATGTGAGTGTAAAATCAGTAAATTTTGTTAGGTTTTATTAACATTGTTCGTCTAATTTTAAAAAGTAAAAAAAGTATATTTTAAGTAATTGTTCCCAATTTGCATTTGTAATACATTTGTAATGTATTACCTAGCCGTAATGTACAATTTATTACTTTGCTACTGTACCAAATAAATAAAGTGGTTTCGGAGATTACCTTCTACAACTATAATTATATAGGCTCTAGACTAATACCTTTACCACGCGAACTTAGTTCGGGCACTGCTAGTATTTTAATAAAGTTGTGCTGAGTTTATAAATATTGATGCTCTCCGAATTTAATTAAAAATATGCAAATATTGAAAACTCATAAGTCATCAAACCTGTTATTGCCAGTGAAGATAAATCATCGGGCCGTAGCGGTATAAATCAATATTGAAATAACTAGCAAAATTGAGTTTGATTTTTTTGATACCGTAATGGATTACCCCATTGGGTTACCCCAAACTTACATAGTGTTAAGGACGAAGAAAAACTTCGACAGCTTCGACTTGCAAAATGTGTATTTTTTAATTCTCTATTTTTATCACTTAAGCCAAACGTCACCTCCTTTTTTCTACTACCGTCTAAATCTATCCTCGTGTTGCCGTTTTAGAAACACAGAATATTATTATTTTATTACGTTGACAGATGTGAGTTTGACGGCTGTCACAGAATAGTTTAACACTTGGGAGACGTCAAACTGACAGATGTCACAAAACTGAAATAATCTTCAAGTTCACAACAACTTTTAAAAGATGGCACCACTAGTTTCATACCAGGCAGACTATGGCGTTTACTAATTGACCTAACATTCGGCCTTTCCTGACAGCTATTGATACATTACGCCCTCGTAATATCAAAATTATAATTGCAATAGGTGCCACTTTCATCTTGTGTAAACATTAAAATTAACAAATGCTCGATATAGCAAATTAACAAGTGCTCAGTACTCATTTTTAATCTTAAATATTTGTGTTACTTTCATTATTATTATTTTTTTGTTTTTTATTTTTTTTTTGTTACGTTAAATAGTTTTTACGCGTGCATTGCCGGACACACCAGTGCAACACACGTGTAATGGGACACACCCGATTGATTTTTACAAGCGCACCGCCGGACAAACCACGCAGAGGACGTATAATGGGACACACCCGATTGATTTTTACACGCGCACTGCCGGACAAACCACGCAGTGGACGTATAATGGGACACACCCGATTGATTTTTACACGCGCACTGCCGGACAAACCACGCAGTGGACGTATAATGGGACACACCCAATTGATTTTTACACGCGCACTGCCGGACAAACCACGCAGTGGACGTATAATGGGACACACCCGATTGATTTATACACGCGCACTGCCGGACAAACCACGCAGTGGACGTATAATGGGACACACCCGATTGATTTATACACGCGCACTGCCGGACAAACCACGCAGTGGACGTATAATGGGACACACCCGATTTATTTTTACACGAGCACTGCCGGACACACCAATGCAGTGAACGTATAATGGGACACACCCAAATAACTTATACGCGCATTGCCGGACACACCAATGCAATGAACGTATAATGAGACATAAACATAAATTATTGTAAGTAATTGTAAATTCTATTAAATTATTGTCAAATTTTGTAATTAAGCGTTTTCATTCTCTGTATCATCATCATTATCGCTCTCAATCTGATCAACCTGAACCACAACAGGGCGTTACCCGTCAAGTTTGAAGTCATATGATACACCAACGTCTTCTCGTCCCAGCCATAAATCTTGGCCAGTGACTCCAGTCGATGCAACCATGCGTGAACAGATAAATCAGTGTTAGACATATTTCCGTCAAATTTCAGGACATTATCAGGCTTTCCAAGAAACCTAACTTGGTTACCCAGATTAAGGCTTGTTGAAGGCAAGTTGGACTCAATTGTCGCGCTACGATCTTTGCAAGTATCGTTTAGGAGTATTATCGGAGGTGTAGTACACGTAGAAAATGATGAAACAGTACCTTGTCGATCTGCGTTACGGTTCGTACCCGCTTCGCCTTGTGTAGAACTCGATGAAGGCGGAGCACTTTGTGAAGAACTCGTCGTGTTGTCATTGGGTGGTTTTTCGCCGATGGCAACGTTCTTTGTTCAACTAGTTGTTGTACTAACTTCTCGAGACGATCCAGCCGAGAATTGCTTCTTTCACGCGACCGTTGTGAACTTTTCCTTGAAGTATGATGCTCTTCAGATGTTCTATCACGCCGCCGCGGTCGTTTTTGTCTCGTATCGTCGTCTGGTGTTCTGTCACGCCGTCTGGATTTCCGAGGTCGATTCATACTGGCACGTGTAATACTTTTCAAAAGGAAAAGGGGAAAAAAAATGCCTTTCTATCCCACTTCTGATTTGTTAAGGACGAAGAAAAACTTCGACAGCTTCGACTTGCAAAATGTGTATTTTTTAATTCTCTATTTTTATCACTTAAGCCAAACGTCACCTCCTTTTTTCTACTACCGTCTAAATCTATCCTCGTGTTGCCGTTTTAGAAACACAGAATATTATTATTTTATTACGTTGACAGATGTGAGTTTGACGGCTGTCACAGAATAGTTTAACACTTGGGAGACGTCAAACTGACAGATGTCACAAAACTGAAATAATCTTCAAGTTCACAACAACTTTTAAAAGATGGCACCACTAGTTTCATACCAGGCAGACTATGGCGTTTACTAATTGACCTAACATTAGTTATATATTAAACGCGTCTAATCGTGATTATTTATTAGGGTAAGTGTAATTACCTAATTTAAATAAATAAATATTCATGGACATATTACACAGATCTCGTTAGCCCTATACTAAGTACAACTAAATGACTTGTGTTAGAGGTGCTAATTCGACGATAGATTTAATACAATAAATACATAGATAACATCCGAGACCCGAGAAGAACTAGAAAAGTTCGTTTCCTAGTTTGACCCGGCCGGGGATCGAACCCGAGACCTTCGGTTTTTACAGCAGCGTGCCAAACCGCTGCGCCACCGAGGCCGTCCCGACGTTTAATATATAACTATGTATGAGTATCGCGAATCATTAAGAAATAGTACCCTAAACTTTGTTTCATTATAGTACAGAGGAAAGTCATAGTAACTATGTTTCGTCCACAAAGTTACTGATGACATAATGTGCTAAACCTCTAATAAGAGTCTGGGTCCTTTGAAAGCACTCTATCATTATGGATTGAAACCCTACGATGGATAAACAAATGACTAATGACAAAGAAGGGGCCACGTAAAACTGTCGTAAATTGTTATTTAGAGACTTGTTATGGACAAGTAGCTTTTGCCCGCGACTCCGTCCGCGTGGACTTTAGTTTTTGCAACCCCGTTTACTCCCTTAAGGGTTAAAGTAAAAAAAACGGCGAAACACGTGTTTAATCAATTGTGTTGAAGTGTATTTATTTTAAGTTTCAAGAAAATTAGACTAGCGACGACTAGCTCTTGCCCGCGACTCCGTCCGCGTGGACTTTGGTTTTCGCAACCCCGTTCACTCCCTTAAGGGTTAAATTTAAAAAAAAAAATTTTCATACCATACAAATTTTGGCAACTCTTTACGTCCCCTTAGGGGTTGAATTTCAAAAAAATCGGTTTTATACCTTGCCTAGATTATATAGACCCTCTGTGCAAAATTTCAGCTTCCTAGGTCCAACAGCTTGAGCTGGGCGTTGATGAGTGAGTCAGTCAGTCAGGACTTTGAATTTTATTTATATAGATAGATTAGCTTAGGTTACCTGCAGTGAACAACATATCCCTTGCCGGCCGTGCATACTAAAGATCGTTAGTAAACCGCTTTTACTGCTGTGAGTATCTTGCTGCTAAGCGGAACAGCTTATTGACAGCTCAATGAAGAGCTGTCTTAGCGGTAACAACGTTCTTTTATTAAAATTCTGACGGCCTGTTTTCCGTACTCGGATGTTCTGTACTCGGATATCTTCTTTTGACAGCAGAGCAGCTGTAAGTAGTTTTTCGTATGCACTTTGACAATTCGTTATTATACATAATTGCATACGAAAACACAGTATAGGAAAGGTAACATATGAAAAAACATGTAAAAAGACTAGCTAACTTGCAACAGTGCATTGGAGCACAAAATGTAGGCAGTCCACCTGCTTATGACTAATATTATAAAGGCGACATTTTGTGAGTATGTATGTTTGTTACTTCTTCACGTCTACACGGCTGGAGCGATTTTAATAAAATTCGATATAGAGTTAACTGACACCCAGTATTAATACATTTGCTACGTTTTATTGCGGGAATATCTTATTATATCTTAATCCCATAAGAAAATCGAAAAACCGCGGGTAACACCACGGGGCACAGCTAGTAAATCGTAAGTGTACCATTGTCTGATGACATCAGGGTTACTACAAGGTTGACCTGGACTAACATAGCAGCGGTAGCGCATCTGCCTACTATGCGAGAAGTTCAGGATTCGGTTGGAAACAAAAAAAAACCCCAGTTCTTGGATGTTTACATGTTTGTGATGTCGCTGTTTCTAGTTCCCACAACACAGGGGATCCTAGTGTGAGGCCAGAAGCAATATATGTGCCTGTATGTAAATGTTATATTATAACCCCAAAAGCGGCCATCGCGATGTCGATGCAAAAGATTGAAATGCGGCAATATACAGACGGTAATGAAAGTGAATACCTTGTGTGAGCATGAAAAACGTAACAAGACTCTGCTTATTCCATTAAGATGTGTTCAAGCAGGAGTTGCCGCCCTTACATGTTCGTGAAATTTCACATTCGCTTGATGTATGAGATGTGAGACATGTTATATTAATAGAGTTAAATCCTCGGGTTCTGATGTAAAAGTAGGAGTCCCTCAAGGTTCTATACTGGGTCCGTTCCTTGTTTTGGTATATATAAATGATTTGCCCTACCTAGTAGAAAAGCTTTCGCAGATAGTGTTGTTTGCAGATGATACTTCCTTAATTTTTAAAGTAAAGAGAGGTATAAGTAATGTAGACGATGTAAACAATGCTTTATCTACTATTCTAAACTGGTTCACTATAAACAATCTGATGCTAAATGCAAAAAAGACAAAATGCATCAAATTCTCACTACCCAATGTTAAAAATGTTGACACGAGTTTAAAAATATCTGGTGAGAGGCTAGAGCTGGTAGAGTCCACGCTTTTTTTAGGTATAACGATAGACTCAAAACTGCAATGGGGTCAGCATATTGGAAAACTGTCGGGTCGGTTGAGTTCAGCAGCGTGTCGACGGCGAGGCTGGTCTATTTTAGTTATTTTCACAGTGTCATGTCGTATGGTTTGTTATTATGGGGACGGGCAGCAGATATAGAAACCATATTTGTCTTGCAAAAAAGAGCAATAAGAGCTATTTACAACTTAAACAGTAGAGAATCGCTAAGGGAGCGTTTTAAAGAAATAGGCATTCTTACACTGGCTTGCCAATATATATTCGATAATATAATGTATGTCCGAAAAAATATAACAATGTTTAAATTAAATAGGGACGTTCATAACGTAAACACAAGGAATAGAAACAAGGTTGCTTGTACTAAATCCCGATTAGCCAAGGTAGGCACATCATTTGTAGGTTACTGCGTTCGTTTTTACAACAAAATTCCAGAACGTGTTCTATGCTTGTCTGAAAATAAATTTAAAACTTTCATTAAAAATTCGCTATGTAAAAAGGCATATTATAGAATAGACGACTATATAAACGATCCTAATCCGTGGTAGTAAACCAATTCCACCGCGATTTTATTGTTAAGTATAACTAAGTATAACATATATTTTATAATACAAGTGTGTACAGACGACGTGATTGCATATTAATAACTATATGATACCTTATATAACTGACAAAAACTTAACTGCAAGTTTGCTAAAGGTCATTCGAATGGTAGCGTGGTGTTCGGGTCATCTATCTCCCTCCAAAATGGTTGAGACTGATGATGGCTGAGCACTGCGTTATGCTCGTGAACGAGTGCTGTTCGTGTGTCTGGCCGCAGCACTTATGTTTTCCCCTATTATTGTGAGACATTTGACTAATGCTTTGGCATTTGGGGTTGTTAATGGCAGTCATGAAATCTTATTAGGTTTACATATGGCAACTGATGTATTTGGTTTTAAGATGATTTGAGAAAAGATGGTCAGAGTGGAGTTTTTTTTTCCGCTGCCTTTTTCTCCACTACAATACGGCCCGAAGGCGGCGGCTTACACTTTACATTGTACATTGACATTCAGCAAATAGAATGTAAATTCTTTACGTTGAAATAAAATTATTTGAATTTGAATTTGATGTATGATACTAAAACTATCTTTGAAAAATCTTTTGAAAAATCAGCCTAAATCGGGATTCCAACCTGGCTGCTTGAAGCTCCAGTAGAAATTTTGAAGCGCTGCTCTGCACCAAGAATTTTGTTTGGTTAGGTTTAAAATCCTTAGCAAAATAAAATCAGTAGCTACTGCATATGCTAGTTTGTATTTTGAAAAAGGCACTTTCCAAACATATCTCGACACGCATTATTTAATTATGCTTTGATCGAAAACTTTTGTCTACTAACTAAACTAAACATTTGTAGGCTAATGTATCTGGCTGCCGTCAGGCACCACGCACTTGTTGTAGCAGCCAGACACTTTTTGTGATCCGAATCTTTTTTACAACATGACTTTCGATACGGAGAAATGTACAACTTGTCCATGGGCTGTTAAAAGTGCTTGTACAACTGTTAAAGGTGCTCAAATGTTGATGACTGCGCAGTCGGGCTACCTAGTGCGCGGGGGCTTTAATCACATACAATCACCTACCTCAAGCTTTGCAATGTAATTTTATTGATTTTATATATAATAATAAAATAATATTTTAAGTTAATTAAGATATTCAGAATGTGTTCATCCTAATACTCGAACTATATATAGTAGCAATACGATGAGTAGTAATAGAGGTTTGCATTTTCAAGGATTTAATGTTGAGTAGTCATATAAATGCCTTTAGTTTTCTATACTCAGAACCATTTTCTCTCTTTGAAAGGGCGACTATGCCCCGCAGATGTACGTATATAGGCCTTAGGTAGGCCTAAATAAGTACATCTGTAGGTTAAATCAAATAGTCTAATAAATACAACCATATTATAAAAGTTACCTCTCAAAAGCGACACTCTTTGGGATACACCATAATTAGAATAAAATTAATTTAAACCGTTTTAAAATTATTATTCTTTTATTTTGTTATTCACTCCATTGTGTGCAGCCGAAACATCTCCAAAAGAGCTAGATTGGCTATTCATAATGGTGTGCTGGGCCCACCAATGGTAGCGAGACTTGGGTGTGGCAAAAAAAGCAAGAAAGTAGAATTAATGCAGTAGAAATGAGGTCCTTGAGAAGTAGGTATGTGTAGTGTTACTTCCAATGACAGGATACGCAATAGTCTGATTAGAGCACGTTGTGGACTGAAAGAGGATGTAGTGACTAGAATTGAGAAAGGAATGTTGCGTTGGTTTGGACATGTGGAGAGGATGAAGGAAGAAAGATTGATGAAACAAATATATCTATTAAATCAATTAAATTATAATTGCATGCACATAATTTTCTTAGTTATTAACAGTAGGTACATCATTAATATAACTAAACAAGCCTTGATCAGTAATAGAAAGAAATGTACAATGGTGTTTGTATATATTGCGAATGTGAGTGGAAGGACTAGTAAAAGACGTCCCAGGCGGACATACATTGACTAAATAGGGGATGTATTAGCAAAAGGAAAGATAAAAAGTACCCGGAACCGGCTTGCATGCATGCAACGACTTATGAACGTTGATGAAGCGAAGGTGATCTGTCAGGATCATGGCAAGTGGCAGTTCCTGGTCTCTGCCTACCCCTCTGGGATACAGGCGTGAGGTTATGTATGTATGTATTTATTTTGTTATTTTCTTTTGTGGTAGTACGGTTGTTATTACTTTGTTGTGATCTCACAGATAATTATTAAAACCATGAGTCTTTAAAAGATGTAACTCTCTTCTACGCAGGACAATGATTTACCTATATCCACTAATAATGTCTGTTTTATTAGTGAAGCGTAAGCGCTACACTGACCAAAACTCAATCGGTAACTTCATAGAGCGTCACTAAATCGAGCTGGTAAATGTAAAAAAAAACATTTGATCTGATTATAATGTAAGTATCATTCGTTGCCTCACTTGACGTCTAGACAAGACGAAAGTTTTTTTACAGAGCCGTCATTAGTAGCAGCCAGCCGACCTAATTTTGTGGCGTAGGGAAATGAACACTGCGCCTAGACAGGCACTGACAGCTTAATTAGAAGCGATAGTAGACACGGAATTGGTTAGCGGAGGTGCAGTGCTTTCTACCCAACTGTACTGTGTATGTGTGTTTCTTAATGACCACGCAAAACGGTTTTGACAAATGAGGTGGCAAATGACGACGACTACTTACGACGGTGGCGTAGCTATATGACGTCAAGAAAAAAAGTGGAATTTAGTTAACTTTCCATTAATTTTTACATATGTATAATTGGTACTTTCATTTATTTATATATGTATGTATCCCAGAGGGGATGTCATTAAATAGAGTTGCTGTTCCTTGATAAACTCTTCCCCAATTTTTTTTTTCGTTTAATAGCGTTTTTCGAGTTAACTTTTACACCTATATAAATATAAATTTAACACTTTCAGTTCTATCGATAAGTTTTTGGACAAAGGATCACAATTTTTTTTTTGTTAGCATTGTCTTGTGGTACATGTAAAAGATATATCCGAAAAAAGATAATTAGTCGCTATTTTACATAAAGAATGAAGTTGATGATGTAGCGAAGGTGATCTGTCAGGATCGCGGCAAGTGGTAGTCCCTAGTACCTGCCTACCCCTCTGCAATACAGGGGTGAGTTTATGTCACGTTTTGTTTTAACATAAAGAACAATAGCAGATAGCAGAACGGTGACCTCAAGTGGGAATCGAACAACAACTTTTGTAGCTTGGAGTATTAACCGCCAAACTAACAGGCAATCTTTTCACCATCATCATCAACCCTTTATGTCACCATAGAGGGGCACGGGTCTCTTCCCTAAGAAAGGTATAGGCCATAGTCCACTACGGGGGTCAAGTCTGGTTTGGTGGAAGCTTGTAAGTCTAGTGGCCGGTCTTACTGTCATAAGTTTTCAAGACGCGCTAAGGCCTCTGACTTGGCTTAACGACTGCCATCTATCGACGATAACCGGCACCAACTGCTTAACGTGCCTTGCGAAGCACGGAACCGCTCGAAAAAACGGCACTAGCGTTAGTCATAGACGGTTAACTCATCCATGCGCTGAACGCGCCCTGTGTTGCTTAACCTTCGTGATCATTTAAGATCACTCAGGCAGCGGGGGCTACCAGCGATTCTAATCTTTTACTCGTCTAATATTATATCTTCAGGTAGTCGGTTGTAAGTGACCGTACCAGTCTCTGCATTATACAGTATGAGTTGTTAGGCCAGCCTGAGGACCTATTTCTATGCTAATACCTCAACCACTACGTGTCGAATGAAATAACAACCGTTTTGAAGCCAAAAAGCTCTGACGGCTACTGTCTAATAAGATTTTCACGAAGTCAACTTGTCTGAACCGAACCGAGTTCGAAATACAAAAACACAAACAATACTATGACACGTAACGGTTGAGGTCTATCTTCTTATGTAGCCTATTATTATTACTATATATTTCATTTCAGATACATGGCATCCAGATTGTGTTAGTATGTATGTAAATTCTATACTAGTAAAATTATATTTTAGTGTTAGCATTGAATTTAAGTTATATTCCTTTTTGTAGCACTAACCCGTGCCAAGGACAATTGTAATTAAGTGTTTGAATACAGAAAAATAACAAATTATTATCAGTACTGCCTAATCCTCTGGAAGACAAAGGAGTAGCGGGTTATATATAGACTGACTGACCTATCCGCTAAGAACGGTGTTGAGGCTGCCACGAACCCGGCGCACCAAGGCGCACATCTTTTACACATCGTGGTGTAAAAACAATCCACCCTTGCTTCTGTGAACATCCCTAAAGCACTACAGAAGCGCGAGAGCCCTGCCTTAAAACCATTGTTGTGCTGGACTCAGAGGGCATTGTAGGACTTTTAAGTTTATATAGCCCACAGGCCATCCGTATGGATTAGATTAGATTACTTTTTTCAGAATAATAAAATTACATGTCAATGTTTCATTATAAAATTAAATTAAATAAATTACAGGTTAATTACCTATTAATTAACTGGATAAAAAAATCATTAATGTCGTATGGTGGCATCTCAAGAAGTCTACGCTTCAGTTTTGTTTTAAACATACTAAGACTCTCGGTTTCAATAATATCGCGCGGCAGCTTATTATATACCTTCGCTCCAAAGATCTTTGTACGCAAGCTTACTAGTTTTAGTTAGTCGGTGCCTAGCTTTTGCTTTAGTAATAGCTTTTGCACATTTCTAGTAGCTCTCCCGGCTATGTTTGCTCTTACCGACAACGCCCTTTGTTCTCTTTCGTTGTCGTCATTTAAACGTCCCACAGCAGGATACCGCCTTTACAGGCTTTTTTTCAGAGTGAGTGTATAGGTCAGAGATGGATCAGATTAGCACAGGACCGTGAGGAATGGCGCAATAAAAAGGAGACCTATGCCCAGCAGTGGGTTGATGTGGGCTGATTATAGATAGATAGAAAGAGAGTATGGGCATACTTTCCAGTCGTGTAAACTGCGGAATGACAATTTCAAGCGCAGAGGCATTTGAATACCTCAGACATTTTTTCCTTCAAGGTTAGCTAGTGGTATTAGTACTATAACTTCACAAATGTACTTAACTAAAAAAATAAAGTCATTTGGTGCACTATTGGCCGTACCTGCACTGGGAAAAGAAACTGGGTATCTCGCTTCCGAGTCCATTATTTTACCTCATTAATAGTTTTTTTTTTTTATTAGATCACACATTTCATGGATGATACACCACCTACTAAAGGATTACCCCCAGCAGGTTTCATTTGCTGCTGTCCATTGTTCAGTTGATTCTCTATCTGTGAAAATCATCAATCACATTTTCACCAAATAAAATTTGGACCAAACTCTACACCTATCCGATGTTTCCTTACGCGTCAAACCCTTACATTTTATTACGAAAAAAATTTTTTAAATTGTGCGAGCGAGACAGCATGCTCCTGCCTTAACATTAGACGCAGTTATGAGAGAACATAGTCGAAAAAAACCAAAAACATGGGCGTCAAATTGAGAATCTCGATCGTTTTATAAGTCGGTTTAAAATGGAGCAATTATGGTGCAATAAAACTAAACAGCTTTTCACTTATATACGCATTAAGTATGTAAATTTGTACACCTCCAAAAAGATTTTCTCAATTTGTACCTATTTGTTAGGCATTTTAAAAGACACCTAACGATCCTCTATTTGTTGTGGGTTTGAATTGTTTGCTCACAAAGCGTAACCACTTGTATCAACGCAGACAGAATCACACAAAACACACTCAGTTGACGAAAATTACGAAAATCGTTGAAAATTCCGTTTAGGAGCATATCGTTAGACCAAACCCGAGAAATCATACTATTTTTACAAATGTGAAAAGATGTATATACATACAAAAAATGTATAGATAATTATATGTTACTAAATCACGCCAGAACGGTTACACGGATTTGGGTAAAATTCGGCACAAAGATAGATTATAGACTGGTATAGCACTAGTAACTTTTTATTCCGGAAAATACATATCAAAATGTCTTCGCGAACTTGGTCTTCGCGGTCATGGTCAGCAGCTAGTACGGAAATATGTTGGGCACACAGTGATTTATTAGTTTGCTGTAGCATAAATACCCTAGTACAAACATCCAACCCAGAGAACAGCCTTTCTAAAGAAAAGACATTATCATGAACACCGCGGAGTGTCGTATTTATAGGCGATGAAGCAAAATATAATAATATTATCTCAGATCATCTGAGAATATTATTAACTTCCACAGAACACAATCCCTGATCCTGGTCCGTAACTAGGATGCCCTGTGCTTTGGCGACCAGACCACTACGTCACAAACATGGAAATGCACCCAGACTGAGGCCATTTGTACAATTTTACAGGACAGCGGGATCGGCTTCGAGAGTAAAGTTAAAATAATACCTGCATAACAATATTTTCTCATTTCAGTGGACCTTAAGCAAAACGACAAGTTGAAATCTTCAAAACTTCGAAAATAACAAGCTTAGAACGAGCGAAAACAGCTGCTTCAGGTCTGTAAACCTGCGGGGCAGAACGGGAAATGGTATTTTCGCAAAGCAAACAAAATAATTTCATTTCGTGAGATTAAAAATAACTTCAAATTGCACCTATTAAAGGAAAGTCCTGAGAAAAGCACTGGCCCTCTGCGGCGATAACATATACCTAATTTTATGTATTCTCATCTTATGAAACATTCTCTACCAAGAATACCTATCTTTGCCAGCTATCTTTGTGACACCATCAAAAATACATGTAAACCACACAAAACGAATATTTTCACCTTGAAATATAAGCTAGAAAATCAATAGATTAGGAGATTAGTCTATATAAAGTGTAAATCGCACCTAGGTTGCAAAAATGTTGGCTGAAACGAGTATCTAAAACTTTAGATGGTAGCTCGGTCGGTAGTAACTTTGCCTAACATCCAAGAGACTTAGGAATAACTTTATTTTACTCTATTTTTATTGACTATACTATTCGCCAAAGTTGAATGAAAACATCATAAGGTATAATAATAATATTACATATAACTATGTGACCATCGCGAGTCATTAAGAAATTAACGCAGTTTTTTTTTTGCAAGTTCTCCATTCTCGACCGGTAAATGTGAAAGACCTAAGTCCAAGAAAACATTCGGCCTAAAATTATGCTCCCATCCGGAACTTATGGAACCCACGGCTTAACGTGCCTTGCGAAGCATGAAAGCGCTCTGAAAAATGCCACTAGCGGTAGCAATGGGACGGTCACCCATCCTGCACCTGACCGCGCCTGTTGTTGCTTAACTCGAGTGATTGATACCAATCACTAGGTTTGACTAGGCACTAAGCACGAGCGCTTCGCCACGAGTAAAATCGTTACACTAAAATGTTTTCTATCTATCTACATAGGAGTGACCCAAGAAGCCTAACATCTTAGCGTTTGAAAGGCTCAACTTGAACATATTGACAGGAATGAAAGTAGAGAGCAAACAAGTCTCGGATCGCCGTCACGATGTAATAGTATACAGAAGTTCTATTTGCTATATTAATATAAACGTTCTTTTGCTATATTAATCGGCCTACGACCTATTTTCAGTCACACACACAAAACATATCATAAAAATTGTTGAAGCCAATTCGGGGGAGTTCGATCACAAACACTGTGACGTGAGATTTTGATATATTGTAACTCTTTACACCATATTTTTAATTCGGTCTACCATTTTTTAAATTTAAAATTACTTCACCCATTTTTGAGATTTCCTTGACTTTTTGGCGTTACTACTTTACATTTCAACTAGACCCGACTGCATAAATCTTCCTTTACCTGCTTATTCTGTTTTTTATCAAGTTTTATGTATTTGCAAATAAAACACACAGTTGAAGTCGTTGCAGTTTTATTATTTAAACAACTTCATAATATGAGACAATAATGACTTACACACTACACAATCACTTGACCTAGTCCCAAACAGGATGTCCTGTGTTGGTAACTATGTATACTACAAACATGAAAAAACACCCAGACTGGGGCCACAACTCCACCAGTGCGGCAGCCTTTATTTATTATTTAAATATATTTTCTTCTTAAATATATTTATTCACTGTGTAGCAGACAGATTTAGGCTACTGCCTACCTCACCGCGTGAGCCCGTGTTCGTCACAAAGTGTGCGAGCGAGAAAAGTGTGCAAGCGAGAGAAGTGTGCGAGCGAGAGACGTGTGGGAGCGAGAGAGCGTCACACCATACGGTTGCAACTAACTACTAACTGCGATCTTGTAAATTTGTATATTAGTAGTAGGGAGATTTGTAAATAAATTCGTGGTATTATAAATCGACAAGTTTATTTTATTTAAACACTAGTCACCTACCAATCCCTACAGTGGTGACGAACATGGGCTCACGCGGTGAGGTAGGCAGTAGCCTAAATCTGTCTGCTACAACTGTAAACAATGCAAGATTACAATATCAATAGTTTGCCAAACTGCTAATGCAGTTTATCGGCAAGCTCTTGGTAACAGTTCTTTTTATCTTACTATATTAACATTATCTTCTACACAACTAAAATTATCGATAATAATATTTTATGTCTACAGACTACTTAACACAAAACGCTAAAGCATATTTTTAAATTGTGCTTTTCTGAGGTGCTTATTACATAATTCCTCTGGGAGGCTTTTTTAATGTTAATTGAAGCCACAACCTCTGTTTTGGTACACAAGTGGGTAAACCGCTATACCAATGAGGCAGTCGTTGATCTTGCGGTAAACTCGGTCTAGCGGTGTATATGATTTTTTTTAAAACATATTTTGATTCAATTCTGAACATAAATAGTCTCTCTATTTGTGTTTTAAATCTTGGCATACGTACCCAACGACGTAGAAATTCGGCTTCTCATTCGGGAGGTCGTGCGTTCATATCCCGACATGTACAAAATGTCTTCTAAGTCGAGTACCTTTGTGAAGTTATAGTAACAATACCTCTCGCTAACTGTGAAGGAAAGCATTGTGAGGAAACCCGTGTGTCTGAGGTGTTGACTGACTCAGCGCTTGAACTTGCCAATCCACGGTGGAAACCGTCTGTTAGCTTTTAGAATATACCTCGGCTACTATCTGATAGAATCGGATATATTCGTGTAATAGAAACATCAGATCGGAACTAATATGACACTTAACTTTACATAACATTTCAAAACAGTGAAAAAAAGTTTTATACAGAGCAGGAAGAAGTATTACACTCGTGTGCTTTCAGCGAAAACCGAAGCCTGCTCTAGAGCCCGAGGTATATTCTAAAAGCTAACAGACTGTAGAGGACTACAAATTATCACATTATCCAGGCCTTAGTGCCTGGATAATGTGAAACTTCTGTCTGTTCCTCTATCTATCCAACGAGTTGGATCCCAGTTCAAACAGACTGCTCCACGGAACAAGGTTATTTTGTGAAGTGTCAACGAAGGGTGCTTTGCATATTTGCTCTATATCCCATTTTGTGATATATTAACCCGCGGTAGTATATTGTTGCTGGAGCTTTGATTCTGGCTACCGAGTTTTACTTTGACTGCAGTCGTTTTTTTACTAGTTTAAACTATGGGGAGACAAGAGGTGGTATTACTCCTGTTGAAATGAGGCTTGACATCGCACATTTGCTATATTGTTTTTCTTCGTATTTTGTGATATATTAACCCGCGGTAGTATATTGTTGCTGGAGCTTTGATTCTGGCTACCGAGTTTTACTTTGACTGCAGTCGTTTTTTTATTAGTTAAAACTATGGGGAGACAATGGGTGGTAGTACTCTTGTTTAATTGAGGCTTGATATCGCACATTTGCTATATTGTTTTTCTTAGTATTTTTGTGATATAGTAACCCGCGGTAGTATATTGTTGCTGGAGCTTTGATTCTGGCTACCGAGTTTTACTTTGACTGCAGTCGTTTTTTTACTAGTTAAAACTATGGGGAGACAATGGGTGGTAGTACTCTTGTTTAATTGAGGCTTGATATCGCACATTTGCTATATTGTTTTTCTTAGTATTTTTGTGATATATTAACCCGCGGTAGTATATTGTTGCTGGAGCTTTGATTCTGGCTACCGAGTTTTACTTTGACTGCAGTCGTTTTTTTATTAGTTTAAACTATGGGGAGACAATGGGTGGTAGTACTCCTGTTGAATTGAGGCTTGACATCGCACATTTGCTATATTGTTTTTCTTAGTATTTTTGTGATATTTTAACCCGCGGTAGTATATTGTTGCTGGAGCTTTGATTCTGGCTACCGAGTTTTACTTTGACTGCAGTCGTTTTTTTACTAGTTTAAACTATGGGGAGACAAGGGGTGGTATTACTCCTGTTGAAATGAGGCTTGACATCGCACATTTGCTATATTGTTTTTCTTAGTATTTTGTGAAATAGTAACCCGCGGTAGTATATTGTTGCTGGAGCTTTGATTCTGGCTACCGAGTTTTACTTTGACTGCAGTCGTTTTTTTACTAGTTAAAACTATGGGGAGACAATGGGTGGTAGTACTCTTGTTTAATTGAGGCTTGATATCGCACATTTGCTATATTGTTTTTCTTAGTATTTTTGTGATATATTAACCCGCGGTAGTATATTGTTGCTGGAGCTTTGATTCTGGCTACCGAGTTTTACTTTGACTGCAGTCGTTTTTTTACTAGTTTAAACTATGGGTAGATGAGGGGTGGCAGCAGAGTTGTAGAACATCGGCTTCTCAATCCGGAGGTCGTGGGTTCAAAGCCAATATAACAATGACTTTGTTGCTAAGATGTGTGGATATTTGTGAAGTTACAGTAGCATTAACACCTCCAACTGTGAATGGAAACAGTGAAGAACCCTCAGCGCTTGAAATCGCCACTTCGCGGTGGGCACACGTAGTAATTAAGCCCGTTCTCTCTCTTTATGAGAGAAGGCCTGTGCCCCGCAGTGGAACGTATACATATAGGCTACATAAAATAAATATTAAAAGTTGTTTGTGTTGATGCGTAGGATGGGGATTTACTTACACCCTATATAAGATTTATCTCAGAACCCAGAGTTGAAAGGTTATTTTTGAGGCGCAATCAGTTTGCTTGACTACAAGTACAAATTCGAATATTTACCAGCTAATTCTAATGTTTCATTCGACATATAAATTTTTGAAAATTATTATTTAGAAGATAGTTTTTTTTAATATTAGATAATATTTTAAAATCTCGTGTCACAGTATGTTATTGAACTCCCCGTAATTTCTTGCATTTTCATATATATTTTTTGAGTAGTTCCAAAAATAGATCGAAGGATAATTAAAATGACAAAATATTGTTTGCGGGATCAGCTAAAAACTTAAACAAATATTATCGTTATCAACCCTTGTATGTCCCCACTGCTGGGGCACGGGTCTCTTCCTGCATCGCAATAAATTAAATATGTATTTTTAATTGGGTTTTATATTTATCAAAAAGAGATGGGGGAATTTAGAGTCCTGTGTTTCCATGAACGTAATGGCCTTATTGAGAGTTGAAACTTAAACACGATCTAATGATTAGATTTGACATATCCACTAACTGTGTACTTAGATTTGAAATCGTAGTTGTAATTCTTTTTTTCTGGTATTGCAAGAAAGTGTTCTCAATCTTTCTAATTTACAAAGTATTTTTAAAACATTCTAGGCTACTTTTATGCCAAAACTAACATACATTTCTTCTGGTCCACTAGGATACTCTGTGTCGTGGGTACCAGAAACAACGACATCACAAATATGTGAACATCCAAGACCTGGGGTTTTTTTTGTCTCCAGCCGGGGATCGAGCCCGGGACCTCTCGCATGGTAGGCAGATGCGCTACCGCTGTGCCACATAGGTCGTCATCAGATGTGTGACACATTTACAATTCTGCCGTCCTAATTTAAACAACCGTAACTACCAAAAGTATAGTTCCGAGATTTCGCGCCATAAAGTTTTTTTTCGAAAATTTGTTATTAGTGTCGCAGTTTTAAAAAATGTCTACTTTTAATTAATTTTATCTGTAGTATTAATAATTCCCTTTAAGATTGTGTATTTTACATAGTGGTAATAATAACACTTTTCTTTAAATTTAGCAAATAAGCTTTATGGCTAGTGAAATTTAATTTGATAATGTGCTTTGCCTAAGCATGAGCGCCGTATATAACGTAGTTACGGTTTTTATGTCTAGAAATGAAGCTTTACTAGACATAAAAGCGGTAACTAACTAAACACTCAATTAAATGCTTCGTAAAAATACTTGTTAGTATATAGTAATTAATGGCTAATAAATAAAACCACAATTTAAATAATTAACATGTACTCGTACTTATTTATTAAAAAAGTAAATTTGAAATAACATAAACTTCTTACTATGCTTTCAGTAATTATAAATGGCACTTTTCAGAGTTTCACTCTTGCGAACCTACACAATGTTAAATTAAATGAGATCGTTTGACGACCTCTGTGGCGTAGCGGTAGCGCGTCTGCCTACCATGCAAGAGGTCCCGGGTTCAAATCCCGGCTGGAAAGAAAAAAAAAAGTCCAGGTCTTGGATGTTTACATGTTTGTGATGTCGTTGTTTCTGGTTCCCACGACACAGGGTATCCTAGTGTGGGGCCAGAAGCAATGTATGTGCCTGTATGTAAATGTTATGTTATGTTATACCTAAGTATTTAAAATGAAGAATAAAATTTAAAGTAACAAAAAAATCTTACCTACTTAAATTTATAGAGGAAATTACGAAAACCGCTTGAGACAGGACTTGAACTCGTCTCGAGCGTTTTAATTTCCTTAATAAATTTAATTCATTCCTAGGACGGGTTAGTGCTTTAGAAAAAACCAAAAGTTTACCTAGGTACCTTAAAAAATGTAATAACTATTTATTAAATTTATCAGTCGCACTTTTAAGTCTTTAAAATATTTACCAAAAGATCATTCTTTGAGACTTAACATGCTTTAAATAATGTAAATAGGAATTTTTAGCTCATAAATTTAAACATATACATTGACCAACAGACAGAATTAAAATTAAAGATAACTACCGTACAATAACTTACGGTGTTTATATTTAGGATATATTATTGATGCATGATCAAGCTCATACAATAACGTTAAGAATAAGAACCGTAAGGTGTTTTACGGTTGTCATATCTAGAAACGTACCATCAAAATAGACAGTTACGGCGCTTATGATTAACACTATCTCCTTTTGTGTCGGTTTTACCAAAAATACGTCAAAGAGAACATTATAGTTCTCATCACGCTGATTCTAAATCAAGTCTTAACTCATTTTTGACAAAAATCGAGTTACGGTTGTTTAAGTTAGGACGGCAGAATTCGCCACGGGTTAAACCTTTGCTGTCGTGAATGTACAAGTAGAATAAATTGCATTACAAAACCATTAACAATTCAGCTATTGGGCACTGCAAACTTTATGCATAAATAGCTGTCATTTGAGTTCTAAATTCCAAATTAGTCAAATGAATTACGTATTCCGCTCGCATTGACCCAGTTACAGAAGTATTCAAATACGCTAAAGATTAAATGGCAGCAAAACCCAGAGGGCGGTAAAAAGTGCATTCCAAATTCAAATTCATTAGTAGCTAAATTTCGTATCCGTCGCGTGTCCGCGTCAAACTATGAAACTAACTATAGCTTGGCTCGAAAGTTAAATAAGTTTCCAGTGTCGCCGTGAGTGTTTTTATTGAACTGGATGGATACGGACCCGCAACATTGGTGAGCTTACCACGTTAAGCTGTGTTTATAACAGTAATTATACCATTAACACCTGATTATACTCTTTTTAATGCACTAACCAGTGCTAAGGAAAATTATAAAATAAAATTATTAAACCTATTTGTACGTAATACAGAGAATATTGTAAAGAGGTTCGAAATTTCACTGATGCCGGTGAGTCACCCATTAGCTCAGTTGGAAAGAGCGCTGGCACGGATAGCCAGAGGTCTCGGATTCGAATCCCGGCATGGGTGGAAATTTTAGGCTCTAAATAGGTTTTTATAAAGTCATTACACAGTTAAATAATTTGAAATATATATATTAAAAAACACTACCGAAGACCTTTCTTTCGCAAATTAACATAATAACATAATGTATGTTACTGAATCCACATGAATATAGCTATAGGTAGCGGGATCACCAATCCCACAGATCCAATATCATAACATAAACTTAACATGAACTTACGCCTGCTTCCCGGAGGGGTAGGCAGAGATTAGGGCAGGTCGATAATATTGGGTGTTGAAATTATATATTTAGACAAAAAAAACAAATGCGTGAAACAAGAATGCAGATGTGTGTATAGTGGATGGTGGCGTCGGAAATATTCAGGATGGACATCGCACATTCTTAGTATTTAATAAAAAAAACTATTTGTACATACATACCGTAACGCCTGTATCCCAGAAGGGTAGGCAGAGAGACCAGGGATTGCCACTTGCCACGATCCAGACAGATCACCTTCGCTTCATCAACGTTCATAAGTCGTTGCATGCACGCACGCCGGCCGCGTCCAACCACTATTTGTATTAATATAAAAATTAAATACAAATCTTCAACTTTACTTCAAGGGCTATCTCTTTTCTGACTGACGTTAACTGACGTTACGTTTATTAGCTCACTCAGCATGCTTCCTTCTGTATCTAGTTGGTTAGACCACAGCTATAACTTATTGTAGCCGGACTTGCAACTGATGAGAGCTCCGTGCCTCTGTTGGGGGCGGCGTCACGTGACAGCGGTGGGAATGGCGCAATCACGGTTCGTTCCATTTTGTTGCTCTGCGGTCGTTTAAGATAAAGACAACCTTTATTTCGGGTACACATTTAATTGCATCAAAAACATCAAATAAGCTTTTTACAATTACAGAAGAAAACCTTTTGGTATACCTTACTTCAAGAAGTAAACCCGAAACATAGACGTCTGCCTATCAAACAAAGCGCGTGGGCTTTATTAAAGCTCATGCCCTCCGCATACTAACATTTCCACTTCCACTAAAACATTGTCCCAGTTATCTTTGATTTTAGCGCACACCCTATGCATTGTACGATTTTATTGCATTTTATTTAATTAAAAACAACGTGCATAGTGTATGAAATCATAACATCTAACAATAAGTAATAATAGACAAAGTTAATACAATTTTCAAAATAGCCATGTCAGCAAATAGAAATAATAGAATATATTCTTTTTGTTGCACTATGCCGTGCTAAGGACCATTTTAAAACCTACTTAGAGTCTCAAAATTCCACCCATGCCCGGACTCGAACCGCACTTCAAGACCTTGTCAAAGTGAAAACTTTCCATTCCTCATACATCATGCTAGAAGAGGTTAATGTGACAAGGTTTTGACTTGTTAACATCTTAGTGCACGCGACTGCAATGACTTTGTTTTCTAACTGTAAATTTCTAAATTTATATAGGTACATTTTTGAATCCTGAGTGTCTGAGGTGTTCAAATCTCTCAGCGCTTGAAATTGCCAATCCGCGGTGGGCACGCATGGTAACTGATCTCATACTCTCTCTCTCTCTCTGAGAGAAGGCCTGTGCCCTGCAGCGGGACCTATATAGGCTACAAAAACAAAATAAATATAGATAAATAAATAGTGGCCTTTGCCCAGCAGTGGGACACAATCGAGGATACATAAAAAAAATTAGAGGCATAAAATTCCACCCGAGCCGGGACTCAAACCCACGAGTTCTGGCTAACCGTGCCAGTGCTCTCCCAACTGAGCTAATGGGCGACTACCCGGCATCCGTGAAATTTCGAACCTCTTTACAAAACTCTCTGTATTACGTACAGGCAGCAACATCTATAAAAATAAATATGTCCCAATGAATATGCCCTCTTGTATATTTAGTTGGTCAGACAATAGCAGTAACTCGTTGTACAGTGAGCTGGCAACTGATGAGAGCTCCGTGCCTGGATCGGGGGCGTTGTCACGTGACCGCAGTGCGAATGGCGCAATCACGGTTGGTTCCAATTTGTTGCTCGACGGAGGTCAATAGACATCTGCCCAATTAGACAAGATATTGTTAACTTGACCCACTTAGGTTTGTAAGTCAGACAATTAATTAAGTTTAACTGTCAGTCAGGAGTGTTCTTGAACGCAAGTTAATGTGCCCTTCAATGACAAGTACCCAGCATGTTATTGATATATAACAAAACCTTAACAAATTTACTTTTGCCGTGACTGCTCTGGAATTGCGGATAAAATGTCAAGCCATAATTTGCTGAAACAGGTATCAAAATATACTCTAATATAGTAAATGTCTCCACCAACCCGGACTTGGCCCCTCGTGGTGGAGTGTGGCCTAACCTTCCTGCGATGCAGCAAGAGAACCGTGTTGCCGTGACCCGTTATGGTAAAAACATTATACGATTTAGGGATTCGTTTGCGAAATATTATGCTTTTTGTTAGAATAGGACGTCTCCCGCCCATTTCTCATATAATAAAGTTAAAAAAATACTTTCACGGCTAAGTAGGCAATAGACGACCAACTTATGAGAGGAAAACTTCGTGAAAATTCCATAGAAAATTACTTTGTTTCAGTAGTTAGTTGTGTAAGGCGGCGAGTTAATATAACTAAAATAAAATCCTAATATCAATCAAAAGCCTTTTTAAGGTCGTAAATTTTGACGACGGAACCCTACAATGCACGTGGACAAACACACACACTCATGCTGTTCGCAATTGACGTTGATGTGATGATAGCCCTCGAATTCGTTTGACAAATTCGGTTCCGTTGAAAAAGGGGCACCGCTCCGCGTCGCCTTGAAGATGGGCCACCAGCTCAGCCACCTGAGCAACCAGCGCACCGTCGCCTTTGACAGCCGCCAGCGAGTTGCAGTCACCACTGCGTTGATGCGTTGAAGATGATCTTAGGAAATCCACCCAGGATTGCCCCGATTGATTGAAACGCCGAACCACTTTTAAACTTATAATTTGAGTATGAAATAGTTACAATTTAGCACCGGACCGCACCGGTGCCGTGAGAACAGAGAAGAGAGACGAGAGGAGTGTTGACACGTACGTATTTTTGAAGTGAAATGACCGAGTTTACAATTTGACATCGTTCAATTAAAAAGTTAAAGTATTGTCTATACGTCAATTAGTGATCGAATGATGATTATTACACGCCTCCAAAAGGGTTTACTGTACTTTTCCTAGATGGCACTAGGAGTCACGTATGATATCAAGTTTGAATAAATTGAAGTAATAAAAGCATGTTAATTTCCATTAACACATGCACTTAAATCTACCGTGTAATAGAATCTCTTCATACACTACATCCACGAAGTGAACTCTCGGCTCTTTGCGAATCAATGTAAGCTAATCGAGGCTTAGCTTCCAGCCCGGAGGCGCCTGAGCGTCGAATAGTGATTAACTTTTATTGCTAAAAGACTCCGATTTACCGATTCCGAGCGATTAGTAGCGGAGGAAGAGAGCTTGAGTATTTTTCTCGATGATTCAACTTTGCATTTCCTTTTTGCTCTACAATTTTCAATGGATTGTTTGAAGAAGAAAGGTTTTAACGTTAATCGTTTCTTTAATTGGACGATGGTTTCTACTGAGCGAGAATAAGTGCGCGTTAACAAAAAAAAAATATCGACATTATATTTCATAGGCATTGACCGCAGTATTGTTTAGCGTAGTAAAATAAACTTGTCCATTGACATTTTGCTGACGGTTTAAATGTCAAGATATTATAGGCATAAAAAAAATGGCCCTCCATTATCGAATAAAATCAGCTACTCCATCGGAGATGTTCAAAATTGCACTGAATAGAGACCGCTGTAAAGAGCTGTCTGCCAATCTTCAGTAATGGAGGCTTCAAGAAGGAGACGATCCAGTAATTTACATATCAGCACAAACCTTCCCTCCAGTTAAATCACTAAGTGCTACGGAATGTGCACACCCAAGACACTCGGGTTAGCAAACGATTTTTTTCCTTTAGAGTGAATGAATGCTATTGCTAAAACAAATTCATAACTTTGCGTAACTTCGCAAACATTCAATCTGTGCTTATTCATAACATTTATATTATGAATAAGCACAGATAAACTTTACATTCATATTACATTTACATACAGGCTCATACATTGCTTCTGGCCCCACACTAGGATACTGTGTCGTGGAAACCAGAAATCCAATCCATCCAAGACCTGGGGTTTCTTTTTTTTTTCGTCCCCAGTCCCGGGAACTCTCGCACAGTAGGCAGATTCGATCACTGATTGATTGAATAAGCATGTCTACTAATTGTTCTTACATACATACATAACCTCACGCCTGTATTCCAGAGGGGTAGGCAGAGACCAGGGACTGCCACTTGCCACGATCCTGACAGATCACCTTCGCTTCATCAACGTTCAGAAGTCGTTGCCTGCACGCACGCCAGTTCCGGGTACTTTTTATCTTTCCCTTTGCTAATACATCCCTTATTTGGTCGATGAAAGTCCGTCTGGGACGTCCCTTACCAGCCCATCCCCTCACATTCGCAATATATATTTGTTTCGTTCATCTTTCTTCCTTCATTCTCTCCACATGTCCAAACCAACGCAACATTCCTTTCTCAATTCTAGTCACTACATCCTCTTTCAGTCCACAACGTTCTCTAACCAGACTATTGCGTATCCTGTCATTCAAAGTAACACTACACATACTTCTCAAGGACCTCATTTCAACTGCATTAATTCTACTTTCTTGCTTCTTTTGCCACACCCAAGTCTCGCTACCATACATAGGTGTTGGGACCAGCACGCCACTATGAATAGCCAATCTAGCTCTTTTGGAGATGTTTCGGCTGCACACAATGGATCAAGGCACCGTTTACACAATTTCCCGCTTTTACTCTTCTTTCTATATCACCTTCACACTTTCCATCCCTCGTAAACAGGCTCTCCAAATAGTCAAATTCTTTTACTTGTTCCACTCTTTCGCCTCTAATCGTTATCTTGCACTCAGTCATTTCATCATCTTTTTCAAAAACCAGTACTTTTGTCTTACTCACATTCATGTTCATACCTTTCCTTTAAAAAGTCTCGTCCATTATTGTGACTTGTGTCTGCAATTCTTCGACCGACGATGCGAACACCACTTGATCATCGGCGTACAACAAGCATTTCACAAGTGGCTCACCCATCCTTATCCCACATTAATTCTCTTTCAGATCAGTCAGGCAACTATCCATTAATAAATTGAACAACCACGGGAATGCGACACAACCCTGTCTCACACCCTTGCGGATGCTAAGCCAGTCAGTATACGCCCCATTTATTCTAACGCAAGCCCCTGGAGTCTTGATAGAGAGACTAATTGTTCTTCTGGTATAAAAATCCTAGCGAACTACAAGTAGCAACAGTAAAATGTAATACACTACTCGTGTTAATCACAGAGTTTTCTGATACGAAAAAAAACTGGCCAAGTGCGCGTCGGACTCTCGCACGACGTACCATTTATTCATTTTTATTTTATTCTATTTTATTAAAGACATCAACAGCGAAAACAAATTATTTAATCGGAATAATAAATGGGTCAATAACAGACATCCACAAATAGGCAGTTTATAATTACTAAAAATATACTGCGACAACGCTTTGTGATATAGGTACAAACACATCTTTTTTATCATTATCAATTAATTATTTAGTTTTCAAGTGAATATACTATTAAATATCCTGTTAATTCATCAATATTATTGATATCGAGAAACAACACTTTTTATGGTATGGGAGCCACAATTTAATTTTTTTTTTTCATATTGCTTGTTGTTAGCCGCTAAGGCTACAGAAACACACCATGTGTAAAAATTTCAACTCTCTAGCTAGCATGGTTCGTAAGAGACAGCCTGGCGATAGACATATGAGTCTTAGTAACAGGGTTCAATTTTAACTTTTTTTTTACGGAACCCTAAAAATAAAAAGCTTTGTCACGTTTCTCTCAGAAGTGATGTGCATGCATTCAGCGCACTGACAGAATAAAGGCCCGGCCAGGTATTAACGAAAGCAAATCAGATCCTCAAGCTGTGAATAAAATTATACTTCACTGAATAAAGTATTTTCCGTCGCTCCCACAGCAAAGTATTACATTTAAATAAGCACGACGAGAGATTTCTTAAGGAACTAAAAGTTAGTTATAGAGACTAGACTCTTGGCAAGCTCTAGGACGCGTCAAGTAAAAAAAAACACCAGGACTTGGATGTTTACATGTTTTTGATGTCACTGTTTCTGGTTGTGGGGCCAGAAGTAATGTAATGTTAATGTTCTTTTCTGTTCTGTATTTGTTTCTTTTAAAAGTTAAGTCTTTAATCTGTACCTTTAGGACTTTAGGACGCGTACCTTGATACTGAGTTGAGCAAAACAAACAAGCAAAGTCACCTAAGATCCTACACATTGTGTGAAAAAATAAAAAAATGCTGTTTTCAATATAAAATGTTCACTTTTGGACTAAACAAACAAATTAATATAGCAAATATGATTTATTCTATCGGAGGCCGGAGTCGCCTCTTAAAGAGAAAGCTGTCTATCATGACAAAAGCAAATATAAACTCCGAATACTGAAACCTTTTAAGTGAAAACTTATACTGGCTAAAAGGCAAATAAGCGTAGGCTTCTGATCTGCTCCCGTGTTAGTACCTAAATCAAACGCGTGGGCTTAATCATGTTGACGTCATGGGAGACCTTTGTAAATGGTAATTGTGACTTTAAGGGTGATCTTGTAAAGATATTCTCTTGGTTTAAACTAATAGGTTTACCTTCTGCCTTAATTTGAAGTATTTATGGAAGCCTTGATGTTCAAATTTTAACACTGATTAATAATAACATTAACAAAATCACTCGTTTTGGTCTCGTCCTATTTTTAATGTACATAGCCTATTGTTGATCACTATATAGGGGACGGACGTTTTAGTTCTCTAAAAAAATTAATAAAACTTTGGATCTGCAGTAGGTACTAAACTCTTTATTCATATTAGAGACTGACGTATTAGACATATTAAGAAATAGAACTAACTAGATCTAAAACTGACAAAATGTGTAAAAAAATATCTATTAAACTGACATAATAAGAACAAGAACTACATAGATTTAAAACTGACAATTATGTGTGAAAAACAATCTATAGAAAGAAAAACTAAAACATAAAGAGGTCTAACATATTTTAAACTTTCGCGACTTGTACACATAGTTAGGATATTATTACTACGCGATTAAGCCCCGAAAATATTCTAACTATAAAGAGGTCTGGCGCCAAAACCTATAATCGTCCCACTGCAGGGCACCTGCCTTCTCTCAGAGAGAGAGAGAGAGAGTATAAGCTTTATTACCACGAGTGCCCACCGCATATTAGTAATTTCAACCGCGGGGGTATTTTCGCTCTATAGATACTCTACTCCACCAATACCTTCCTCAGGGAAGAGACCCGTGCCCTTCTGTGGGGACAGAATTGATGATGACGAGTTACTTTATTTAGGAAATAAATGGTAGTCATATTCTTATGTTGCATACAAACTTTGTCCTTTACACCTACGTAATGAGATAATTTATACATCTTCCAGTAGCACCTTCACTCATACTAGATGGGTGTAGGGACCACTCGGAGGCAGCAGTGCCTGGGACATTGGTTTTTAAGATGGAGTCGGCTTTCCCGGCGCCCATCTACTACCACCGCTCTTAAATAAATAAATATAATTTAAAACATAATTAACTTATTAAATGGTATTCCCAAAAAGAAAACCCAAAGAGCGCAAGGCCATTAACGTCCTCTTTTTTTTCCTTAGCTTATATTTAAATGTAAAACATTTTTATTTCCGACACTGAGATATTGCCATTTCTATTCGAACTGACCCTTAATTACACCAAAACATCAAGCAAAATGAGACTTTAATTCGCACAGCTAAGAATCACTTAGCGTGACTTGAGCGAGTGCTCGCCATTTCGGTTTTAGAACCTGGAGATCTGTGTCTTCATTCACTTTGTTTTGTGTCTCAGTTCAAAAGAAATTGGTCTCGTAAGTTAGGACGGATGACACACTTTGCAGGCGTCCGGCTGCCGGTAAATAGTAAACTGGCGGGCACTATACCACAAAGAACTAAAGAGACAGAGGGTCGACAGCTTAGCAAACCCCTAAACCACTGACCCCAAGTGACCCAGCCCGCAATCAGCATAACATAGTTTTCACTCTTAAAATATACACAGCAGATTAATCTCAGATACTTTTAAAATAAAATAAGATAATATCGGTTCCTCACTGGGTGGAAGAAAATACTATCCAGTATTAAGCTCGCCATCCATAAAAAGGGTTTTTAGCCGATAAAACGCCACGCTGAAGGAGGCTGGTAGGCAGACCACCGACACGATGGTTAGACGACATCGTGAGGGTTGCGGGTCAGAGATGGATCAGGTTAGCACAGGACCGTGAGGAATGGCGCAATAAAAAGGAGGCCTATGCCCAGCAGTGGGTTGATGTGGGCTAGATAGATAGATAGATAGATAGATAGATAGATAGATAGATAGATAGATAGATAGATAGATAGATAGATAGATAGATAGATAGATAGATAGATAGATAGATAGATAGATAGATAGATAGATAGATAGATAGATAGATAGATAGATAGATAGATAGATAGATAGATAGATAGATAGATAGATAGATAGATAGATAGATAGATAGATAGATAGATAGATAGATAGATAGATAGATAGATAGATAGATAGATAGATAGATAGATAGATAGATAGATAGATAGATAGATAGATAGATAGATAGATAGATAGATAGATAGATAGATAGATAGATAGATAGATAGATAGATAGATAGATAGATAGATAGATAGATAGATAGATAGATAGATAGATAGATAGATAGATAGATAGATAGATAGATAGATAGATAGATAGATAGATAGATAGATAGATAGATAGATAGATAGATAGATAGATAGATAGATAGATAGATAGATAGATAGATAGATAGATAGATAGATAGATAGATAGATAGATAGATAGATAGATTAAGCTCGCTTTTGTACAGATTTGTTTTTAGTTTTACCGTGCCAACGCTCTCCCAACATTAGCGCATTGGCTCAGTTGGGAGAGCGTTAGCACGGTTAGCCAGAGGTCGCGGGTTCGAGTCCCGGCATGGTGGAATTTTTAGCCTCTAAATAGGTTTTTTAAAATTGTTCTTAGCACGGGTTAGTGCAACAAAAAGAATATAATCAATAAAGAAATTTCATTCATTAATTGATGAAGGAAAACCTCGTGAGGAAACCTGAGTGTTGAGGTGTTCAAATACCTTACCGGTTGAAATTGCCAGTCCACGGTGTTCATGCGTAGTTATTAAGCCCATGACCTCTCTCTCTGAGAAGTGGTCTGTGCGCTGCAGTGTGACGTTTATAAGGTAAATTAAGAATATATACTTCGTACATGCTCTTTTAATTAAGCAAATCAAAACTAATTCTCTAGCATCGACGACAGTCGCTAAACTAAACAGTCCCACAGCGGTTCAGTTTAGCAACTATCGTGGTTGAAAATTATGTAAATGAAGTATCAAGAAAGGGCATCTGATTCTATTGTCTATCATTATGGTAAGTTATATTAATGTAGATTAGCGACTACATTATATGAACAATTTATACGGAAGTTCATGTTGTGTGGAATTTTTATTTTTTTAAATAACTTTTATACGACGCACAATCACTTGTGCTGGACCCAAACTAGGATGCCCTGTAGTATGGTAAGTTTGGCCTCTAACTTTAAAAATTCACATATTTTCCTTATTTATTATATCACTGTTAAATTCGCGAAAACAAGAGCAAGTTCTTAAATATAAAGTGTTTTTTGGGACGGGAAGTTGGCTATTTTTTTACTTAATAGTAAAACTTTCATAATTGAAAGTTTTGCTGATATAAGTATTTTAATAAAGCTTCTAACCCATGGATACTTTAGTACTACTGCGTACTAAAAACTTTTCTAAGAAAATTATGAAAAACATTAGACCTACATAGGTTTCCCACATTTTCTACTTTTGTGCATATGGTGTTAATTAAGGCAACATAATTATGGTAATCCTGTGTGCATGGGACACCAGCTTGGAGAGCACAAGGTCAAGATAAAAGTTACATCTCGGTATTGGGTAGCAGCATCTCACTTTACGGGGTGAAATAAAGCAAGATGGCGCTAGTCGATAATGAGATAAAACTTTTTATCGTGACGTTGCTCTCGCTAGCTAGGCTTAGAATGGTGGCCGATTTATTTTTGTAGCTATCTTTTATTATTTCGTAACACTTACAACTATCATTACAGAGTGGCCTATTGCGATAGGGAAGTACGCAAATACATGTTGTATAAATAAAATTATAAATTATTTTAATAATTTATAATTTTATTTATACAACATGTATCATTTAAAAGTACATAATATATTAAATTCATCATGTCAATATAAAATACCAAAAACCATACAAATATTATTAATTCATAGCTTTCATTAAAAACAATTGCAATCATAAAAAAAATTACTCTGCGAAAATTTTAATGGTAACATAAAATACAAAGTGCAGCTTTTGTAAACTCATTCAGTGTACAATTAAAAAGGTCAATGGTCTCCGAAATTAGGTAGACACTACATGTTAGTCAGTCTTCTGTAGTAAGATAGTAAACATTTCAAGCTCCAGCACTCCCCTTTGTGAGCCGAGCTTCATTTACATGAACACACGGTTTTAGTTGAAGAAAAACATTTCGTGAAAAGCTAGAACGTACAAGAAGCAACACTAATATTGACTCTTAGATATAATAATAATAAAGCCTTTATTTGCATCCCAATTTATGGTTCACATTATCATTAAGTAATTACATATTTCTATACTATTTTTATTTTTAATGCACTAACCCGTGCTAAGGACAAATTTAAAAACCTATTTAGAGGCTAAAAATTTCACCCATGCCGGGATTCGAACCCGCAACCTCTGGCTATCCGTGCCAGCACTCTACCAATTAAGCTCAATTGGTAGAAATTTGTCCTTAGCACGGGTTAGTGCATTAAAAATAAAAATAGTATTTTATTTTTAATGCACTAGCTCAATTGAGCTCAATTGGTAGAGCGCTGGCACGGATAGCCAGAGGTTGCGGGTTCGAATCCCGGCATGGGTGAAATTTTTAGCCTCTAAATAGGTTTTTAAATTACATATTTCGTGATTCATTATTAAGAATCATAATTAACATAACATAACTTTTACGTACTGGCACATACATTACTTCTGGTCCCACACGAGGATACCCTGTGTCTTGGGTTATCAACAAATTTTCATTAAACAATTAATTTTAATAATCACAACAATCTGAAATATTATTAGTGGTAATTATTTGTTTGTTTGTAATTATTTATTTGTTGTAGCGCTCGCGGCACAGTGAAACCGAGTGGTTGGAATCAATCACTTGAGTTAAACAACGACAGGCGCGGTCAGGTGCAGGATGGGTGACAATCCCGTGGCTACCGGATTTTTTAATTGCATTTTTTCAAGCGCTTCCGTGCTTGTCAAGGTACGTCATGTCGTTGGTGCCGGCTGTCATGTAATGGCAGTCGTGAAGCCATGACAGAGGCCTTATGGGCGGCTTGATAACTTCTGACAGTAAGGCCCGCCACTGTCTTACTTCACCAACCCGGACTTGGCCCCGAGGTGGAGTGTGGTCTAACCTTCCTAACCTACCCATCCGAGGTATATTTTCAAAGGTTGTCTGGAAGATATCGCTCTTAGCGATAAGACCGCCAATTGTATAATATTACTTAGATTTAAGAATCATGGTTGTAATTTTTTTCTGGTTGTGCAATAAAGTGTTCTCTATTTATCTATCTATATTCTAAAAGCTAACAGACTACAATTCGTAAGTTTTACACTGTGTACAGGTGAAAAAACTGCCGAAAAGCCGAAACGAGGCCACAATCGCACCGCTTGTTGAGATGTATTGGTTAGTTACGTGGTACTTTTTGTTCGGGCATTCATGGGCTCAATCAAGCCTTTTCCGTCGGCACCGGCACGTTTCCCAAAGAGAAAAATACTGCCGCTTTGTTTCGAGCTCCAGATTTTTGCAATCACCCTGATTGATTCTGCGCTGCCATTTGCAAATTGTACCGGAGTAGATTAACTAATACGTCCGCCGACCGGCGGAATGTACAGATGGCAACTATATGAAAATAACTTTGAATGTAATTAAATCCAATAATTTAATTGGTATGAATCGTTATTATAGCAATTGACTAAATCTTGTAAAGCATTCTGGTCTAAACTTAGTTTTGTTTGATGTTCTAATTAGATGATCGAATTCATAGACATCAGTATTTAATTTTTCCATCACCGTTGGGATAATATAACTATGTCACGCACCTATTTTAACTTGAGCACCTATTTACGAGTATATAGGAAGTTCTGTATTTTGAACGTAAGTTAGTTTACTTTTATTTATTATAACAAATTTCAATCAAAGTCCAAAACAACGCTCGATTTCTTTTCTTACCCGTTTCATCGCGCATACATGTCAATTCTTAGCCCTCATCAAACAAAGTGGGACGCTGGCATGGTGTGGCCAACGTTTGCTAAAATTATCTGATTTAAAATTCTATCAACGCACTAAGTGTCAACAAAGATTGTGAATTGTTGCTACAATTCGTAGCGTTTTGCTACGGCGAAGCGCGTAGCGTTTGGCTACGACGTAGCTGGTACCTATCTTTTACTACATATCGAATTAGCCGAGTATTGTTGTTGTATAGTTTTCATTTAGAAAGGTCCCTGCTGACTGAAGGGTAATAAGTAAAGGGATTTCTTTCCTAAAGCCATCGAGGGAGAGGCACGTTATACATGTTATGGTGGGTTGCTCGTACGTGAGACGGAGAGTCAAGACTATTTGGTGTACAAATAGGGGGTATGAATGTCTCATGAATACAGAATTTTTGTTTACATATTTCGAGCGTCTCACCTGTGTAGTGGAAAAATCATGGCTTTGTTCTGAGAGCGCCTTGATAAAACAAGGATATCACACATTTGAAGCCGCTAGAACAAATTTATATTATCTGGAATCAAAAATTTATTTAAAAGTTGACTGATACCAAACATTAATCAACCTAATATCAAACAACCCAACTACAAACGTTACTTTAATCAGATTTTGCATGTGTATAGATTCAATACCTAAAGCAAATTTTTGCTTGGAACTGCGAGCCGGAAGCTGCCACATACTGTGCCTTCCGTATGTTAAAATGATTACAGCATGTACTGTTTTTAATTCCGCAACTAATGCCTATAACCTTCTTTGCTCGTGAACTACAACTAGAAGCGCGTTCAGAGCTTACTGTTTCAAATTTTGTACAAATATTTTTGTGTTTTTGAATACTTTTGTAAAGACACAACAAAAATTTCACTTAACGTACGGGCTATACCTAGATGGCAAATGTATCCTTCTTTATAATACCATTACTAAATTTAATTTAAATTGAACGATTTTCAATCCTTCGCACTGATTGCAAAAATACGACGAAAAACCGATTTCCTTGCTGTGTTCAATTGAGGTCAATCGATCTAGGCATTTCAGGACAAGTCGGCTTTGATCATATACTAGGCAAAAGTGCAGTCGATTAAAATAAAAAAAACGCACCCAAACTTAACAAATCGTACGAAATTCAGTAGGAAATCCTATCTGGTCACTCCATGTATGGCCACTCCTACTTTTTTTATAGTGCAAACTTATAACAAATAGTGCATACAACTAGATATTTTGCACCATTAGCAAGTGTTTGTTGCAAGTGATCTATAATATAAAAATAAATCGCTGAATGTGTTGGTAAGCACAAATCTCGAGAGCAGCTGAACCGATTTCGTTAATTCTTTTTTTAGAATATTCCTTGAAGTACGAGGATGGTTCTTACGGAGTGAAAAATGAAACAAAATTAAAGAATCGACTGTTATTCGGTACAAAGTTCACTGGGTCAGCTAATATTTAATATTATTTCAGTAAAGACGCTCAAAATGGAGTTTTTCTTCACAGCCTTTTCCTCGACCACAAACTCGACCCAAAGCCAGCGGCTAAAATTGCTAATTGACAGTCAATAAACAGAATGTGAGTTCTTTACGGTCTTTTTCTTAGCGTGTCCATGGCAAAACAATTTTCATCGATGTATTAACTAAACAGTTTACTAGGCCTTAAACTTTGCGACGTTGACTGCTTTATCACTTGCAATCATTAGGTTCACCTGAGTGCAGGTCTTAGGGCACGCGATAAAAGATGGTTCATGAAGTCTGGGAAGTACCACACAAGCACTTCAAATCGCTGACGAGATCCGGGAACCTCCATCTGGATCTAGAGTACTTTACGATGAAATACATTTTTGATAGATAAATAGAGAATACTTTATCTATCTATCTAAGTAATTACAATTAATAAGTAATAAAATTGGCGGTGTTATCGCTAATAAAACCTACAATTGGCGAAAACTGATAAACCATCAAATATAGTGGTAGATTTTTGTTACACCCCGAAATCCCGGGAATCTAACCGGTATTAGTTCAAAACGTCATAGAATGTTAGCCAAAAATTAAAATTAGATAAATCATAGCAAAATTAGTATTATATTTGCCACATGACACTCTTTATCAACTGTAGGTTTTTATTTGTTTATTTACTTAATTCCAATCACTTTTTCTCAGTGAACAAATATTGATATTAATTGAACTTATAGATCGCTTAGAGCGATCACTTCGAGACAAGCTCTATCTGTCGATATCTGATTTCTATCAGTTGTCGACAACCTGTACGGCGAAAGCCGGCGGGTAACATACGGCCCAGTAAAAAGCAATGGGGCATTCAAGTAGAAACGTTCATAGGTAGCACCGCCGACGACGCCCAGGAGAGTGCTTGTCATCGGATTTAGTTCGTCACGTTATCTCTTTGTTTCTGCTCGGACGTTCGCTTAAGGCGCAGCTGGGCCAATTTACATTAAGGTTAAACTTTTTAAACGAGTCTCAAAACAATGTTAACAAAGTTGTGAAGCTTTAGACTGTATATGCCGATATTGATTTTATTATCTTGAGCTTGATAAAGATGGAAACGCAACTTGTAATTACTATGACGATAGAAATTCATACACATCGTATAATATTGCCCCTCTTTATTAAATTTCGTATAAGAATATAATAATTAGTAACTATTATTTAGTATTGTAAGATGCACTACTTGCTAATCATGTCTTCAACACTTAAGTTACTAGATAGATAATGCAAAGTAGCGTTAATTTTTATACCATTAAGTATTTTATTAGGTGGACTGATCAAGTTAAAGGTTCGTCGACCTCCAAATTTTACACGGTTGTAAGAGACGCGTTGGACAGATCCCGATGGAGGCAAATCATCCGCTCCAGATGCAACCCTGAGGCTGACCACGATCCTCAGACATGAGGGACCGACCCCAGAGAGAGAGAAGTATTTTATTAGTAATGGCATTACATGTTATTTATTTATTTATTTATTTATTTATTTAAATAAACATCTCCTACCCCATACTACTTTAAGCTACAGTCTCTTGATTTGCCTAAATGAGTAATTCACATTTGCAAGACTTTGATTATTTTAGGTCACACTTTTTTTAATCTGTCAAAACCATCAATTAACGATTTGTTCTTTAGCATGCTCGAAAAATGCCATTCTCTACGCAAATATGTCAATTTCTCTGTCGAACCCGAAATGTCTCGATGCTAACATGGTGACCACCACCAAGATGGAGCAGACCAAGACTTGTCTATGACTGGAAAGATACTTGGCCGAGATGATTTCGGCTGAGTTAGACACTAATTTTGACCTTGGAGATCGAGACATTTCTGTCTTAGACGCGGAGGTAAAGACAAGGTCTCAAGAGCAGAGATTTGACAGGAAATACACAAATTTTGAAATATATTTTTTTTATTTATTTTCTTAATTTTACCATCCTTAATACGATTAACAATTTATCAGTCAATAATATTCGAGATTGTCACTTTGCGTTGTGTTAGTTTAAATCATAAATAAGTGGCAGAGTAAAACCCAATCGAAGCAAAAAGAAAACGGAAGAAAATAACATAAATGGGTTATGTTACTACGAATCAATCACTTGAGTTAAGCAACAAGATGGTGCAGAATGGGTGACCGTCCCGTGACTACCGCTAGTGGCATATTTTCGAGCGCTTCCGTGCTTCGCAAGGCACGTTAAGTCGTTGGTACCGGCTGTCATGTAATGGAAGTCGTTATGGGCGGCTTGCTAGCTTCTGACCGTAAGGCCCGCCACTGCCTTACAATCCTCCAATAACCCGGACTTAGCCCCCGTGGTGGAGTATGGCCTAACCTTCCTGAGAAGCAGGAAATGACCCGTACCCCAGCAGTGGGGACATATAAGGGTTGATATCGAAGGAGAAGAAGCAGTCTTCTCACGGTGTTCCAGGGAAAAAATTGCATGGATACTTAGCCGACTGAGGAAAGCGAGTTATTGAAATTACAAAATGGTTTAGCTATCGTAAAAAAGTACATAACTTGTACTTTTTTAGTTGTGAGAATTCGAATCCTGGCGTGATTTTTTTCCTAAGTTGGCGAAGTTCCAGCAACAAATACTACTCAGAAAATTTAAAAGAAAACATCGTTAGAAAACCCAAGTACAAATACTTGGGTTTTCTAACGATGTTTAGAAAACCCAAGTATTGAACGATGATTCGAACTCACAATAGTATTAGTATTAACATACCTCAGCGCTTGCCACGTACAATGGCCCAACATCTCAGGTCTACTAACTAACCCCATAGGGTTCCTTCTCGTGATCTTCTCCCAGCCGGCGTCAATTCTCACGGACACCTCCACCCTGCTTGGTTTGGCCGTATCGCACGTCGGGGAGTCTTGCTCCTTAATTCTTTTAGTGCACTACAATACAATGACAGATAAATGGATGGGTCACGTGACGTGTTTTTTTATACCATTGGCGCTTAGAAGGTTTGATACACGTAATGGCTTAGGCTTAAAGCAGCAATGAAATGAAATCGCCACTTTCGTTCAATTGTCACTGTACTGTAATGCATTAACAGAATCTAGGGCTATGAGTCACTTTCTGAATTGAGAATTTCGCTGGGTAAGTACTTAACAGTAGGGCTGTCTTTTCGGATCTCTCAGCAAAGAGCGTAACAGAACGTTACGAGTACTTAAGTATTCACTTAGTGGAATTCTCAATTCAGTAACTGGCCCTAAATCTTCTTCTTTTCGTGACAGCGATTTGACCAGTTTATATTTTTCCTGCCCAATAGTTCCTTATCGTTATCAACCCTTGTATGTCCCCACTGCTGGGACACGGGTCTCTTCCTGCATCGCAAAGGTTAGGCCATACTCCACCACGGGGGCCAAATTCGGATTGGTGGAGGATTGTAAGACAGTGGCGGGCCTTTCTGTCAGAAGTTATCAAGCTCCCATAAGGCCTCTGATATGGCTTAACGACTGCGATTATATGACAGCCGGCACCACTTAACGTGCCTTGCGAAGCACGGAAGCGCTCGGAAAAATGCCACTAGCGGTAGTCACGGGACGCTCACCCATCCCGTACCTGACCGCGCCTGTTGTTGACTAACCATGTGATTGATTCCAATCACTGTGTTCGCCTAGGCCACAAGCGCTTCAATGTACCCAATAGTTGGCTACTGCAATTGCAGCGGCGTTGGCCTCTGTTAGGCCCTAAATCTAAAGAAAATTAACCCCTATAGAAGAATTATGTCAAATAGACAGATTCTAAAATTGAGTGCGTTCATATTTTTCCGGTTCGTTTTTTATCAAGTCAGTCTCAAGCAAAAACATTTTCTTATTGAAACTGGAAGCCACTTTGAAGGGCAATTCGCTCCGGCCAATCATATTTGGGCTCCCCTTAAGTGAGCGGAGCGTAGCACGGAGCGAGTAAGCGTTTTACAGTAAAATCTTATTGCATTATCCGCCGGTAGATACGGGCCTGATCATTTCGCGTAACGACCGTCATATTCGCGATTTCTGCACCTCAACTTTACGATTCTCATCCCCCTATCGGTGGCTGGCAGGCCTCGGAACTCAAAGAATTAGACGCGAATCGCTCAAAAATATTGTCGAGAATTGCCACTCAGAAAATTGACTATTTGAAAAAAGGAGACATCATGTCAAGTTGCGAGTAGTGCATTGCAAATATTGTAATTTAATAGGCTTAAATAATTTTGAGTTGTCTTTTAAAATAATAGTTCTATGTGTCGACAGATCAGGTTGTTCCACTAATCCCCATTGAGAATCCCCATTGATGGGGATTTGTGAACTTTCTGTTCACAAATCCCCATTGGCGTGTCTTAGTATTGGCAATGAGGAACAATGAAAAAAAAGTTCACAAATCCCCATCAATGGGGATCTTCAATGGGGATTAGTAGAATAACCCGACAGATCAACGCGTTTAAAAATCGTACGATGAATGGAAATTATATCTACAAGGTATTAACTTTTTTTATCATAAACGTACCGCCTCGTCGGCCTAGGGATTTTTGCGCTCAATGATTTTTGCTGAGCGTTAATTATCATACTATTTCACGTCTTTTTAAGTTTTGAGGTCAAAAACTTGAAATTAAAATTTACAAAGTCTTTAGATTAAAGCGAGACTATTATGAAATAAAACTTGCGTCACAATATCTATAGTCTACTATTAGCGAGTATTGGAGCTGAGGCCTGTCGATAGTATCAAACCACAGAACATAAAAAAAGAGTAGAAGTAGCGACATGACACATTAGTACGAAAACCAGTGTAACTAAACTGATACTTAAACGCACACTACGAATGCCAACCTGCCATTGGTAAATAAAGTCAATACCGAAAAGGTGTACATCATAAAAGTTTCAATTAAAATATGCACCTTTTTGTAATTTTAACATTGATCAAAGTCTAATGACAATGATGAAATTAAGGTTGACATTTTGTAGTAACGCTACTCTACACTAGATGGAACTACCGCCGCGTCGGACCGAAAAGAACTTTTACCTAGTAAGACAGAAAGTTCAAAATTGAAAAACAAGTTCATTCTCAGTTTGGGATGGGACAATGCGAGTTCTAGTTTGTCGATAGGGAGAACCTATCGACAAATTATACTCGTACAAACAGTTTACACATTAACGGCCGAATATGAATACTGGTACTTAGAAATATTTTTAGCTATTTCTTTTTTGCCTGCGGGTTGACTGGTAGAAAATGCATCTTTTCTACATTATCTTTTGTGCAATATAGTATATTTCATTACAAGTGCGGAAAGGCTGTCATTGCAAAGAGTTCCGACAAGTTGCAATGACGGTTCCGCACGTGTACTGAACGACTATTTTTAATACAGTTGCGAAAAAATAAGCAATTTAATAAAAAAAAATATTTAGAAAAGCGCCAAGCGTAAAAAAAATATAAGCAGAGATTTTTTTTTCTTCACTCATTCTAGAAGGCAAAGGGAACTATGCCCATACAGCCCTGCAAGTCTTCAGAAGAATTTTTTTATTGATATGAAATGAAAATGAAATTTAATGAGATGAAATGAAACCTAACTTAACTCATTCAATCAAATCATTAAATCTGATATTGAAACAAATTAGTAGCTCATAAAAACTTCTATGATTTTTTTTAGTAAAAACTTCATGGTTGGTTTTTCTTTTTAATCGACATTATTTTAACAGTTGGGAAAGAAAACGCACGAGTGCGGGAAAGGTAAAAAAAAACACGAGTGTTTAATAGCCCACATCCCGCATGCTATACGTCCGTGTAATACGCCACTTTTTGAGCAACTGAATTAACACTAATAGGGTACATAGACGCACAAATAAAACAATGTGGTAGATTTCATATTTTAAAATTTTATCTCTTATTTAAAACTAGCTTCAACCCGCTGCTTCGCGGGCGTTAGAAATTATAAAACGGGAAATATAATGTGTTCTACGACTCAATTCAAATCTTTGTCTATCTGTACGCCATGTTTCATACGATAATACTAATTTTATTGACGATGGTACTAATATATTTCATTTATACACAAGAGTCTAACCTGGAAGTGAAGCACATTTTTTCTGGTATTGCTGCATCACATAAGTGCCACCTTCCGCCATTTTTAGTGTTTATGAAGTGTTCATGAAAATGCTTTGAATATATTGTGCTTATCGTCGTTTTGAACCAATTTTGCCTTCCTGTCGCTGCCATCCATTTTAATTTCGTATGCGGTTCCTTAGAAAACTAAACGAAAACTCACTTCCAAATTGTTTTGATTCCGAGAGGGTTGTTGTAACATTGCCTCGGTTTTCTGTTGTCAAAGGGGTAAGATGAAAATTACTTCGATAGTTTCTTAGATATTTCAGTCACTGATAAACTGGTGAAGAAAAACTATATCGCGATATATGTGCTCATGTCATATCTTGTATGAAAAGTAGTAATGTATGAGCTCCAATGACAGTTTTCACATGCAGGACGACCAGCCGGCGACCGGAGCTCATACATTACTACTTTACCCGGCCCGGCGACCGGACGGCGACCGGGTGCATGTGAAAAGGCACTTAGGAAGTAGGTATAAAATAACAACAATTATTTTACCTACTTAGACGAATTGGAATTTACGATACCTAAGTACCATTAAGTATGTAGGACTACTAAGTCATAGACAATTATCGATAGATTTTTATCATGTGTGCCCCCATCCGTAATTGAGTAGAATTCAAATTATGACAGAAATTTCTAGAGAAGGTACACTTTCTTCGATGAAAATTTAACTTTACTAACCAGTAAATAAAGGTGGTTTCACTTTTTCATTTTCGGATTGGTTTCCGTGCTCATGTCATTACAAATTTAATTAAAAATACAATGAAATACGTCTTACCGATGAAATATTACGGCATGATCGGTATATTTTGGTCCCCAGCTTTTATTTTTGCTCTCTAACACAGCACAAGGCATTTTAATCAAGTTTTCACAATTTTTTTCTTTACTAGAAGCGCACGGCAACTGAAGTAAACAAAACTGTCACCGACTACGCATAGGCAATACATTGCTAATGTGAGGCACGCGGGCACCGCCCACTTACGACTTCTACTCTTTTTATATGTTCTGTGTATCAAACAATCAAATATTGAATGATATTAGGAAAAGGTACGTATCAAAAGGATTTAAAACACTGATATAGTTTTATGAAAAAAGAAATTAGGTACCCATATTTTACAGAAACACCCATCACACCGCGTGACATCACGCTTGACATGACATCATGGTAAACTTCACCCGTGATTTATTGTGGCTACTAGTGATTACGATGTTTGTTTACCTGGGTGTGACGTCAGATTCAACGCCATGATACTGCGAGCGGTTTTCCCACAGTTTAAAATAATTTTAGAAAAATGGCTTTTACCTTCGTTCAACTGAAATATAGTTTTTTTTTTTGTAAATGATCTATGTGTACATTATGGAAGACGATTTAAAATGTTTTCGTTATGCCTATTGTCGATTGAAATAACGGGCGACAATGAAATATTTCTGATCCCTTTTTTCGCACGAGGGGTATAATTTTCAAAAATGCCGAAATATATACAGACTATCTAAAATTCCTTCTTAACTAACGTCTTTGACACTAACAGTATATATGTTGCTGGCCAAACCCGATTTTAGGATAAACTAGTTTTTCCTAGGTCAAACTGGTTTATCCTATAAATATATATACTTTCCAAATTTCTTAAAATTCAATTTATTACTAATAAATACTTTTCTTTAACGTACAAGACCTCAAACGGCAACAAAAAATATTCTGTTCTTGGGGACAGCTACCTATTTGCGCCGTTTAGGGTCGACATGAAAGGTATGGGTCCCGAGGCGCATAGACTCCAAAAAGAAAATGTCGATGCCCCTCATCAACACATCAGGCGACCCAAAAGTTACCTCGGCCAGCGCATCAGCCTGGCCATTCAGAATAGGAAAGCTACCAGTGTCTTGGGTACTCTTCCTAACGACAGGACTTCAGACTTTTTTATATTAAACTTATTTTATAAATATATTACTATGTAAACTGTTGAGTTAATTAGTAACAGTTCTTTTAAATTAGCTTAGTTTTAAAAGTTAAAGGGTTGATAGTTACATATTATATATTATACTTACACACAAAATAAAAAGAAATTATCCCCTTCTTGGTACAACAAGTAATTTTACAATAATAAGAAAACTATGTGGTAGACGGTATTTCCTACAGGAAGTAAATTAATACATAACGTACAACTAGTTGTAGTAGAGCTGTCTACCAGGAGACATTTACCAGGAAATCTTAGTTTGCTGCACCACACTAGCTCGCACTTAATTAGCATTCGTAATGGATTTACATAGCTGATGATTTGTATACAGACTTGAATAACTATACGTGTTAGCAACCAACTAATTATTTATTCATTGGTATCACGATTGCTGTGTACTTTAGTAATATGCTGTGAAAAATATTCACTGCATCTTCCTAAGTTTTAGTAAACTTCGTACGCGTTTAATTATAAGCAAGAGTAGGTACGTGTATTTGCATGTTTCATCCACAATCTTGTTTACAAACCTCTATTTTCTACGAACGTTGTTTTGACGGAATTAACTTTATTTTAAACTGCCTTTTTGGTCCAGCAGTTTTACGCGTAATCCCTATGAAGGATATCGTGGGTTTTATTCTAACTGGGAGTGGCAGTACATTTGTACCAAATGCTCTCAGTCTGGGTGTATTTCCATATTTGTTGTCCTTACCTAGTTACCATAGTGAAAGGTATCCTGATTTGGAACCAGGACAAGTAATTATGTTTGCGGAAGGAGCCGCCCGGCTGTAGAATGATCTGCCGGTTTCAATAAGGCGTTCTTCTTCCCCAGCTGTCTTTAAAAGTAGAGTCCGTGATCTTTGTTTATTAGTCTAATCATTAAAATATTTGTGCTCTTGTGTATAGGTATTATTACTTGTCTTGTGTAGAACTTTATTATTATGTACGTTTATAATAAATTATAAGTTTATATAAGTAAAGGTGTGTAAGTGTATTATTATTAAGTATAAGTATGTATCAATATTCAAATTTGCACTGGCTACCCGTCTTTCTAATTTCCTTCAGCAACTTTCCTTCGTAGGGTTGTCTGGAAAAATGTCTTTTACAAATAGGGCCGCCAATTTTACTATGTATATTCGTAATTATTTTGTAATTGTTGTTTTTCCAGTGTACAATAAAGAATATTCTTCACAACATATCATAGTGTGAAATACTATTTTTATTTTTAATGCACTAACCCGTGCTAAGGACAATTTTAAAAACCTGTAAAAATAGTGTAATCATGTGGGTACAGCGATATCATTCCGATGTAAAAACCTAACTGCAAAGTAGGTACTCGGGGCTGCAAGTGATGCAAATTACTTCAGCCAGATGTCGCTGCCTGTACGTAATACAAAGAATAGTGTAATGAGGTTCGTAATTTCACTGAAGCCGGTGATTCGCCCATTAGCTCAGTTGGAAAGAGCGCTGGCACGGATAGCCAGAGGTCCGAAGAATTTTTAGCCTCTAAATAGGTTTTTAATATAGTGTGAAAGTTATGATAAATGTTAATACTGCCTATTGGATCTCGATGGAAGCAAATAAGAGCATATCGTGGCTGCAGAATAAACTATCGCATGGAAAAACGAAGCGCAGAATGCTGCTATCTATCAAGGTGACATTTGAAAAAGTAGTCATTTTTGCGCGCCACTGCGCGAAAATCCAATGACATGAAGACTCTGAGTGCACGCTAAGAACACGATTCTTTTAAAGCACTCTTAAAACGCAGCTACATCAACCTTTAATGAAATTAAATTGTAAGTACATTTTTGAAATGTTTTAAGAAATCGTGTACTTACAAAAACCACTAAATAATTATGTTGTTTCAGCAAAGTACGGCAAAAGAAAAAAAGTTCCTACTAAAACAATAACTACAATGATTAGGGCTGTATATAGTGAGCGGTGGTAGCGAAGCGGTCTAGAACGCCGGCTTCTCAATCGGGACGTGTGGGTTCGAACCCCGGCATGTACCAAAGACTTTGTTTTCTAAGTTATGTACATTTGTGAAATTATTGTAGCAATACTACTCGCTGACGGTGAAGGAAAACATCGTAAGGAAACCCGAGTGTCTGAGGTGTTAGCGTACCTCAGCGCTTGCTACGTACAATGGCCCAACTATAAGGCTAAGTGCGGAAATCTCAGGTCTAACTAACTAGGGCTGTATATTCCGTATTCCATTCCATTGTAAGTACATTTTAGAAATGTTTTAAGAAATCGTGTACTTACCACTAAAGGATTTTGTTGTTTCAGCAAAGTACGGGAAAAGAAGCATAGTTCCTACTAAAACAATAACTACAATGAGTAGGGCGGTATATTAATGTGCTCTTATGTCTGAGATACTAGTAGCTTTTTAGTCTAAGAAAAACTGCTGTTACTTGCCTATTACAAACTCATCCCGACTGCGTGCATTTCACACACGACAAGCTCTCAGTGACATACATTTGCTTGCAAAAACATTTAAACACGCTATTTTCACACACACAATTACAAATTAACATCTGGAACCCGAAGGGGTAGACAGAGACTATAGGGTATGCCATATGCTACGATCTGGACAAACTTATTACACCCATACATGACGCAAACGCGCAAACACACACTCACCCAATCTCACACAGACAATCACATACACAAATTGATTGTTTTAGGTATTTTTTTTCTCATTTTTGTAGTTAGGTTTTTATTTTTAAAAAAGGGAAACTATAAATCTTTCTTTTCTTAAAATGTTTATGTGTAAACTATACAAATTATATAACACTGGCTATGTAAGAGCGGAGCTTCCTAACACAGGCATCTCTTTGCTTAAAAGGAGGCTGCGAATACCGCTAAACATTATGTAATTTGAGTTATCGAAATAAATGTTTTTAATTTAATTTTAATTATTTCGTTTCATAAACATCATATCGACGTGCGTCCATGCAGCGACTTATATTATTTTTGACGATGAATGATTTTTTTAGCTGTATAGTAATTTAATTAACTAGGTATTTGAAAACGTATATGTCAACCTTAAATTAACTACCCGGATCGTCCCCTTGTGCGTTTGACCATGTTTAGATGTGTACAAACAGTTTGCTGGGAATCTCTGCCTGATGCATTTTCGTGCTTGAGACGCTTGAGAGCTGTGTATTGAAGCGGCTACTCTATCGAATATAACTCGTTGGCTCAAGGGAAGGACGCTAAGTGAATGGAAGAGACCCGCCCACCGCTTGGGAATACGGGGCCTTCCTATCTGACCATTTTCTTTTAAAGTTTTATTTCTGTTACCCGCTTACCAAATGTTTCGTTTACGAAAGGACACTATATATATACAGGGTGAAATATGGGTAGTTGGAAAACCGCGCTTATTTAATTAGTACTTAAAAACGGCATCTATTTAGACTACAACTTTTAAGCATAGGCCTAAAAATACTGAGTCTCTGTCTATAAAACAATGACACACGCACCGCTCTGGGTGGATACTAAATAGATCAAGTTATTTTAGGAAACAGCATTTTAATGAAAAACAATGTATTATAGTTGATAACTGTTGTTAAGGCACGTAAGTTTTGCTAACGAATTCCATACCACTAAAAAAATATGTTGTATTAATTACTTTGAAAAAAATAGTTAGGTACGGTAACTAATTGTAAGGGTAACAGGAGGGTCCCCCTAGAAGTAGTCCAACCCACATTCAGCCAGACTTTGCGATCGCATATTTTAGAAACTGCGCTGTAAAATGCGCACGTTATGTAAGTATTAAATTTTTATAATATAGCAACAGTAAAAAACTTAAAAGAATACGTTTTATTGGGGTGCCTCTTTGTATATACTATAAAGTGTTCTCTATGAATATATCTCTTGGGTGGGCTTAATTACCACGCCTACCCGCCGCGAATGTTCAAGCTCTTAAGTATGTGAACATCTCAGATACTCAGGTTTCCCCACAGTCTTTTTTATTTAACATTTGTTTTTATAAATCTATTTAGAGGCTAAAATTTCCACCCATGCCGGGACTGGAACCCACGACCTCTGGCTAACCGTGCCAGCGCTCTCCCAACTGAGCTAATGGGCGACACCCTGGCATCAGTGAAATTTCGAACCTCTTTACTCTCTGTATTACGTACAGGCAACATCTGGCTGAAGTAATTTTGCATCACTTGCAGCCCCGAGCACCTACTTTTTTGCAGTTAGGTTTTACATCGGATTGATATCGCTTTAACTACATGATTATATTCTTTTTAATGCACTAAACTGTGCTAAGGACAATTTTAAAAACCTATTTAGAGGCTAAAAATTCCACCCATGCCGGGATACGAACCCGCGACCTCTGGCTTACCGTGCCAGAGGTTAATAGGTCAAATAGGTTTTTAAAATTGTCCTTAGCACAGGTTGGTGCATTAAAAAGAATATAATCATTTTTTTTTTCTATAAAAAATATAATAATTGGCTTGGCTTATTGGTAAGCCAAAAAAAGGCCTGCTGAATTGAACTAGACACTATGTTTACCATGTAAACTCTATTGACTTTAATTCTAGAATATCTACCTTCATGCACGCCTGCTCGAATTTGCATAAACACCAAACATAAAATCTCGGATAGTGTACTCAAATTATGTTAACATTAGACTGACTATTTGCTGACGAATTTCAAGCGGTTGAGAGGTTTTTAGGCGTAAGCGGGAGGGCAGTTAACCCAAGTAACGACCAACAGTTACAAATGGACCTGAGTAAGAGTAAGAATATCATGATTTATGACGAGACATTTCGCGATAAATCTTGAATCGATGGCACACAAACTCTTCCGGTGGGTTCCCAAGCATGAATACGCTCTGCAAATCAAAATAAAAACTGATCAGACTTCCGACAATATTTCAGGTAAGGAATCCAGAATTAAGTTGATAATGTGCTTTTTTATGTAGTCTATAGACGTCAAACTGCAGGGCACAGGCCTTCTCTCAGAGAGAGATCATAGGCTTGATTACCACGCGTGCCCTCCGCAGATTGGCAGTCTTAAGCGCTGTGTGTGTGTAAACACCTCAGACACTAAGGTTTCCTCACGTTATTTTCCTCCACAGCTAGCGAGGGTTATTGCTACTATAACTTTGCAAGTGATAATATTAATAATGATAATATTGTATTGTTAAATAAAATTTTATGGTTTGTTACGCTTTATTGCACAAAAATTAAAAAAAAAAACAGACAAAAAAAGTTAAACAACAGATAAGTGTTGAATGGTTAAATGTTGAAGGTATAGTGTCGCTATTCAAATTATGCAACAAAACGGCCTGTGTTACGCAAAAACATTCCAACCCCCAAAAAGTTATTTTCGCAAAAATGCGTTCTAATTTCAACATTCGTTTGTTTCATGTTGGTTCAGACATTTTATACATATTTGTAATCACTATAACATTATCTATTTTATCGATTTTTTTTGAGAGCTGGAATGTTTCTGAGTAACAAGGCTCTCTAGTGACTTCTTTTCTGTTAATTCGCTTTCGGTCCTTCGCCAAGATCGGAGTGGAACAACTTCCTACAGGATCTCAGTGAAACAATTCGCTCGCATAAACTTCTCACTTTACAGCGACTCTCGTGAGCGGCACTAAAATTTCACTGAATTTAAAATGAGCAAAAAGACTCCGGTGAATGGGAGATTTTTTCCCAGTTAAATGCTATGCTGAGGTAAAAAAGATTGCTTTCTTTGAGAGCGGGGTAAATGTGCTGTAAGTATACTTTGTTAATGATATTTAATGTAATGTTAGGTTGTTAAAAATCTGCAGCCTCCTTTTATGATACGGTTATGGATTCTGAAAAGTTCTTTGTGTACATTTAGTTGTAAAGTAGATGTTGCCGTCGTCTATCTATGACAATTGCACTGCGTAAGTATACCTTTACAAACGTATCATAACTAACGTAACATTAACGACATTGACGACCTCGGTGGCGCAGCGGTTTAGCACGCTGACTGTAAAACCGAACCTCTCGGGTTCGATCCCCGGCTGGGTCAAACTAGGAAACGAACTTTTCTAGTTTGTCTCTGGTCTTGGATGTTATCTATGTATTATTGTATTAAATCTATCGTCCAGTTAGCACCTATAACACAAGTCATTTAGTTGTACTTAGTATAGGGCTAACGAGATCTGTGTAGTATGTCCATGAATATTTATTTATTTATTATTTATCAACGTAAGTACAAATAAACTCACCTTTGTAATTCGTTATCAGCCCTTATATATCCCCACTGCTAGGGCACGAGTCTCTTCCTGCATCGCAGGAAGGTTAGGCCATACTCCACCATGGGGGCCAAGTCCGGGCTGGTGGAGGATTGTAAGACAGTGGCGGGCCTTACTGTCAGAAGTTACCAAGCCGCCCATAAGGCCTGTGACATGACTTAACGACTGCCATTATATGACAGCCGGCACCAACGGCTTAGCGTGCCTTGCGAAGCACGGAAGCGCTCGGATAAAAGCCACTAGCGGTAGTCACGGGACGCTCACCCATTCTGTACCTGCCGCCTGCGCCAACCGCCAACACCTGCGCCTGTTGTTGCTTAACCAAGTGATTGATTCCAATCACTCGGTTCACCTAGGCCACGAGCGCTACGAGGAAGTACATGTACAAATATACAAGATTATTACCTTTGTAATAATTTTGTATATTTGTACATATACTTCCTTCTCCAATATATTAGTTCCAGTCCATCCAAAGGTTATCTGGAAGAGATCACTTTTATTCATTAGTTCGCCGTCTATACTCTTAGGTAAAAAAATATCCGTGTAATTTCTTCGGAGGCACTCTAAATTGCCAATAGACAAAAAACTAACCCAACGTCGTCATAGTCGCCCAGTGTGTCCTACTGTTTTATGTAGAACTGCTTTCGCAACTCGACAATATAGTGCCCAAAGTGCGACGCTATATAATAAAGTAAATAAAGAAATATATATGTATCCAAATAAAAGTTTTGAAGTCAAACACCAAATTAGTACTTGGCTGCAGGTTCTGACTTATAGTGATGTTGAGGAGTTTTTGTGTATTATGAAATAAAACTATAAACTTTCTTACACACGCGCACATACCCACACATATTCACACAAACACACACGAACGTCTTACAATCCTCCACCAACCCGGACTTGGCCCCAGTGGTGGAGTATGGCCTAACCTTCCTGCGATGCAGGAAGAGACCCGTGCGCCAGCACTGGGGACATACAAGGGTTGATAACGAATATTTCTTCGTTTGGCCTACTCCCACTTCGTCGCCTATTTGGTTGGTGACGAAGTGGGGATAGGCCACTGTTGAAAAATAAAATACTATTTAGTATTAAACCCGCCAATGGCACATTTTATCTGGTACCATAAATAATTTGGTAATAAGCCTTAATATCGAAAAAAGTCTGCCTTTGCTATGCAGTCCCCGTTTCATTCCTTAAAAAACATCCCGTACGTTTTGTTGAAAATTTTCAATTAAGCTTTGTGCAGATAACAAATTTGATTTGGTAAGCATTTCCACACACGAATAGCGATATACGAAATTTTCCGCGAGTCATGAATTTTCAAGTGAGACAGAAAAAAAAACACAAGGCATTACAATCGTTCCTCATTTACAATGTTTATACTGCACGAAGTTATTGAGAACAGTTTTATATCATAACCTCCCGCCTGTATCCCAGAGAGGTAGGCAGAGTCCAGGGACTGCCACTGGCCACGATCCTGACGGAATACCTTCGATTATATTTTTTTTTGTTGCACTATCCCGTGCTGAGGACAATTTTAGAAACCGATACAGCGAAATCATTCCGATGTAAAAAAACTAACTGCAAAGTAGGTACTCGGGGCTGCAAGTGATGCAAATTACTTTAGCCAGATGTTGCTGCCTGTAAATAATACAGAGAATATTGTAAGGAGGTTCGAAATTTCTCTGATGCCGGCACTTGCCCATTAGCTCAGTTGGGAGAGCGCTGGTACGGTTAGCCAGAGGTCGCCGGTTCGAGTCCTGGCATGAGCGAAATTTTTATTTTACCTTCTGAATAGGTTTTTAGGACTACCTTCGTTTCATCAACATTCATTAGTCGTTGCATGCACGCACGCCGATTTCAGATACATTTCATCTTGTCCATCGCAAATACTTCCCGAAGTATGTCAACCTGGGTCGTCCCTTATCGGCCTAATTTCATTTCACTCGAATGCATTTCCATTTTTCTCATCTTTTAAAAAGGAAAGCCCATCCGTACCTAAAGTACAAAGTAAAGGCCTGCGCAGACGAGGGACTATCCCCCAGGTACTTTTTTGTCCGTCGATATAGATCTTTTATAAATTGTGTCGAGTAACGCACACTAAAGTCCCTCAAGTTACCGAGGACATCAAGAGACCGGAGTAGACAAAAGTTCGGTGTTCTCTTTTAAAACGCCTTTTCTTTTTTAACTTCATGTAAATTACAACACAATGTAATCTCAGAATATTTGCTTCCATAGCGTACGGTTCACTTAATTTCCGGGGAACAAAATGACCACACAGCGTAGGCGTTGAGTCCGCGACAAGTACTCGGAGGACATTTTTTACGATTCAGGGACTTTTATCCCTCGGGGACAAAAGTCCCTTGTCTGCGCAGGCCTTAAGGCTGACAATCGGCGCTGATATGTCTCCAAGCATAATGCGCAGCACATCATTTTTTTTCTATATCAAGCATCCGTGTATTTTTTAAAGGTTGTTGGCATTTATACTTATTATAAAGCGGTGAGCTACCACTGCCTAGATAAAAGGTTATTTTTTCGACGCGACTGACCTACCCCCCGTTTCGTAGGGAACCCGTTTCTGGTACACTTATAATCTGTGACTTAATCTATGTTAACAGCTGATAGTTGATCAAAGTGCACACAAAATGGGTCACGTGCACGGTAGGGTTTCGTAAAAGGAGGCTTTTCAACTGCTTTAGGGCTGATTTTTCAATCTTTGGATAAAGCTTATTCGTCGAATATTATATTAAACAACAAATTCAAAAATGTGTTCTAATTGCCTTTCTTTCGTTGTTTTACGGTGACATTTTTATATTATTGCGTAATACTTTATTAGACGGATAAGTTTTATCCGAGAATTGAAAAATCACAACCCAAAGTAATTTTTAAGCAATTAGTACGTTAATTAGTTATCTTTTATAAGTTGGCCTATTACACGTTAGCTTGTAAAGCCTATTTAGACGTGATAGTTTTCATCTTAAGTTCGTTATATGGGCTTTTACTTAAACTGTCCTGATTTTTTCATATTTCATATTCTGCAATCAACCATTTTGCCAAGAAATCGCTGTACTGTAACAAAAATGTCTGCTTTAAATCTTAATATTTTGCAAAGGGATGCCTAAATCGAAATATCATTACAGTGATATAACAATGATGCCCCATACTATGCTGCAGGGAAAAAAAAAATGCATCCCTAATTTGGGCATAGGAGTGGTTCTATTATTCTACTTGTTTTCGCCGATTATTATGTATGGACATAATACATAATAATCGGCGTAATCATTATGTATTATGTCCAATCCAAATTTCAGCTCTCTGGTTCTTGCCGTCGATGCCCGAAGCCACGGTCAGACAGACAGACAACCGTGGCAATACTGTTTCCTCGTTGACTACGGTACCCCAAAATACAACTAACAAGAACAACAACGACAGAACAGAACAAACATTGACAAAAGAAAACTTAGAGCAAAATTAAATCTAAGTTTTTTTTTAACTTCTAGAAGCCATTTTTTTTAAACACTAAAACGAGTCAGGTTGAAACTCATCATGAACACAACGGTGAGTTCAACTAGTAGGTATACTCATTAGAGTGCGGCGGGAGGTCGGAAGTTAATCCAGTCAGTACAATTAGCCAGTCACACGTACAGGCTGCACCTGCTCTGACCACTAACAAATTGGCCAGCATTGGTCGGAGACCGGCAAAGCCTAGGATACTCTGACGCACACGGTGTTAGGATAGCCGACATGACCATTAAATGAAAAAGTAATATTTTTATATTTATTTATTTATATAATACACGTACAGCTACCATTACAGGATCAAACCTGAGGCGATAGCGAAGTAAACATTTAACCTTTACCCTATTTTTTGAAGCTTGAGACAAAAGGTAAGCAAACAATGGAAAGGGTAATTTATTATGCCAAGTTTGTTATTAATCAGAAATAAGATAAAAAAAATCGACATTGATTGTTAAAAGTATCGTAAAAATATATAATATGTTTGAAAAAAATAAATACCAAATTTAGTTTTCATATTTTGGTAACTAATGCATTTCATATAAATTTTATTTTAGTACATAACTCTTTAATAGAATTGTGGCACTATAAATAACCCAAAAAGTCAGCGCTTCACAAATTTTGAACGTGTTACAACACTGCTCATTAAATATGTAATGTAATGCAAACGTTCTAATTTGAAAGATGCTATTTTATTTTCGTTCGGGTTATAATATAACCGCCATTTTCATTCTCCCAACTTGTTGACGCGAGCTTGCTGTTTCTTCCGATAAAAGTTTGAGAATCACTATTTCTGTGTTTACCTTTTGTCTCAAGCTTCAATAAATAGGGTATAGTTACATATGTACATGTAATGTCATCCTGACATCTTCCGAGGTCGCAAACCATGGTATTTCATGATAAATTGACAACCCATTACATTAGTTAACGTACTCTATATGGATATCTTCTTCTTTAGACTATATTAGTCCACTGCTGGACATAGCCCTTCCCTAATGAGCGCCATAGCGCAAGGTTGTGCCATCATTGGGGGGTACTGCCCAATGTATATGGATATCAATGCACCTTTAGTTTTTTATTGGTCGACGACTTTAAATATAGCGCGCGATGCTTTGTTTCATACTAAATCCCACCGTGGTCATGTACGTATGCGGGTTTCACGCTGGATATGTAACACATGTTGTATCTACTTATGTCGGATATAATTATTATCCTCATAATCACCATCTCTAGTCATTTTGCTTATAATATTAGGTCATATATATGAAATTGGCGTTTCGTCGTACTGGCTACTTTGATCTGAAATATCTCCTCTTTGGTTAAGAGTTTCAAATTCAAACTTATAAATACATATTTATTTAGCTGGTATGTTTGAGTTTCCAAAGCAGTGATTCATTTGTTTTTTGCTCATTTGATTTTTCTTTGGCGTCGCTCACTAGAGAGCTTTTGAATGGAGAATTTTTTTACTGTAAAAAACCGCGTATAGTGATATATTTCATAATTGTAACACTGCTTATTGTTTTTACATCGAATTAAAAAACAAACCTCAGTTTTAATTTTGAGTGGAAATTCTTTAGTGCACCATAAAATTATTGGTAATGGGGGAGCCTAATACTAATAAGTATTTGATAATATTAACAAAGTTCTTTTTTAAAAATTATTTGTAGGTTTTTAGTGCTGTATTATTAAATTCGATTAAAATAGATAGAATAATTATTATATTTCTATTTTTTGGTTTTTGTGATTATCACTACGCATTTTGCCCTCGGAAAACTCGGAGGCGATTCCACCAAAATAGGTTTTCCGAGAGCAAATGCACGATTCGCCAAAAACACCCAAATCGCTTCTTGTGTGCCTTTAAAATTTGAACAGTTCCCTCGATTTCTCCAGGATCCCATCATAATAACATAACATTAACATTTACATACGGGCACATACATTGCTTCTGGCCCCACACGAGGATACCCTGTGTCGTGGGAACCAGTAACAACGACATCACAAACATGTAAACATCCAAGACCTGGGGTTTTTTTTTCTTTCCCAGACGGGAATCGAACCCGGGACCTCTTGCATGGTAGGCAGATGCGCTACCGTTGCGCCACAGAGGCCGTCAATCAGATCTTGACTTCATGACCATGATACCATCTGTGAAGTCAACCTTTTCGAATAAATAGATTTCTTCCAAGTCCAGTAATCTGTGAAGAACTAATATTTTACAAAGGTTATTTCAGAGGACTATTGTATTTAGTGTTCAACAGAGTAATAAACTTGAATACTGTATTTTCAAGTATTGTAAGTAAGTAAGTAAGTAAGTAAGTAAGTAAGTAAGTAAGTAAGTAAGTAAGTAAGTAAGTAAGTAAGTAAGTAAGTAAGTAAGTAAGTAAGTAAGTAAGTAAGTAAGTAAGTAAGTAAGTAAGTAAGTAAGTAAGTAAGTAAGTAAGTAAGTAAGTAAGTAAGTAAGTAAGTAAGTAAGTAAGTAAGTAAGTAAGTAAGTAAGTAAGTAAGTAAGTAAGTAAGTAAGTAAGTAAGTAAGTAAGTAAGTAAGTAAGTAAGTAAGTAAGTAAGTAAGTAAGTAAGTAAGTAAGTAAGTAAGTAAGTAAGTAAGTAAGTAAGTAAGTAAGTAAGTAAGTAAGTAAGTAAGTAAGTAAGTAAGTAAGTAAGTAAGTAAGTAAGTAAGTAAGTAAGTAAGTAAGTAAGTAAGTAAGTAAGTAAGTAAGTAAGTAAGTAAGTAAGTAAGTAAGTAAGTAAGTAAGTAAGTAAGTAAGTAAGTAAGTAAGTAAGTAAGTAAGTAAGTAAGTAAGTAAGTAAGTAAGTAAGTAAGTAAGTAAGTAAGTAAGTAAGTAAGTAAGTAAGTAAGTAAGTAAGTAAGTAAGTAAGTAAGTAAGTAAGTAAGTAAGTAAGTAAGTAAGTAAGTAAGTAAGTAAGTAAGTAAGTAAGTAAGTAAGTAAGTAAGTAAGTAAGTAAGTAAGTAAGTAAGTAAGTAAGTAAGTAAGTAAGTAAGTAAGTAAGTAAGTAAGTAAGTAAGTAAGTAAGTAAGTAAGTAAGTAAGTAAGTAAGTAAGTAAGTAAGTAAGTAAGTAAGTAAGTAAGTAAGTAAGTAAGTAAGTAAGTAAGTAAGTAAGTAAGTAAGTAAGTAAGTAAGTAAGTAAGTAAGTAAGTAAGTAAGTAAGTAAGTAAGTAAGTAAGTAAGTAAGTAAGTAAGTAAGTAAGTAAGTAAGTAAGTAAGTAAGTAAGTAAGTAAGTAAGTAAGTAAGTAAGTAAGTAAGTAAGTAAGTAAGTAAGTAAGTAAGTAAGTAAGTAAGTAAGTAAGTAAGTAAGTAAGTAAGTAAGTAAGTAAGTAAGTAAGTAAGTAAGTAAGTAAGTAAGTAAGTAAGTAAGTAAGTAAGTAAGTAAGTAAGTAAGTAAGTAAGTAAGTAAGTAAGTAAGTAAGTAAGTAAGTAAGGCCATAAGGGTCCTTTTGGTACCCATCGGGTAAGGAACCCAAAAAAATGTCAAAACGTGTCAATGTCACCTTAGTGCATAAAAATAAATCCCTTGTGCGTCCCGCATGGCGTTTGTCCGGGCTCGCGCGTTCCGTTTACACCAGTGCTCTGCGGTCTTGCTGATCTATGGCACATTAGACCGAAGTTATAGGGTTTTAGAGGCCGTACAGGAAGCTGTAGGCTCTCCGTAGCTGGTCCACTGCTTCAACGGCAAGCTCAAGAAAAACCCTTACAAAATGCTGAACCCCAGTTGGCATAATGTTGGTAAAAAATAATCATACAAAAAACCTGTCTGCTAATAATTCAAACGATTCCCAGATGAGTCTTTGGAATTTTCGAACCTGAACAGGCAGGACCAAATCAGCTTACTTGCAAGAAATCTTATTTCAAAAATCGAGGTTTACAATGCAACCGATTCATCCACGCTTTGTTTGAGACTAACCTTGGCAGTCGTTTTTTTTTACATTTTCAAGTCTAACGAGCCTCGTGCCCTTTACGAGCCACGTTTTTAGGGCCCCGTACCTCAAAATTAAAAACGGAACCCTTATAAAATCACTTTGTTCTCTGACCGTACATCTGTCTGTCAACACTCTATATCTCGGAAACGCGTGAAGATATTGAATTTAAATTAAAACTATATACTTAAGTCAATAGTTCCATGAAGTAGAGAAATAATGAAACTACCAAGTTAACACACCAAACTAGTTATGGCAGTTTATCCCGCAAAAAACTTATCGTATCTCGATACTCAAGGGAATCATAATTCATGGGGTACTTTCCGTTGACCTAGTACTATAAAATTTGGCAAGTAATATTGTCTTTTGCTACAAACACATCAATATCATCATCACCATCGAGGAGAACATCTAAGAACTCAATTAAAACATAAAAAATATGTCTTGTATACTCTCTTATGTTTGGGAAAAGCAGGAAAAAATTACAAGACTTGATTCGACTACACTATTTTTAACATGTAAGTACCTACCTACAAATTTGTACGGAACCCTCGGTGTGTGAGTTCAACTCGCACTTTGCCAGTTTTTTTTTTAATTGTAAATAAGTAAGTTCAACATTAACGGAAACTGAGCAAAATCAGTTCGAGTTGAGCTCAACGTAATTAGATCACACTTCTTAAATTTTACGTAATCTAATTCAATTCTTATTCATTCCGTCCTCGTGCTACAAAACACAGTTTTTTTTTTATTTTCAATTTAACGGATGCATTTAACTCAAATATTTAACTAGGAAGCGAATACTTCCTACTTAAATAATTGAGTCAAATGCTACTTACCGAGTATATAATTAATTAATCAATTAAATCAGTGTACTACAGCACCGCGTCGATGTTTCGTCGCAAATTATTAAAACATTTTCGCGTCGAGGTCAATCGCTCAGCCAAATTCTGCACGGGGAATCAATTAGGATTTTTTGTCCGGAAAAAATCTGTTATTGGATATTTGGGAACATTTCGGTGTGCTTGAATAGAACTCGTTATGCCTAAGTAATTGTTTTTACCGCGTTCAGAGAATGTTTTTGGAGTAACGTTAGTTCTCTAGTGGTAACAAAATGTATGCCATATCTAATTGGTGGCTTTTGGCATGAAAAATTATGATTCAGGTCAAAAAGATCGTGCTCTTTTTTTAACCATAGCTGTCAATTTAGACCATCAAAACAAAGATTCATTCTTAGATCTTGAAAAAGTATATAATCTCCTAGACTCCTTGTACTTCTTCTTCTTCAGGCTATATTAGTCCACTGCTGGACATAGCTCTCCCTAAATGAGCGCCATAGGGCCCTGTCTTCAGCTTGCCGCATCCAGCATCTGCCGGCAGTTTTTCGCAGAAAGTCATCCCACCTGGGCGTCGATTCTCTTAAATGACAAACAATGCTCGAGCAATGGCATGACAAGAGTAATGCCAACGCATGACATTACAACAACCGTATTCCACTACCTTTTACATGCATTACTCTGGCTCTGTCGCTGTATGAACCTTGTCATGCTCTTGTCATACTCATGCAGTTTAACTGTGTTACTCGGCCGGTCAACCGGTATTGCCACTTTGTGAACTGGAAATTCTACCTTAATATTCGGAGCACAAAAACGTTGCTTGTAAGGATTGTATCTGCATTAAATTACTTATATTTCAGTTTTTTATAACTTCGTAATCTTTAGAGGGTTTTAATCGCAACAAAGCTATCAAAATTGTATTTATTTGTTAGAAATTTGGCTGTTTGTGAAGTTATCCAAATCCAAGCGTAAAAAACAAGCAAACTAATCTGTACAGTATCACGTGACCATCAATTGTTAAGTATGTTGCCAGATCGTAAATTTTAATACAAAAACCGTACTATTTGGCTTTCGCCAGTAACTTTTTTGTGCGACCGCCCTCACTATACATGTTCGACTATTTTTAGTCATAAAAATGGTTTGTTTCCGAAATTATCTAACGCAACGTTTCAAGCAAGACTTTTTCATTAATATCAATATCTAACATACGACATACAGTAAGCATAGCACAAGTCGTGTTTAGTTCTAAATAAATAAAATAAAGTATTTTTAACCGACTTAAAAAAAGGAGGAGGTTATCAATTCGATGCATATATTCCTTTTTTTACTATGTTTTCGCATATCCTCGTCAAATATTAACCGATTTGGATAAATTTTATTTTGTTCGACTAGGTATAGCATCCCATTGGTTTCATTTTAATTTGGTGAAGATCTGATGAAGACTTTCAGATATGAAGAAAAGGCGTAATGAGGCCCATCCATTAGTAATATGCATATTATGTTTCAGAAAATATAGCGTAAAATTGGTCCCAGGGTAATCTGGTAATGTTCTGATGAAGACCCTGAGATGGAAATTGAGAACTTTTAAGGCAAAAAAATTAAGTTATGTTTTGATGTAAGAAACACTTTGTTCATCAAATACTTTCATTCAGTATTCATTGACATTCTCTGTGTCTGTTCGACATTGTTACGACGTTGAACCTAGAAATCCGGAATTTAAGTTGAAATATGTAGTTTCCTAGGGTAGCAAAGCCTAGAAAAATCAAGAGCCAGATGTAGAATAGCCCAATAACACCTATAAGTGTAAGGTACCGTTGCACTTATTAAACCAGAATATAAGTCAAAATACACAATTTTACTGTCGTGGCTGTTATTCCCTTAGTAAAAAATATACTACATGCAATAGTTGTTAAAGCCACATTGTCTATTTTAAAAAATTAAAATACAAAATAAAATCCGACTTCTGTACAAAATACGCAGCAGAGAGACGCCTACCTACTCTCTTTATTTTTTAATTCTATTCATCTTAAGGCTGTCTGAAAAAGATAGCTCTCAGCGATAAGATGGCCAATTCCACACTGTGTGAATTAGATATTTCAGCATTTCATGTAGGTTCAAAGTGTATGGTGTGTACCGTCCTAAAGTAATCGGAATATACTACATAGGCTTTACAAGATAACGAGTAAGTCTACAAACTAGTAACTAGTCTACAATATAGTCTACAAACGTAAAAAAAGGAAGATTTCGTACTAATTCTATTGAAATTTAAATAAACTTTTAAGATTTGTAATAAGGAGGCGCAAGTAGTTCTACGGAATCCTATGATGCGCGTGGCCCGACACGCACTTGACCGAAGTTTGGGCGAAATATTTGATTAAATATATTTGATCTTACCAAATATGAACTGAAACAGAAATTAACAGCATACCTAAACACTCTTTCTTATGATCGAACATTTTTGAAATTGATGTGATAATAGCTCATTTTACTTCTCACCTTCCGTTATGCTTCCTAGTACAAACTTTTAACACACATCACTACCATGCACAAATATACACTCATCCTACCTTTTCACACACCCTCTGCTCAGTGGCTGAAACCCGAATCCAAGACTCCGGTCGTAGGGCTGAGCAGACACACACATGCACAAACAGTTATATACACGTACATTTTAGTCTCTTTTATATAAATTCACACACAGTTATATACACGTACATTTTAGTCTCTTTTATATAAGTTTTGCAAACATCTGTCATTTTTTATACTAACTTTACACCTTATGCTGATGATGCGTCGAATATAATACCGTTCTTTTGTAGACCGGGAGGCCTGGAAACCTAAGATACAGATCTTTTGATCTAGTCTAAGCTCCAGTCTTTCCAGAAATAGTGCATTCTGTTGTATTGTATTATTTATCCAATGTTATTTTGAATACGAATGTAATTTGTGGACAGAAAAATTTTAGCTTATTTACAATCGGGCTACAATAATTCCAGCTCCGAAGTAAGTAATATTAATTATTTCATTTATCTAAAATATCGTATCGTATACCTTTTAACTCCAAACCGTATACCTTTTCAAGCAAACCGGCGTACTAAATGGTAAGCACAGACTGGCAACACTATTAGTTTGACAAATTTAGTCTGTGTGAAGTAGACCTATCGTAATTCGTACCTACGACGATTTCTAATTTGTGACATACGTCGGTTAAAATAAAGTTTCAGTTATTAAACTCTTCTTATCAAACCTTTCGTTAGTGTACAAAGTGAAAATGAAGTGTTTGTGTATTAATTGAGCATCGAAATCGGCATGAAATGTAAAGAACGAAGCCAATACCGAACGAATGAAAGTCGTGTCATCGAGACTTCTTTGTATGCAGGCTTTGGTGAGTGTAAAAGAAACATTGATGTGGTCCTTATCCTTATAACACCCCGTTGGATTCCAGCATGGTACTGGAAAATATGTATCACTATTTATCTCTGTAAATTACTGGTGTGCAATAAATAATTCTCTATATATCTATGTAATTATCATAGCCACTGTTTCTTTACTGTGGACATCAATCATCCAGCCCGTTCTCGTTCACTGCGAGGCATAGGTCCTCCGCCATCCTCATCCAGCCACTGCAAGCAATATGAATGTAGACAAAGGGTACTAGTACCATGATGTAGTAATTTTCGTGCTTATTTACGAAGCTAAATATCACAATCCTATGTGGTAACAGTTAATATTGATGTGATGTATATACATCACATCAATATTAACTGTTAGAACTTATATAAGTTCTAGGTGTGATCACTTCATTGGATAAACATTGGATAAAGAAATCCTTCTTTAAAATGTGTGTGTTATAGTCACAAATATAACTTCTTTCAGAGAACCGTCTTCATCTTCAGCATGGCAGGGGTCTCCACTGATTGGGTCATTGACTTCCACTCCCAATGGAAGGCTTACGCTTGTGGAGGCAAAGAGCCAAGATTCCTATGAAACAATCTGCATTTATAAACAAAATTTGTTTATATAAATACATGCTTACCTGTCCGGGATCCAGAAGTGAGTATTATGTTATGTTGAGGTCATGTATGTGTCTAAAGGCTGGTTCCTGAATTGAGAAATACACTCAGTAAATACTTTGCTGAGAAATTCTTAGAGACAGCACTACAGTTGAGTTTTAACTTAGCGAAATTGTCAATTCTATAAATACATAGCGAGCCCCAATGGGAATCGAACTGATGACCTCTGTTTTCATAGTTAGCCACTGGGACATCGACAATATATAGAAGCTATGTAGTTATTTATTAGGTATTTATGTAATTAGGTTATTTATTACTTATGTATTGTATATGTATGTATTTATATTTCTTTGATGGTTTATGTAGTTTATTCATTTACTTATTAGAATTTATTAATATAATTTATATATTTATTGGGTAGATATTTATCTTGATAGGATTTTGTTATCTGTGTGTGTAGTGTATGTTGTGCACATGCATAGACCTGTTTCACATCTCCACTTCGAATCCCCAAGGTTTGCTGGAAGAAATCTCTCACAGAGATAAGCTCGCCTTTGTACATGTATTTTCTTAAATTTATTATTTATGTTTTAAAGTATGATAATAATAATAGTTGTCAAACAATACCATACATAGCATTATTGCTATACTACACATATGTGTACCATAGCAATAATGCTACATAGATAATGTCATTAAATTCATGCCTTGTAATCAAATATTGTTAGAAGTCAGGAATCCAAGTTATTGATAATAATATAAAATTATTTTAAATAATAAAATATTTATTTACAACACTGAGAAAACATGTTATAAACACAATTTTAAGAAGAATCTGTTTTGGTTGTTATAATAAACTATGATTTGCACCTTAAGTCACATTTCTTTCTCCACAGCCTCTCCACAAGAACTTGCTACAGTGCCACACCCTCGAATAAGTCCCGGCGTCTGCGCTCAACACTCTGCACACAAGACGTTCTCGGCGTCAGCTTCCAAATTCTGAAAATTGAAGAATTCTAGTAGGGATTTGTTCAGAGGTTTCGAAACTGACAGTAGCTAGTCAGAGCAGGGTCACACTCATTTGCAGTTTTGGTGTTACTTTGAAATAAATCTTTTGATTTGATTGAAAGCCACTTCCTTTTTTTAATTTTGAACAATTTAGGTACTTATGTGAAATAATTTTGTATTGTTACTTCTATTTTTTTTATGTTTGAGTGAGGTTGTAACCAATAAAACTTGTTTTTTAAATATGTGCTTTTTACAATAATTATCAAACCTTACCTAAATCTGTGAATTACTCCACTTCTCAGTCCTCTCTCAAATGTAAGTGGAGGCCGAGTGTGTGGCTTTGCCATAGATTGGCATTATGAGTAGAGTACGGTGTCCTGGCATGCATACACATAATGTTCAAATCTAAAACAGGCAGTATACCATTACAGTCTATTTATTCTTACTTGTCCAAATTAGTAAACAAGATTCTAACCTTAAAATTGAGATTAGATGCCTAAACTAGACATTTTCTCGCAAATTCATGAACTATGTTTATAAAATTGGCAGTGTGTTATCTAAAAGAGTTTTCCAAGTTACTTAATTTTATGGAAATATGGCAGTTTTGGACTAAAAAGTTACCGTTTACGGGTAGAATCTTGTTTACTAAATTGGACAAGTAAGAATAAATAGACTGTACATGGATTGTGTTTTATATAGCTACATGGAAACTAGCCAATACTTAGGTACTTACAAATCCAACATGTGGGGAGTGGTACCCCTTTCTATTGAGAAACCGCTCTTCACGGAGTGCTGCACGAAGGATGCATGCCATGGCATCAATACAGCCCCGCAGTCCATCAATTTCGAATTGTCTAGAATAAAAAAACAATAGTTGAAATTGAATTCAAGTTATTTAGTAACTTTTCTACGTTTATGCTTGAGCTTGTATAACTTCGATTTGATGAGATGCACTTCTCTCTACTCCAGTAGGTAGGTGGCAATGACAATTTTTTTTAACAATACAATGATGTGTGGTACTGTGCCACTCAGGGCGGTGGTAGCGGAGCGGTGTAGAACGCCGGCCTCTCAATCGGGAGGTCGTGGGTTCAAACCCCGGCATGTACCAGTGACTTTGTTTTCTAAGTTATGTACATTTGTGAAATTATAGTAGCAATACCACTCGCCGACGGTGAAGGAAAACATCGTAAGGAAACTCTAGTGTCTGAAGTGTTAACGTACCTCAGCGCTTGAGTTGCTACGTACAATGGCCCAACTATGAGGCTAAGTGCGGAAATCTCAGGTCTAACTAACTAACTAACAGTGCCACAATGTTTCAGTGTCAAGTTACACATTTTTACTTATCTGTCCCGAAATTAGGTACATAATTACAAAATAGGTCTTTTGCATACCACAGAAATCTAGAAGTAAGTATTATGTTTTTATTCTAATACCTTGACACTGTGAAGGACACTTTGCTCTACTAGGGCCTGATATGAGCTTGTCACAAGAAAAGACGGCGATGAATGTCCGTAGAAGAAAGATTATACCTAACTTACTAAAAAGTAATCCAAGAGACGACCACCTCAAACTATTTATATTGAACTCGTGTAAGTAACATACCTTTATTATAGGGGATATCCCGACTTGCCTCTGCTCCTGGGGTATCAATGGGATTAATTCGTCCGCCAAATGCCTCAACCCATGTTTGGAAACACGGAAGGTTTTTGTGAACTCTGATTGTTGGAACGATTGCCGAAACGCGTGAAACCGACGTCTATTTCAGCGCTCTTGTACTCTGCGCTTCGCCCTGTTGACTATTTGTGATAATCGCTATCATAAACCGAGTGAAGAAGTATTAATTTTATTAAAAAAATACTTTTTAACCTTCTTCGTCACAACTGCCAGTGAGCAATCATACCGAAAAAGCTACTGTTGTTCAAAGATACTTATATTGCAGCTGTCAGGTAGCTGTCATGCAGTTATATAGCTCAATGAAACGTCAAATAAGGAGTAGCATACGGATTTGACAGCCAGACTGTTACCAAGGAACTGTAATTTTGTAAGAGCATACGAAAGTGGCTCCATGTAGCTCTACGGTACCTGTCATGTCGTTCATTGGTCGTTAAATGGAACATTTGTGCTTAGTGGAATACCGCTAGCGTAAAACCTTGTAATTGGACTACCGATGAACTCCTTGAGAACTGTAATGTTGTTGAGTAGAATCGGGGCCCAGGGTCGGAGGGCGTCCTACACTAAGTTTGCCGAGTCGCGGTCACCACTCAAGAACACGTTTACTCCAACGGTTGTCGGTACTTCGCGAGATATGGCCAGCCCACTGCCACCTCAGCTCGCTAATTCTCTGAGCTATGTCGATAACTTTGGAGGTTTCTGTCGGATGCATTCGTTACGAATCCGATCCTTCAGAGAAACTCCGAGCATAGTTCTCTCCATAGCTCGCTGACCGACTTTGAACCTTTTCGTGAAGGTTGAAGCCCTTTCGTGAGTGTCCATGTCTCGGCTCCGTAGGTCATCACAGGTAGGACGCACTGATTGAAAACTTTCGTTATCAAACATTGCGGTATGGATGACGAGAAGGCTCCTTGTACCATTTTATTCAATTTATTTATTCGGTTAAGTACACATGTAAGCTACCAGTTTTTCCCAAATGCCTCTAGTGTTAATATATTACTGTTTAGGTATAAACAAGTATCTATCGTCATTACTTACATTGAAAAATGTATAACTTTGTGAGTCATTTTTGTCGATGGCTATCCGAAACCCAGGTAACAACCTAGGCTGGAAGATAAGCTAGCCTTTGTACATGTTATTTCTTATGTAATGACCTGTTAAATGTTTCGTGCGCAATAAAGTAAAATAATAATAATAAACAATTTATTATTATAGCTCAAATTATTTACTGCACTAATTCCATATCTAAATGTACTAGGGCGTGCTTAAGAAGCATTCCTTTCCAGCAACTCTTTGGTGTAAACAATAAGAAAATAAAGGGATATTTTTTTTTATTTTTAAAGGGAATTCACGTGTGCAATGCGCCCCTTAAGGTCAGTATTCTAGATTAAAATAATGCAATCAATCAAGTACATTATATTTGCCCGTACCCGTACTAAGGACAATTTAAAAACCTATTTAGAGGCTAAAAATGTACGTAATACAGAGAATATTGTAGAGGTTCGAAATTTCACTGATGCCGGTGAGTCGCCCATTAGCTCAGTTGGAAAGAGCGCTGGCACGGATTGCCAGAGTTCGCGGGTTCGAATCCCGGCATGGGTGGAATTTTTAGCCTCTAAATAGGTTTTCAATTAAGTACAATCAAGGGTTTTCGCTGCTATTCACCGCGTTAAAATAAAATTTACTGGTCAGGTTATTCGGGCTGTGTTAAAATTTTCCACGTTAGCACGAAAGCGCAAAGCGTTTTTAGAACATGTTTCGTTACCTTCACGGCCTTTTATAACATTCAATTAACAATAACTCTCACCCTTTTACGGTCTAATCTTTGTTAATTTCGTTGCGAGAACAAACGCAGACCTGTAACCGTATCAAATGAACAAAAATGTACTTTACTCTGGAGATACTAAATAAATATACTATATGACTGTACTCTAGAGTCCAAAATGAGATAAGACCGCCAATAGTATAACATTACTTAAATTTAAGAAATCATAATTGTATCCTTTTTTTCTGGTTGTGCAATAACCGCTGTGTGGTGTCGGCCTAGAGAATAGCACCAACCTAAATTCTTCCTGCGGGTGTCGTAAAAGGCGACTAAGGGACACAAACCGGGGGTTGGGCAGCAGCGCCCCCTGCAGTACAATTTCACGGAACTGCGATCCCCAACCCGCATGCCCAGCGTGGGGATTATGGGCGTTACCCCCCAATGATGGCACAACCTTGCGTTATGGCGCTTATTAGGGGAGGGCTATGTCCAGCAGTGGACTAATATAGCCTGAAGAAGAAGAAGGAGAAGTGCAATAAAGTGTTCTCTATCTATATATCTATCTAAAATCAAAATCAAAATATTTTTATTCAAAATAACAGTGTTATTACATTACAAGTAAAACTAGGTGTCCATTTCAAAATATAGATAATTTTGAAGAAAAAACGGACAAAACAATTCCTACCTTAATTATTTTCATATTTGTTTCTTAACATATTATTCTAAAACTTAAAACTTATGCATTAACTGGTTTAAGTTCTAGATATCATTGTCATCTAAATAATCTTCAATTTAACTATACTATAGTATAAACAGGCGCGGTCAGATGCTGGATGGGTGGCCACCCATGACTAACGTGACTAACGCTATATAGCATTTTTTCCAAGCGCTTTCATGCTTCGCAAGGCACGTTAAACCGTTGGTGCCGGCTGTCATGTAATGGCAGTCGTTAAACCATGTCAGAGGCCTTTCTGACAGTGGGGCTTGCCATTGTCTTACAATTCTCCACCAACCCGCACTTGGCCCCCGTGGTGGAGCATGGCCTAACCTTCCTGCGATGCAGGAACAGACTCGTGGTTAGGACAAAGACCAGTGATTGTGCTGTATGGAATTTATTTATTTACAGCAACCTTTCTGTCACAAAGTGTGCTTAAGACAGTTTTTGAACTGCGTTTCTGGTGTTTCTTATTATGTCCCCGTAAAGGATGTATTAACTTTTGCCAGTCTAAATCTTGGGAATAAACGATGATGTTTTTTTTATTAATTTTAATTTGGAGAAGGACCTATTCTACAGTTTTTAAGTTGTACTGATATTTTTCCAGACGAACAATATTATGTACGTATATTTTCATAGATATAATGACTAGCAACTGTTACGATGTTAGTTTCTTTAACGATATCTCATAACGAATCCCTACTGCCAAGCCTATAAATGAATGTGATCGCTTTTTTAGCAAGTTGAAGATGGTCTTAATGTCTGCTGCCCGACCACACAGTGCAGTAAATAACTAAAATTAACAAGCCTATCAATTGCGACGTTAATTATTTCCCGCAGTCGATGAAAAGTCACATATTCTGTGCCTATTGCACTTAATATATATTATGTTTCACTAACAATGACGCCAGCGGACGTCGTAGACCGCCCTTGCATGAAGCTGGATTACTAAGTTAATAGTTATTCAAGTGTGCTAGTACTTGACGTAATAATCTTCTCGAATAATTCAATAGTTACTAACAGCAATTCCCTCGTAATTGCTTTTTCTTGTTTTTGTCAACCAATCTACTTTGAATTTAAATTAATATACCCTAAGGAATCAGGCGTGGAAATAATAAAAAACAAATGCACTTTACAGAAATTTATTTCAATGTTAAGTTTCTGAGCCACCTTCGGGTTCAAGCTGCAGTGGAGAAGAAGGCAGCCAAGAAACTGCCCTCTAACCATCTTATCTCAAATAGTCACTCTAGTTACAAGGAATACTAATCAAAATTAACGGAAATATTACCTCACCAGACTGGCGACAAACCACGACGAACCTCTCCATTATCCTAATCGAAGCAAACCGAGACAGCAAAAAAGAGCAGAGCGCGTGCGGCGCACCATTTATAATATTATAGGAACGGAGACGTCATTAGATTGTTGCCAGTCTTTACGATTAAAATATTCCTAACAATGCATATAATTGTATTGATTTGTATCTTTTCAAATATCATTTAATATCTTCATTAATGTTATGTATTTCACTCGCATCGCATACTAAGATCTTACTTAGCGGTGAAGAATGCTAAGGAATTAACAAAATGTATTAAGCTAAGTCATTTACTGTATAGGTATTCTTTTTAATGCACTAACCCGTGCTAAGGACAATTTCAAAACTTATTTAGAGGCTAAAAGTTCCACCCATGCGCGGACTCGAACCCGCGACCTCTGGCTAACCGTGCCAGTGGTCTCCCAACCGAGCTAATGGCGACTACCGACATGAGTGAAATTTCGAACCTCTTTACAATACTCTCTGTATTACGTACAGGCGGCAACATCTGGCTGAAGTAATTTGCATCACGTGCAGCCCCGAGTACCTTACTTTGCAGTTAGGTTTTACATCGGAATGATATCGCTGTACCCACATGATTGTATTGTTTTTAATGCACTAAACCGTGCTAAGGACAATTTTAAAAACCTATTTAGTCAATTAATAATTGTCTTACTATTTCTATAGTAAGAAAATTATTAATGAAAAAAGAAAATTATAAATGGCAGTCGTAAAGCCATGTCAGAGTCCTTATGAGCGGCTTGCTAACTTCTGACAGTAAGGCCCGCCACTGTCATACAATCCACCACCAGACCGGACTTGGCCCCCGTGGTGGAGTATGGCCTAACCTTCCTGCGATGCAGGAAGAGACCCATGCCCCAGCAGTGGGGACATACAAGGGTTGATAACGAAAAGTCAAAGTTTTGTCAAAAGAGAAATTTCGATGTTGGTTCCTGGAATTTCGAAATTTACATCGTACGCAAAATTCCCGTGATTCATTCACAGTCAGTCACTTCCTGGATAGTCCCGTGCCATTCCAGCATGTTCCCTTTAGTTACAAGCGAGATAGCAGTTAAACGGGCAAATAAACAGCGATCATGAGCCTTTTATTGCACTACATTACGTCGAGCACCGAGCCTCCTGGCACCGAAAACGGATAGTTTATGTCGGCAGACACTATCGCGTCGGAGATTTAATACCGAGAAAAATGCTGGCCAGTTTTTTACTCGGATTCCCAGGTTGATTCTGGCTGAATCTAGATAAAACTAGTTTTTTTTTTTAAAGAATATGACACTTAAGTATCTGACCAAAAGCTATACTGTACAATCATGATTTTAATCTTTATGATGTTTTTAAACGCATTTTTTCGTCAAATATTAGCAGAAGTGAAACTAGAAAAATAGTCTTTCAAAGCAGGGTTAAGCCTAGCTTTTTAACTAACCTAGGATTTTTAATTCAAACGAAAGATATACCTAAAATAGTTTTTTAGCAGTAGTTATATAGCTCGCCTCGCGTTTTGAGATCTAAAACTGATTTCACCTACAAAAAAATCGCACTATGTGACCTTGGGAGTTCGTTAATCTAACCGTCTAAGGCGGAGCCATCTTTAAAGACTTTGGCCGATTGTACATTCGTCAATAATTGTACATACAACCAAGGTTAGGTTAGGTAACTTAACGATATGACATCAACGTTGTGTTGATACTAATTCAACTACAAGTTACAGTTACCACCCAAGATGAAATCGAATGCATCGTTGGCCTAGCGGTATCAGGTCTGGTTACCATGCCGAAAGTCGAGGGTTTGATTCCCATATGCGTCGCCGTACATCTGTATAAATGGTCTCTGTCTGGATGTATTCCTTGGTTGTGATATCGTTGCCTAGTTACCATAGCACAGAGTATCCTATTTTGTCACCAGGACAAGTGATTGTGTTTTGAGGAACTTAGTATTAGTACCTTTCATTAGTATCACAGGTCCGAAGCCTTGACTTGGGTCTCAACCACTGGTGCCAACAAAGCCCGTGTTATTCCAGCCTAAGTGGTGATTAATTAACAATAACCGACACTTAATAGTGGAGGCCGCTGCACTATTTGCTATTTACAATGCAGTCAGCGGCCCCAGTGTGCGTCCACAAATCATTTTGTTCGAATTTGTGTCGCTGGCCGTAATATTCGGATATAAATTTGACGCTGTTGTAGGTGTGAAATCGGAGGTGTACTGTGAAGCGGGGTGATTAGAATCTGGAGTGTGAATTGAAACAGAAAGTGAAAAGGTATTGTAACGTGTCACCGGTTTCCTACTGAACTAACACCTATAGCGAGGTCTATTTACATATATGTCGATAAGATTCTGAGAATTCGCTGAACAAAACTTACAGCTATATAGTGGTGGGAAAAACCTTTTAAAACTTGTTTTAATTTATTTACTGGCGAACTTCATACCGCCGTTACCATGGCAATGGCAATTTCTTCATTTTTTTTAATTTTATTTTGAGTTCAAAATAGGTTACGTTAACAATAAAATATTATCCCACCGGTGTTTTTTCCCGTAATTCTTTACCGGGATATCAATAATCATATGTGAGACATAAGCTATTTAAGATCTTTACCTATCTATACCAAGTTTCATGTAACTCCGTTCAGCCGTTATTGCGTGATTGAGTAACAAACATGAAAACATCTTCATATTTATAATATTAGTAGGGTTAAGACTTTTATTGCACTTAACGCCGCTAATTACTAGACTTCTACAACAACAGGTGGACAGTCCCCGTATTTCCCCATTAATCGCTATTTTTGCGGTGATGGCTGAGCACTGCGTTATGCTCGTGAACGAGTGCTGTTCGTGTGTCTGGCCGCAGCACTTATGTTTTTCCCCTATTATTGTGAGACATTTGACTAATGCTTTAGCATTTAGGGTTGTTAATGGCAATCATGAAATCTTATTAGGTTTACATAATGGCAACTGATGAATTTGGTTTTAAGAATATTTGAGAAAAGATGGTCAGAGTGGAGTTTCTTTCCGCTGCCTTTTTCTCCACTACAATACGGCCCGAAGGCGGCGGCTTACATTTTACATTGTACATTGACATTCAGCAAACAGAATGTAAATTCTTTACGTTGAAATAAAATGATTTGAATTTGAATTACTTTAACGGGGTGCGGGGCGCCCTAGCCTATAAATACGGAGCGTTTTTGTGGCGACGGTCACTTGCAGTTGTGAGCCTGAGGATGCCTCGTGTTAGAGGCGGAACGCGTCGCGTGTTTTCTCACACAAGTATTGGTGTCGGTGGCGGTGTGTTCGTGTTTTGCTTCTGGCTGAAAAAGTGGGAGGGAGGGCGGTGCATTAACTAACCGCATGGCCCTTGTGGGATTTTTGGCAAAGTAATTTTCACATGTTTAAGCTTTAATGGAGTTCCGCAACGTAACGCCTGATTTCATACAATACTAGACTTCTGAAAACCGCTTTTTAAGGAATACCACTTGCTTACATACCTTACCTTGCATGCATATCTTTGAGGCTGCTTGTTTTGTAATGAAACATAAATAAGTTTTTATGTTTCACAACAAAGAACAGGCATTAAGTTTTAAAACGCGATATGAAGATAAACTGATGTTCCCAGCATCTAAAATGGCACAAAAGAAATTGCGGCTCTATACTTGCAAAACTTTATAACAAAATGCCTGTGTAATTTCTAAAATTAAGATGAACGATGTTCAAGGGAGATCTGTGTAAATAACCATTTACACAGATCTCCCTTGAACATCGTTCAGTAAAATTCTGAAAGATAAGAAGTAAATTCACCTTCTAGCTATTTTTATTTACACAGTTCAATTCAATGCAACTGACAAAAATATTATAGTATGGTAGATGGTCTACGTGTAGAAGCGCTCGTGGCCTAGTCAAACCGAGTGATTGGAATGAATACTTGAGTTAAGCAACAACAGGCGCGGTGAAGTGCAGGATGGGTGACTATCTCGTAACTAGCGCTAGTGGCATTTTTCCGACCGCTTCCGTGCTTCGCAAGGCACGTTAAACCGTTGATGCCGGCTGTCATGTAATGACAGTCGTTAAGCCACGTCAGAGGCCTTATGGATGGCTTGACAACTTCTGACAGTAAGACCTGCCACTGTCTTACAATCCTATACCAACCCGGACTTGGCCCCCGTGGTGGAGTATGGCCTAACCCATCTGCGATGCAAGAGGAAACCCGTGCCTAGGGTTGCCAGATTGTATCCAAAAGGAGGGCATGTCCTCCTTTTCCATGTTTTGTCCTCCCGCCCTCCTTTACCTACTGTAAGTCCTCCTTTTTTAAAAAGTTCAAAATTTTGTGTCCTGCGACGTGCGTGTGGGCATGCGTGGTCAAAAGTCTAATAGTGAGTTAAATCTTTAATTCTTCCTCAATACAACTTTGAAAACATGACTTGTGAAGATTTTCATAATTATTTGTTGATAAATCAAGAACGTCTTGCAAAATTGGCAGCGCAGCTAAATTTAAAATTATAAAAAAATCGTTTCATTTGTGAATGTCCTCCTCTTCTACAGAAAACCTCATTTTTGGATCCATAATTTATCAAATTATCATCTGGCAACCCTACCTGTGCCCCAGCAGTGGGAACACGCAAGGGTTGACATCAAGATGCTCAAAAGGTTACCGGAACTGATTTCGGAGAACTTTACATAAATTGATGATGTACCTACGTATTCCAGATAACGTGGTCTTTGTATGAATTGAGAATATAATATGTCTGGCCCCTTACCTGTTCGGCAAAACTTTTAAATACTTACAAAACATCCTACAAACCTAACTGTAACTCATTCCAATGCAGTACTCATTATAACAGTGAATAGAGTTTGCAGTTGAATGTGCAAGCAGTAATTTCAGGAACCGCCACATATTATTTACACTTCCACCCCTCAAATATTTTATTAACTGTTCTGGGAACATTCTCATAACGGGGAAACTTGTTGGCCACTTTGATAAACGGTCTAACATTACACGTAATCCCATGAAATAGAAAGCGTATTTGCGCGGCTCTGGCTGCCCGCGAGATGTTTAGGGAAGAGGGCGCTATGTACAAATTTCTAATATTTAGATATATTTATTTTTCTTAAACATGCGCGGAAATATAATCATTACTTTTGAATAAAGAACACGCGAAGTATCATATTTACGTAGACTGAAAAACCAACTTCCCGGCGCATTCTTTGAATTTGGAAGAAAGAGCGCACCGGCAATGTTGTATGAAACGGTGTGCTGTTTGAATTTAGAACTCTTTCATTTATCGTACACATTGCGTTCTCGTGGATGTATAGCCACGAGAACGTAAACGCATCTTACCTTTCGACACAAACTGTAAAATAAAATAAAAATTGGCGGTAAAGCAGAGTTCGTTGTTATTTGCTTAGTAATAAATTAACTTTGTAAAACGCCCTTTTTCATTTCCTTGCATTTTTTTAAGAAAAGCACTATACATGCCTCGGCTGAAATGGCAATTGCCTGTCTCGTGTCATTGAAGTCCTCGCCTGCGGCTCGGCCTTCAAACTCATCCTCGACTTGCAATTGCCTATTTCGCCGCCTTTGCAATAATGTACTATTTATTTACTAACGACACAAGAGTAAGGCAGCAATAAATATACTAGATTTTTTAAAATGTCTAGTTAACTCGTCAATTATATTTGGATCAGATGTGGTATGACCACTGTTAGGGCGTCGCAGTAAGATTAGGCCCACCACTCGGGCCAAGTGCGGGTAGGTGGAGGATTGTACGACAGTGGCGGGCCCCACTGTTAGAAGGCACCAAGCCGCCCATAAAGCTGACATGGCTTAACGACATGATAGCCGGCACCAATGGCTTAACGTGCCTTGCGAACCATGGATGCGCTCGGAAAAAAATCCACTAGCAGTAGTCACAGGATGGTCACCCATCCAGCAACTAACCGCACCTGTTGTTGCTTAACCCAAATGATTGATTCCCTTAGTCACTCGGATCCACTAGGCCCCGAGCGCTTGCGAGGACTAAATGTATGTTTTTATTATTCCGCAGCGCTAATATGGATTATTTATTTTTTGGACCACGGATCACAGGTATTCACTCTGTCAATCAGTTGATAAAGAAATGTCGTACCTGCCTTGTTTTTTTGCCTTCGTCGACGTCGAGAACGCATTTGACATGGTCAAACACTGGGCAAGTGTTGTATTCTCTCCATCACTGTAATACTAACAAAAAGTATGCGGATATCCCTTGAGCGCTTTCAAAAGCGCTTGACAGTCTGACTAGCCCAGTAAATAGCAAAAGGGGCACAAGGGTCAACGCCAAGGTTAAATCATCTCGCCAAAGCGCTTTACTTTTTTCTATCCTGAAATTATAGTAAGTGTAAATTTTGAGCTTTTTGTTCAACTTAGAAATGATTTTTTTTTTACTTCATGTGTTCTTTACTTACAGGTATGCGAGAACAAGAACTAAACGGAGGAACGCTACCAAGTAGGAGTATAGTGTGCATCGATATATAGTAGACACCACATAATTGAGACGCCTCAATTCTTTGATATGATACATTTTGTTTTTGCGAGAAATAAGAAATAACATTACTCGTGCCAAAAAGTAATTTCCGAACTTTTTTTGTAGATAACGTCTTCTTCCTTAGGACGGTAATATTGTTTATGTCAAGCGGAGAACAAGGGGGCCAGGAAAAAGATTTCCTTTTCTTCGGTTATCATCTCGCACAGCCGGCAAAGGCTTATGGAATAATCCAATCGTCCGTTGAGGGCACAGTACAAACATACTCTGTTTGCGAAGCTTGAACTACGCACCGGCGACGTTAGAGGAATATTCTGGAGGTCCTAATTTCAACATGTTCTATAAAATTTAAGGAGAAAATATCTAAAAATATATTTTTAAAATTAATTCGCGTCACATCTGATGGTCTCGTAATAAATTCAATAAATACGATTTAACATAGACGGAATTCTTATGGCTAGCCGTCACTAAAGCAAAGTACCTTAAATATTGTAAATAGGATATTGCTTTATCGTGACTAAGCTGAATAAAATAATATTTTAAAGGTAAATAATAAACTGCATTATTTTTTGATTTAACCGCCCATGTCAAGTAATACAATTTTTTTTTTAAACTATATTTTAGTTTAAAAATGAAATAACCAAAATATTTGTCTACAATATTTAATGTGTGTTCACTTCATGTCTCATAGGGGCAGTATGAATTAAGAATTTCTCTGAGTAAATAGTTAACTGTAGTAAATTACTCAGAATAAGCGTAACAGAAAGTTACTTATATTAACTTACACACGTAACAGTTACTTACAGTAACCAGCCCATAGTCGATGCCCTATAAGGATCCCCGTAAAAATGCAGGGGTTACTCTTATCGCGACTCTATGAATTTTACAAAAACCTAAATATTGATTCCTTTTACAATTTCAACAACAATTTATGCATAGATCAAAACTCGGTGTCAAGCAATTCATTCAAAACTTGATTTATGTGAAAGACGTTTATTTTTTGAAGACTACATGTTTTATTCCCGGAGGATGCTGTAGTGTATTTAAGTAAACAGTCGTATTTATATTGTTCTGTCCGAATTTCCGTCTAGTTTGTCATTCGTGATTATGTAATATTTAAGTCATTTGGTTGTACGTTATTCTGGTAATCCGTGAAAGAGCTTTTGGGATGCAAACACGTGTACACAATAAACGTGAAACATTTTAAACAAACTGAAAAGGCAAACTACGATGTGGCTCCGAAAGCCAACAAACGGCCTTCGAAAGGAATCCAGCAGGCGAACTAGGGATGCGAAAATATATATCGATAATTATTCTAAACAGTATAAGTGGATTAAGTTAGAAGCAGTTGGTAGATATTTTCAAATTAAAACTATATTTTCCTTTTTTTTATTTAAACGCTCGTTAAATTTTGGAGGTTCTTAGACAGCTTTATGTGTTCATGTAATTTAATTGGCTCTCTAATTTAGATGGCTATCAGATCTTATGACTATTTTGTATTTTGTTCATATGCCTTAGTTAACCTAACAATTATTTCCTATCTAATAATATTGAAATTTAAAATTTTACTGAATTGTTGATTGAGAATTTAAGGTATTGCTAATCTAATTAAATTTTGGTTTAAAAAATCAGCAAACTAATGCATTTACTAATATTATTCTGAATTGTCATAAATACTAAAATAATTATTTATTTAGTAAGTTATTTAATTAGAACTTCGATGAGCTAATTTAACTTTTACTGACACAATTTTGAATGTTGTATAGTCATGTAAAGATGTTTTACGCTGAATTTTACATTAGAATAAGTATTTTTTAAAATAAATATAAAAATACTGTTGAAGTAGCTAATAACAAATTATAGATTTCTAAAAAAGACATCAGTTATGAAATATTTATATCATATGGACAGTAATTATAAATAATTTTATGAAAAATATTTTTAGTTAAGATTTTTGTACCTTATCGATAAATATTGACCAAGCCTAGGGCAAGCAACAAACGATACGTACACGAGGAAATACAGATTCAAACGAAATCCAACAATACCATCGTCAAATAAACTACAAAAGCCTGTTAGGGTGACTGTGCATGTGCAATATTGTAATTTTTATTTATTTATTCTATTTCATTTAATTTAGCTATACTTTCAATTCTATATTTTTAATCGCGGTATATAATTAATTTATTCAGAGATCACAAATATACTTCAATGTAACATCAATAATACCGTTGTATCAAAATATAGTATCAAATATATTGCGTTCTACAATATAAATAGAGATACTATATTTTTCTAAAATATTAATATACATAATATATTGCCGAATTAAAATCACGGTACAAAACTATTGGCCGGCTTCTGAATTGAGAATTTTACAAAGTAAATACTTAAGTAGCGTTCTGTCATGCTCTATGCTGAGATATTCGAGGAGACAGCACTACATTTAAGTATTTACTTAGCGAAATTCTTAATTAGAGACTAGCCTTATGTCTTGATTTTAATTAACGCGAACTACTTACTCACAACTGATTCAGTAGACTTTCTAAATTTTTCAATCATGCTTCGGGCATCCGACGAAAAGTTCGCGCGTGGCTCAAACGCTTAGTGAACATTTACCCTAATAGAACTGGCGAGCAAGAATACCACGTAAACACAGTGAAAAATGGACGCCATTGCGCGTAGGTGGGTACAGTCCAGAACACATCAACTTTTGCATAAGTGGACTCAGTTCGGATACGCTACGGCTGACCTTACGAGTAAACGTACATGTGCTGTCGACTGTATATTTGGGAATACTAAGGTGCATATTTTTTGGTTCAAATCTCGCACCTATTTCACAACAAGAGCTACCCTAGGACACCTAAAGTGTCACTACGAACGAACAAACTAGTATTTATATTTCCAGATAAACGGTCAGTTAAACTGGCCAAAAATGCGCTGTTACGGTCTTGTTAAGCCAGTTATTCACGGTCTTAGTACGCTGAGACCGAGTGCCCCATCCGAGTAAACTAATGCTTATGATTGGACGGTTTTTCGTGACAGCACCAAAATGGCGCACTCGGTCCGAGTTCACTAAGACCGTGAAAACGCAGCTTAAGTAATATTCTCTATGCTTGCTACTGGCTGTGAGCGATGCGTGAATGTAAAGACACCTGTTTGAGTAAGGTTTGGTGAATCTAATTTAAATAGCAATTGTTACTACTAAATGTTTCACCCATGTCTAAGCTAACAATAAATATTGTAGATTCTTGTATGACTTTAGAGCAAAATTACTAAATTTGTGGTCAAACTGCATAATACATTGCATTAATACAACTGCATAATAGAGTGCATAATATCTTAGGTATTTATTAACTTGGCACCATCTAATGATGGTAACTTATGCCTGTGTATAAGTTACCATGTACCATGCGAAAGGTTCCGGCATCGAACTGAAATAAGCAATGTATGTGTCTGTATGTAAATGTTATGTTGTTATGTTATGGTGCCAAGGTTGGGTATTTTGACTCACAAGTCACAACCCGTAAAAGTAATGGTGTTTTATTAGAACAGTAACTTGTGTATTTTCAAACACCGAATACCAATGAAACTTTTTCACTATGCTGAGAAAACATAAATATAGGTTTGACCGTTTTAAGAATTACAAATAAAAGTTTTTTAGAAAATTCTATGAGAAAGCCCATGAGTCTCTGTTTACTGTTTACTGCACGATTAAACCATGGTTTAGTAACCAAAGTTTAATTGACGACCTCTGTGGCGTAGCGGTAGCGCGTCTGCCTACCATGCAAGAGGTCCCGGGTTCGAATCCCGGCTGGGAACAAAAAAACCCAGGTCTTGGATGTTTACATGTTTGTGAGGTCGTTGTTTCTGGTTCCCACGACACAGGGTATCCTAGTGTGGGGCCAGAAGCAATGTATGTGCTTGTATGTAAATTTTATGTTATGTTAATTGCAATTCAGCATGTCGTTTGTAAGTTAATACCAAACTACGTTTAAATACAATACGTTTACGGTGTAAAATAAAGAATATTCTTTCTCATCTTACGTTTGTGTCTGTATCGTATAGAGTTATATAATGGCATCGATTGTAATCATAGATCAATTATGTGAATATCTCTAGAGGGCACTGACACCTGTATCACAGATTTTACCCACCGGCTTCAAAGTCCACTCAAACCATGTAATTTTAATTAAAACTGTTTTTATACGGATTTATGCTCGTTTATTACATTTTTACAATTTTCCAACGTTCCGGCACTTTTTCAGGTGCCGTGGTCCCGGATGACTGAGGTGACAGGTGTCTTTTAGAAATCATTAACGGTTAGTTTACTACCCTCGGCAAAAATTACAAAATTTAATTATGAAGTTACGTTCCAAAATAGACAAACCAATTATTTTTTATATAAAGTCAACAATATTGATTATTAGTAATTGAAGTTAAAATTAAATTTATAAACTAATTACTTTATATGAACTTAAAGATACCGATTATTAATTGAAATTAAATTTATTTTTATTATTTATTCTACAGTCACACTTTTAGCAAGGGGGTCTCATGCACTTAAGCACTGGTTCCCATGCTACCGGTATGTTCCAACCACGATCTTTATTAAAATTTGGATGCCGGCGGATCTCTATTGCCTCACGTATCATTCTAGGGAAGAAACGGTCTTCTTGGGCTAGAACTTTAATTTTATCGAAATGTATAAAGTGGTTGGTACCGCTAAGTGTATGCTCGCTGACTGCAGATCTACCAGAGCGCTTATGTTTCACATCAGCGATATGTTCCTTCACCCGCTCAGCTACGAGTATGGTACGCTTCGTTTGACCAATGTACGAGGAACCACATTCACAGTCAAGCTTGTATACTCCTGCCTCTTGTAAGGGAATCCTGTGCTTGACACTTCGCATGAATTGGTGTATCTTTCTTGGCGGCTGGTAGATGGTTCTGATGTTATTTTGCTATATTAAAATGTATGAACTATATATAATCTTTATTGCAAACCATCTATTGGAAATATTATTACATGACATTGTTACAAAGGCGAACTTATTTCTAAGAGAGATCTCTTCCAGCCTACCTTAGCAGTGGGTGTTTAAAATGAGATAACGGAAAGAAGGGAGAAATATTTATAGCTACATAAATTATTTATTGAATAATTAAGACAAATTATGTTATACTATAATTTCTGTTATGATAACAATAATTGAATGTTACTCTTAATTAATGCCTTAATAATATCAATAAAACAATTTCAAATACTACAATTTTAATGTCATCATTATCAGTTGCTACCCACTACTCGACTGCCTTGACCAAACCATATCTCACTTTACGCCCGACTCAACGATATCATCCGACCACTGGGTTGCTGGTCTGCCCACTGACTATCGTCTTCCCACCTAGCGATGTATCCCGCCTATTTCCACTTCAACCTCGAGACTCTTTTGCCAATATCGTTTATCTTTGTCCGATGGATGACGACATTGAAGAGGAATAATAGTAATGTTATAAAAATATGAAGTTTGTGAAGGTAAGAAAAGAAAACAGTCTTAAGCAAAGATTGGCGCTTAAGTGCGCTTCAATAATACGGACCTAAGACATTTATTGCGTTGCAATCAAGCGTAAGCGCTTCCGTGCTTCGTTAGGCACGTTAAGCCGTTGGTGCTGGCTGTCATGTAATGACAGTCGCTAAGCAATGTCAGATTGATAACTTCTGACAGTAAGCCACGCCACTGTCTTACAATCCTCCACCAACCCGGACTTGGCCCCCGTGGTGGAGTATAGCTTAACCTACCTGCGATGCAGGAAGAGACCCGTGCCACAGCAGTGAGGACATACAAGGTTGATATCGATGCAATGGTAATAAGAATAGTACAAACGGACTCTGTGGAGGCACGGAGTTTGCCGGGACAGTTTGTTGTTATATAGATAGATAGAAATACCAAACACTATTTCACAGCCAGAAAGCTATAGAACTAACTGTGAATTTTGTTATATGACCAGGACAAATTATATGCCCGACTGCCACACTACAAGCACCTGCCATGCTAAAAGCTAATCCGTGTTCAAATGCCAATACTGCGCGCGTGATTCCCCGTAACTCCCCCGAAGTAATGAATAAAATTCAGTAGTTAGTATTTTGGAGTGCCCGAGCAAGTTCACGAGCTTATCATGATTTATTCATATACGCGTGAAACTTGATGAATTTTACTCTGAAGGAATTTTTAGTTCGCTCCGGCCTTAAGGATCGTTCACACTACTCTATCTGAAATAAGGATTCCCAGCCCAATGTATGTAGAGATATTTAACGTGGTAACATAATGTAAAGAAAATAAAATATCTGCCAAGCGCGAGTCGCACTTGTCCGTACAACAATTTTACTTTTATTCGGTTCGGGATCCTTCCCAGCGGTGTCTGACTCGCACTTGACTAATTTTAATTATTTATTTTTATATCCTTGAGAATAAACTATCAGCAAACTAAGTTTAGCGCTTGTTTGTATTACTTAGTGTTTTTAACATCGAGCAAAAATCTTTTTGTGTTATTTTTCCCCCTTAACGCTTTTTATAATTTATATAGCTCAATCTTTCAGTAGAACACATATTTAAACCAAGTAAGTAAATCTGGATTAAAGTTAATAATATGTTGTGCTGAAACATATTAATAAACGTGTGCAAATAAATACATAGTGAATATCACAGTTTATAGATAATTTTCAAAATAGTTCAGTAAACAATCAAAAATAAATTAAGATATTTGATATTTTGTACTAAGTCTACGAGCGTTGATCATCCACAGGGGTACAAATTTAAAATAATAGATGTTTAAAGAGAGTTGATACAATTTTGCTGTTTAATTGAACTTGCATTATTAAATTAATTTTAATTGTATTACATTTTGTGAAAATTCCTACTTTCTTAATACAGTTATAGAGGTGCAACCTTCACAGATTAGATAAAGATATGCTACGTGCATATAATAGAGGTATAATAGGGTCCTGTTGACTCCCTACTGAACCTCAGAAATAGTTGAAAATTAATGTACATATAAATTATTAAAAACAATGCATTTATTAAGCATGTTTGAAAATACCCTAAAACAGTTGAAAGTTAAGGTACATTAGAATTACCATGAGTTAACAATAACTCGGCAAAGTTACTCTAAAATACAAATTTATATTAATCATGTTGACAAACTTCAGGTCTCAAAGCCACACTCTTTATTCACAACGACGCCCAATGTGCCCTCCACTTCTATACAGGGCATGTCTTAACGAATCGATCACAAATAATAATAACTGGAAAGACTCTCGCAATACCCGCGATCTGCACGGTGCTCAAGGATCGATGTAAAGGCGTTATAGCTGATTTACATAGTTCCAGTGGCTGCGTCCAGTAGCACTTTATAGTGCAAAATTGGCACTGGATTATTGTGAACGCATTTCGAGTTATAGAGCTTTCTTTTTATTTTTATTAGATCAAGAAAAATATGTTTTATATTACGACTTTTTGTGACTGCAGTTATTTCTAGGCTTAGTCTGTAGCCTCACTTGAACTCAGCAAATAAATGAAAGAAAGAAAGACATTTATTGGAACAAATTAACACATCACAGGAAAGAAAAGGCATACCACTCATAGATGCATACATAGAAAACAAGAATAATGTGAAAAACCAATTTAGAGGCGAAAAGCCAGCGCTCTACCAATTGCGCTGGCACAGATAGCCATAGGTAGCGGGTTCAAATCCCGGCATGGGTGAAATTTTTAGCCTCTAAATAGGTTTTTAAATTTGTCCTTAGCACAAGTTAGTGCATTAAAACTAAAAATAGTATAAGAATAATGTGGCTTGTTCTTGTTTTATGTGGCCTAAACGCTGCCACTTATGGTTGACTCGTGTTGTTCCGCCGTTGAACGCGGGCTGACTCGGGCACTTCCGTCCTCAGAGTCGTCATTCAGAACGATTGTTCTGATTCACGACGCTGATTTACTTTAATTCGTGAGTTAAAAACTGCATCCACGTAATGAAATTTTTTATATAGCTTTCAGTGGCACCCTCACTCAGATTAGATGGGTATAGGGACCACTCGGACGCTGCAGTGCCTGGGTCATTGTTTTAGATGGAGTAGTCTTGAGCTAATTAGGCGGACTAAATTGAGCCCGTTCGAGCAACTGGACCAACGTAAACTAGCCATAGGCGCGGGTACGTCTAACGATGATGGATGGGGTGCATTAGCATCGCTGCCCCCAATATATCTCGCGCACCGATAGCAGATCTATTTGCACGATAGCGCTGGGTGGGAAGCCCTTTAACATTTAATTTGCATAGTCGCCTTAAGTGAGTGAAAGGTTGAAGGATGAGTGTGTGTGAGAAGTGTGTCCTGTGGGTATTTGTTATTTATCGTCGAAGTTGTTTTTTCACAGGTGCGAAGAGCAAGGGCCAGTGTAAGGCCGCGTCACCTGTAAACGTACAAAACAATTTATTGTTACAATAAATAAATCAGTATCTTTGCACGGAAATTTTGTGTATTGGTTCTTTTAAAACATATATGTATATTTATACATTTTACACACAATATCTTTTTTCTTGTATTAACTGGTCTCTTTTTGCATCGCAGGAAGGTTAGGCCATACTCCACCATGGCGGCCAAGTCCACGTAGGTGGAGGATTGTAAGACAGTGGCGGGCCCTACTGTCAGAAGCTATCAAGCCGCCCATAATGCCTTAACGTCCACCAAGGGCTTAACGTGCCTTGCGAAGCACGGAAGCGCGCCCAAAAAATACCACTAGCGGTAGTCACGGGATTGTCACCCCTCCAGCACCTGACCGCGGCTATTGTTGCTTAACCTTAGTGATTGATTCCAATCACTAGGTTCCACTAGGCCACGAGTGCTTCACAATATAATATAAGATAAGATAAGAATATTCTTTACTGTACACGCCAGAAAATAATTACAGAGACAACAGTTACAAAAGAAGAGGTACAATTGGCGGCCTTATTGCTGATAGCAATTTCTTCCAGGCAACCGTATATCGGAGAGATTGCAGAAGGAGAAATTGAGACGAAATTGAATTGAATTGAAATTGATTTATTACATATTGAATAGATAGTTTGAAATTTGATTCCTTTCAACATTTGTAAAACAGTGCAACATCATGCTTATCAACATTAGCCTTTGTCAAATGTTAGCAAGTGATTTAATAAATCTTGTAATAGTTAATCTCTTGTTCTAATTATCTCCTAGTTTAATAAATAGTCTATCTGTGGGATCTGCACAATTTTTTCCAGAAACAAACTATTGAAAAACCATTCCAGACGATTCATACTTAAAAACATATAAAAAAACAAAGACATGTGTGTAGATGTGACTTTCCAGTTTTTGAGCCATTGTAAACTGGCTCTGAGACAAATAGTTTTATATTTGTCTAAGTGAGCTTTACGCTAGTTTGGTGTAGTTTCATCTTACGCCAAGTTTAATGAATGTATGTATTGCCGTTTGTGCGGCAAAAAAATCACGTTTTGTGTATAAGAGCCCCCGATAAATATTTTATCATAATCATCATCAACATCTGCTCACTGCTGTATACAACCAATAAAAAATAAACTTTAGGAAAAGGCACTGCTGCCTTTTCCCCATCACGCCCTCCTACGCGCTCCATATTTGTTTACATTAAGACAAATCATAGTAATAAACAAATGTATGAATTTAACTAAATATTTATCTCTACATAGAACAGAGCTAATAACTAGAAACTGGCGCCAGGCAAACGCGGTGCGGCAGCCAGTTCCATCACATACTGGGATGCCTGTTCATTTTAAGTGGACTCTGGGACCAAGAGGCATAATTGAGTGTCTACGTAACACAGCTCTAAGCTTAACCCTTTAACGGGCAGAGCCAGTATAATTTTTGAGACTTAATTTCTAAGTGATAAGGCAAAATGGACAAAGACTGGTCGGACTCTGCCGACGAAAAATCAAGTGAACCCAGAATTAAGTTAGTAAAATAATAAGGTTCAAATTACGGTCGAAACTATTATACGACTGCCTGGTGAAGGGTTAAAAAGCTGTCTTACGGTGAGCGCACTCGACTCGGAGTAAAACCTAGAAGTTAAAGAGTCTCTGCGCTTGAGCTGCGTCAGTTTAAGTTCTTTGTGTTCGTTCAAGTTGAATCAGGATAGTTTTGCAGACTCCACCGTAAGACGGAAAACAATAAGTTATGTTATGATGGCTTCTGACGAGCTGCTGTATACAAGGAACGAACTTTTTCGATCCGCAGAACGCTTGGGATCTGAATAATAATATGTGGATTAGCAACCTCACGACTAGTGCACATTGTATAGATATGTGCCTTGCAATCCAGTTTTTCAGCAATGTGTTTTCATTTCTAAATTTAACCACATGTGTTTAACTTTAGAAATGAAAACAATGGTACATGCAATTAATGTGAGAAGACACAGATGCACACGTTATATCAGTTTCGATCACATAATTTTAGGTAAGGTAAGGCAACGAATATTAATAATAAATAATATTCTTGGCCTTACCTTACCTAACACATAGCATGTTAGGTAAGGTAAGGCAAAGAATGTTATTTATTTAATTTAATATTAAAAGATGTACAAAACAGCATTATAGACATAGTGTTATCTTAAAGTTATGATAAACTGTTTGTCAAACCACAACGCCACATATATGTATTTGTTCAAATACTTAGGTTTAGGTTCAAATAGGTTTTTAAAAACATATGTATTAGTTTTTAATAATATTGAGAGAGTGTATTAGTTGGGAACTACTCCATCACCCCGTGGAGGTACAATTCAGAATGTTGTCAAGGATACCCTCTGCTATGGAAACTACACAATGCGATAAAGTTACCAAACGAATTTATTTACTAAAACATATAAACTTTTCGTCTCACTTTGATTTAGCTTTATAACGTGATCATGTTAGAAGCGGATAGACCGTTTCTAACGTGATAAAGTTTCACGAAACGTCCGCAGCTGCTGTGTAAGCTAACATTTTCAATTAACCCCTCCCAGCAATAAATTGGCTGGTGAAAATATCGTAATTTTTGCTTTTTAATCTTCGGAGCAATTTCATGTGGAGATCCTCATGTGTGTCGTAATTTTTCCGGAAAATTCCGGTTGAAAAGGCCGTTACGTATAAAAACCACTGTAGCCTGGTAAAAATACACTGATTAGAATATTTTCCAGTACGTTTCGGTATGCGAAATATTTTTATTTTATGGCTGAACGTAGGTATACCGTGGTCCTTTTGATTACTATAAAAATATGCAAACGAATGTGGTGTTTGATATTTTTATCTGAATTTAGCAATTCTTGTTTGTATAATCTAATATCCAAGAGATAACTTGAACCGAAATCCGCGCAGTCGGGCTGAGTTTGCTATAAACATGAGCGGCTTGTGAGAGCATTTTTTTTTTGTTATTTCATTATTTTAATAAATTAACGTCTCACGTCTCGTGTGTCCCGCCAATGACACAAGAGAAACGTCAAAGTCAAAGTCGTTTGTTTAAGTTATCACTTTGTCGGGCTTCGTAATCATGATTTCATTGAATCCCTCGATTTAACAAAAGTTTATTTTGACCCTGAAAGAAACTTTCCTGGCCCGTTATAGAATTACTTGTAAGACTGACTATCAGGTTTTCATTAAAAATGTTTTGTAGGAATATTTTAACCATGGTTAAGATTTAGATACCTATGACAATAGATTAAAAAAACCGGTCAAGTGGGTGTCGGGCATCGCGCACTGAAGGGTACCGTTGATGGTTAAACTAAGTTAAACTAAATTTAAATTAATGATTTAAATTGAGACACGGAATAACGTTTGCGGGGTCAGCTAAAAGATATAATACTTCCTACTCTGAATTGAGATTTGCATCCTGTTTTGTATTGTTGAATCTATTTGATCCTTGTGAGTACATAGATACATAGATAGGTACTCGAAAATTATGTTATTGTTTAACATGAAGAGCACATTCTCTTCAAATATCCATTGACAAGATATTTGCGTGATGATAAAACTGTGCCGTATGCAGAGTGTATGCCCCACTGCGAGGACATACCCTATTGTTGTGTATTTGTATTGGTGGGGACATACCCTCTGCGGTCCTCTATTATATAAACTAGGTATACTTAAGTCCATATTATACCTGCCTAAATCAACAATCGGGGGTGAGTCCGAATAGTGACTAGCCCCTTATCTCTCTGTATTTTTCTTTTTCGCTCTCTCTCTCTCTCTCTCTGTGTGTGAAAGTGCCTTAGCCGTGCAATGTTTATGTACAGGCTGGCTTTGCTCAGGTTGTGCAGAGACTGTCTGCACTAGTTATAAAACTGTATGACAGACAGCAACGCTTTCTTTCTGTAAAATAAAAATAGTTAACTTTTGCAAAAAGAAGGGGGTGCTGTCTGTCATGCAGTTTTATAACAAATACAGACAACATACGTCCTAATATTGTCACCAGTTAATGCGACGATAATGGGGGCTTTTTAAAGCGCCACTAAAGAAAACAGTATGTACCGCAAGTTATCGACAGATTGTGCTGACGTCAAATATTATGTCAAAATTGACATGACACCTGCACCTGATGTTGCTCTACCTTCTCTGTGCTTTTTGTCACGTTGCTTGCTTGTTTCGTTGACGGATGATTGTTTTCTTGTGGTATCGTTGTCGGTTTGTACAGTTTCAAAACAAAGGTTAGCTTACATCACAGACTACAAAGAGATGTTTGGATTACCACAGATTATTAACGCCGTACAACAAAAAACTTATGACGACATTTGTTTTCCTTGCAGCGCCATCTAGTTTTTTTTAATGGAATCATCTGACAGCTGTCATTGAAAAGCGCTCATTACTTTTCACCAACTATGCTAAAATGGGATGAGTAAATTGTAATATTTTTCTGAAATAAATCGATTTTAATCATAGAGACTGAATCTTAGCATAATAATAAGTAGAAAGAAGAGGCTATACTCTCGCCTGCCACTATATACTCTGCCTGCGGGCAACCCGCTTTGTTGTCTCTTTACAGAACGTCGCTACTGATGACGTAATCTTTATAAAGGGTGCGGAAATGTGCCCGCCCGGCTTTAAGTTCCAAGGGAAATACGCTTTAGAACTAGAGCGTTGATTTAATACGTCTTGGCGGCAACGGCAAATTATAAACTTTATGATAAGGACAATAAGGGAAAGATTGGAATGCTTCACATAAATACACCCACATTTTAGTACGCTATCAAAGCAGCCTTGAAGGTTATCATGAGCAGTGATATAATTCGTGGTGTTTAAGTTCGCACCAATAATTTGTGCTTTATTTAGAACCAAATTTATTACGCTTCAAACATACAAGTTTGCTGTTTCCATTGCATTTTAAATTTAAACGGGTAAGTGAGTCCATAATAATAAATTGGCAGTCCATTATATATGTTTCATTAACATTTCTATAGTTTTAGAAGCCTATTCAGAGGCTAAAAATTCCACCCATGCCGGGATTCGAACCCGCAACCTCTGGCTATCCGTGCCAAAGCTCTTTCTCTTCGCTCTTTTGTCTCAACCGAGCTAATGGGTGACTCACCGGCATCAGTGAAATTTCGAACCTCTTTACAATATTCTCTGTATTACATACAGGCAGCGACGATATTGTCCTTAGCACGGTTTAGTGCATTTAAAAAATATATATAATATATAAAACATGTTTTAATAAATTTTTAATGAAATTTTCTACATCAATATTTTACAACAATATTTTTTTTAAGGATTGTTTCATAACTCGACAAAACTCCTTACGATGCGATTCCCATACCTACAAAAGTAGTTTTGTTCTAATTACAAATGTCATGCCGGATCACAATGAAACTGTGCCAAAACATTTAAAGGTCACAAATCGAGGTCGCTTGTTCAAGGAACTTTTAATCTGAATGCACAATACGGCGGTCTTAATGCCATCATCATTTTCTACGTGTTAATTATTGGTGGAAGAAACATCAGTTAACGTGAAAAAAAGAATAGAAATACAATTTAAAGTATCAATCAATCACCACGTACTATTCCACTGTAGGACATCCTCCCAGCCTCCCCTAAGGCGCGCCACTTCCTTCTGTCAAGAATTTGCCTTAGATCATCCATCCAGCGAGTGATGGGTGTCTTACGCTGCGTTTGCTAGATCGTGACAACCACTGCATAAAATAAAGCAATTTATGGCAACATGCCACTATCATCATCATCATCAGCCCTCCTCTACCCACCTCTGGGTATAGGCCTTTTCCCCATCACGCCATCCTTCGCCATTTGCATCCACGGGCTCCCTGCCCACCTGACTACGTCGTCCGACCATCGGATTTAACGTATCGATGTCAACCTTTGTATGACTCCACTGTTGAGGGCACGGGTCTCCTCTTGCATCGCAGAACCGTTAGGCCATACTGCACCACGGGGGCCAATTCTGGGTTGGTGGAGGATTGTAAGACAGTGGCGGGCCTTACTTTCAGAAGTTGTTAAGCTACCCACAAGGCCTCTGACATGGCTTAACGACTGTCATTACACGACAGCCGGCACCAACGGTCTATCAAGCGAAGCACGCAAGCGCCCGGAAAAATGACACTAGCAGTGGTCACGGGACGGTCACCCATCCTGCACCTGATGTTGCTTGACTCAAGTGATTATTAGACTAGGCTATATGGAAGCGTAAACTTAAGTATATGGAAGCGCTGGTGGCTTCCATATACTTAAAACGCTTCCATACACTTATACCAAAATAATTTTTGCGAAACTTGCTTTTTCCGCATTCTGTCCCCTTATTTTGTACCACAACCGTGTAGTTTTTGCGCGAGGCGAGTGTAAGCAAAATTACCTGGAGGAATTGCTCCGCCCCGGAGGTTTTTTGCCACTATTGTACGTACACCTGTAGTAATACATCTAATTTACGACGATGATTTATTTCTCGCTACCTCACTTTTACGCGGGAGGCTGTGCTTTTTAGGTTTCTTTCGTAAAACGGCAGTAAAGTCTGGGTAACAAATACAAAATAAGTAAAGCAATTCTGGAACCTACGCTGTGGGTTATTGCAGGAATCACATATTCCGTTCTACTTTCACGCCCGACGTCTTGTAGGGGTAAAATACATTTTTGTAGCAGTCATCCAGTGTATTAGACTCGTAATTTTTTTTTTTTCTTATTTCTCATTCAACATAAAATCTCCTTAGAATAATTTGTGCTAAGTTTATTTTGACATGCCTGTATAATATTAGTGTGAAGTGTAATGTGATGTGATACCTAATTCAATAATATAGCCTTCACATAAAATTCTAATAACGATCGTATGCTATTATTACTTTTTTTTATATTTTTCCATAAGATAATTAAACGTAATTCTAATTAGGGTATGTAAGTCGTAATATTGCCAGAATTATATCTACCAACACTATTAGAAAACGTTTAGTATTTAAATAGCAGAACGAAATAACGGATATATGTGTAATTATATTTTTTAATTATGTATTTCGATATTTTGAACTGCCGCCGAAAAAATTATATATTTTTTATAATAGTAATAGAATAAAAAAGTGTAATAGTAGTGGTTTTAGCAGCCGTGAACCGAAGGCAAAAATCCAGGACTACATAGCATTGATAGCGTGATCGTTGGTTCTCGGTCGTGGGTCCTAAAATCTATATTAACCTGTATTGGTCCGACACTTTTTGCAAAGCCGATCTGTAACAGGAACATTGTACAACTCTTTCATTGCCAACGCTAGTGTTTCCATATGGAGACTCTTAACAGATACAGTAGTCTGCCCGCTGGTGGCAAATGCCACTCAAATGGTTAAGTATGCGGCGCGTTCTATTCGATAATTTGATACAAACAATTTTTAGTAAGGAGAAAACTTCGAAAAAATTCAAAACAGCTTTGCCGGCCTCGGTGGCGCAGCAGCGGTTTGGCACGCTGACTGTAAAACTGAAGGTCTCGGGTTCAACCCCCGGCCGCACACAGGCGGAAAATCAATAAAACTCGGACAAAACCTAAAATCTTTAAACAACCCCTAGCCGGTAAAAAATAATCTTATCGGTTAACCCGATAAACAATGCACGCTATACACACGGGTAGCGCAAGTGATGATTCATCTAGGAATCTCAGTCTCATTTCAAAGTTCAGTTGTTCAACGGCGAATGCGTTTACGACTCCCAAAGTGTCACATAAGTGCTTAATTATTGATCATTTTCTCTGAGAAAGTTTTGGTTTTTGTGATGGATTCACTTCCAGGAGGTAATTAACTACTTTCTTATAATTATTTTTGATGGCAATGCTTGATTGTTTTTTAATAAAAATAATATTTCTACCACCTCATATTTTTCGCATAATTTTTAATTTCACAAAGAGATAAAGTATAACTTCCTGATAGATCCGGCTTAGATATTAGCCATTTTGAAAACTACAAAGTTTGCTTTTTCACATACAATCATTATCTGATGCGACCGTACGCGACCGTTCAACAAAATTTTCTTTTTAAATTGATGACTTGTATAATCAAACGTGGTCGGTTAATCACAAAACGCTATATTTTATTGAATTGGATATTTTATTGGTTCTTAATATTAATTTATATTATTTTAGGGTCAACCGACGAGGAAGAGAGCTTTAGCAGATTTACTTTAGTCGGTTTCTATAGGGCGGAATCATCTCGAAAAGGGCAAGATAAAATGTTATATCTGCTAAACAAAGTACAAAGCGCTCTGAAAGTTAATAAACTTAGAGATGAAATAAAACTTTCTCTTCAAAAACTAGTAAGTGAATATAACGAAACTTATCCAAGCACATCGTATTTTTTCTCGATGTGTCAGCGGAAACAATGACTGGTTTGAAACTAAGATTACATTTCCTATTGCGACTCGTACCCAAAAGATAGGTGGTGGCCTTGGCGGCCGACCCAGCAAGAGCTTTGAAACATGTACCTTTAAACATGTAAGAGATGCACACGGCAAAGATTTGGTAGCAGCTGAAAAATTACGTATACATACGGAATTTTGGCAAAAACTAGGTTTGCATGTCGACAAACCAAGACAGGGTGGAGGTACGTCCACTGATGCTAATGCTGCGCGCGCTATCTTTCAGCATGCAGAAGAAGTTGCTAAAATAACAGGTGTCAGTCTTCAGCTTATAAATAGACTTTCACACCATTTTGAAAGTTATGTCCTGTGGGCATAAAATCAATCTCGCGAAATTTCAAACATTTTGCAACAAAACAGCAGCTGTTTTTGTATGGAATTACCCATGGTACTACATGCCAACCACGTTGCACAAAATACTTAGTCAAGTTTAATAGAAAAATACGAAATGGCCATAGGATTAATGAGTGAAGATGCGCAAGAAAGCAAGAATAAGGACTAGAAACTACAGGGAGCGATTTTGTAGGAAATTTTCTAGGCAATTGGCTATGGGAGACACCTTCAAACGACTTTTAGTGTTTGACGATCCTTACATAACAGGACTAAGAAAATTAGTTGGTAAAAAGTCGGTACATATATGTCAAAATATTTTAAATCTGTTGGAAGAACCAGATATTACAATGTAACTATAATAAAAACGTCATAAAATAATTAGTATATTGTTTTCATTACTTAGCAAATCTTTATTTACACAATTCCTTTGATAATCATGAATATTAAGGTTTTGTCCGACTTTTCTTGATTTTTCGCCTGTGTGGGCCGGGTCAAACTAGGAGACGAACTTTTCTAGTTTGGATGTCATCTACGTATTTATTGTATTAAATCATGGAGTTGTAACAAAGTGACTTGCGTAATTAGTATGGGGCTAACGAGGTCTGAGTAATACCTATGTCTGTGAATATTATTATTATTATTTATTAGCTCTTCTCTCTTTTACACGTTTGAGCTGTCATGGTTGGTACCTACTAACTTTAATATGGAACAGCTAGGATAGTTTTTTTGTTATTTTGCAGTTAGTAATAGTTATTCACATTGGCCTTTTTTTCAGGTAGATATATTTTTTATTCCTCGACTTAATACCTATTTAATTGATATATTAAACTTTATTGCACACAAAACATTGAACAAGATATTACATAGGAAATAACGTGTACAAAAGCGAGTTTACTTCTGTAAAAGATAAGCTATTTAGCTTGAAGTCTTTAATTAAAATCAAGAGCAATTTGCATTTGTTTTCAGTATCAGATATATATTTCAAGAATTCAAATTACATCCTAGACGAGAATGGCCAAAGTTCAACCTGAATTCTATTATTATTACTCAGAAATCGAAACCTGTGAACAATTTCCCGTTCAACTCTCTCTTACCTGGCGGTATGAATTCGTTAAAACTACTCCCTTTACATGACAACAATGGACTTCTGTTTATTTTAGGTCATTCGGTTGAAAACGAAATTTATTTTACTGTTTATAGAAAACATAATTTCGTTCAGAGTTTAAAAATTCCGCTCACTGATGAAGAATAGCTCCAAACGCATTAGATTTGAAGTTTTGAACAAATATTTTCTTTTTGGAGATTTGAAGATACATATATAATAAAATCTCTCGTTTCATACATAACCTGAGCGTCTGAGGTGTTCAAATAAGGCACTTGAAACAGTGCCATACAGTGAAAAGTTTATAGGCTACATAAAAAATATACCTGTACAGGTATATTTCTATTCGGTGAGATAAATATTTTCCGGAGGGAAATGAGTTTACCTAGCTACGAAAACAGCGCTTCAATTCATATTTCAAAAGTTTGCGACCTTGTTGCAGAACACTTACGCCATAATATACATTCAATGGCAGCAAAAGCTTCAAACTGCTTATAGCCAGGGATGTTTCAAATACTTCAAATTGAGATCAAAAGTTGACACGCACTTTTCGCAACTTTTGCCGAAAAAACAGATAGATTATGAGTCTATGTAAAATTGTGTCAGAGGGGCTTCGTTCATTTTATGGAGATAGGTTTCCTTTGTTTTTTTCCGCGCCTGATATTATTGTGTACGTACGACATCAAGAAAAAATACTAATAAAAAATTATAAAACACTAGCTGACACAGCCAACTTCGTACCGCCTAACAGTCGATTCTTTATTTTTTTTCTCTCCGTAAGAACCATCCTCGGACTTCAAGGGGTATTCTAAAAAAAGAATCAGCGAAATCGGTTCAGCTGCTCTCGAGATTTGCGCTTACCAACACATTTGGCGATTCATTTTTATATTATAGATTTACCTAAGTCTTTTACATCGGGCTGAGGTACTGGGGGTCTAACTGATGCAAATTTATCGTAAATTTTGAAAAATACGTGTATTAGGCTACCACTGTCTCAGATTGACGCCACAAATAAAATAAAATGGCTGACAAATAAATATGTTTAGTATTGCAAGCATGTAAGAGTCAAAAGACAAACGATCACTTTTTATTAGATTTTTTATTCTCCTAATATATGGAAAACCTCAGCGCTTGAAATTGCCAATCCGTGGTAATTAAGCTCATACTGTCTCTCTGAGAGAAGGTCTGTTGGACATAAAATGCTACATAAAAAATTAAAACCAACCGCTTTAAGACAGTATTAAAGGCGTATTTATAAATAAGACCTCAAGAGTGTTCCGTACTTATCAAGAAAACCATGTAAGTGAAGTGTCACTTCACGTACGAGAATGTTCCTTGGAACTACTTGCCACAAGCTCTGGTGAACACGGTTCGGGCAAGTTCCGAGCGGTGTAGCCGACTGAATGGCAAAGCACACTGATTTATAGCTCCTTTATGTGGTCAAAACACTTATGTTTGGGTCGGAATGCAGTGCAACTTTGTCACAGAATTATAGAGCGTCTCCGGGTTGCATGGTTCAAAATAGAACATTGCCGAGTTGCTTCTTAAACGTTATGTTACTAACTGTTACTAAATACTTTAATATAAGTATTATTTATCAGCACATGTATACTGTGATAAAGCCGCTGTACTTTAAGGTTCAGAAATATCTGTGTAATTTTTTTTTTAGGTACAATAAAGTGTTCTCTATCTAGCTATGTCATCGTCATCGTCAGGCTATACTAGTCCACTGCTGGACATAGCCCTCCCCTAATGAGCGCCATAGCGCCCTGTCTTCAGCTTGCCGCATCCAGCATCAGATCGTCATCCCACCTAGTCGGAGGGCGTCCCACACTACGTTTGACGAGTCGCGGTCTCCACTCAAGGACACGTTTGCTCCAGCGGTTGTCGGTTCTTCGCGAGATATGGCCAGCCCACTGCCACTTCAGCTTGCTAATTCTCTGAGCTATGGCGATAACTTTGGTTCTCTGTCGGATGCATTCGTTACGAATCCTATCCTTCAGAGAAACTCCGAGCATAGCTCTCTCCATAGCTCGCTGAGCGACTTTGAACTGGTGGACCAGCCCTATCGTGAGTGTCCATGTCTCGGCTCCGTAGGTCATGACAGGTAGGACGCACTGATTAAAAATTTTCGTTTTCAAGCATTGCGGTATGGATGACGAGAAGACTCTGCGTAGCTTCCCAAACGCTGCCCAGCCCAGCTGGATCCTCCTCTTGGCCTCCCTCTCGAAATTGTTTTTACCTAACTGCAAAATCTGCCCGAGGTAAATGTATTCGGAAACGATTTCGAGAAGGTGACCATGTACGACGACCGGTCTCGGATCAATGTGGCCGTTGATCATGATTTTGGTTTTATCCAAATTCATGCCAAGACCGATACGTCGCGAGGCTGAAGCTAGGTCGGTCAACATCTGGTTCAGCTCCTCTAGCGACTCCGCCATTAAGACTATGTTCTCTATCTAGCTATGTAATAGTGGCCAATTGCACGATTTTATTAGTACAATAATTATAAATAATTCAATAATATTATATACAAAAAGGGAGTAATGGAAGCCCATGTCGGTGGCCTTTTCCTAGCAAATGAACAAACTAAAAAAGATTTACGAAAAAGGAATCCGCTTTCATATGATGGCATCTGTTAACGGCCACATCCATTTATTAAGATGTTTCGCATATTTCACATGCCAGCACGAAACCCAACGATAAAGCAAGCGTAAAAATAAGGTAAGGTGCACATTGTACAAAACATTTCAATATTATTCAAACATTTATAATATAGAACTCTAGCCTAAACCCCTTTGCATCTACCTAAATTACCGTCGCCGCTAACTCACAAAATCAGTTATCTAATTCAACGCCTAGGAACATTATTAGGCGACGGCATTCGATTACATGGCTAGCCTTTTAGTTTGAACTTAAGCATTGTCTAAAACGTTTCACCACTTGGCTGATCAAAAACTTACCACTTTACTAGAAGCCTGAATTAACATTTAATGTGTTGGTTTGGGCATGTGGAGAGGATGAAGGAAGAAAGATTGACAAAACAAATTTAATATATATTGCGAATATGAGTGGAAGGGCTGGTAAGGGACGTCCCAGGTGGACATACATCGACCAAATAGGAGATGTATTAGCAAAGGGGAAGATAAAAAGTACCCGGAACCGGCGTGCGTACATGCAACGACTTATGAACGGTGATGAAGCGAAGGTGATCTGTCAGGATCGTGGCCAGTGGCAGGCCCTGGTCTCTGCCTACGCCTCTGGGATACAGGCCTCTGTATGTATGTATGTATGTGAATTTTGAGAATTGAAGATGGCGTCAAAGCAACAGCTGATTTACGTCACATACGTCCAGTGGCACCTTCACTCACACTAGGTATATAATAAATAAATATTTACGGACATATTACACAGATCTCGTTAGCCCTATACTAAGTACAACTAAATGACTTGTGTTATAGGTGCTAACTAGACGATAGATTTAATACAATAAATACGTAGATAACATCCAAGACCCGAGACACACTAGAAAAGTTCGTTTCCTAGTTTGACCCGGCCGGGGATCGAACCCGAGACCTTCCGTTTTACAGTCAGCGTGCTAAACCGCTGCGCCACCGAGGCCGTCGTCATATACTCGATACCACTCACTGCAGTGTCCGAGATATACTCGGACACTGCAGTGCGTGGGACATTGTTTTTTAGACAGAGTAGGCTTGCCTTGCACCTATATCATCCCGAATTAACTGTGTGGATAAATAAACATCCTATGCTTCTATCTGGGACATGATCGATCTGTATGCGAGCTATCCGTTCGGCTTTACAATTAGAGTGATTGCGGGACAAACATGCCAACAATTTGTTAAATAGGATGATAGATTATTATAGTAAATACGTCTCTATTCCATTCTAACTCTGCTGAAAAACAACAATAAAACCTAGGCGAAGAATAAACCAAGCCAAATAAAAGGAAAACTCAAATAGGCCTGTGGGTCGTATGTTGAATTTTAGTTTAACAAAATTCGGACCCCAACGTCGGAGTCAAGTCACGTAATCAGTCCTATTCGCGCTCTGAAGTACCTACAGAGAGCCCTAAAGGGTTTTACCCTGTGGGCCTTACTCAGAAGTAACCGAAGAAGGCATAATATAAAAGTATTAGAACAAAGCGCTCGAAAAAGCAAATACCGAAGGATAAAATGGAAAAAAATTGTAAGATTATCAAAGAATAGATATTCACTTTAAAAAATAAAAACTTAAAAACCTATTTTAGAGGCTAAAAATTTCACCCATGCCGGGATTCGAACCCGCAACCTCTGGCTATCCGTGCCACGGCTATCCTGGCACGGATAGCCAGAGGTTGCGGGTTCGAATCCCGGCATAGGTGAAATTTTTAGCCTCTAAATAGGTTTTTAAATTTGTTCCTTAGCACGGGTTAGTGCATTAAAAATAAAAATAGGCTCAACTGGTACGGATAGCCAGAGGTTGCGGGTTCAAATCCCGGCATGGGTGAAATTTTTAGCCTCAAAAAAAGGTTTTTAAGTTTTTATTTTTTAAAGTGAAACAAGAAACTAGTAGTAGGTACATGAAACAAGAATGCAGATTATAGAAACTCTACAGATGGATCGGCTCAATAGCAGATTTATATAAAGCTTATTTTAGTTGATTCGGAGTAAGCGGTTAGGAAAAATAAAAACTTTGTACAGGAAATCATACTGGCTGGCTGCCGTTTGTTGGTCAAGTTCGATGGTAAACTTGACAGAAAATAAACCAGACGAACGATGTACATACTTAGGTTCAGTTCTCCATTGAATATACAATACATGCAGCACCGATACTAAAAAAATCGCACACATACTCACATTTTCACATTTACATTCAGGCACATACATTGGTTCTGGCCCCACACTAGGATATCCTCTATCGTATGAACCAGAAACAACGACATCACAAACATGTGAACATTTAAGACCAGGGGTTTCTTATGTCCCCAGCCGGGGTTCGAACCCGGGACCTCTCGCATGATAGGCAGATGCGCCACCGCTCCGCTACAGAGGTCGTCGAACTCTCTTCTATGGCGGTTATCACAATATAGATGCTGTGCACTGCATTGTTTTGGATCTAGCTGCACCTTTCGTACAAAATACCAACGGATTAAAAGGAAAAACTGCAATGCTATTGCAGAAATTCTACTTTACATACATTCCCTATTTCATAGCACTGAAACTGCCAACGAATTTAATACCTGGGTATCTTATACGTGCTGTCCCCCATTTACATTGTGTGCAATTCACGTGCGTTATCACTGCAGCTTGAAGTAGCCCCCAACTTTGGAATACAGTTTTGGAATCTGATGTAAAACTCGAGCAATGTCAGTACGATTTAATGACAAACAAATTATCGTTCTTTCGACGAATACGCTGAATTTAACTTTTTAAGTGAGGGATTGTAATATAATCACTAAATATACGTTTAATAAATGCAGGTTTGATGGATAATAACACAGCGAATTTTTAAAGCATTTTTGTACTAAGTCTTCGACTGAGATACTTTGATTTCAAAATTAATAATTTTGGGAACCACACTTCTTTCATAAACACTACGTATAGGACAAGAAAAATGTAATTAAAATGATAGTAACGTATCAAACCCTCAGACTGTATTAATTTACCAGTAGTACTAGTAATAGTAACAAGTAGTAAATACTTAATTTACTTAAATATTAAAAAACATAAAACTGTGCAGGCGAGACAGCATGCATCATCGTTGGCCACCATACAGTCTCCATACACCATACAGTGTGGGGAAACAGTATGGCAAAATGAGCACTACATTTTAATTAACTTTGTTTACATTATATGTATTTGATTGCTGAGCAAAATATTTCATATTGTCATCTATTTAAAAACCTATTTAGAGGCTAAAAATTTCACCCATGCCGGGATTCGAACCCGCAACCTCTGGCTATCCGTGCCACGGCTATCCTGGCACGGATAGCCAGAGGTTGCGGGTTCGAATCCCGGCATAGGTGAAATTTTTAGCCTCTAAATAGGTTTTTAAATTTGTTCCTTAGCACGGGTTAGTGCATTAAAAATAAAAATAGTATTGTCATCTATGTTATTAAATTTATCAACTCTAACCCTAACCTAACCGCAAAGTAGGTACTCGGGGCTGCAAGTGATGCAAATTACTTCAGCCAGATGTTGCTGCCTATACGTAATACAGAGAGTATTGTAAAGAGGTTCGAAATTTCACCGGTAAGTCGCCCATTAGCTCAGTTGGGAGAGCGCTGGCACGGTCAGCCCAGAGGTCGCGGGTTCGAGTGCCGGCATGGGTGGAATTTTTTTGCTTCTAAATTGGTTTTGAAAAATTTATCAATCCTTTTAACGCAATAAACGATCTGTTGTTCCTTCAGTAGTGATATACTTTCATTTCATTGAGATTTCATTACAAGTGCGGAAAGGCTGTCATTGCAAAGAGTTCCGAAAAATGTCTACCGGAGCGGAGGCGCAGCCGAAGGCGAGGGTTGACAGTCGGAACAAGTTGCAATGATGGTTTCGCACGTGTGCTGAACGACTATTTTTAATACAGTTGCGAAAAAATTAAGCAATTTAATAAAGAAAAATTATTTGGAAAATGACGCCAATCGTAAAAAAATATAAGCAGAGATTTTTTTTCTTCACCCATCCTAGTAGGCAAAGGGAACTATGCCCATACAGCCAAGTCTTCAGTAATTTTTTTTATTGATATGAAATGAAAATGAAATTTAATGAGATGAAATGAAATGAAACCTAACTTAACTCATTCAATCAAATCATTAAATCTGGTATTGAAACAAATTAGTAGCTCATAAAAACTTCTATGATTTTTTTTTAGTAAAAACTTCATGGTTAGTTTTCTTTTTAATAGACATTATTTTGACAGTTGGGAAAGAAAGCGCACGAGTGCGGGAAAGGTAAAAAAAAGCACGAGTGTGTAATAGCTCACATCCCGCACGCTATACGTCCCTGTAATACGCCACTTTTTGAGCAACTGTATCAAAAAGATATTTTTACATAAAAGTCAAAGTATATTTTGCGCTTCATAAGCAAATAAAATATCTAGTGTATTATCTTGATGATTATTTTCATTCTTTTTTGCGCACTGCAGTCACAGTGAGTGTGATGTAAAGAAGCCACGTGCATTCGCATGTTGGTGGACTATTTTGAAAGTTTAATGGAGTCTATTCAGAAGTGGAGGAGATTGTGGACCACAACCCTACTGAACACAAAGTCGTGCACTGCGCTCTTACAGTCAGAGCGACTGGAAAGTACCATAATCAGCGTATATTTTAGGATTGAAGATTATTTACTGGATTATTTACAATCAGCGTATATTTTAGGATTGACGTTTATTTTTTGGCCTTGGCTAAATCATTTTTTTGTGGCCGAAAGAAGGACTTAAATCAGACATGAAAGTTATATACAAAATTGTAATAGACACACTTGTAAAAGCAATAAGCTAGATGCAAAGCTAAATTGTTGAAATAAACAGCACTAAAAATTGGAAGTAAATTATTTCCCACCTTCTCCACGTCACCCGTTGGTTGTCTAGAACAAAATACTATTTAGTATTAAGCCCGCCAATCGTACAATCTTTACTGGTAAGTACTTTATAGTATTCTTTATAGAATTAGCAATTCCTTAAAGAAGTGAATAATAAAAATAATATTTGAGACAAAACACTTTTGCAAAAAATGGGCGTTTTGGCGTAAATGCTATCTAATCATAATATCTATTTTTTTGTTTTAAGTTCTCGCCATGTGTTTTAAAAATCACAGACTAGACTCAGTCTACATTTCAATCAGCTATGATCTTTTACGGTAGTCGGCTGATGGTGTACCACAGTCAGCTGCCTCGCCAGGGAGTTTACATTGAAAAGCCCTTGTAACAATATATAGCATTTGTGGGATTTTAATTAAGTTTTAACACCTTACATCATATTGGTAGCGTGTAACAGTTAATGCCACGAACTAATGATAAATAATAATTTCAAAAACTTTGTGAACTAAGTGTTGAACTAAAACTTTCGTACGCACTCACATTAGGAACTTAATTCCGGATACACTTACCGTTTATCCGTCTCTACTCTCCATGATGACGCTCTGTGGAGCGGAACCTGGTCGGACTCTTCCAACAAAATATCAAGCAAGTGAATCCGGATTTAAGCTAAAAATGCTTTGCTATTTGATCGGCAGACTTGTGACATATCACGTCATATTGGTTGTCAGCCCTGGCGATCTAGCTTTGTGCGTTGTCAACTATTTCAAAGTATATTACACTAAGCCTGTGAACAATAATCAATAGATTTCTTTTTTATTTATGTAGGTATTTTTTTCTGTCAACAAAGAATCCTACTCATACTGTTGGTTTTATTTGTTCTACGGTACCCATGTCGAAAACCATTGATAGGACGCCAACGAGCATAGTTTCAATACAATACCCCTCTGAACACCTACGACGATACTCGTAGTTGGCACCTGTGCTATTCCTCCCCTACAAGTTAACTCGTAGTCAATGTGTTAAGTTTGGTCAGGGTCATTATGACGCAAAACCACCAGTAAAAATAAAGATTTTTTTCCTCTGGGTCACCAATTCTACCAAGGAGTACACCTGGTAGTACTAATCACGCGATTGTGTTTGTTATTGGTGGCATTAAGAAACCCCATGGATACCCTTAATATATGGTGGATGAAAGGAGCCTCCTCGAATGACGTACACACTGAGCCCGTCCGTCTGGCGCCCCCTAGGCAACAATCAGCGAGCCCCTTACGCTGATTAGCAAATCCTTTCACCACGATGGCTTGCCATCGACACAGTAAGAAAAAGACCTTTAATATGATAAACAGTATTTTAAAAAACCTATCTAGAGGCTAAAAAATCCACCCATGCCGGGATTCGAACCCGCGACCTCTGGCTATCCGTGCCAGCGCTCTATCCAACTGAGCTAATGGGCGACTCACCGGCATCAGTGAAATTTCGAACCTCTTTACACTATTCTCTGGTTCGAATCCCGGCATGGGTGGAATTTTTAGCCTCTAAATAGGTTTTTTAAAATTGTCCTTAGCACGGGTTAGTGCATTAAACATAAAAATAGTATAATGATAGACAGTAATTTATGAAACTATTTATCTTGGTCTGGACATTATACTCTTTACTCTTCGAACGTCCCTGATTGCGTGAACGTTTTAGGCCTCAAGTTCAATTAAGATAAGATAAGAATATTCTTTATTGTACACACCAGAAAATAATAACAGAGACAACAGTTACAAAAGAAGAGGTACAATTGGCGGCCTTATTGCTGATAGAAATTTCTTCCAGGCAACCTTAAATCGAAAAGATTGCTAAAGGAGAAATTGAGACGGGTAGTTGGTGCTCATCGAATATTAATGTACATACGTATACGTAATAAAATAAACTTACATAGATAAATACTATTATAAACGTACATAAACATTAAGTTATAATAGCAAGCATGATAAGAACAATAAATGGGATTTACCTGCAGACAAAAATAAAATAACAAATTATTTGGAAAGAAAGCATTCTATTACTTCAATTCAATTAATATATTGATATAACGCAAGCCACTTAAAATTAATCATTTAGTAGCTAAAATCAATCAACGATCAAATTAGATTAGCTTTTCAAATTTAAGCTATAAAGCCGCCATTAATCCGCTTGACAAATCTACATAATATATCGCTTATTCAGCTTGCTGAATACTCAATGTTGAGAATTTAGTTTATATTAATCGGGTCTATTCAACACTCAGAGAAAACTACACTCATGTCGCTTAACTATACACAACTCATATGATAAAATAGTATTCGATTTCGATCGACATCAACCCATGTGTCCCCACTGCTCGGGTACGGGTCTCTACCTGCATCGCAGGAAGCTTAGGCCATACTCCTCCACGGGGGCCAAGTCCGGGTTGGTGGAGGATTGTAAGACAGTGGCAGGCCTTACTGTTAGAAGTTATCAAGCCGCCCATAAGGCCTCTGACATGGCCTAACGACTGCCATTACAACAACGGCTTAACGTGCCCTGCCTTTCTATTTGAAACTAATTTGTGGATGGAGATATGAAATGAAATGAAATTTATTTGGTTGAAGAATAGACCCTTTACAATGCTTTACACTGTTTTCTTAAACTTAAAATATTTATGGAGAAATGACGTCGTTGAGGTTTCAGAGTTAAGGTTACAGCTGATATCTAAGATAGACGAGGTCTGTAATATAGATATCAGCTTCCATTAATAATGTGGTCTGAGGCTACAATACAGTAGAATTCATGAAAACCTGAAGAGCACAAATGTTGGTTTGGGTACTTTAAATTATTATTAAGTTTACTTATCGCTAAGTTTTAGTAGGATTAAAATCAAAATTGTACTTTGTATCTTTACATGTTTTATAATAGGTGCTCTGGTGTACAATAAAGAATATTTTTATCTTATCTTTAATCCTGCGAAAGCCAAATCATATAAAGATTATTTGTAATGTATTGTGTATTTCAGAAGCTGTGCAAGTCGGAGCTCAAAGGTTTTCAGAGGTCGTCTCAAGGCACGTCTGCAGAACGACAAGTAACAAGGGTTCCCAATTGTTTCCGCCTTCCGTTCGGTCCTAATTATGTATTGTATCGGCCATTGTTGGTGGATTCTGTCCGCAGATACTGTAAACTTTCTTGGGTTCCCCTTTAGGGGATAACAATACATTCAGATCCATATCTAGAGAACGCCAACCTAAAGGTACTTACGCCTTCGGTGTGTCAGTGTAAAAATCAATAAACAATGTTTAATCCTTAGAGTTTCGTACCTCGAAAAACTCCCACGGTTCCTGGAAGATGTAAAAAGGTAAAGTTCTTAGTTACCGATTTTCCACCAGGTATGGTGTTGAACCCACACTGCGCATGGCCCGACACGTACTTCTCCTGTATTTTTAAAGTAAAATCGCCATTATGTCATATTTTATCGGTCGTGAGTGCCATCAAATAAGACGTAAGATGGTACCGGTTGACTGATATGTAGAGCTGTCGCTTACTAAATGCCACAACGGCATAATCTTGTCTTTGCATCCAAACTCGTACGTGTAGAACCAACTATGTAGAATAGCTAAGTAAAACGTGGTTAAAGTACCTTTCCCGTTCCCATTGACATGCAACCAAGACGACCTTACAAGAGCTACCCCCCATGGCATGGAAGCGGCAAAATAAATACATACATACATACATACATACATACATACATACATACATACATACATACATACATACATACATACATACATACATACATACATACATACATACATACATACATACATACAGACATACATACATACATACATACATACATACATACATACATACATACATACATACATACATACATACATACATACATACATACATACATACATACATACATACATACATACATACATACATACATACATACATACATACATACATACATAACTTCACGCCTGTATCCCAGAGGGGTAGTCAGAGACCAGGGACTGCCACTTGCCACGATCCTGACAGATCACCTTCGCTTCATCAACGTTCATAAGTCGTTGCAGGCACGCACGCCGGTTCCGGGTACTTTTTATCTTTCCCTTTGCTAATACATCCCCTATTCGGTCGAAAAAAATATGGTTTTATCTAAAAAAACCTATTTAGAGGCTAAAAATTTCACCTATGGCGGGATTCGAACCCGCAACCTCTGGCTATCCGTACCAGCGCTATACCAATTGAGCCAATGGGCGACTCACGGCATCAGTGAAATTTCGAACCTCTTTACAATATTCTCTGTATTACGTACAGGCAGCGACATCTGACTTAAGCTAATTGCATTACTTACAGCCCCGACTACCTACTTTGCAGTTAGGTTTAACATCGAAACGATATCACTGTACCCACATGATTACACATGATGGTTTTATCTGACAAAACCAAAAAAATCAGCGGCTTCCTCACTCGAATAAAAGCAAAAAGTACCTCTCCCGTAGATCCTAGGTCAATAATTTATAGCGAAAATCTAAGTAGAACTTCATCTTACTACTTTTAGAAAGCTATCAAGCTCGGAGTGATTCAAATTAATACCTTTCCCCGTGAACATGTATCACACCCGCCAAAGCCCAACCGCGAACAACGACCGCGCAAGCGTTCGAGCAAACATTTCCAAAATGCAACTGTTCTCGTATATCCAAGTTTCTAACTGGCGGGCGCCCGCCGCACTATCTCTATTAGCATAAGGTTAGTGGATCCGACGGATTCCGAAATTGCACATTTTATTTGCATAAGTACAGGGCGGTGGTATACGGTAGGAACTACGAAAGCTCTGCTTTGGCACCGTTCGTACTAATTAGCAGTATTTTTGATCCAACTGGTCCACAAACGAGTTCTTTCGGGAAAAACGTTTTTGGGCAAATCATTTGCTCGGACGTAAGAGTCTATTTGACATAAAGTTACATTGACAAGGCGTTTTTTCATAAAATATATCGTGCTAGTTGTACGTCTAGGTTCATTATTGTTCTCGCCTCAGCTACTCGTAGCGGCTCATCACTTGATGCATCATACAGTGATGAGCTGATTGGTCAGTCGGGATAGCTGCAGCTGTCAGCTCACTAGTGTTTGTTTTATTTATTTACTAGCTTTTTCCCACGACTCCATCCGCGTGGACTTAAGTTTTTTGCAACCCCGTTCACTCCCTTAAGGGTTAAATTTAAAAAAACGGCGAAACACGTGTTCAATCAATTGTGTTCAATCAATAAAGTTTCGAGAAAATTAGAGAACATTCTTTACACATCCCATACAAATTTTGGCAACCCTTTTCTTCCCCTTGAGGGTAGAATTTCAAAAAATCCGTCTTATTCCTTGCCTACATTATATATAGACCCTCTGTGCAAAATTTCAGCTTCCTAGGTCCAACGGCTTGGGCTGGGCGTTGATGAGTGAGTCAGTCAGTCAGGAATTTTATGTATATAGATTTATTATTAGCTGTCCCGGCGCACTTCATACCGCCTTAGAATCCGTGTATACAATTGTTGTTACCATGGCAACGCAATAAATATCTTTGAGTTTGGCTTGAATAGATTACGGTGACAAAATAGTATATTTCATTGCAAGTGCGGAAAGGCTGTCATTGCAAAGAGTTCCGACAAATGTCTACCCGAGCCGAGGCGCAGCCGAAGGCGAGGGTTGACAGTCGGAACAAGTTGCAATGACGGTTCCGCACGTGTACTGAACGACTATTTTTAATACAGTTGCGAAAAAAATAAGCAATATAATAAAGAAAAATTATTTGGAAAATGGCGCCAACCGTAAAAAAATATAAGCAGAGAAATTTTTTCTTCAACCATCCTAGTAGGCAAAGGGAACTATGCCCATACAGCCAAGTCTTCAGTAGATTTTTTTTATTAATATGAAATGAAAATAAAATTTAATAAGATGAAATGAAACCTAACTTAACTCATTCAATCAAATCATTAAATCTGACATTGAAACAAATTAGTAGCTCATAAAAACTTCTATGATTTTTTTTAGTAAAAACTTCATGGTTGGTTTTTCTTTTTAATAGACATTATTTTGACAGTTGGGAAAAAAAACGCACGAGTGCGGAAAAGGAAAAAAAAACACGAGTGTGTAATAGCCCACATCCCGCACGCTATACGTCCCTGTAATACGCCACTTTTTGAGCAACTGTATTAAATATATTATCCCACTACCGGAACGCTTTACCGGGATATCAAGTATCCTACTCGTATGTCTCATTGCAGATCTTTATTTGTCTGTCTCTATGCCAAGTTTCATGTAACTCCGTTCAGCCATTATTGCGTGGTTGAGAAACAAACATGCAAACATCTTCAAAAACTTTTACATTTATAATATTAAGTAGGATTTGCCCATGCTCTTTTGCTTTGATTACCTAACAAATACATGGTTTTGGCCTGAAAAAGGGTACGCAATATTCCGCTTATTGTTGTGTCTCTTTAGTAAGTGCTTGGCAGCATCACATCTCTTTAACTCTGGCTATATCCAAATTACAAAGTGATGCAAATTACTTCAGCCAGATGTCACTGCCTGTATTTAATACAGAGAATATTGTAAAGAGGTTCGAAATTTCACTGATGCCGGTGAGTCGCCCATTAGCTCAGTTGGTAGAGCGCTGGCACGGATAGCCAGAAGTCGCGGGTTCGAATCTCGGCATGGGTGGAATTTTCATGTTTCGGTTTCTGAGCTTATTTCTTCTCCCCACAGGCTTCTTTTTCGAAAAAGTTGACACCTATTATGCCGAAGCGATCAGTGGTAGTCTAATGTAATTAAATAATATTCTTCTTGTTTATCGTCACGATGATTTTCGAGAACGTGAGGAATTTGCTCAGTAGGTAGAATAATGGACTCGGAGACGAAAGACCTAGGTTCGATCACCAGTGCGAGCACGTACCAACGACTTCGGTAAATTTCAAAGACACGTACATTTGCAAATTTGTAGTAGCACTACCACACGCTAACTGTGAAGGTAAATATCGTGAGAAAACCCTCGATTTTTTGGCTCCTCACGTATTCTACTCCTTCCTTACTGGTCTTTCCTGAGAGCTAGGCTGGCTAAGCTATCAGCATGGTATAGATACTGGGCACAATAAACCAAACAACCGCCATGATCTAAAATACACTGCAGCGTCCGAGTGGTTCACCCATCTAGTGTGAGTGAAGGTGCCACTGGACGGTGTATAAATCATCTCATTACATAGATGCAAAAGCTAACGTTAATGCTGACAAGCAGGGGGGCTGACTGGGACTAGGCTGTAATCGTTATTAACCCTTGTATGTCCCCACTGCTGGGGCACGGGTCTCTTTCTGCATCGCAAGAAGGTTAGGCCATACTCCACCACGGGGGCCAAGTCCGGGTTGGTGAAGGATTGTAAGACAGTGGCATGCCTTACTGTCAGAAGTTATCAAGCCGCCCATAGGGCCTCTGACATGGCTTAACGACTGCTTTTATCTAAAATAAATTAATAATAATAATAAGGCATTTGCATTTGTGACCAGTTATGATTGAAGTCAAGTCTAAAGTGTTCTTTTAGCTCTTCCTACCCAGTGAAGGCAAGCTGGAGTTGCACACTTTCCGGCGACTATTTGCATTAATATCGTCTTCAATTACACACGCGGGTGCCGCTGGAAACAACACTGTGGCCGGGATTTGCAATTGATTTAAACTACCTTGTTAAGCGCTCGGTGTTGCTGACCCAGCGTGTTATTAAGCGCAGGTTTCAGTCTACATTTTGACGTCACTCAGTCGCAGTTTTCCAGAATACCTCCTATTTATAATTGACATACCGATTGTCCATACTTCCTACTTCGAAGCGATTTGTGATTAGCCATTAGGCTTATACGTGCGGAGCCAACCAAGCCGCTAGACCGACTAAGCTGTCAGGATGGTATAGGTCTCAGGTATAGGTGCTGAGCAAGCCTACACCATCTATAGAAGCCATGTCCCGGGTACTGCAGCGTTGGAGTGGTCCCGTCAACCATCTGGTGTAGGTGAAGATGCCACTGGACGCTGTATAAATCGTCTCATTAAGTAGATGCAAAAAGGCCAATATTATATTATTAGGCTTATAGATATTTTTACATGTGTCTGGTATATTCATTCATTAATTCTTTTTCTTCTTTTTGAGTGTTCTCGTCATCCATACCGCAATGTTTGAAAACGAAAGTTTTCAATCAGTGCGTCCTACCTGTGATGACCTACGGAGCCGAGACATGGACACTCACGAAAGGGCTTCAACCTTCACGAAAAGGTTCAAAGTCGGTCAGCGAGCTATGGAGAGAGCTATGCTCGGAGTTTCTCTGAAGGATAGGATTCGTAACGAATACATCCGACAAAGAACCAAAGTTATCGACCTAGCTCAGAGAATTAGAGAATTAGAATTAGAAAATTAGACGCCCTCCAAGGTGGGATGACGATCTGCGAAAAACTGCCGGCAGATACTGGATGCGGCAAGCTAAAGACAGGGCGCTATGGCGCTCATTAGGGGAGGGCTTATGTCCAGCAGTGGACTACATAGTATAAGAAGAAGAAGAATTTTTTTTAGGGTTCCGTACGCAAAGGATGTCAAACAGGACCCTACTATCCGTCCGTTCGATCTTTAACGGGCTCTATATTGTGAACTCCAAACACATATTTTGTGAAAATTTGGCTGTCTTGTATGCACTAAATATGTGTTATTACGACGAATTACCTAAAAATTTAAAAACAGTATAAAACATAGCGGGGGTCTACATACCGTCAACAGCTCTCGTTGGGATATAACAAAAAGGCAAGCCGATCGGATAGTAATAAAAAACTTTATATTTACAATAAACCTTTTAGGAAGATGTCTGGCAAGCCGCCAACAGCCGAATAACATGCTTGAAAGAAGATAATTAAAAACTTATAGTTCTCGACCGTAAAGTTGAGCACGTTCGCCGTATAAAGTGTCCAAGCGCTATTGCCAAAATTCTTAGCTTCAAATAACAATGAAAACACACCTATTAGCGGACTCATCTCCATAACTCTGCGGAAAAGATTTAAGGATCCCTCTTAAAGGCATTTGAGAACTTTTTTATGGCAATTTTATAACCGCTCCTCGTGAAAATATTCATTGTGGTACTGCGATAATACCTTTCGAGGATTTTCATTTGAATATTTATTGCTAATGTCCTCACATCATAGCCGCGACGAGATAAAGGACCGATATTGCCCCAATTCTCTACTGGCCTTTTGGGTTCGTTATTTCATAGTTTTTGCATGAAATGTGGCTTTAAAACGGTAATCGGCATAACTCTGCTCTGAAACTAGCGGACAACAAACTTCCGGAAAATATGTTCCACTCAGGGAAGTGGCTGTTTGAAAAATACCACCTCCGCTCTAAAACTAATCTCAGAAGTCAGTGTAGCGTGGCAGCGGCCGAGTGCCATTACGTGGCCGTAATAATAAACTTGTTCAATAAAACGTCCGCAAAGTCGACGCTCCATGGCAGGTGTAGGCCGTATTTCAATTTCTACTTTAGAACTAGCTGACTAGTAGCTTGCCGTTGCTTTGCTTCAATATCAACCCTTGTATGTCCCCACTGCTGGGGCACGGGTCTCTTCCTGCATTGCAGAAAGGCTAGGCCATACTCCACCACGGGGGCCAAGTTCGGATTGGTAGGATCGTAAGACAGTGGCGGGCCTTACTGTCAGAAGTTATCAAGCCGCCCATAAGGTCTCTGATGTGGCTGCCATTACATGACAGCCGGCACCAACGGCTTGTGAAACGTGCCTTGTGAAGCACGAACTTGCTTTGCTTACAGATAATTATTATCTAGTACTTTGAACGGTGATAGGGGAGCGGTGTGGATCGCCGGCTTCTTAATCGGGAGGTCGTGGGTTCAGACCCCGGCAAGTACCAAGGACTTTGTTTTCTAAGTTATGTACATTTGTGAAATTATAGTAGCAATACCACTCGCTGAAGGTGAAGGAAATATATATTTTTTTTTTGTACTAAACCGTACTAAGGACAATTTTTAAAACATATTTAGAAGCTAAAAATTCCACCCATGTCTGGATTAGAACCCGCGACCTCTGGTTATCCGTGCCAGTGCTCTTACCAACTGAGCTAATGGGTGACACACCGGCATCAGAGAAATTTCGAACATAGGTGGAATTTGTAGCCTCTAAATAGTTTTTAAAATAAAATATTGTTTATTATGAAATTTCACAATTTATAAAATGGTATAAACCTGTATTACGGAAAGTCCTGCTCTTTCGATTACCATTGTGGAGAAATAACAATTTTTACTTTTTACTTTTCAAGAAAAGTTTAAAAAGAACTAAGAAATTGCTATAAAACTAAATTTCAAGCAAAATTTAGGTAGTGAAAAGAAAATAAAACTTACTTATTCTTAATACAATCACTTACTTAATTATCAATAAATAATCCATCAAGTTGTATGCATGTCTGTCTGTACCTATTTATGTATGTGTGTGTGTGTGTGTGGTGAGGGAGTGTGTGTCTATGTGAGTGTGTGTGTGCTGATATGTGTGTATTCTTTGTGAAATCTGAAGTAGGTACAATTGATGTGGAACGTTATACTTATTATTATAAATACAATTATTTACGTTATAGTCTGAAGCAGACATTCAGTAGTTTGATAATCTAAAGTAGTGAGCCAAGTACTTAGTTTACTTTTACACTCGTATGATGGAGAATAGATATTAAGAATTTTATTATTTTATTGTACAGTGGAAATGAACGATATTGGAAATGTCTCTGAGCAAATGTTGTTTTAAATAATATAACACGATGTGCGATGACTTGACGTCTGGATTTCATAATCTCTGGGTCGTATTCTAGGTTTCGGTGTGTACCTATTGATTACACTCCGGTGAATACACAGTTGGCAAATTGTTAGAATTTTACTTTCAATGTAAAGTTCCCGTGTTGGGTGTCTCAAGGGTTTATAGAGCATAAGGACGTAAGGACACCCTAGTCCGCTAAGTACACTAAGATAGAAATAAATGAATAGAAAAATGTGAGCTAGACAGAAAGAAAACAAAGACATGCAAAATGTAAAGTTACACATAATATTTTGCATATCTTTGTTTTTCATTAGGCACAATTCAAAGAGTTCATTCGCGGTTAATCCAAGCTCTGACGTAATGTCAATTTCGAAAGTATTTTATTTTCAATGACTTGCGATACTTTCGCGATTGGATCTAATCGCAAATTGTTTGTAAATTAACTTAATCTTAAATGTTGTATTAACTTAATCTCAAATCTACATTGGCCTTTATAGTAGATACATCAGTTCTCAAGCAATATTAGTATAACAAACAAACGAGACGCGTTCCGCCTTCCTATATCGGCAGGGAAATAAAGTGGCGTCTATTCAGAATACTCCGAGGAAACAGGATATTGGAGTTATGCCTGTAACGTGACATCTATAACGCTGATATATTTCGTGACTAAAAGGCTAAAATTTACATATAGGGTACACACACAAATCCGCCCTTTTGTGTTGACCTAAGGTAGGCACCAACTAGGTACGAAAATACCGACGGCTTCTCAATTGAGAACTCCACTACGTAAATACTTATAACTATATCTGTCTTGTTCTCTTTCGTGAAATCTGAAGGGATAGATTGGTTAAGTGTTTACTTAGGGAATATCTTAAAATTATTGGACTGCCTCGTTGGACTGGCGGTATCAAGTCTAATCACTATGCCGGTGATCGGAGGCTCGATTCCGACTACGGGCGGCCGTATCTTCGTACAAATTGCCTCAGTCTTGATGTATTTCTATGTTTAGATGTCCTTGCCTGGTTACCATAGCACGCGGTATCATAGTTTGGGATACACGATATTTGAGAGAAAGCTTGTGCTCTATAGTGGAATTTAGCATTAGAAAAGTCTTCGTCAGCTATATTTCAGTTCGCTGTAAAGGGTAAATAAAAATCCGGAATAATCTGGACCCATTCAAAGGATAGATTGGTTTTCTTTGAAAGTGAAAAGCTTGCATTCTGTATGTGAGATTTCAGTGGTCACGTTGGCATTCTTTGAAAGTCCCAGGTGTAAAGGCAAAATCACACTGCGCATTTTTGTTTTACTACTGGCGTTGATTTTGCATCTTTCAATCGAAATAAAACACTCAAACATTTGTTTTAGGCACAAATTAAAGCAAAAGTAATACACGACGTTGTAATTAAACCGATCCAGCTAGTAATAAAGATTTATACGAGTACAGTTATTCTATTATAGAAACATATTGTCACGCACTGCCGAGTGGCAGCGTCCGAGTGGTCCCTTCGTCCATCTAATGTGAGTGAAGATGCCATTACACTGTACAAATCATCTCTTATATAACACACTTGTTATATAAGTCACTATTTATGTAAGTATGTGTATATATTTATAGTATTCAAGTATGATTTATGAAGTTTCTTATTACGTATACGTATGTTTATTAATATTAATATTTTTACCGACTGTAAGAAATTGCTATTAGCAATAAGGCCGCCAATTGTATCTTATCTTCTGTATCTGCTGTTCTGTATCAATTTTCCGGTATACAATAAAGAATATTCATATCTTATCTTACAAATCATCTCATTACGTAGATACAAATCCCGATGTTATATCACATACATAAATAAGAGATGAACTTTGTCTCTATGATCATCGACTCGTACTATGGGAAAGTTGAATTGTGATTGCAAACAAAAATGAAAAACATAAAACTTAGGCCTTCGTATCTACGTAATAAGATGACTTATACAGCGTCCAGTGGCACCTTCACTCACACTAGATGGGTGAAGGGACCACTCGGACATTGCAGGGACACATTGTATTTTAGGAGCCGCGTTTTCACGGTCTTAGTGGACTCGGTCCGAGTGCGCCATCCGAGTAAACTATAGTCTGTAAAATATAGCTTGAGCTCCACGACAGCTGTCACACTGACAGGGCTAGGAATGGGACAATGTCGACATCAAATGGCACTTGAGCGCACAAAGCGTGTATGATAACATGTATGGAAATTTCGAGAAGTTGGAAACATGAAATCAAACACGAGAAACATTAATTTTCAAAGTTTTAATCAAGTAAAGGTGTATCGTAATATCCCTAAATCAGTTTCTGATTACAATTTTCCTTTTAACGCTCTTTTTATATGAAAACCCAATTTTTCTTCGAATTTAAGCCAATGATGGTTATTTGCCTCTTTAAGTGACGCTCCCAATTTTCTTAATGTGGGTAATTGTCCTCTTGAGTAATATGCGTATATGTGGTTGTGGATTGCGGCGGCGTCAAAACTATCAACCTCTGTGACGGAAGAAGTTTTTATTCTCTTTATTTCGCGATGAAAGTTTTTTAATCACTTCATCTCCAGGCATCTCGCTTGATGACTCTCCATTATTTTCTTTGCTAATACGGACCACCGTAGATCGTCAAATACCCAGAGCATCCGCAACTCTGTCACATACTCGCTCTAATGGCAGAAGCGGACCGCCGTTTTGGTTTACGCGCGCGAAATATTCGCGCAAACGAATTACAAACTCACGGCATTCACAGTTCAAAACAGTTTCTTTGATATTTTTGGCATCATGCAAACTAAACGAAACAACTTCAACTCAACTAATCAACTTCACGATAGCAACTACAGTCTTTAAAGCATGAAATACTTTAGTAGAATTTATTGCCCACAATAACACCAGTATTTTCTTAGATACGTATTAATTAAAACAATATTCATTATTTTAATTGTAATGAAATTTGATAATGGTTTTCAAACAAATAAAGTTCAATTCCAATAGTAAACCTGCAGTTTAGATCATCCATCATCAAATCATCGAAAGTTTGTAACTTACAGTTACTATAATAGTTAGACATCACTAACTGTGCAGTAAGTACGGAGTTTTCGTAGTACAAATATTCTATGAAAAATTTCAAAACTTCATGGACTCAATTTCGATGACAGCTGTCGCGGAGCTCAAGCTATATTTTAAAGACTATAATGCTTCTGATTGGCTATTTTGGTGTTGTCACGAAAAACCGTCCAATCAGAAGCATTAGTTTACTCGGATGAGGCACTCGGTCCGAGCGTACTAAGACTGTGAAAACCTGGCCTTAGTCGGCCTAGCCCACAGGAAAGACCATTAAATACGTGCGGAGTCAAGCAGGCCGCGTGTTTGCTCACGATGTCTTCCATCAACGTTAGCCTGTGGTATTGCTATTACAATTTCGCATAGTTGCACTCTCTTTAAAGTTCCTCAATGCTAATTACATAAAACATTAGCTTCACTCAAACAAATAATCATTGTCTGTTTATCCCTTATATCTGTAGAAAGCGTTTTCCAAATTCACGTGTCCAGCAACATCAGAAAGCAATTTGTTCTCGTTCTTATTTCTCTCGCCATATAGTTCTTTAGCAAGGGCTTCATTGTTAGTGAATATTCAGCAGTGTGTTAGTTGAAACTGAATATATTGCCAATTTCCTATTCGTCATTTCTGAGAAATCTCTAGACAGGAAAGTGGATTAGCATACCCTTCCACTATAAAAAAGTTTTGCGGGATGTTTCCCGCTAAACAGACGTTATGCTTGGGAACGCTTGGTCTGACTGCTTTTCGTCGGATGACGTTTTACGAGTATTTACGCCAGCACGTTATATGCGCGCCACATCAGCATATTGAATCCGGAATAGTGAATTCCAGATTCCGGAAGTTTGCAACAAATAAGTTTGTCTTGACGACCTTGGATTCTAGAAAATAAAACATTTTCCTCGTAGCACTACCACCAAAGCGATAACTAGCCATGCCAGCTAACTCTCACTCGCCAAGTATATATCTGGGTGTCAGGAGTACATACACACACACACATACATATACACACATACACACACACACACACACACACACACACACACACACACACACACACACACACACACACACACACATACATACGTAGACTACATCATAGACCAAACACTTGCTTGAAAGAAGAATGAAGTCGGACAGTCGGTTAATATCCAATATATTTCTATAAAAATCTCGAGTCCTATAGTTTGTTATCGACCTTCTCCGAAACGGCTTCGGCGATTTTTATAAATTGTTTTATGTATATTTGTTAGGCTTAATAATAAGGCTTAACAATAGGCCAATTAATAGCACAACGTCGATTGCGCGATCAGCTAGTAACTTATAAAGTACAAATGGTTTTTTTTTCCAAGTGTCATGTGAAATGGCCTCATTGATAGACCAAGCCTGCCAGTGGCTTCGGTCGCATTAGCATACGTTCGCAAGGGGCGCAGCCGGTTTGCGGTCGACGATTATTTACATAATTAGCACCCACGAAACTAAATGCGCAAATGTGGCGCGGTTTTGGACCGGTAACTGGGGGTGTAAAGGCAGTTCTGGCACAAGCTCTGGCAAACAGAACATTCGTATTACTTCCTTCCTCTGTGGTATTACTTACCGCCCCACGCGTAATTTTCCAAAGATAATATTGTACATTCGACATTCAGAATGGGATCGACATTTTTCGAACTGATAACGACATAATTCTTTTTTTTTACATTGCTTCTGGCCCCTCACTAGGAACAACAACGACATCAGAAACAACGACATCACAAACATGTAAACATCCAAGACCTGGTCTTTTTTTTATTTTGTAATTAACTTTGTTCCAGGTTCCCACGCTCGATTCCCAATGTACCAATGACTTTGTATTATAAGTTATGTAGGTACATTTGTGAAGTTTTAGTAGTAATATCACTCGCTAACAGCGAAGAGAGACATCGTGAGGAAACCTGAGTGTTTGAAGTGTGTAAATACCTCAGCGCTTGAAATTACCATTCCGCGGTGGGCACGCTCTGTAACTAAGCCCATATTCTCTCTCTGAGAGAAAGCTTGTGCCCTGCAGTGGGGCTTTTATCATCATCAACCCATTATGTCCCCACCGATGGGCACGGGTCTCTTCCCTGCGGAAGGTATAGGCCATACACCACCCACGGGGGCCAAGTCCGGATGGGTGGAGGCTAGCAAAACTAGTGGCTGGTCTTACTGTCAGCAGTTTTCAAGCCGCCCTAAGGCCTCTGACTTGGTTTAACGACTGCAATCTATAGACGGCAGCCGGTACCAACTGCTTAACGTGCCTTGCGAAGCACGAACCGCTTGGAAAAATGCCACTAGCGTTAGTTATAGACGGGTTACCCATCCATACACTGAACGGGCCCTGTGTTGCTTAACCTTCGTGATCGTTTAAGATCACTCAGGCAGCCGGTACTACGAGCGCAGGGGCTTTTATAGGCTACATAAAAAAAAAAGTAAAGAGGTTTCATTTAGGGTTCGTCATAACATGAAATTATTAATAATATTTAGTTTGACAATAAAGTTACATCGAGCAACAGAATGAATCTGAAACAACCGCTAAGCTGAAGTGGAATTGGACGGGCTATATAAGCCGTAAGGGATCAGACAAGTGGGCAAACATCGGAACTGAAAGGGTTACACGCGACAGATATCGCAAACGTGGCCGAGTCAAGCGGAGATGACGGGACGACCTCAGGAGCTCTCTACCAATTTGGCCATGAAGAGCTAAAAGAGAGGCTTTTGCCCAGCAGCTCAAAATTACGTACTTACTAATCGTATGTCAATAATTTATACTTTGTATTTATGGCAATAAATGTAGTTCACTTTCAGTGGGATACAATGGCGGCAAAGAGAAGTCTATGAAGATGGAAAGATTGACGGTGGACGCTGGCGATCGAGTAGTGGTGTACGAGAACTCAGGCGAGACTCAATGGTATAGCGTAGTGGGGATGGATGGCGGTACCTTTAGGGGGCACAATTTAAATCATTCAATAATTCAATAATTAAAAGAGCTAGATTGGCTATTCATAGTGGCGTGCTGGTCCCAACACTTTTGTATGGTAGCGAGACTTGGGTGTGGCAAAAGAAGCAAGTAAGTAGAATTAATGCAGTAGAAATGAGGTCCTTGAGAAGTATGTGTAGTGTTACTTTGAATGATGGGATACGCAATAGTCTGATCAGAGAACGTTGTGACTGAAAAAGGATGTAGTGACTAGAATTGAGAAAGGAATGTTGCGTTGGTTTGGACATGTGGAGAGGATGAAGAAAGAAAGATTGACGAAACAAATATATATTGCGAATGTGAGTGGAAGGGTTGGTAAGGGTCGTCCCAGGCGGACATACATCGACCAGATAGGGGATGTATTAGCAAAGGGAAAGATAAAAAGTACCCGGAACCGGCGTGCGTGCATGCAACGACTTATGAACGTTGATGAAGCGAAGGTGATATGTCAGGATCGTGGCAAGTGGCAGTCCCTAGTCTCTGCCTACCCTCTGGCATACAGGCGTGAGGTTATGTATGTATGTATGTATAATAATAATATCAGAAAGAGCTATCGATTTCAACCCTGTATGTCCCCATTGTTGGGGCACGGGTATCGCACGGGAAAGAGATAGTATGGGCTTAATTACCTCGCGTGCCCACCACGTTTGCATGCCTTCTGCCTACTACCTGTGCCCGGCAGTGGGACGTAATCAGACTACAGAAAAAAAAAATCTTGTAAATATTTCAACAATTTGATATTTTTCTCGCACCTATGGTTCGGACCAATTGAAATGAGCATGGATTTTTTTATTTATTTATTTTATTTTATTTTATTACAGAAAACCAACAATTTAATAAAAAAAAGGTTAATACAGAGAATAGTGTAACTAAAGAGGTTCGAAATTTCACTGACGCCGGTGAGTCGCCCATTAGCTCAGTTGGAAAGAGCGCTGGCACGGATAGCCAGAGGTCGCGGGTTCGAAACTCGGCAATGTTGCAATTTTTAGCCTCTAAATAGGTTTTTTAGAAAACAAACAGTTATACAAAAAAACATTTGCTTAACTTAAAGTTACTATTAAAGTTAGTTACATGTATAACCAGCAGCGTTTTCTACAGTTTACAATATAAAAATATTAGAATACAATAGGCACAGTGTGAGAAATGCATGTGTAGTAAACAAACAAGTAACATGAATTTCATCATGTTAAGCTCTTCTCTAAACTAGATAAACACTAAAAGCAGAAAAAAAAACAACACAAACAACCGACCGAGTACGTACACTCAAAAGACAAATCACATCCATCATGTAAAATCACAGAATGGTAGATGCAACATGAGTTACAGATTTCCTAAATATAATTATTATTATATTTAGGAAATCTGTTTATTAACAAATAATTTATTTATTTACTTTTCAAAAAGTTTACATCAACATGACCGGGCAAGAACTTCCTATTAAGTATGGAAATACCTGTACCAGGAAGCTCCGCTCCTCCACACTAGACATAACAATGTTGGTCTTAAACTGAAAGTATTACAATTTATTACCTGAAGTGGTAGGTATAAGTGTATAATGTATGTATTGTGTATAATAATGATGAGGGTGTGTTGGTGAGTGTATGTGTGTGTGTGTGTGTATGTGTGAAAGAAAAAAAAAAGGCCCGGGGATAACATAAACAAATCAATGTGATGCAAATACTCATTATGATTACTTATTCCTTGACGAAATCCGGGAAACCTCTATCTTCAAATGAATGTGTAAGGCATTTTACTTATTGTAGCGAATGGTACCGAACATCGACTATTGTATCGGAGCACTGTTGAGGCAGGGTCTATGAGAAGCCCATTCGCAATTGGTTTTAGACGGCTGACCTACATTGTAAAATTGGTTAATATGAACTTCACTCTGCGTGAAGTTCCTTCATATTAACGAGATACTCTAATACGTGTATTCGCCATCTCCATTTTGCAATCGGAATACCAGACCTACTGCGGGTCACCATCCGCACTTGGTTGACATTCCGAACTTCCGTACTAAACACTGTTCATCATTCTGCATAATTTTGCAATCGGAATACCAGACCTACTGCGGGTCACCATCCGCACTTGGTTGACATTTCGAACTTCCGTACTAAGCACTGTTCATCATCCTGCATAATTTTGCAATCGGAATACCAGACCTACTGCGGGTCACCATCCGCACTTGGTTGACATTCCGAACCTCCGTACTAAACACTGTATATCATCCTGCATAATTTTGCAATCGGAATACCAGACCTACTGCGAGTCACCATCCGCACTTGGTTGACATTTCGAACCTCCGTACTAAGCACTGTTCATCATCCTGCATAATGAGCACAGCCAAAGTGTGGAACATCTTGCTGGCGTCCGTTCTTCCGAGCGCTTATAACCTCAACCTCTCCATGATTCGTGTGAACAGGCTACTTCTGATAATAATTCTGATATTGGACTTTCAATTTACGTATTTTATTAATAGTTACGGAGACCACGTGCAAACAATTTTACAATAAAACAAGATTATCCTATTTATAAACAAAAAGGTTTGTAAGTTTATATTATAAACATATTTTGTTAAAAAAGTCATAGATTGTATATATTATCTTCTTTTTCTTTTTCTTCTTCAGAGTATATTATGTATGTATACCCATATGCGGAACAAAATTGAAATGCCTAAATAGGAGGGCGTCAAAATTTTCTTCCGCCCCGGGCGGCTGACACCCACGCTATGCCACAGAGCTCGTCGTCGATTAGAAGCGTCAATGGGCAAGATTGGTAGAGGAACGACGAGGTTGGAGTGACGGTAAAGAGGTCTATGTCCAACCGTGGACATCTTTCATATGTATAGAGTTAGATCGGTAAATAACAGAATTGTATGGGGTTCTCAAGATATATTAGAATTACTACTCTGTCCAAAAACACCCATTGTTTATTGAACATTAAGGATTATTTAGAAGACAAAGGTGTCTGGTATTAAAATAATGTTAATGGGGACGACTATGTCTAGTGCAGTTTAACTTCAAGTGGAAAACTTCTGTGTATACATTTTAACCTCATTAGATTAAAATGTATTTTGAAAAGAATAAATGTGGTGTTTCTTTGTTACGTTTTTCTCCAAATCATATATTAACTATAAAACTAACAAGTTTATTAAAGTTGCTTTAAAGTTTATTAATAAACATTTTGTTGGCATAGTAACAAACCATAAAATAAAATAGAAATCATAAAAATTATAGAGCATGCCTGTACCATAATTTATATTAGCAATTAAATATGCCCATTATACAATTTAAAATTATTTGTCTGAGAGAAGACTGCGCTGAACAGTTTGATTAACATGTCATACTTATAACAGTTTGATAAAGATGTCGTTTAGTACCGACAAATTGTAAGTACTACACACTTACACAAAACATCGCTCGCTTAAATCTAAGGAACTCTAACTTCGTGAGTGCACCGTAACTTCAGTCATTAACTTTACTAATCATCTCAGACGAATTTCCCCAAAACAGTGTTTCCACTCAGACGCAATTCCTAGTAACATAAGCCCGTGGAAATTCCGTCAGCCAAGCAAAACACCCGAGCTTCTCGCACGGGCGTCCAAGTGTAGAACAAATACCTAAAAGTAGCACTCGACCTTCGCAAAGAGCTACTTATGCCGCTTTGAGAGAGATCCAAGTTGCTTTCTCGATTTAAGCTCGGATGGAGTGTTGCCAGCTGCTGGCCGGTCAATGTCGCCATAATTTATACTAAAGTAGCCCAAAAACGCGCGTAAGTAGACTATGCTGAATTTTTAGCCATATAGCCCAAAATTGTCTCAATATACTTTTCATTTTTTTTCATTAAAATATATTGTTTTTAAATAGTGGCGCTGCCAGCCTTGGACGCAACTAGTCTCTAAAATCGCTAAATTAATTTAAAAAATGTGTAAATACCTTTTCTGAAGTACAGTAATAGGTCTATCGCTGCGTTTAATATTTTTCGAACCCTGACAACGCCACAACAAATGCAAAAAACCTAATAGCCGTCGTCCTTATAGACATTGTCCTAAAAAAATATGTTTTTGTATTTTCTTTCCAGGAAATGGGTAATATTAAAGAATATTACCCGGGCAGAATATTTCGCTTTGGGCTTTATAATAAATTTTTAAAGCGTTCAAAAGAACCAGAATTTACGAAACTAGGAGGACGTCACGCACAGAAGTACATCATCATCTGAGATCCTACGAGCTGTCAGTTTCTAGTGGGCATGATTTATGATGAAAACTCTTTAAATAAACAAAACTAAAATTACTCCTTATCTGCGTAAACGTAAATTATATTTATTTGTTACAGAATACAGAGATAAACATATCATGGCGTTTTTTATGTATAAAATTTTTATGTATACCTTCACGTGTGAGACGCAGATCGAAATTGTCACAAATGTAGTAACCAAAATACAAGAAATCAATGAATTCAATTAATTAATAATGAGAAACTTGCGTCAATTTTAGATTGAGGTGACATTGCTTTCATACCACAGAAGACATAGAAGACTTAAGATTTTGTTAAAATAAAACCAATCACACAATTTATTTCGTGGTCCCAAAAACTGCAAAAAAAATCAAGTTACCCTAATAATAACAAATATTGGATTTAGTTGTTTCATTGAATTCTAAACGTTTTTTTAGAAAGGGTGTAGATACATATAAGGCACTACGTTTAAGTTGTGAGGTTATAGTTCGATTTGTGTGTCGCGTTTTTGTACCACGTGCTTAGAATCCACATTAAATTATAAAAAATCTTGATCGTAGAGAAAAAAATTACTACGCTTATTTGCCGTTTACGTGGCTTCTTCGGTTAATCCGATTATATTAAAATAGTTTTGTGCAAGTTTTCCATTACAGCACTACTATTGCCCTTACTTTAAAATTATGTATCACCTGTACCTAGTGTCAATATTTAGGACAATGCCCATTGGCGACCGGTCGCTGATTGCAATTTTTGTCGCCAATTCACCTTACTTTGGAACGTTGTATATAATTTTATAATAATAAATAAACTCTGGAACGACTTCAGGTGTGATTTTATTTGTAGATTTATGGTAACTTTAAAACAGAAAACTGGATAAAAAAACGGAGAAACATGTAAGATAGTCAGATCTGGTCAAAGGGTAAAGTAGTAGTCGTGAAAAATGAGGGAAATCGAAGAATGTGTGACAAAATTTAAATATTTGAAAATGATCGATAGAAAAGAAATAAAAATGGTGTAAAGAGGTTTGCACCGTTACAATACCCGGGGGCAACCAGTAAAAAATTTTTTTTTCTAAATATATTTATTTAAAAAAATATAATTAAAAAAAAATTTTTATAAAAAATATTGTCAAGTTTAAATTATAAAATTTAAATTTATAGTCGAAGGTCCAGAGTAAGGTCGATGAAGGTCGGGGATATGGGATGGTAAGTAAATAAATTTTAATATTAAAATAAAATATAAAAGATGGGCGATGAAAAAAATTTTGAGTGTGTGGGGTGATATTTACAATGAATATTTACATTAGGCAGTTCCACTTTTATTCATCATCTATCATTCATCCCTAGAACGCATCATCTAGCATTGTCTTCATCTAAAGTGAAGGTGAAGACGTTCATTCAGTATAGACAAAATCTATTTTTATTAATTAGATTTATCCAGAAACTGGCCTAAATTAGTAATAGGCTTATTTAGCCAGTTACCACCCACTGGTATTCGGTAGTGGTAAGGCTTATTTAAGAGTCACAATCCGCTCTATAAAGTTATTTACATTTTAACAATATTTATAATATTGGGTACATAGTACCCGACGGGATAGAATCCGTCGTATTAGTGCTCTCAAGAGCTATGGTGGGGTAAACACCGTAATGCGTTAGGTAAGTAACGCGATTGATAAGTAAATTAATTTACCTAGGCTTATTTAACGTGTTGTCGCCGCACCTGATTGAATGTTTGGATGTTATAAAAAAAATTGGTTAGCAAATGTCCTGGAGGATAGTGGTGTAAGTGTATAGTTAATAAATAAATAGACAAATATTATGACGCAAATGTGTCCGAAAAGGTAATGTGGTGATTATATATACAGAAAATTAAAACTATAGAAAGGTGGCGTTGGTAGGTTTTGTACAAGTTGACAGTTAAAATATTTAAAAATAGTACGGATACTATAAAAAAAGAGGTTAAGAAATTATTTTAGTAATGAGGTATGGATGGGGTGAGGGTGAGAGTTTTTATTTTATTGCCAAAGAGTTCCTTGTAGGTTTAACCTGTGGAGGTTTTGTTTTGAATTTTGAAAAATGTTATGACAATGAATGGTGTCAGAATTACTGACGTCTAGAAATTTGGTTTGCAAAGATTTTGTAAATAATTATAATTTAAATTTTAATAATATAATATTGTTATCAATAGACTGTATGAGTGCAGCTTCGCCTTACCTTCGAGTCGGCCTCGAAGATCTAGAGGGTAAAGCTCGGCTGTCTACGTGTAATTACCCAGGATACTCTCCTGAGGCAACGTAAGTTAGTAACCAGTCCCACCTGGAATTATAAATTCCAGGTTACCGAGGTCTATGGAACTGCTAGTGAGCAGCCTGTGGTTGTGTAACTGTCTGATAAATGCGTGTAGAAGTTATTGATTGTATACTGTTGGTGTATACTAACTGTGGTATGTTTCGGTTAGGTGGGGTGCAGATATATAGAATAAGACTTTTATTAGGGCCAAAAATTTGCTAATGGGTGAATCTAGTTAGTGAAGAATGGTCAATGAGCAGTTATTATGAATTACCTTGTGGTCCAGAAGTCAAGTCGCACTTTAAAATTTATTTAATATTTTATTTATAAAACACTTAACAACACTTATCAAAAAAAATCTTGCAGGTCTTCAGAACTGGAAGAAGTCCGACAGAACCCTTAAGCAAGGCTGGGGAGCTCCAAGGGATGCGTATGTGATGAATGAGGTCGTGGGTCGTGGGTATGAAGCAGTAGCAGTAGCAGTTCGACGATTGTGCACACGTATAATCGTGGTAATCGTACTCGTACTCGTATTTGTATTCGCCTTCGCACTCGCAGCGTAGTCGCGGTGGGTGGGCTTTGTCGTCTCAGCGTATCAAGCCGTAGGGTGACGTTGGGTTTCGTTATTATCGTTGGGCGCCAGTGGAACGTTGTATAACTTTTATAATAATAAATAAACTCTGGAACGACTTCAGGTGTGATTTTATTTGTAGATTTATAGTAACTTTAAAACAGAAAACTGGATAAAAAACGGAGAAACAGGTAAGATAGTCAGATCTGGTCAAAGGGTAAAGTAGTAGTCGTGAAAAATGAGGGAAATCGAAGAATGTGTGACAAAATTTAAATATTTGAAAATGATAGATAGAAAAGAAATAAAAATGGTGTAAAGAGGTTTGCACCGTTACAACGTGATAGTCCAAATGGCGATAAATCGTCTCACCTGGCCACACTGCTCGGATATAGGGCTGGCACAATGTTTTCTTTGCCGGGTACGTAAGTATGTATTTATTCTTATCTTATGTTATGTAAGCGGTGGTAGCACGGTTGGTAGAACACTTGCCTTATATTCAAGTGGTCCTGGGTTTGTACCATGGAATATACTTTGTTTTAGAATGACTTTTGTGAATTTGTAGTAGCTATACTACTAACGGAAAATATCGTGAAAAAACCATAGTTCCTGATTAAGCTCTTACCCCCTTATTCGTAATAGTCTGCTAACTTAAAGCATTGATGATTCTCACTCTGTCTTCTTCTATTGACCTAAGTCAGAATGAAAAATAACACTCTGTAGCAGCTGTTTTATGTTAACGGACCATTATGAATAAGGGGGTTAGTTTATCTCTGAGAGAAACTCTTTCTTTGCTTATTTAACAGATAACGTTATAGTTACTTAACGCATATCCAACGATACTCGCCAAAACATTTAACATAATTGAAAATTTGTTTTGACGTTACGAAACTTTCTACAAATTGCACCGTTTCGAAACAAAGGGCCAAAATCACGAATATTTACAATTTGTTTTATCATTGATATTAAAGCATTTAATATTACTTTTTATCATAATAAAAAGAACATTTTCTTAACCATTTCAAAATCACGCTGTAGATATAGGTGATAGAAGTTGTTATAATACGGACAGAAAAGAAGACAAAAGCTGGATGAAATGGCATTATACCAATCAATCAATCCACGACTCTACGGCATAAATAAATAACACAAATTGTGAAGTATAACATAGATCGCGATATCGTTTCCCTCACTTACGTCAAACAAAGTTATCCAAGAGGTTTATTTCGACTCGCTGACAATTTACCAGCTTTCCTCACAAAATACTTCACTCACCCCTATTACGACGAGACACGGCCGATTTTCGTTCGAATTTAGGAGCTCAAGGTAAGGTGGCACGGTTAGTACTTCTACTCAATACGTCAATTGCATGTCTGTCTAGTAAACAGGTTTCAGTGAAGACAGCCGTAAGGAGGGCGGAAAATTACTTACTTTCAGACGAAAACGGATACCCTTTGCCGTATCTGAAATAACTCCGGTATAGAACACTGAATTGAGGTCAACCGATATTTCGTGTGAAATGTGAAAGCATATTTGTACCGTTGGGGTTGACTGGTTCTTGAGTGGAGACCGCGAATCGGCTAACGTAGGGTGGGACGCCCTGTGACCAGTTGGAGCGACGACCCTCGCAAAGCGGTGGGCAGTGACTGGAAGAGGAGAGCCGAAGATCAGGCTCAGTGGCATGTCTTGAGAGAGGCCTATGTCCAGCAGTGGACTGACAGCGGTTGATTGTGATGATGATAATCATGATTTGTGTCTTTTATGTACCGCGGTTTTGCTACAGTAGGTACTATTACTAAAGGTATAATAATATAATAATAATAATATTTTTTATTGTACATATAGCAAAAACACAAATACAAACAGTGACTAAAGGTACGCACACACTTAAAATAGGCATAGGCTGCACAACATGAGTTCAAACGCAGTGTCGGTCTTCCATCCCCTAAACTAGGCAAAACCTGTATCTTAGGGAATAGTGTTCCTTATAAATTAGAGGTCACACATGGTACAAAGTGGTACACATGCGGTAGCGTACACATACATTAAGGCATAAGACTTAAAACATTGCAACAAAGACACACAAATAACTAAGAGGGAAAAATAAACAATTTGAAGAAGCTGCTGCATCTTATATTACAATACAGGGTGTCTCATTCAAATCGGTCAGTATGGAAATGTCTGAAACTATAAGACATACGAAGATCTGTTCTGAGGAACCATGTCATCGATTTTAATAAAAAGAAAAATTGCATTCATACATTTTAAAAAACATCTGTACTCCGTTCGGGAATAGAACCCGGTTGTTTTGAAAAAAAAAACCTACACTATTTCTATTTAGATATCGATTGTGTAGGTCTTAAGCAGTAAATGTCTGTATAAAACATGATGTCTAAAATGAATAATATGCATTGTTTTCACATACTTTAATTTACTTTAGTAGGTGCCCGAAGTGACCTCCGACTTTTTCAATACAATATTCAAAACTTATGATTGCATTTTGTATGAAAACTACACTTTATACCTATTCCATGTCAAAAAATAAAAGCTTAGGCAATCTTATTAAGTAGGGTCTCAGTGTCATCGTAGCTCAAAACAAGTAGCCACTCAGTAAGTCTATACTAAAGCTCCCATAGGGTCAACGTATGTATAGAGAGGGTTTTGTCTATTTTATTATAAATTGCTGCGTGGTGTCGGCCTAGAGAATAGCACCAACCCAAATTCTTCCCGCGGGTGTCGTAAAAGGCGACTAAGGGACACACACCGGGGGGTGGGCAGCAGCGCCCCCTGCAGTACAATTCCACCAAACTGCGATCCCCAACCCGCATGCCCAGCGTGGGGATTATGGGCATTGCCCCCCAATGATGGCACAACCTTGCGCTATGGCGCTCATTAGGGGAGGGCTGTGTCCGGCAGTGGACTGGTATAGCCTGAAGCTGCGTGAGTAACAGACTAGGAGCAAGGTATCTGTCGAAATCATTCAATCTCCCCAAGGAAGATGAAGTAATAACAATAAAATGACTATTTATTTTTAAATTAAACGGGTCTAATGGCGATTATTTGTTAGGTAAAATATAATTACGCTGATTTTCAACGTTTCGGCTACGTTGCGTCACGATTAGACTGAAGACTATTCAGATATTTTCCGGGGTAGTTTGCTGAGTTAGGGGTTTTATTTATATGTTAAAATATTTTTTGTATATTTGTTGTATGTTCTTGACGAAACTTTTACTGGATATTGCACGGTGCATGTTCTTTTATTTGACTAGACGTAAAGTGTGACATTATATAAATTTGCTATCGAATTGTAAATTATTTCATGTAGACTATTTATTATTAACTTAATTCCGTAATTACTTACTTGATTTTTTATCGGAAGAGTCCGACCAGTTACGCTCTTATTCGCAAAATTTAATCATAGTGAGTAGAGCCGGATTACGCATCCTCGGTTGCTCGTCTCTGACTAATAAGTTAATAATTTGTAATGCTTACCAAAGTTTTAGCCCAAAAACATGCCTACTATTTTATGAAGCGTCTAATTTCGAATAATATTTTTCAGTGAAAGTCATACGTGAGTACATCGTTGGGAATTTGGGTAATTAAGTTTACCTACCTCATAAATTATCGCGAATCGATATTTTGATATCAAGCCTTCTGTGTCCCCATTGCTGGGGCACGGATATGTTTCTGCATCGCAGGAAGGTTAGGTCATACTCCACCACGTGGGCCAAGTCCGGGTTGGTGGAGGATTGTAAGACAGTGGCCGGCCTTACTGTCAGAAGTACCTACTCAAGCCGCCCATAAGGCCTCTGACATAGCTTAGCGACGGCCATTACACGACAGCCGGCACCAACGGCTTAACTTACCTTGCGAAGCACGGAAGCGCTCGGAAAAATTGCCACTAGCGGTAGTCACGGGACGCTTACCCATCCTGCACTTGACCGCGCCTATTTTTGCTTCGCGCTAGTGGTTGATTCCAATCACTCGGTTTAACTATTCCACGAGCGCTTCGCAAAAAAACCCGTTAAATGTATAACTATTGTTATACAAAAGAGCTTCATTCAAAAGACCATTGACAACTTTCAAAACGACTTCAATTACTTTCATGATTTATGGTTTTTACCCTTCTTTTCTGATTCTCAGGGCCGTGGTCGCATAGTTACACAAGGTTTTAGCGTTTGTACCTAGTATTATGGATTACGTTTAATACAGATCTTATACTGTCCTTCTCTATATTACTATATTTACGAATGGTTTAAGAAAGTTTATATAAATTTCTAACGTTGAATTCCTAATTTAAATATTTCTAAATTAATCCCACTACCCGTCTCTAATTTCTATCCTGTCTATGCTTGCTTGGAAGAAATTGCTTTTAGTAAGAAAGCCGCCAATTGTACTATATGTTTTTATAATTGCTGTTACTGTGATTTCTGTGTACAATAAAGAATATTCTATCTATCTATTACGCGCAACAAATCCTATCAAAATCCCGAGATTTGCGATAGCAATTAATATATTATTTGACATAGATGTTAGGACTTCTTCAGCACTTGGTGCGCATAATTAGCCCCCGGAATAATAAATATCCATAATTACTGCGCCAATTCTAACGTCAATCATTATTACACCCCACTTAACAGATCCATCCCAATTTACTCCCGACGTCAGGCCCGGAACACAATTAAAAACTTTAACCATGTACGTTCCGTTTCTCATTCGGATTCCCTCATTCGTAAAAGAAAAATTGCATTCATACATTTTAAAAAACATCTGTACTCCGTTCGGGAATAGAACCCGGTTGTTTTGAAAAAAAAAACCTACACTATTTCTATTTAGATATCGATTGTGTAGGTCTTAAGCAGTAAATGTCTGTATAAAACATGATGTCTAAAATGAATAATATGCATTGTTTTCACATACTTTAATTTACTTTAGTAGGTGCCCGAAGTGACCTCCGACTTTTTCAATACAATATTCAAAACTTATGATTGCATTTTGTATGAAAACTACACTTTATACCTATTCCATGTCAAAAAATAAAAGCTTAGGCAATCTTATTAAGTAGGGTCTCAGTGTCATCGTAGCTCAAAACAAGTAGCCACTCAGTAAGTCTATACTAAAGCTCCCATAGGGTCAACGTATGTATAGAGAGGGTTTTGTCTATTTTATTATAAATTGCTGCGTGGTGTCGGCCTAGAGAATAGCACCAACCCAAATTCTTCCCGCGGGTGTCGTAAAAGGCGACTAAGGGACACACACCGGGGGGTGGGCAGCAGCGCCCCCTGCAGTACAATTCCACCAAACTGCGATCCCCAACCCGCATGCCCAGCGTGGGGATTATGGGCATTGCCCCCCAATGATGGCACAACCTTGCGCTATGGCGCTCATTAGGGGAGGGCTGTGTCCGGCAGTGGACTGGTATAGCCTGAAGCTGCGTGAGTAACAGACTAGGAGCAAGGTATCTGTCGAAATCATTCAATCTCCCCAAGGAAGATGAAGTAATAACAATAAAATGACTATTTATTTTTAAATTAAACGGGTCTAATGGCGATTATTTGTTAGGTAAAATATAATTACGCTGATTTTCAACGTTTCGGCTACGTTGCGTCACGATTAGACTGAAGACTATTCAGATATTTTCCGGGGTAGTTTGCTGAGTTAGGGGTTTTATTTATATGTTAAAATATTTTTTGTATATTTGTTGTATGTTCTTGACGAAACTTTTACTGGATATTGCACGGTGCATGTTCTTTTATTTGACTAGACGTAAAGTGTGACATTATATAAATTTGCTATCGAATTGTAAATTATTTCATGTAGACTATTTATTATTAACTTAATTCCGTAATTACTTACTTGATTTTTTATCGGAAGAGTCCGACCAGTTACGCTCTTATTCGCAAAATTTAATCATAGTGAGTAGAGCCGGATTACGCATCCTCGGTTGCTCGTCTCTGACTAATAAGTTAATAATTTGTAATGCTTACCAAAGTTTTAGCCCAAAAACATGCCTACTATTTTATGAAGCGTCTAATTTCGAATAATATTTTTCAGTGAAAGTCATACGTGAGTACATCGTTGGGAATTTGGGTAATTAAGTTTACCTACCTCATAAATTATCGCGAATCGATATTTTGATATCAAGCCTTCTGTGTCCCCATTGCTGGGGCACGGATATGTTTCTGCATCGCAGGAAGGTTAGGTCATACTCCACCACGTGGGCCAAGTCCGGGTTGGTGGAGGATTGTAAGACAGTGGCCGGCCTTACTGTCAGAAGTACCTACTCAAGCCGCCCATAAGGCCTCTGACATAGCTTAGCGACGGCCATTACACGACAGCCGGCACCAACGGCTTAACTTACCTTGCGAAGCACGGAAGCGCTCGGAAAAATTGCCACTAGCGGTAGTCACGGGACGCTTACCCATCCTGCACTTGACCGCGCCTATTTTTGCTTCGCGCTAGTGGTTGATTCCAATCACTCGGTTTAACTATTCCACGAGCGCTTCGCAAAAAAACCCGTTAAATGTATAACTATTGTTATACAAAAGAGCTTCATTCAAAAGACCATTGACAACTTTCAAAACGACTTCAATTACTTTCATGATTTATGGTTTTTACCCTTCTTTTCTGATTCTCAGGGCCGTGGTCGCATAGTTACACAAGGTTTTAGCGTTTGTACCTAGTATTATGGATTACGTTTAATACAGATCTTATACTGTCCTTCTCTATATTACTATATTTACGAATGGTTTAAGAAAGTTTATATAAATTTCTAACGTTGAATTCCTAATTTAAATATTTCTAAATTAATCCCACTACCCGTCTCTAATTTCTATCCTGTCTATGCTTGCTTGGAAGAAATTGCTTTTAGTAAGAAAGCCGCCAATTGTACTATATGTTTTTATAATTGCTGTTACTGTGATTTCTGTGTACAATAAAGAATATTCTATCTATCTATTACGCGCAACAAATCCTATCAAAATCCCGAGATTTGCGATAGCAATTAATATATTATTTGACATAGATGTTAGGACTTCTTCAGCACTTGGTGCGCATAATTAGCCCCCGGAATAATAAATATCCATAATTACTGCGCCAATTCTAACGTCAATCATTATTACACCCCACTTAACAGATCCATCCCAATTTACTCCCGACGTCAGGCCCGGAACACAATTAAAAACTTTAACCATGTACGTTCCGTTTCTCATTCGGATTCCCTCAATTTGGGAAACGTATAACGACTCAGTATAAGGCAAAAAGGGGATTAATTAAGGACAAAGTGCCACAACTGATGCCCTTTTGCATAATAGACTCGACCGCAATGGAGTTTGTGCAACAGTCCATAGTGACTGTTGGAAATTACAAACTTCAGGCTTTAGTTAAGGTCATGTTCTCCGAGCGCACGATTTCTGTTGGACTGATAGCGCTGTGCGAGAGAATAGGTAAAGGGAAATGAGGTTTTTTTCTATATACCGCAGAAATGGACTTCTAATTGCAACTCTAAGATTGTGGTATTTTTTCTATGAATTACTTAGTAATAGCTGGACTTAAGTGTGCGAAATACAGCCAGCTGATGCGCAGCTACCTATTTGTGCCACTTGCCCTGGAAACTACTGGAGTTTGGGGTGCCCAGGGAAAAGTTTTTGTTAAGGAAGTAGGGCGTCGTCTCAGGAACCGTGGCTTTGACTACCGCTCAGGGGCATTTTTGATGCAAAGGATATCCCTTGCTGTGCAGTGCGGTAATGCTGCCAGTGTCATGGGCACCTTTGGATCGGAAATGTCTCGGGGCGGTTTATTTGATTGACATTATTATTATTATTTATAAAAAAAATTGTATTATTTTTCTCTGACTTTGTGGACGAAATTTTTGTAAATGAATTTTTATTTTATTTTTGTCTATGTTATTTTATAGCTCAAATAAAACTTGGAGATTTTAATGATAAATTAACTAAAGACTATTCTAAATTTACTAAATACTATAATTTCTTTTCTATCTCTACCTCTCTATCTATAATAAAGTGTTTATCGATCTATTTATACGACATTAAAAAGTATATTTGAAAAGTAGATTTGAGAGCAAAATTAATTTCATATCACGTGGGTTTAGGGGTAAGGTCGGTGAACCTCGCTTTTGCCTCGTTCTTTTCGCTTCTTTTTTGGTCGCTATAAAATTATTTTTATAAATGTTTTAGATAAATACTAGCTATTATTAAGCTCGCCTTTGTACAAATTTGTTTATAGTGCAATAACAGGACAGGATTTAATAGCTAAAGACCGGGACAAGTATTGTGTCGAATGTTATTTATTTAGTTTTGGGGCACTGCCACTTGGTTGTTTTTTTACAGGACCTGTGGCCTCATACAAACTTTCATTTACATCTGAACTCTGGCTTACACCACCGCCATCTAAGAAAACTATCGGGCTATTTATCTAGGGGTAAGCTTCGTGTAAGACGCCCTCCGACCAGGTGGGATGACGATCTGTGAAAAACTGCCGGCAGATGCTGGATGCGGCAAGCTGAAGACAGGGCGCTATGGCGCTCATTAGGGGAGGGCTATGTCCAGCAGTG